>JAWNNO010000297.1:0-1200000 GCA_035044985.1 Lordiphosa fenestrarum | reverse complement strand
AATACTAAGACAGCTACTCAATATAGTCATCTGATATTGAACAAACTCAGCTGAATTAATTGAAACTGCTTAAAAATACATAATCACTGAGTTCGTAACAAATATGACCTTTTTGTACCATAAATCCTATGACAGCTATATGCTATAGTCAACCGATCTAAGTCGAACTTTGTTTATTTGAGTAAAATTTCTTGATTTGGATAATTACCAAATTTCAGCAAGTTGGCTTGAAAAATAACAAATTTTTCCTCACTAAAACCCATTTGCAGTACCTTAAAAACCAAGACTGCTATTTATAACAGGCAACTGATAATGATCAAACTCAGATGAGCTAACTAAAATCGCTTGAAATGTATAATCACTGAATTGTTTACAAAAATGTACTTTTTGTACCATAAATCCTATGGCAGCCATATGCTATAGTCATCCGATTTGATTAAAATTTTACTCAACTTTTTGTAATTGCTTTAAAATGATAAGGAATAAGTTTCCATATGTTTACCTGACATTTACAAAAGATTTTCTTGGGGAAAATCAATTTTCTGTACCTTAAATCGTAAGGCGGCCATACTCTGTATGCATTCAATATTGATCAAACTTGGCATTCACAACAAACAGGCTTTTATCCCTAAAATCTGTTAACAGGAAGTTGATTAAGAAGTTTCAGACTGAATCATTCTTAAACTCAAACGACCCCTTCAGACCGACTCTGTCCTGCTTGCTCTCTCTTGCTTGGGTCCCTTTGATTTGCTGACTTTGTAGCCGCATTGTTCGTTCTTTGTTTTGCTAACGCTATTTGTGTCCTGTCGCCCCCTTTCCCACCCACTTATCTCATCAGCTTAATTGCCCTACGGCAATTCCTGGCCGGAGCTTTACGACAATGGGACTTAATGTTAGTTCCGCTTGCTCTTCTCGTTGGCAGATAAACTATATCGACAGCATGGCATACATCGGGATCCGTCGCATGAGCTGCGCTCCGTGTGTTTTACAGCCCTGCAAATGGCCTTGGACACGAAACGGCCCAAGTTTATAACAATGGGCCTGAATGGTCTGCATGTAAGTTGAATGCCATAAGTGGCAGATGTGGAGAAAGTGTACGGATGAGTCAATATCCTGCCGGAAATCCCACTGCACACTCACACACACACACACAGCAGAGACTTAACTTGCGCAGGAAGCGTTTGTCTAATTGCTGCTGCTTAGGGCAGATTTATGTTTTAATTGTGATGTCGCCCTCTCTCCCCACAGCGGGTCATCAAGGACGAACGTTTCTACATTGGACTCGAGCCCGAGGATGATTCCGTTTGGCTACCCTCACAGCTGTTGCGTGCCACCAATGGCATTTTACCCTCCACCAGCAGCGAGGATACGGTGGTCAATGTGTTGCGCCTATTCCTGGCCATGGCCTGCTCGCCCGCCTGCACACTGAATGGCCGGCTGCTCATCGAAATACTCTCCCGTTGCGGTGAATGCTGGGAGATGGGCTCGCGTGCCACCAAGGCGGCTTCGCTGGCTGCCGCCTCGCAGTGCTTGCGCACCTTTTGCGCCTTCCTCATCGAGGAGGCCGAGGAGGTGAAGAAGACGGCGCCAGCTGGTCTGATGACTCAAACGCAGGCCTCGGCGGTGTACAATGAGGTGATACCGGTTATGCAATGGCTTTGCAGTCGCCTGGTCGAACCCAATGTGAATGCGTCACCCAACAAGAAGAGCGAGAATCCCAGTTCGTTGTACTTGACCGAGTGTATACTGACACTCAGCTCGGCACTACCCCGGAATGTGCATGCCAATCCGCACTTCACCTCATTTCTGTGGCAAAAGTTCTGTCCCACATTGGCCGCGGCCTTGGGTTCACCGGGACGCATCAATCTGGATAAGAAGTTTACCTACAAGTGAGTAGAAAATGATATGTCACGGTCGCCACGGTCAGTTGCAGCACCAAGCGGACTACTTGATTCTTCCACACTTGGACTGTTGTCCCTTTGGACAATTTCCCCTTCGGGCGGACAATATTCTCTTCCCTTTTTTGAGTAAACTGACTGCTGCTTCAACAGGTGGTCTAACTGCTTACCCTTGAGGCCAGCAACCTTCGCATCTCCTCTTCTAGAGGCTTACTAGCTCCTTCTTCTTCGACTTCAGAAGGGCTAACCCTGCTGTCAACAGGTGGACTAACCTAATTCACCCTAAGACAGGCCACCTTAGTAAAACTATCAGCATGAGGGAGGGTACTCCAATTGGGTAGCCTTGTTTTGTAGAGGGTTACGGGATACTAGATGTGTTCAGTAGTCTTCTTGGACTGACGGAGAGAAAGACAGCAAAGAGTTAAGCTGCTTAGATGTTTAGTTATGGACTGTAGAGGTGGCTTGGTAAGGCCACCTTTTGAGGTTACTCCCTAGTTATTCTCCCAGGATGTTTGCTTTTAAGGACTTGCGAGGGTTGAGGGTTAGTAACTCTACTCAAAGTTGAAGACCAAGAGAAAAAAATAAGAAAAAACAGGAAAAAAGAACTTAAAACCCCCCCAAACCTGCCCACCCTTCCACAGAGATGCCCTGCATATGATAGAAAACGAGGCGCGCGGCTTCTTCACGGGTCCCGGCTTGGATGGTCCACAGGCTCGCTGTGTTTATCTGACAGCCATTCAACTGCTGCGCATAGCCGGAGCTCATGGCTCATTGCGTCCCATGCTGGAGGCCCTCTTCCATCGCATGCTGCTGCTGCCTGCGCCCCAGAATCGCACGGAACCGCTCAAGTGTGTACGCGAGATCTTCAAGAGTCCCGAGCGTCTCATAGATCTGGCCGTCATACTCTATGTGGATAAGAATACGGCCCAGGGTTGCAGCGATGAGATGGCCCTGTTTCGTCTGTGAGTATTTGGCCAGCCCAACTGGTCCTAGCTTTAATCTGTTGTTGCCCTCAGCCTGGTGGATGCCATGGAGGAGTGTGCGTATGGTGCCAGCGCGGGTAGCGCCACCGAGGCCAGTCTGCAGGCCAGTGTGGAGTGCATGGTCGCTTTGCTGGACAGTCTGCAGGTCTTGTGCAGCGGCGAACTGACCGAGTCCATGATCAGTGATCAAATAGTGCAGGTGGTCAATACCCGCCACGATCATCTGAAGGATGCCGACTACTCGGGTCCCCTGACCTATCAGAGCATGGCCCGACTGCCGGCTCCCTATCGGGATGCCATTGTGGAGTTCCGACAGAATGTGTTTGAGACGTCGTCGGGGTCGGAGAGTGAGGGGGAGCCCGCGAACGAACAGGATGCCGCCTCGAACGGGTCGGGTGATACCGAGGGACCGGAGGATGACGAGCCCAGCAGTTCCAGTGATGAGACCTCGCGCGTCGAGAACCGTTGGCCCTACTCGCACTTGGAGGCACCCGTCATGCCCGTGCGCACCGACAATGACAACGACCGCCAGCATGCCCGGGACTTTGCGCGAGCCCTGAGGCAGGATCTGGTGCCCAAGCTGCTGAGGCTGCGCAGCTGTGTGGAACTGGACGAGGCCATGCAGGAGTTCGCCTCGGCTGTGTGCCAGGAGAATAGCATGAACTTCTCGGACTTTGACTACAACTTGACGGCCATCAATGCGGATGGCATCTACTTGGCCATCTACTCCTCCCTGCTGCTCAGTCTGCAGCTCATGAAGGCGGGCTACTATGAGCAGGCTCTCACCAACAAGGATATACTGGTGCCCATGTCGGAGCAGCAGTTTGTCACCTCCGTGCAGAACACGGGTGTCCTGGTGTACCTCTCCTCGCCCTGGCTGTGCGAGCTGTATCAGTCGGTGATAGTGTGCAATGTGCTGGAGGCCATGACGCGTCAGCAGGTGGAGGGCACGGGAGCTCGCTGTGCTCTAGTTGATATGCTGTGCGATGCGGGTGGCTTGGGTGCCACCCAGATGCTCTCGGAATGGCAACGCCTGCAGACGGCCACGGTGAAGCACAGCGATGAGCTGCACGATAAGCGACGTGAGGCGGCCAAGAAGCTAAGCAGACGCCTGCTCACCTGCTGCTGGGACTCCATGGTCATAGTGCTGAGCTCGGGTCTGGGGGATCTGCAGTCGACGGCCTCCAATAAGCTGGTGGCGCTGTCGAAGCGCACCCTCAGGGTCAAGGCCAAGGCGAATAAGTCAAATGGGGAGGCCTTGTATGCCATGTGTCTGGATGGTTTGCACTCGGTAGGACAAACCCTTCTCTGGGATGGGCTGATAATTGAACTCTGCTCTGTTTTGTAGGCCGCCACTCTCAGTAATAGCCTGAATCTGCAGCACTTGGCCGGTAAGATACTCAACCTCCTGGCCTCGAATGTGTGTCAGACGTCGGGGCCACGCATCTCGGCCAGTCAGGCCATGTCCATGGATGTGGTACTCACCGGTGGCCTCAATCTGGGCAGCTACAGTGCCGACTGCTGGCCCAGCATCTTTGCCGTGTGCCGGCATGTCTCGCAGCTGGAACATGAGATCTTTAGCATGCAGAATCCACCCATATCCGCCTCACCGGGCAGCAGTCGTCGTGATCTGGAAACGGGCGAGAAACTGAGCAACGGCAATGCCCCGGATAAACTCAATCTCTCCTCCATACCCATCGATGATGATGAGACGTGGTAAGCCGCTTCATTGAGAGTCTATTTTGTCCACTAACAATGATGTTCTCGCCATTCCAGCGTGGATGTGTACAGCTTTCTGCAGGCGCCCATGCAGAGTCCCAATACCAACATCACCTCCATTCTCAAGGTCTACTCGGGCACCAATGAAACGGTATTGCTGAGTCAATGCGACACCTCGAAGGTGTTGTGTGCGCTGTCCCATCAGGCCGAGAATCTGTTCAGTGATGCCGCCGAACGTTTGAGTTTGCCCTCGCTGTGCCAGTTCCTCAAGCATCTGTGCCGTGCCTCACGGGAGCAGCTGTACAAGAGCCAGGTGGCACGCAAAGGCAGCCGCATCTGGTGGCCAAGCAAGGGCTGGAAGAAATTGGATTCGTTGCCCATGTCGCTGCTATTGCATCGCATAGGCGATGTTACGCTCAAGGTTTTTCGGAGCTCCAGGCCATTGCTGCATGTGCTCAAGGTTTGGGCCATAACAGGACCACACCTAATGGATGTAAGTGGGCTGTTTTTGATTACTGTTCAATCTGGCATCTAAGGGGCTAACCATTTTATTTGGTTTTCAATAGTTACCTTCAATTTTAAAGAAATCGGTAGATAAGATCCTATGTCTGTCTTGGGATTTTCGGTACCAAAATGGGATTTAGTGAGAAAATCTTTTTTGATTTCAATCACAAAGTCTTAAAACTTAGTGGGTAATAATTTTGCACAATTTGGCATATTTAAGTAGAATTTGACCCAAATCGGTAGACTATAGCATATAGCTGTCATACGATTTTTGGTACAAATAGTTGATTTATGTACACAACTCATTGTTAACACATTTTTAAGCCATTCCAAGTGATTGCGTCGAATTTGAACCAATTTGATTGACTATATTCAATAGCAGTCTTAGTATTTAAGGTACAGTTTATGGGTTTTAGTATGAAAAACTTTTTTGTTTTGCAAGACAGCAGCCTGAAACTTATTTGTTATCAAGTTTATAGGATTTCGCATTGCTTTTTAAAGTTTGACCTAAATCGGTTGACTATAGCATATAGCTGTCATACGATTTTTGGTACAAAAATAGGATTTTTCAAAAAAATTGAATGATTATCAATTACTTTGACATTTTAAATGATTCAATTGAATTTGAACCATTTTTGTTGTCTATTTTCAGTAGCTGTCTTGGTATTTTAGGTACAGTTTACTGGCTTTAGTAAGAAAAACTTGTTTGTTTGCCAAGTTGGAGTACTGAAACTTATGGATTGTAATTAGCCATAGAGTGACTTCACTTGGAGCACTGCATCTTATGGCTGGCATAGAGTTTTAGGTACACCAAATAACAAACACTTCTATTTGTTAAGGCAATTCCATGTAAGACTGTTCAGTGGTCATTTTAAAGCAATTTTAAATCGACTTTAGCAAGTCTTAAATCCATTGAATGGGTGTGACTTGTAGCTGTCATACGATTTAAGGTACTCAAATGTAATTTTCCATCTTTTTCTGTTGTATACTCTTCTTTTCAGGCCGCCTGCCATCGGGATCGCATGATATCGAAGCGTGCCATCGAGTATATACATGACATTATCACCGCTTTGCTCGTGGAGCAATCCGAACTGCCCTATTTCCATTTCAATGAGGCCCTACTGAAACCGTTTGAGAATCTGCTCAGCATGGACACCGATGTGGATGTGCAGGATCAGATTGTGGCCTGTCTCTATGAGGTGGTGGAGGCTCATCGCACTGAGATACGTTCCGGTTGGCGACCGCTGTTCGGTACGTTGCGCAATGCACGCAGTCGTATGCTTAATATGAGCAACATAATTGACATCTTTCGTGTGTTCCTGGACTCGGATAATACGCTGGTGTTTGCCAATGCTGGGCTGGACTGTATTCTATGCCTGCTCTCCTATTTGGAGATATCGGGAGCGAATAACAATGCCTGCGGCTCGGAGGAGGATAATGCGGTATTTCGGCCCACAGACTTTTTGCACGAAACTTTGCGTTTCCTGGAGCGTTGCTCCAGCATTTTGGGCTTCATGTATGCCATGCCCAAGTGCCCCAACTTCCATTCGACGTACAAGATCAAGGGGATTAGCTATACCCATATTATAGACGCCAACATACCCAGTTCGATGGAGAACTTCACCTACTTTGGGAACGATTACTTGCAGACCAAGAACGAGCAGTACATGATCTCGTACCGGTCGCTGCACATTGACAAGGACACCATAGTGAAGATCGAGGAGATGGACAAGCCGTCGGGAGTGCTGAAGGTGTGGTTCCTGCTAATGGACGGCCTGACCAACTCGCTGATAGTGTGTCCCTACTCGCATCAGGCTCCCATACTGCAGACCATATTCAAGTTGTTCAAGAACCTAATGGCCAGTCCGGGCTTGGACTTTGGCTTCTACTGCATCAACCACCTGATGATACCCATGATCCAGGACTGGCTGAGGTATGTGAACAAGACGGGTGCCTCGTGGCAGATGATCGAGAAGAACTTCAAGCACTGTTGCTGCATGACCACGGACCTGGTGGTGGAGTTTATAGAGAAGTCGGTGCCGGAGCAGCGTAGACTGGGGGCGGGTTGCAAGACGCGCCTGGCACAGATAGTACACCCGGCGGACAATCTGATCTACTCCAAGCTAAAGTTTGTCACGGAGCCCGTGAGTCAGAGCAGCTCCAGCTCCAACTCGCACTCCAGCGAGGAGCAGCCGGGTGCCACCAATCTGATGGAGTCACCCACCAAAATCTCCAGTTCGGCCACGTTGGCGCTGAAGCAGCTGCTGTTGGTGCTGATCGAGTGTGCCGCCCAGTCGCAGGAGGCCATTGCCCGCATCTCGGTGTCCTGCCTGAAGCATGTCATCCTGTCCACCGGCATGCTGTTCAACGAATCCCAGTGGATGATCGCCTGCTCGGCCATACATCGCGCCTGCACCGTCACCATTGCGCCACTGCGTCAGCTGTCGTTTGCCTTCCACGAGAAGTCGCACAGCTTCTATGGGGACTGCGCCAATGTGAAGGTGGCCGCCCGCCGGGACAGCACCTTGGAGGAGCTGGCACGCATCTACTCGCTGGCCCAGCAGGTGTTCCTCTCGGACAATCAGCGCGAGCCCGGCCAGCAGAATGCCAACCTCAACCAGAGCCGCCCCACGGACGACCGCAGCTACTCGTTTCTGCTGTACCCCCTGAACAATGGCTTCAACTCCAATCTGGACAACTTTGTCATACGCATTCCCTTCAAGAATCTGGTGGTGGGCCTGCTGGCCAATCAGATGCTGCTGCAGCTGGTGGCCAAGCTGCTGCTGTCGCGTCTCAAGTGTGTACCCCAGGCGGTGTCTACCTGCATCTTTGACAACTATGCCGCCACCGCGTCCACGCCCACGCACGACTACGATCTGGACTTTCGCTCCAAGGAGATTCTGCTGCGCTGCGTCAAGCAGTACCTGATGTCCGCCCTGGAGTTCGATTCGCGTCCCGGTCTCAAGTTTCTCATGCAGAAGGTGTCCAACATAGAGTATGCGGCCAATCTGTACAAGCAGATGACCTCCTCCTGGATGATCTACTACATAGCGCTGGTGGACTCGCATCTGAATGACATTGTGGTGTACAATTTGGGGCCGGAGGACTTGAACTTCATACTGGAGTCGTGCTCGCGGCTGAACACCACCACCGTCAAGAAGAAGGAGAACTTTGTGCGCTATCTGTTCTGTCTGCAGGATGCCTGGAACTTGGTGTGCGAACTGTACCTAAGCAACTCCAATTTGCACGACTTGGAGACGACGGGCAAGGCGAGGGGTGAGACCCGGCTGCCCAAGTCGGCGCTGCCCCCGTTGCCCGCATTGGAGTCCAGTGCGGAGCTCAGCGGCAACACCCACACACTCCACAACACGCCCTCGCCCAGCAAGTGTGTGCAACTGGAGGAGGAGAATGTGACCATGACCACATTGATCAGTGAATTCCAGCCCAAGTGTCGCAACAATCCGTTCGACACCAATCGCCAGACCAAGTCGGAGGCCGAGTCCATTTCCCCGGAGATCGAGCAGCAGCGCGCCAGCAGCATACTGAAGGACTCCAACTACAAGCGGGCGGCACTGGCTCAGCTGGTGGTGGCCTCCATGGAGCTGCTGCGCTCGCTGCCCACCGAGGCGGAGGAGAATCTGAAGTTACTAATGACGCCCACCATACGGGAGGCGTTTCGCTTGGTGCAGCTGCAGGGCAATGAACTGAAAGTGAATCAGTTTTAGGCAATGCTTGTTGAGTTTTATTTTGATCTGTAGGTGCAGCTAGTCCGGCTCCTACACAACCCACCCAGCAAACTCCTACACTCACTCTCTGACACTCTCCCTCCCCCTCAATTATCTTGCCCATATTTCAAAGTAAAAGCTCAACAAAGAAGGCGACAAAGATCTGTACATGTTTAACTAAGTAGAGTAGAGTCCCCCTACTGACCCCCAGTAAGATGTGCACTCCTACCTTAAGTGTTAGTTGTAAATGGAATCAGCTGTAGAGGAGGTAGCAGGAGACCATTCGAGGGCTGAGATCTGTATAGACAGAGACAGATTATCGTATTTGGCTATTTTAGTGGAATTTTTCGACAATTTCTTCTTAAAATAGATCTATTTCACTCCCTGTTTTCCAAGGATATCTGCTTGGCAAACTCAAGGCCTGCTTTTTCAAGGACTTTGAGTAAGCATGTCCACATTTTTCTCTCTCTTTTCGAACTTTCACCGTCGTTTTTAAACAAAACCCTCTAAAAAACAGCTTCAAAAGTTCAAGCGAATTTGTAGCCTTATCTCAAAATGCAAACGACTTTGCCTGAGAGTTTCAAAAGAAAGTGTTGGCTCATCCAACCAGTCTTACCCTATTTTGGTGGTTAACTGAAATTCTTGCTAAGATAATGTCTGGAAGGTTATCATAATTTTGATGTACCTGCCTTTTGGTAACGATGACTTTTTAGCGTTCAGGCGCTCCCCTTGCCCTTGAAGTGATACTGTTTTTCTGCTGCGGTGAATTTCTTGAAAACATTGCTTAACAAAAGTCAAGTGTGACCGTACTAAACACTTTAACTTTACTTTAAACACTTAAGACAGTTCGCTTTTAAGTAAATTCCTTCCACACTATTCTCTCCATTCTCTCGAAAACTACAATCTAAGAAGAGTAAAATCAACATATCGCCTAGGGAAATGCTTATATCTCTACACACATATGTATATGTACAAATCGACAAACGATTTCTCAAACTCTATATATATTTATACACTTCTCTAGAACCAAAGCAGTATTTTCCATTACAAAAACTGTATAAACTCTCTCCTTGTTCTCTGGCTCAATGTTGAATGTGAAAAGTGAACTTGTATTATAGTGTTTAATTTGCATAAACTATAAAGTTAATTATAACTATAAAGTATTTATATATATATTATATACATTATGGTATAGCAAATGTTAACTAACACAAAAATCAAAGCCGCCCATTAATCCACGATTACCACCATTAAACATTTAGACACACACACACACACACACGCACACCCTCCTGTGTGTGTGCCCAAGTAGTCCCGCGCTGCCTTTATGAGAAAACCAAAAACTAGCATACACTTTTGTACCAATAAGCGTACCTAAGAATACCGAGAACACAAAACAAGAGCTACCAACTGAAACACAAAACCACTCTCTAATCAATGCTTACGAAATTCGCTTACTCTCACCTCCTCCCTCGCCGCCTAATCCCCTCCAAAACATAAAAGAGTTAATGTACTTATATGTATTATATATAGTTACCACTTGGGTATACTCTATGTTGTAAATGTCTAACTAAAAGCAAACAAAAAAAATATGGAAAAAAAAACACAAAATACAATTTTTATACATATACATCTCTATATACATACATACATATATATATATACAATACATATATATATTTTTCGCTTGATCTATGTATTTCTGTTATCTATTTGCTCTCGGAACTGTATTTCCAAAAACCAGAAGAAGAATCAGCAGAAGAGTAAGAGGAAGAACAAGAAGAACTCTCCAAGAGTGCATTTGTAATAAGAATGAAAATATATATAAAAACATATATATATATATATATATACAGATATATATCTGAAACATTAAACAACGCTTTCGCCACTTTACTAAACAACAAAAAACAAAAAAAAAACTAAATATAAAATGTGTTTTAATAAGGGGTTATTCTTTCAGTAACAGAAAAATACAACAACTCAATTCGTTGTGAACACTTTTTTAGTTTGACATTTGAAAATATAGAAAAGCGCGCCTCACTGCTTGTGGTGAAATTCATGCGCCTACTAATTTGTTAGCTCTGGTCACACTAGGTGGTTGGTTTGTCAGCTGCAGGCTTTGAAAAATTTCGTAAACCTATTAAATTTCGCCTTTCGACAGCCTTATGCAGTCATAAGAAACGAATTGAAACCTTAGAATATGGTTAATTTAAATGCTTTCTCTCAATTCTCTAGATTAAAATTTAAATGTGGCGCTTAAGCGCGCTCCACTGCTTGCGGCCATATTATTTGCCAGCCAACTGCTCAGCTCTGGTCACACTAGGTTGTGGTCAACTTTGCTGGTTTCAATTTGTTGCTGCCAGTTGTGAGCTTCGGTTGTGCAGCGCGGCGTTTACTTTGTTTAACAACAAATAATAAAACAATTAAATAATAATACGCCGGTTGCAATTATTTGTGCTTAAAGTGGATTTTTGTTTTGCTTTTTGTTGTTGTTGTTGTGTTGTGTTCTTCGGGAATCGAAAGTGCCACACCGACTGCACCTGTGTGTGCGTGTGTGTGTTGGTGTGTGTTGGTGTCGCTGACTGTGCAGTCAAGCCTGAAGCGAGCCAAGCCAAAGCCACAAAAGTGTAAAGTGCAAGCGACAGCAAAGTTATTGTTGTTGTTGTATTCGCTTTAAAAGAATTTCGCGCACTCGCCTGTTGTTGTTGCTGCTGGTGCCTCGCTCCAATTGTCAAGTTTTTGCTGCCACCACTGGGCCGGACGGCCACCCGCCCGCATCACAAATGAGGTAAACAACAATAATAAAAAAAAACTTCTTATATGTGTAATTTGAGACATTTGTTTAGTTGTTGTAAGCAGCGGCGGCAAACAGTTGCCTGGCAGCTCCCCCCTCCCCCTCCCCGTGCTCTAAGCTACTTAACGGGCGACACAATTCAAAAACTTACAGTGAGAAAAATAGAGAAGAATTGAACGTTAATTGTTTGTGCGTGGCCTTCAAATTGAAATTCGGTTGTTGTCATCATTAGAGGCCGCCGCCAGCCTTGCCATTGAGTTGGGTCTTTTGTGGGGGGAAAATGGGTTAAGTGGCCTGAGGAAATACACAATTACACACACACACACACACACACTCGAAGTATGTTCAGCCAGCAGAGACACTCGATCCGTTATTACAGTCAAGCATTGCTATCAACACTTGGGCCCTGTACTGTGAAACACTGCTTGCTTTTAATTTAACTTCTATTCAGAAACTGTTTTATTTGAACTGCTTTACGCATTACTTTGCTTCGGCATGTTCTAAGTAACAACAGGGTGAGTCATCTGCACCATGGGAAGGATCTGGATTTGATCTGATTTGGTTTTTGCTTAGAAAGAAATCGTATACTTTAAATAACAGAGAGGAGGTGAAATACTCATCTATAAAATTGGCAACTATTGTAGTATTTGTTTTATGGAAGTACCTTCACACAACAAGAGCTTATCGTAAAATTGACAATATTTTTTATATGTAGACTACGAAATGGAATTTTATGTTAGGTTCTCATCTCCTAAGCGATAAGATCCTTGAGTGTATTAATAAGTATCCATTGAATACTTGATATTTGAAAGATAACTCTCTTTGGATAAGGTTTCTTCAATTTTCACAGTTTTATCATGATTGATTGCAGCTTGCAGAATCATATATTATGCTTATTTCCACAATATTTCAATTAACTAACAGCAGCAACAGATGAACATTAAACCAGGCTAGAAGGGTTCTTAATCTTTAAATTGGTGGACCACTTATCACAGTGCTCCCGCGGGATCGGCTCTCGCCTGCCAGAGTGTTAATTTTTCTACAATTTCTACTAAGATATCGATACCTTGTCGAGTCACTACTCGAATAGTCACGGATGCAGGTGCATTCAAATTGAATGCAACTTTTTTTTTGCTAGCACGTTGTGACTCTTGTACGGCAGGAAAGCAGCATGCAATCTGCAGTGCTGCAGTGAGAACTGGACATTACTTCACAGTAAATTATATTATACATATATAACAACAAAGCTGGGAAAACTATGCGCAAAAGTTGGCCACTTTTTAAAGTATTAATATTATATTTATTTTGCATTGAAACGGGAGAACTTAAGCCTTCTCATGTGTCATAAAAAGTTTAAGCCCTGAGGTACTAATCCCACAATTTTCTGGGGCATGCCACAGGTATCCAGCAACCCTCTTACTGAAACTTAACAACTTGGCAATGAATGAAATTCCACAATTCCACAAATTTTTGATTGTTAAGCAAATTTTCTTCTCCATAAATAGCTACAATTTTTTGTCCATCATTTGCGTTTCGATTGAAAACTGTTTTCAACTATTTCATTGACACATGCAACGAATTCTTCACCCCCTTCTCCCCCTCTGCTCCTCATCATCATCATCAACTGATCAATCTGCAGCCTACCCAGCAGGCAAGTTCGTTGCCTAAGTCTTTTGATTTGGATGCGATGATTGTTGAGCTGTTTTTTGCTGTGGCTCAGATTATAGCTGACTATAATTATGGGCAGAGTCAGAGCAGGCAGCCGGAGCATGTTTTAATTGCTCACGTGTTGAGACATCACAAAAATATTTGCACGTATTGTTGGTTAATTTCAATATTTGAATGGAAAAGAGAAATCTTCCAAATGTGGCGTTTGGGACACGTGTGTGGATGTGGATGTGGATGCACCTGCTGCACACAGGCTTTTACTTCCGTGGCGGCCAATCAGCGTGACAAATTGTCGATAATCTGCAAACGGCAAGCAGACAACAGGCATTTTTCTGGTGAAATTTCCCAAATTTGCAGCCAATGTCAACGTGGGTTATGCCACAGCAAGCAAGGCAGCAGACAGCACAGCAGACAGCGCAGACAGCCGGACAGAGGAGGATGCGCGCACACATAATCGTGATGCAGCTCCAACTCCCCAGCCACATAAAATACCAAACGCCAATGTCGTCGCCGTCGTCGTCGTGTGCAAGGAAGAGTCGAGTCGATGTCAGAGTGGCAGCTGCTCCTTGTCGGGAGAAAGCTGCCTGCAGCACTTTTACTTCTGCCTCATTTTAATTGCAGAACATTAACCAAGGATGAGGATGCCATTGGCTTTCACCTTCCAAAGCCAATTAGTGGCCAACTTATGCAACTGTCCGCCAAATGCCTAACCAACTGAGACCCAAAAAAAACTAAGCAAAGCTAAACAATTTTGCGCTTGAAATCATACGGCGACTGCAACCTGCGTGTTGTTGTGCCAGATAAGCAGCAACAGCAGCAGCAGCGGCAGCGGCAACTCCTCTTCGGCAATGACGACAATGATGATGATTGTTGGATTGCATCAGTTGGAAAATTGGCCGGGCGAAGGCAGCCACTGGCAAACGCCTCCACGCACACACTCAATACAAAGGCACAGTGGCCTGGAAGTTATTGAAACCAGCTGGAGCTTGGGGGGTAGCACCACAAGCGTTGTCCTCACCCGGCACAGTGGTCGAAAGTTAGTAGTTGAAATATTACAAAGCTTAACTGAAATTTTGAACTAAGCAAAGTATAAACCCTTTGAATGTGCCCAAGGGCAAGCAAAGTCTAAACACTGACCTTCGCTTTCAGATGGAAAAACTACCCTTTAAGTGCTTGAAAACCATCTTCGCACTTTCTTTAATCCGACAGACTTAGATCTTGTAAATTTTCCTGAGATATCTCGTATATCTCAGAAAAGCTTCTTCAAAAAGTAAATGGGCCAGCATAGGCACTTCAAATTGTTCGATTTACAATCTCAACTATCTAAACCATTCAAAAAATTAAAAATCTTTACGAATCCATGAGGATACCTTAAGATATAGTCTTTAAGACAATATGCCATGTGAAATTGAAACACAAAAAGCTTAGCAATAAGTTCACAGATCACAAATTCCCATCTTTATTGTTTTTGGAACCCTTTTTTTAATGGATTAGAAAGTTGTAAATTTTTATAAAACTTATTAAGCCATTCCAAACCACTGTGCCTCCATGAAATCTATGCTAGTCTCTCATTTTTGGAGCTATCGGGCTGTAATTTTACACACAGTCTTCTGTTTGCTGCACTTTAACAATATGCAGGAGCAGCACGGATCGGATGACTATATAATGGCTGTCATAGGAATCATCGAAATGTGTTTTAGTGAGCAAATCTTGGTTGTTTTCTATGTTAGCGGTTTTAAACTAAGCAACACACATGTGCAACATTGGTTTGATATCGATAGACTATTTATATTACCATTACCATTGCATCTGGCACCACTGTTCCTACTCATCCATACATTTATGCAGTATCTGCCGTACGTCTGCAGCCAACTGCAGCCGCCGCTATTGAACTTTTGCTATTTTGCCAAAATTCCCACACACCTGCTGTCTGTTGCTGAGGAGCAGCTGCTGTTGCTGCTGCCGCTGCGCCAGCCACCCACCCATCCACCTTCCCACTCTTGCAGCGTGTGAAACGCTCGACAATTTGATGTTTTTGTTTTCATTTTCATTTTTGAGGCGTGACACGATACTTTTATTTCAAGTACGAGTACGTACAACATTGTTTCTGGGACGAGGTAAATGACCGCCTTGAATTGTTTAGCATAAATTGATGTTTGTTGTTGGGCCTAATTGAAGTACGCGACTCCTCCAAGCCCTGCCAAAGAGCTGGTAGCCCACACTCCACTAGTATCGGCGGCAGCTGGCACAGCTGGCGGCAACAGCTGCCTGTGGCCAACGGAATGGAATGGCTGCTGCTGCTGCGCCTGACCAAACTGGATTGCCTGGGCGCGGTCGCCAGCTGCAAAATCAAAAGCCAAATCTTCTTTCTTTTTTTTTCTTTTAGCGAATGCAGCGAAAGTTTTGCACCATCTTTAAAGTCATTGCTCTTCCGTTTTCAATGGCCAAAAGGTAATTCTAGAGCAACAACTAGAAGTAGTTGAGGTGAGTCAAAGAAGAAGTGGACTGCGCATATACCCTGTGTTGAAAATTCCGAAGACATAGACATAGATTATGAGAATCTGTATTGAAAGTTTAAAAGTTCTTTGCTTAAACTAATGAAAATCAGGCACAAACGATCTCAAAGTCCCTCAGAGTTCGATAGCACAAGCACTAAGAATCAAAATTTATATAAAACCCTGGCAAAAACCCCTTGCTATGATCCTTTTAGCATTTGAAGCTCAAAACAAAGAGCAGAAGCTTAGTTCTACAACTGTTTTTTATCAAATCTTCTTAATAATCTCGTCTCATATAATAATTTGGTCAGTTGCAGCTCTTTAAAGAACATCCCACCCTGTGCCATCCTTTGGAGCAACAAACTGTCTCAGAGCTTCTGCTTCTATCCATTTTGCAACAGCTCTTAGCTTGCAATGCAAATTAGTACCGTCGATTGTTCGCCCCCTTCTGCTCGATTTATTCATCGCGACTCAGTTTCTCTGTGACGTCGATTGCTCGCCTGTTCCGACGTTTTGGCCGCTTTCCGATCCGCTTGAGGGCTTACCAGTTGCGTTCTCTTGAGCTTCGCCTGCTAAGAAGTTTGTTGAGTTCTCATTACCATCAGCTCCAGTGGAGTGCTCCAGCACAGAGTAAAAGTGATTAAAAGATGTGGCATAGTTAAACCACAGGAAGCCCCATATGCCCCCCCTTCCCACAATTGATATCCTCTAACAGCCGTCTAAAGACGGCGGCAAACTTTGATTGTTGTTGCTGGTCGGAGTTGTTCCAGCTAGAAAACTCGCTCGCTCGCTCGCTCGCTTGGTTGGTTCAAGCTTATCCTACAAATGCCAATCCGCATAGCCAACCAGTCCACACAGAGAGCGCAAAAATGAAAATGGAAAAATAGTAAAAAAAATGCCAACTCGAATTACCAAAGGAGCCTGGACTGGGCCCCTGCCTGGCGGCCAGCAGCCTTATAATTTCAATTTTTGTGTGTGTATCTATGAGATACGCGCCGACGCCGCCACAAACATGAATTGGCATTTTACGTTTTGCATTTAGCAATTTGCATTTGGTCGCAGCGACCATCTCCTTCTGTCCGAAGGTAATTAAAACACAATTAACGCCACTTGATGATGATGATGATGGCGATGGCGATGGCGATGGCGATGGTGATGGCGATGGCGACGGCGATGACGAGGCTGCCACCACTTGGCTTAGCCAGGAAATGCAATTAACCGATTGGCCCACAAGCCAAGCCAGCCTGCCGCATTCGAAAGTCTCCAACCGCTGCCGCCGCCGCCGCCGCCGCCAGGTGTGTGAGCAGTGTCTCGAATGTCCAAATTGCCCGGGGGGATGGGGATGGTAGGGGGGATTGCATAAGTCCCACATAAGCCCCGCTTTGTGTTCGCTCAATTGTTCAATCAGTCAATCAATCAGTTGGTCAAAACTGTTGGGGGAAAAAGTAGGCGGCAGAACTTTCTATCGGTTGGTCACTCACTCATGATTCTTGGCCAGATTTTCCCCCACTCATTCAATTTGATCGACTTGCGGCGCATTGGGAGCAAGAGCGAGATGATGGATTGAAATGAGAGTTGCTCCAGTAGAAAGTGCGCTCTGTTATCCGACCTGGCCTGTTATCTGTACAGCAGTTTCCTAATCTCTGGCCCACCCATTAACATGTGTAATTGGCCACTCTATGGCCATTTTTCTTCATCAATTCACCAACGATTGCGTCAATACCCTTCGATTTGACCCAAAAAGTGGCCTGAACTTTTGCACCGACTACTGCCCAATTGTGAAAGATTACAATAATAAATGATTTATAAGCCAAAACATAAACAGTTAATAAATCGTCTGGTCGTTGGCCAAATTGCTGAGGCGGCGGAAAACGTGAAAAGTGGAAACCGAAGCCAGAGCCAGCCAAAATATATTCAAATTTCTATAATTTTCTGTGTGGCAAGTGAAGCGTAGAATTACGTGAAAAAGTGAAATTAAGACGCGGCCGCCGCCGCCGCCTCGTGAAAGCAGCAGCCGATGTCGCGAATCGCGAATGCGTGTGACCCAAATTCGGAATTCAATTGCAACAGTTCAAGTTTGATTCTGGGGAAAACTTTCGCTCCGCGTACCCAACCCAAATGTTCCTACCCAGAGCGTTGTTGTGTGCGGTGATTATCAATTTAAACAGAATCGGTGTTAATGTGAATCCAACGAGATGCCATTAATGCGCATGTCACGCACTTGGTAGGTAGCAGTAGTAGTAGTAGTCAGTCAGTCAGTCATCCATTCCAAACCAGATCTCTGGCTACGTGATCTTGTTGATTGATGTCCGAATGTTTTGGTTTTGGGGATGTGTGGAAGCTGCTGCCGCGGCTGGAGAAAGTCGTACGCAAATATATTCCAGCAAAAAATAATTATGTACTAAAAAACAAAACACTCGAAAATTACACACCAATTGTTTCTTGTTTATTTTCTTGCAATTTCTTTTTGTACCCTGCGCGAAAGATTTCGGGGGTATTTTGGGCACTAAGATGTGTGCTTGGTCGGCAGCAATACAGCTCATCTTTGCTTATTTTCAATCTAGAATGTAAAATATCTGCAATTTGACTTTAAAGATCTATGGAACCACTTTTTGATAATGGTTCGAACCGAAAAGCACATTTTCAGTTAAGCTGATCGACCAGTGAAATGGTGTAATCTGCCTTGGAACTGGTTTTCAATATCTTTCTACAAACCCAACCTAGGCTGTCTTTATGATGGTCGGTCTAGTCCATATATTTCTATGCCATCCCCTCCGTCAGTTTGAAAGCTATCTTCACCAAACTTTGCATGAAGTCTGTGAATACATATACGCTGCACATTTGATGGAACTGGCCGGATCGGTGGACTATAGCATATAGCTGTCATACGATCGATCGGTCGAAAAACTAGTTCTAGTGGGAAAAACTTTTTTGTTTTTAATGGAAACGCCTCCAAAGTTTGTATATCTTAGTTTACTATGCCTTCCCATAATTCCACTAATTTTGGTCAAAATCGGAAATCTATATGGTATAGCTGTCATAGAAAAGTCGAGTCTGAAAAGTAGTCTTAGTGAGAACAAATTTTTTGCTTTCAATGCAAATGTCCTTAAAACTGGCCTTTATTTATGTGATATGCTTTCACACAGTTCTACCAAGTTTTGTCAAAATCGGTTGACTATAGCATATAGCTGTCATACGAACAATCAGTCGAAAAACTAGTTCTAGTGAGAAAAACTTTTTTGTTTTCAATAGAAACGCCTCCAAATTTTACATTTCTTAGTTTTCTAGGCTTCTCCATAATTCCACCAAGTTTGTTCGAAATCGGACATCTATATGGTATAGCTGCTTGCGTATACTTGATATCAGAGGATCTGAAGTATATAAAAGCGCATCCTATTGCTAGTGGTAACACTTTAATTATATCGGCTGCATGTTTTTACCTTCTTTTTGGCAGCTTGGCTGTTTTCGTGTCACATGTTACTGTCAAACATGTTCAGTTTGTTATCTAATTCCACCCTAAACCCTAAATCAACCACCTTTAGGTTCTTTCCTCATGTAAATGTAAAACATTTGTAGGGTATTCCATCAGTCGCCTCTCTAAATGGCTTTTCCATTTACTTTTTAACGACTTCTACGGAAATTTCTACTTGAATAATTTTG
Source organism: Lordiphosa fenestrarum (assembly GCA_035044985.1). NCBI lineage: Eukaryota > Metazoa > Arthropoda > Insecta > Diptera > Drosophilidae > Lordiphosa > Lordiphosa fenestrarum. The sequence goes on along the minus strand of JAWNNO010000297.1, from coordinate 1,180,551 downwards.
TTTTGTCTTCTTGAAGATGTAAATTAAAATGGTCAGCAATGATTGTGCTTGGGCTGCTTACTTGGATTTTTGTTTTGTTTTTTTCAATTAAAGCTTAACGGAAGCGCTCAACAAAGTGTCAACAACAACTACAACAATTGGGCGTGACAGGAAGCCAACTCATTAGAACTAATTGCCGGGTCGGGCCGAACATCTCGAAGAGTGAGAGCGAGAGCGAGAGCCAGGTGAAAGGCTGCCCAAATGGCTGATTATCATTATTATGACTCTCGTCCGTCTTATTGTTATGGCTGCAATTTGAAATTGAAGCCAACTTGGACTAACTGCAGGTGGTGCCTTGGGGTGATTGGTTTCGGGATTGTGTAAATGGTATCGGCTCACGATTATCATAATAATTATATGGCCTCAGCTTTATTTGTCTTTGCATTCAAAATATGGCCATAACACAAAATAGTGTTGTGTGGTAAAATTACACAATTTCCTTAAATTAAATTATACGAAAATTTGTAACGACTCAATTTTCATTAAAATTGGCCGCAACTTGAAATTGAATGGCTGTAAAACTGAAGTTATTCCCCAAATTGTTGGATATGTAGAGAAAGCCTGACCAAGAGACAAGGTGGCCTCCTCCATGAGTCCACATTTGATGGGTTTGAAGGGACGAGAAAGTGACATAAGGCGTGCTGTGGTTAGCTTTCCATTGACAGCTTTGCCTATCTATTCCCCTGAACCGAACCGTTTTACTTTGTGGTTTTCGGTTCGGTTCAGCATTTCGGAAAGAAAGCCGGTTCGGTCCTTTCTAAGCAAACTGTCTAAAAAACCAGAAATTTTCTTTAAATTTAGAAAAAGGCACAAATTTTATGGCAAATTTCTAAAAACTTGAACATAAATTTGATCATCAACTCTCAGAAGCTGCAAGATGTGCACATCATCATCAAAGAAATCTTGCTCAAGTCATTTTCTGTACTGTACCGTTCTCTCTCTCTCTCTCTTCCATCTTTCCACAGTCACACCTAAATCTCCTTCCCAACCAACACAATCACAATGCTAATGATGATGACATCAGCCTCCACATCCACCACAGCCTCAGCTGCCTCGGCCTCCAGCCAATTGACCGACTGCAGTAGCAGCAGCATGCAGGGCTCCAGCACCAGTTCAGCATCCAGCGATGTAATGACCCTGACCACAACGGCTGCCTCCTCCTGGTGTGCCATACCAACCAGCTCACGTTTGCGTGTGCTGCGTCTGGTGCGTCCGCATCAGCGGCGTTTGCTGGTGGTGCCCGAGCATACGGCCACCTATGGCTTTGCCGTACGTGGCGGGAAGGAGCATGGCACTGGTTTCTTCGTCTCGCATGTGGAGCATGGCGGTGAGGCTCAACTGAAGGGGCTGAAGGTAAGTGAGGCGGTCAGCTTGGAGATTGGAGTAGCCTAACATCAAACCCCCCAATAGATCGGCGATCAGATTTTGCGCATCAATGGATTCCGTTTGGATGATGCCATACACAAGGAGTTCATACAACTGGTGGGCAGTCAGGATCGGGTGACACTGAAGGTGCGAGGAGTGGGCATGCTGCCGGTAAAGGAGTAAGTGGCGTTTGTCCTGCCCATGTAACCCTGCCCCCTCTAATGCTGCCCCTACCCCAAACAGTCAACCCGGCGAGCGATTGTCCTGGAATGTGGTCAAGCTGCCCAGTATAAGTGGCACCCCCTCGGAGAGTTCCTTCAAGTGTGACCGTCGCACTGCCAGTCGGGACATCAGCGTGGTGCTGCATGTGGCTCCACGCACCAAACTCGGCCTGGGCATCTGCAAGGGTCCGGAATGGAAGCCCGGCATCTTTGTACAGTTCACCAAAGTGGGCAGCGTGGCCCGTGAGGCCGGCCTGCGTCCCGGCGATCAGATCCTGAGTGTCAACAGCATCGACTTCTCCGATGTGCTGTTCAGCGAGGCGGTGGCGGTAATGAAAAGTTCCAGCAAATTGGACATGGTCGTGCGCACAGCCGCCGGCTGTGATTTGTTTCCGGGCGAGTCCAGTGGCTACAACAGTTCCGCCAGTTCGGTGACCGGCGATCAGAGTCCCTGCTGGGCGGATGCCAAGTCGAAGCGCTTAACCGCAGTGTGTGAAGAGTCACTGGCCACGGCCAACAGCTGGACGGCGCCAGGTGGTGTCAACAAGACCATTATCAAGCTGTCTGAGAATGGTACCTCCATTAACAACACCTACATAGCCAGCAACAGTCAGCAGTCCATGGAGAAGGCACCCACCAGGAGCAACTCGACCATGAAACGCAGTCCGGCGGCTTCAACTGGCACGGTGCCTGCACCACCGCCTCCGGCGTTGAGTAGAAACGAAGCCAGCTTGTCCAGCGCCGGGGCCAGCAGCAGCCTGTCCAGTGCCATAAACGAGGAACTCAAGAAGCGTAAGGAGGTGAGTGGATTAGATAGTCCTCATCAACCCAGCTAATTGGCCCTCTTACAGAAACAGCAACGCAATCGAGATGAAGATCGTCAGCCGCAGCAGAAACCGCAATCGCACAATGGCAACCACCGTAGCAGCAACAGCAACATTGCCCAAGTGTCGCACAGGCAGAGAACAGCAGCAGCAGCAGCAGCAACGACAGCCACAACAAATGCTGGCGTCGCTATCAATTCCACTGGCAGCGAGCGCATCAGCAGTGGGGCCGGTGGTGGGGGCGGAGATCAGCACACAGCGCTGATGGATGAATTCAAGCGAGCGCACCAGCGTATGTTCAGGAACGGGTTCCATGAGAGCGAACACAAGGTGAGCAGCAGCAGCAGCAGCAGCAGCAGCAGCAGTTGTAGCTTGCAGCTAAAGTTGCAACACACTTGTCGAGTGTCGTCCATCGTCAGCTACTGGCAAAGGTCAAGAGAGCTGCTGACTGCACTTGTTGTGCTGGATTAACCAGAGTTGCTAGTTGGGTGCATATTACTTCACCTTTGTTGATGCTTATCGATACAAGCAGATGGAGAGCAGATAGCTTGGGTAGGGAATACCATTGAATGGGTTTCTAATGAGAGGCAAGAGTTGCCTCTTATATTTCGGTGCGAACACGTTTAACATTTCTGACATATTTCACGATGAGCTATGCTGAAATGTGCTTCGTTTTAGCCCACTGTTAGCGGTGGTAGCATCAGTCTGGGTAAACTGAGCTCAAACTCAAAGTATCAAATGACAAATTCTTACATTTCCGCAATTCTTTAGTAGAAACTGTGTCGAAGACCACATTCTTGTCCACTTCTTTTCAAAGCTCTCCTTTCTATGATGTTTTCTTGATCGGCTTGTTCCCTAACCTTCCTTCCAATTATCTTTCAGTTTGGATTTTTTGGATCATTTGCTTTAGAGGTTCATTTTGGCTTTGGCTGCTAGACTCCATTAGAAAGTCTGCCCCTCTAAACAGGAACATCTGACAAACTTCTTTTGGGTAGTTATCGCTTCGTTATCGTTATCGTTTTCCAGTTCTTTTACTAAGAACCGTTTTCCAAACTTCTACATAGAGCTATCTGTCACATCAACCTACAAATAACGAAGCGTATTGTCAGTTTATCTGACACTTAGCAGCTTTTTAGCAGATTAGAAATCGGCCCTTAATAGGTTATCTTTGAAACGTTTAACAGGCTTAAGAAAAATCACTTAAAATGTTGTTTAATCAAGATTTTATCGATAAACGTTCTTTCTTTCATGGAGCTTATAACTCAAGAAGGTTATTTATCAACGATTAACAACTGTCCGATTGTTTGATATAAGCCGAAGTTATTTTTGTAATCGAAGAAATATCAATAAGTTGTGTTGTTATCAACAAGTCATCGATAAGTAATCTGTAATCGAGGTGCTATCGATAAATGTGGTTCCCTTTTTTAATAATTGTTATTGTTGAATTTCCTTGAGCGTTTGCAGTCAAAAAGTTATCGATAAGCGGGAACTTTTTCATTTTTATACCATGAAACCAACGATAAGTAACGTAGTAATCGAGGTGTTTCCGATAAATGTTATTGCCCTTTGTAAACAATCATAATCGATTGTTTATAGACCTATTTCTTTCGTTTAAGTCAGCACATATTATGTATAATCAAGATGTTATCGATAAACGTTTTTAAAATTTTCATTAACAAAGATCAGTTTTCTTATAGCGGTAAAATTTTAACGATTTTATAGGTTGCAGAGAAATGTTAGCAGATTTCCGATATCAATTTTTGTTATGGAGCTTTGATCGATGTTATCAAATGCTTGGTAATCGAGTTGCTATCGATAATTAGCGATTTTCCTATTCTTGCAATCGAATTGTTATCGATAACTGTTCCTTAATTTTAATACGGGCTAGTTTTTTGCAGCGCTTATTAAGGGCCCAGCTTAGTGTTATCAAGCTGTTATCGCGAGATGCTCACTTGTTAACATTCAGTGAGGTAATGATTTCTAAATTAGTCAGCCAAATGGTAAAGCGGATCACTTTAGCAAGAGCAAACACCTGTCCGTTCCCCCCCTTTGTTTGTCTGTCTCCTAGTTTCCCCATATTTTTGCCATTTTTGTCCATAATATTGACAAACGCGTCGCTCTCAGCTCCGCACCCAATCTCAACCAGATGACTCACTCTTGCCCTCTAGAACAGCTAACAACAAAACAAAAACAAACAGAGGCGTGAGTACACATACTCCTCAATGGTCTTATCTAATCGCTTGGGGCCCAAACCAGGTGAATAGCCAGAGTTGGGCATGGGTGGCGTCTAGTATTGTTTTAGCTGTGTTGTGATGAGTTTGTTGCGTCCAAAAAATACAAGTGGCGGCAGGGAAATGCCCACCATGCGACCCGTTAGCATGGGTCGTCCACTGGTGACCATGTCCACCTATGAGGTAGTTCGCCCATACCAAATGCAAATAAAGTTTATCTATAGCCTGGTTCTTGTGTTTTATAGGAGCGCAACGAGACACTGAAGCGTACCTCATTTATGCCCGATGATAGCTGCTATCGGAATAGTAACCGCATTTCGCTGCTGAATGGAGTGAAAGCCAATAATCACAGCAATACCAATAGCGGCGGCGCCAGCAACAGCAACGCCAATGGAAATATTATTGGTAGCAATGGATCAACGGAACTACCACCCCCGGTAAGCTATCAGACAATGCTGTCAAATGTTGTAAAAACAAAGCAAAGGAAGTGATTTGAAATCGAAGTTTACTTTGTTATTTGTGACAAGTAGAGCTATCATTTCAATTGGTCCTTCGAGCCGGATATTCTGGAAACCGTATTTCGCTGGTTTCCAAAGGACTCCACAAGAATTCCTTTGTTTCAATTTGACCATCTTAACTATATATAGATACAAACATGAGGTAATCAAAATATGTAGACTTGCCCAAAACAAGCCCACCTGATGTGTCTTATCTTCGGATGAGGCAGATTTCTTAACAATTTTGTGCTGGAGAACTTCTGGAAAAGGGGAGGGCAACAGAAAGGTCACGTAGACATGATTTGATTCCTGGGCATAAGCCTAATCTTAGATCTTGGTCTTTATCTTGTATAATTCAAGCGAAATATGAACGTTTATTGAGGAAGCTCCCAATTTGGTATTAGATTTATAATCTAGCCATTTTATCGATACTTTTTGACACACTGAAGGTCATAAATCAAGTTGAAACTTTAAACTGGGAACCAAAACTAATCAGAGTCTCTTCTCATTTTGCAGCCACCGCAATTTGCCAATCCGCAACAACAACAACAACAACAGTCCACAAAGCCAACGCCGCCTCCACAGCAACTGAGGCTACACAATGGCAATTCGGGCCCTCCAATTACCAAACTGAAGCAACCTTCCTCTCCCATGCGCAGTGCCAGCATCAGTGTGGGTGGTTTTCGTCCACCAGCAACACCACTGCCCGACTATGAGATCAGCAGCCCGGCTACCACACCAACAACACCAACAGCAACGCAACAGCAGCAGCAGCGACGCACCCTACGTCTGGGCACAGTCACCATAGGAGAATATGGCGAACAGCGCGGCAAGCGAGAGACTCTACGCAAAATGAACTCCATCACATCACCCACCTCCCCCACCGCCTCCTCGAATGGTATACTTAAGAATGGGAATCGCAGCAGTGCCAGCTTTAGCAGCAGTCGTCCCCAGCAGCCGGAGAAGACCATCAAGTTTGGCAATTGAAGTTGATGCAGTTGATGAAGTCTTTGTTTGTTGTTAACCTTTGTGCAATATGAAGCTGGAGAGTACAAAACGGTCAACGTTTTCTTCTTTTTTTTTGTAATTTTTTTTTGCTAATTTTATTATTATTATTATTATTATTTAATGTATACTGTAAATTACTTTTGATGTGTATGTACGTGTATTATGTATCGCGATATCTGTGTATGTGCGCTTGTGTTTCCAATAAAACAACAACAGCAACATCCACCAAATTGATAAGCAATGCAACAAATATTTCACCGCTTGCGTCAGCTCCAACAACTACAAATCTCAATTACATTTGAACCATAAAGATATCGAGAGGCACGAGTGTTGTGCCAGTGTGTGTGTGTGTGTGTATGGATAGATAGATCATTGATGTGCCAAATTGAATGTGTATATATTTTAAGTAGCTTCTGGCGACACTTGATTTGACACATAAATCTACAACAACAACTAATTGGACAGAAGAACAGGGTGGGGTGAGGTGACGGGCGTTAAGCCTCCAACACTTGAACCAGTGATGACATGTTGTGACTTTTATAACCTCATGGAGGATCTAATCTAATTGGGGACTTTTAACAGGCCTGCAATGGCTGCTGGTGAACAAATTTGAATGTGTAATCTATGCAAAATACAGTAAATTTTATGTTTTATGTATATAATATTAAGCAATTGTGTTAGACCTGTTAAGTAATATAGATTAATTGGTTTTGTGTTGCCTCCTTAGTCTGAGAAAACTTGCTAGGAAAACACCTTAGACTTAAAACTAACTTTCGCCCAGAACTCTTGAAAGTGCTCTTGTTATTTACACTTTTTGCCCATTCTACGACTTCGAGGAAAGATTAAGCTTAGCCTGGGACGTATGTTCGATGTCTGGCTGCTCATAAAATTGACAAAAATTATACTTTTTTGAGGGTTTTTGAACAAAATAACACTCAAAACGTAAGCTCCAAAACAAACCATAGTAGAAAACATGTCTGTGCCGAAGTTTTTATACCCTGGCAAATGCTTGCTTAAATATTTTCAAATAAATACTCTTTTCCCCATTTTCCGACCGTTCGTTCGTATGGGAGCTATATGATATAGTCATCCGATTTGGACACAAACATGTAGCATTATGTAAAAGCATGAGAAACAAACAAATACAAAGTTGCAGGTTGCTAACATTAACAAGAAAGAAAGTCGGTCAAGCCCGACTATAACATACTCTGTACCAAGAAATTTTGTCTTTTGATCATAACTCGAAAACCGCTCATCCGATCTTCTTCATTCCTTTGGCGGATCGATAAGTTATTCTAATAACTAAATATGTCCAGAAGAAACTGTGGGAGATATGACGTTTTTTCTAAATTGCGGGGGCGGGAGGGGGCGTGGCCAAAATTGAAAATAAACTTGATCTGCCTGCAGACATAAGAAGCATATGTCCCATACACGTCAAACCTCTATCTCTTACCATCTCTGAGATCTGTGCGTTCATACGGACAGACGGACATGGCTATATCGACTCGGCTGTTGATGCTGATCAAGAATATATATACTTTATGGGGTCGGAGATGCTTCCTTCTGGATGTTACATACTTTTGCACAAACTTATAATACTCTATGTACCTACGGTACAGAGTATAAAAACAAAAAAGTTTTTCTAACTCGGACTGTTTTTCAGACCAATCTTTTGTATGGCAGCTATACCATATAGTTGTCCGATTTTATTAAAACTTGGTAGAATCATAAAAAACCTAGGAATACAAAGTTTGGAAACGTTTCGATTGAAAAACAAGAAAGAAAGTCGATCAAGCCCGACTATAACATACTCTATACCAAGAAATTTTGTCTTTTGATCATAACTCGAAAACCGTTCATCCGATCTTCTTCATTCCTTTGGCGGATCGATAAGTTATTCTAATAACTAAATATGTCCAGAAGGAACAAGCCATCTATCTTCAAAACTGTGGGAGATATGACGTTTTTTCTAAATTGCGGGGGCGGGAGGGGGCGTGGCCAAAATTGAAAATAAACTTGATCTGCCTGCAGACATAAGAAAGCATATGTCCCATACACGTCAAACCTCTATCTCTTACCATCTCTGAGATCTGTGCGTTCATACGGACAGACGGACAGACGGACATGGCTATATCGACTCGGCTGTTGATGCTGATCAAGAATATATATACTTTATGGGGTCGGAGATGCTTCCTTCTGGATGTTACATACTTTTGCACAAACTCATAATACTCTATGTACCTACGGTACAGAGTATAAAAAAAAGTTTTTCATACTAAAACTAGTTTTCCTAGCGAATGTTTCTATGGCAGGTATAAGATATATTCATTTGAACCGCTCGGTTCCCACATATTAGTAGTGTGCCGCCAAAAAGAAGACTCTGTGCAAAATTTCAGCTCGATAGCTTTAAAACTGAGAGACTAGTTCGCGTAGAAACAGACAGACAGACGGGCAGACGGACGGACAAGGCTCAATCGACTCAGCTCGTCACCCTGATCAAGAATATATATAGTGTATGGGGTCGGAAATGAATATTTCTATGCGTTGCAAACTTCTGGGCAAAATTATAATACCCTTTGCAAGGGTATAAAAAACTAATTTAAAATGAAATATATATAATTATATTACGCATCCGCCACATGAGACCAAATGATATTCTGCTTATGGCTATCAAATTCAACAAGCTTCAACTCTATGGCTGCATTTGTTGACTTTCTAGCAAGACAGACAGACAGATGGATAGACGGACATGGCTTATAGCTACTCGTCTGTTGATGCTGATCCAGCATATATATACTTTATAGGGTCAGGAGGCAGTTACATACTTTGGCACTATGCAAGGCTGCAATGATATGCAGTTATATGCCACAGGAATAGCTGGAACATCAGATTGAGCTCAGCCAAGTTATACAATCACTTTCACCAGTAGATAGGCTGCCCCTTTTTCCTTCTCTCAAAAAGTCTTTCCACCTAAACAGGCAACTCTGCAGTTCAATCAGTTGACAGGCAGGGTTTCCAAAGGCTATCCCTTTGGCAATCCCTTTTGATTACAAAAGTTTCATCCGTAATTAACCAAATTAGCAACCCTGCAAATGTCAAACGACTCAGTAGGCCTCTGCCATAAAATTCCAAACCTCAAAACGAAAAAAGAAATTGCCTCATTCGCACAACAGGCAGAACAACTCACATTATATAAAAAAAAAAAACTATAGAAACCTGCACAAAATGACGCAGTTCAATGCCTTGGCCATAACTCAAACACTGGGTGAGTTCTCCACAATTTTAACTAGCTAGCCCATGTAATTAAACCAACCCATAGACGAGTACTACGAGCACCATGTGAAGCCTGAGAATAAATTCGAAAAATTCGGCTTTGGCCGTCATCCCACTCAGGCCCAGATGCGTCGTCACTACCATCGCACACATTTCTTTGGACCCGCCTATCCGCGGCAGCATCAGCGTTTGTTGGACGAGCAGGCACGTCTGGCCAAGCTGGAGGCAGAGCGTGAGCCCAGCATAGAGGAGCAGCTGAAACGACTGTGTGCCCCAGAGATTGAGCAGGAGAAGGAAAAGGAGAAGGACAAAAACAAGGAGGAGCAGGAGAGTCAGCAGACTAAGAAGAAGATTGACAAGCAGCAGACTGCAGCTGCAGCAGCAGTCAAACCAGGCGACCAGGAGAAGACCTCTGTGGATGCCCAAGCCACCGATGAATCCTTGATTTTGAAAGTGGGCAATGAAACACTTTATGATGAGTCCTACAAGAATGAGGAATTCTAATTGCCCCACACACTGTTTACCACAACACACTCGCACGTAATCCACTCTATACTTGTCCAGCTGCTGGTTATGACATAAATACAATAACAAAATGCGGCAACTCTTTTTTTTTTGATTTCATTTAGTTTGTTAACAAGTAAAAGTGGGCGGCGGTGGCGGTAATGGCAAACTGGAAGATTGCACAATCCCAAAAACCAACAACATATCAAAACTGACCAACTGACTGAGTTAAAAGCGAACGCTTTTTCGGCTTCCTTCCTCATAGCTGTGTTGCCACAGACGTTGGCAACATTTGTTGTTAGCAACATGCTGCTGGCTGCTGTTGCTGTCGTGGCAGCAGAGCCCGCACCCTGCACAGTGGTATTTTATGCACATTTTCTGTACAAATTTTTTTTGTATTGCACACAAGGAAGCAAGTTCGATCAGCTTAAGTTTATATTTTATATAGAATTTGGTGTTGCAGGCGGCCATTTGAGGCCATTGAGGTGATCGCATAGAAAGTACTAGTACAGGGTATATGAAAAGGTAACACTGACCTTGTATTTGTATGTCCGCCGCAGTCTCACATATGTCTTTGGGGCGCTCCTGCAAGCAAAAGCAACAAAAATATGTACATACATTGCACTGCTTGCATGTGTGTGTGTGTGTGCATGCACGCAACTTACCTGCATGTGTGACTGCTTGCCGGCATCTAACTTATGGCCCAAGGCTGAGATAACACTAAAAAACACACAACATTACCTCTAAAACATTAGAACAATACAAAAAATGTAACAAAATCAACTTTCAATTAACTTTTCACTGAATTAATGTGCATTTTAGCATTTCTGCTCTTTCTCTTTCACTGACTCGCGACACAGAACAGCTGCTTGCGCTTTACTGTTATACAACAACAACAACTAAGCGGTGGCGCACTTTTTTTTTAAGTACTGAACTTTTGCCAAGAGCGCGAGTGAATGGGAGAGATGACTCTCACGCACTATGTATGCGTTGTGTGTGTGTGTCTGTGAACAAAAGAATGACATCCGCAAAGAACCGCACGCGAAACACTGTACGTTTTAAGTGCTTTAGTGCGGGCGCACACTGCGAGCGCCTTACCTTACTTGAGCACACTCTCGCTCTATGCCATCTCCACCAAACTTTGCACAAAGTCTTTTAGTACAAATACGCTGCACATTTCTAAGAACCAGCCGGATCGGCTGACTAAAGCATATAGCTGTCTTAGGAACGAACGGTCGAAAAACTAGTTCTAGTGAGAAAAACTTTTTTGTTTTCAATGGAAGCGTCTCCAAACTTTGTACTTCTTAGTTTGCAATGCTTTTTCATGATTCCAAAAAGTTTGGTTGAAATCGCACAACTATATAGTATGGCTGCCATAGAAAAGAGAAGTCCGAAAAGTAGTCATAGTTAGGAAAACCTGCTGCAAGGGCATACAAACATTCCTCTATATTTTTGAAGGGTTTCAAATTTGAATTTTACATTTAAAATTTCTGAAATTTTAGAAATTTTCCCCTTTTTTCTGCCCTTGAACCAAACCATACCTTTTCTATACATCCAAGTAGGCGGCGGCAAACTTTGTAGGTCTGTCGATTCAGACACAGATTCGTCAGTTCTTTACGGGCCGTCGCCCCGTAAACATCTCAATATTTATTTTCTTCTCTTGATTTCTGTCTTATTTTTTTTTATTTTTGAGTTTCGCAAATGCGTTTGCCGTGTAATGCATCCGCTTGTTATTGTTGTTGTTTTGCCTTTTGAAATCTTCGTCATCATCTCTCCTCACTTTTTTCCTTGGTTCATCTAAAACAATTTCCCCGCATTTGTCTTGGGCCTTCTCTGACAGTTGCACGCTTTTGCCCCGGGGAATCACCTTTTATATAGTTCCTTAATTTGACAATGCCCAGCTTGGCGTCTACTCCCAGTCAATGGAATTTGTATTGAACATAAAAACTGGGTGAAATGGGGTTAAGTGTGTGTGTCTACGAGCCAGCAAAATCCCGCTACCATATCTGGTCTATTATATGTTCGAACGTACGTACTTGCCTTAGTGCAGGTGTTTGTCGAGTTGCTCCATAGTCCACACGCGCTCTGCCCGTCGCATGTGCCAATGGCCAGGCGCCGCTCTCGGGTTAAACCGATAAAAGTAAAATCGTTGCGCAGACGCGGCATTTCAGTTGAAATTTGGACCTGGTCGCACACAGACGGATCTCACTTCGGCTTCGATTGGGTTTCATAAGCGAAAGCAACCAAAAAAACACGAAAAAAATACGAAATTTTGCAACCATGTTGATGTGGACACTGCTGGTGCTGCTGCAGCTTTTGCAACTCTCCGCCGGCCTGCCCTTGGCGCCCACCACCCTGGACGGGGCCACGCCCATTGATGCTCAAGTAACGGCCGCTGAATTTGGTGCCCTGGATGCCTTTGCCGAAGATGCAGCCGAATCAGGCCAAACGGCAGCCAGCGAGGCGGGCTTCAAGGTAAGTTAATGTTTAGTTGTTTTTGTTAGTTGCAGTCGAATTAAGTTGCCAACTCTTTTACAGATCTCCCTGTTGCCCACACCGGCCAAGACGGCGGAATCTGTGAATCTGGAACAGGAGGGCATACCCTCTAGGGTGCTCAGTGTCTATGATAATAGTCAGAAGAAACTGACCGATCTAACGCAGGTGAGTTGGCATATAGAAGTTGGGGATTTGCATGGATGGTACTGATGACTCTCTTTTTGACACACAGCCTCTGCCCATTTTGGATACCATCAGTGAGCAGGAGAAGTATGGCAATAATGGCGACATGTTTGATGGCATATCACGTTCCCTGGTCAACGGCTACGAGGCATTCTCCAATCTGCTCAACAGTTTCATACAGGTAAGCCAAATCAGACACCGAAATCATACTAAATCAAACCCAGAATCGGATTTTCTATAACTTAAACTTTCTGCAACGGTCTCTCAGCTTGGAACCAGGTTCGGTTCGAAGTATCTGCTTGGTTAGGTGTTGTCAGAACTTATAAAACTTGCGCAGTTTATTCCCACCCAACATTTGGAAGATCATTTTCATAAAAATCACCTTGATGAGTCTTTTCCGACTCCTTTTGGTGATCCAAAAGAGAAGCCTATCATATGCGATAAATTGAGACTCGAAAATGACTTATAAATATGCTTAAAATGTGATTTAGTGAAAAACGACTAAAAAAGGAATCTCAAATGACTGGAAACTGATTGGAATCTTATCAGCAGAATCTTATTCAAGAAGAGTCGCGGCCAGGGTACCATTTTCTCCCGACAAAACTATAATATCTGATCAGAAAAAGAGCCCATTTATGACTGTTTTAATCAGACCGAGGACTCGCAAAAGACTCGAATGTGATCAAAAGTTTGATAAAATGTTTGCTGGGTTGTGTGCGGTCAAAAAATAGCATAAATGACACTCAAGTCGGAGGAAAATGATACCCTAGCGGCGATTCTGCCTGAAGAGTTGCTTTTAACCCGATCTTCTGAACAGTTTCCAATCAGTTTCGATTCACTTGAGAGTCTTTTTTAAGTCGTATTTCACTTAATCACATTTTAAGCATATTCATGAGTCATTTTCGAGTCTCAAGTAATCGCATAAGAGATGCCTATTCTTTTGGATCATCAAAAGGAGTCGGGGCGAAAAGACTCGTCAAGCTGATTTTTATGAAAATGATCTTCCATCTGTTGGATGGCACAGCCTATTTCGAGCCTTTTTGGCAATAGAAAAGTGTTTACTATCATGTATGATTAAGAGAAGACTCAAAAATGACTCAAGCACATGCTCAACATGTGATTTATAGACATAAAACTTGAAAATGATTCGCAAATGAGTCGAGACTGTTCAGAAGAACGTGTCAATAACGACTCTTCAAGAATAATCGCGTCTAGGGTACCATTTTTTATTATTTCTATTATTTACCATCAAAAACCAGCTGATTTATGACTATTCTACTCAGAGTGAGCACTCGAAAATGACTCGAATGTGTTCAAAAATGATTAAATATGTTGCTGGCTGCCCACAGTTTATACTTTGATTTTAAAGCTGTGTTTCTGGCGAGTGACTGTTGGTCGAGTGAGCTAAGATGCTGACTTTTGTGTGTTCTGAAACATTTGAGTGAATGTTACATTCCCAAATGTGGCTTTAAAGCCAGCCAAGCTCACTTCAGACCACGCCTGACTGCACCGATACCCAAAAGACGATCCATTAGCTGAGGGCAAATATGTTTCCATTCACATATGGTGAATGAGCGGCGGCATTGCCCAAGAGCCGCAGGTGCCAATTAATGTGCGATTGTTATGCAATTTCTCTCCCTCTCTTCCCAAACAGAAACCCAAAGAGCTGGCACGCAGCATTTCCAAGGGCATCACCGCTCAGTTGGACAACATTGGAGGCAAGCTGGTGGGCCTTTAGGCTGCATCTCTTCTGGTTTATTTAAATAAATACTTTAATTTATTATTGGTAACTTAAAGCGACTTTTTGTGTATTGATCCGTAGGAATGTTATCGATAGCATAATAATAATTGCATAGGCTTATGTTTGTTAACTCTACGTCTCCTCTCGTCCTCTGGCTTGCTCCTGCGGGCAGTAGATACTCGTTTAGATATTCGGGGGATTAGATAAATAAGTGGTACTGGGGGAGGGGAGGGGGGGTTGGGGTCCTACACTACTAGAGAGCACATCACAATATGGATACACCAACTAACTAACCGAAGCCTTAAGCCAAGTCGAAAACAAACAAACAAAAAAAAAAACGCTTTCTTTTACATTAATTTTTGGCACATTTCGCATTTCGTTCCTGCTCCACCACACCCACCTACAGTCGCGTTCAGTCCTCCCAACTGCTGGTACGCGTCTGAGGATCGATCGAGGGTGAGTACGATTTGTAGGTGTCCGTGGCTCGCTTGTGCTTCACCGTGCAGAACAGCAGCATGGAGGTGATCAGGCCGAAGAGCTGCACAAAGGCAATGCCCAGTCCAATGGCACCCACCACGTTTAGCTGGCCATTGAACCAGCTCTGCAGCGAATGGGCACAGCCCTTGTCCCACCACAGCGAAGGGTTCTCGGATCTGTGGGGTAGAGAAGGAGGCTGAGAGGAATTGGCCAGGCAACATAAAAAGGTATATTTACCTGCCGCAGTCCAGGCGCAGTACACCATCACCCGAGCCCTCGCTTAACAGTTGACGCTGATCGTACAGGGTGCGACAACAGGATTCGGGCACCCAACGCTTGCCGCTCCAGGATTGTATGTCATACCAGTCCTCGTACGAGGAGACGCCACAGCACTCAAACTGCAAAAACAGAGATAGCAACGCCAAAAATGCCTGGGGGAAGGCCGCACCACTCACCGACTGTTGCACACTGTCCCAAATGGCCGCCACCGATGGAGCCACCAGTGAGCCACGATCACTGGCATTA
The DNA here is from genome assembly GCA_035044985.1 of Lordiphosa fenestrarum. Taxonomy (NCBI): domain Eukaryota; kingdom Metazoa; phylum Arthropoda; class Insecta; order Diptera; family Drosophilidae; genus Lordiphosa; species Lordiphosa fenestrarum. Next base: position 1,165,167 of record JAWNNO010000297.1, on the reverse strand, counting down.
TAGTGCCGCTCAATGCCAAAGCGCAGCTCGTTGGCCAGCGTGCGTCCCAGGCCGCCGCGAAAGAGAAAGGCTATGGAGCCCAACAGGAACTCGCTCATGAACAGCAACACAATCAGCATGAAGTACTGCCGACAGGGGAGAGGAGACGAGAGCCAAGCTAAGCGGGGCAGCACTTTGCACCTGGTTAGGGGACTACTCACCAGCACCAGCAGACAGCGCGATTGTATCCAGGCGCCACAGCAGCCCAAGAAGCTCACCACAAAGCCCACGCCGCCCATTCCCATGAATATGGTGTCCGCACTGAGACCGGCATGTTGGGGCAAGAGTGTGGCATAGCCCTCGTAGCTCAGACGCAGCCAAAGACCAGCTCCTAGAAAAGCGCAACTGCACAGCTGCGGCAAGAAACAATGGTGGGGGGGAAGGTACTGAGTAGGTTTCCAAGCAAAGAGCCATAGGATAAGACTATTCTAGGAGTATTTTCCCTGACTTCATTGACTGATTGATAATGATGGGTAGATTTAGAGATCGGCGGGCAATTGCCGTAGGTTTGTGTCCAGTCAAGGATGTCAAACGAAGTGTCGTTTATCTTAGGCAAACGATTCAAAGGAAAGCGGTTCACGTCTTACAACTCCCCAAAGAACTGAACCGAACCGAACCGTTTTACCTAGTGGCTTTCGGTTCGGCTTGGCATTTCTCATGGGAAGCCGTTTCGGTTCACTTATATGTCAAAACCGGCCGAATCGGATGACTATATCATATAGAAGAACGGTTGAAAAACTAGTTCTAGTGAGCAAAACTTTTTTGTTTTCCATGCAAACGTCTCCAAACTTGACAATTGTTAGTTTGCTATGCTTATCCATGATTCCACTAAGTTTGGTGGAAATCGGACCACTGAATGGCATAGCTGCCATAGAAAAGAGAGGTTTTATAAATAGTCCTAGTAGGGAAAACTTTTTTGGTTTCCATGGTAGCGTCTTCAATTTTTGCACTTAATTATTTTATGTACTTTCACACAATTCTACAAGGTTTTGTTAAAATCGGATGACCATAGCATATAGCTGCAGTAAGAATGATCGCTGGAAAAACTAGTTTTAGTGGGAACAACTTTTTTGTTTTAAAAGGAATCGTCTCCAAATCTTGTGCATGCTTGTTTGTTAGGCTTTTGCAAGATGATACAAAGTTTGGTCGAAATCGGACAACTATATAGTATAGCTGTCATAGAAAAGTAAGGTTGGAAAAGTAGTCTTGGTCAGAAAAACGTGCTGCCAGGGTATAAAAACTTGCAACTTTTAAGTTAATTTTGCTCTATTTTTTACCCAGTTTGACTGGACTAAGAGTAAAGTTCCTAAAACGATTTTTTTATGAATTCCACCTACAACCGACCGAAACTCTGGAGGAGTTTCCTACCTTTTGTTTACAGCACTGCAGTTATTCGCCACCACCTCAATGACAAAACAATTCGTTGGCTAATTCTTTCAAAATTATTGTGTGAGTATCAACAACCTTTGTGTGCCACAGGTAAATCTGCGACAAGACATGACAATGGCGCGGGAAACGGTTGACAAACGCAAATGAATGGGTACAATGGTACTTCCGCTGCAGACACCGACACGCTGGGTGTCGGCAAAGTTCTTGACAGAAACGCATTGATATGCTCTTTCCCTCTCTCTTTCAGCAGATTTGGTGGGCATTCCAGCAACTTTATCGTCTACTCACCCAGAGAATGATGTTGAGCCAGCAGAAGGTGCGGCGTATGCATGTGTAGCCGGCATTGGCCATCTCAGGAGGAGCGAGGCGGATGAGCAGGAAGCGGAGGAGAGGCTGCAACGAAAATTGAATGAGCACTAAAAGAAAAATGAAGGCAGGGGACAGGCTGAGCTTCGCATAAATCATGAGCACGCTGCGCTGCATTCATTAGATACATTTGTATCTATTAAATGAGCGATTTTCGGAGCGACCTCATTGTGTGTGTGTGTGTGTTTGTTTGTGTATAAATAAACTGAAATTCATAAATTTCCACAAATTTGTGTTTTGATGGTTCCATTTGGCATTTCCTTTGTAATTGGAGTACGTCCACCACCACAGTGGGTGGATGGGGGTGGGGCTGGTTGGTATTTGTGTGTGCCGCCGCCAATTGCCATTTGCATACACACTTAACATACATACTAACAACAACTCAACCCAATTGCATTTGCATCCAAAACTAGCAAAGAAAGCTGCCCATTTGTTAATACTTTGGTGATCTTTCTCAATATGCTAATCTCCACACATGTCTAAACAATTGCATCTGCCGCCTGGGAGCATATTTTATGGTCATGGAAACACAAGAAGTCACACACAATGGAACGATTGTTGTTGCTGTTGCTGGGCGACTACAAAAGAATAGATTTCCATATCAAATTTGATATATATTCATGTGGAAATTTCAAACGACCAAAATATTTGAGTCAGCTGAGAAACTATCGTTGGACTATCGATCGGTTTGGCATATCTTTGCCTAAAAAAATCACAAAACTGCTTGAGAGGGTTTATTTTGAAGCTAAAGAGTCAAACTTTAGGCTGATATCAAACAATGGTATGGGTGGCCCATAAAATCTGTCTCTAAAGCGTTAATAAAGGCATTTTAAGCAGTTTTAAGCTTAAATTTGACTCGAAATGGATTTCCGATTTTGAACAAACTTGTTGGAATCATGGAAAAACCTTACAATCAAACATGTAAGAAATTTGGAGTCGATTCCATTGAAAACAAAAAAGTTTATCATACTAAAACAAGAAAGAAAGTCGGTCAAGCCCGACTATAACATACTCTGTACCAAGAAAATTTGTCTTTTGATCATAACTCGAAAACCGTTCATCCGATCTTCTTCATTCCTTTGGCGGATCGATAAGTTATTCTAATAACTAAATATGTCCAGAAGGAACAAGCCATCTATCTTCAAAACTGTGGGAGATATGACGTTTTTTCTAAATTGCGGGGGCGGGAGGGGGCGTGGCCAAAATTGAAAATAAACTTGATCTGCCTGCAGACATAAGAAGCATATGTCCCATACATGTCAAACCTCTATCTCTTACCATCTCTGAGATCTGTGCGTTCATACGGACAGACAGACAGACGGACAGACGGACAGACGGACGGACGGACAGACGGACAGACGGACATGGCTATATCGACTCGGCTGTTGATGCTGATCAAGAATATATATACTTTATGGGGTCGGAGATGCTTACTTCTGGATGTTACATACTTTTGCACAAACTTATAATACTCTATGTACCTTCGGTACAGAGTATAATTAGCTTTTTGACCGTTCATTCGTACTGCAGCTATATGCTATAGTCAACCGATTCTGACAAAACTTTGTAGAATTGTGTGAAAGCATATCAAATAAATAAATGCCAATTTTCAGAACATTTCCATTGAAAACAAAAAAGTTTTTCTCACTAAAACTAGTTTTCAGACCCTACTTTACTATGACAGCTATGGTATATAGTTGTCCGATTTTGAGCAAACTTGGTAAAAACATGAAAAAGCATAGCAAACTAAGAAATACAAAGTTTGAAGGCGTTTCGATTGAAAACAAAAAAGTTTTCCTCACTAAGACGACTCTTCAGACTCTACTTTTCCATGACAGCTATACTAAATAGCTGTCCGATTTCAACCAAACTTGGTAAAAACATGAAAAAGCATAGCAAACTAAGAAATACAAAGTTTGAAGGCGTTTCGATTGAAAACAAACAAGTTTTCCTCACTAAGACGACTTTTCAGACTCTACTTTTCCATGACTGCTATACTATATCGATCTGCGATTTCAACCAAACTTAGTGGAATTATGGAAAAGCATAGCAAACCAAGAAATACAAAGTTTGGAGGCGTTTCCATGCAGATAAAAAAGTTTTTCGAACGATCATTTCCATCACAGCTATATGCTATAGTCAACCGATTCGGCCGGTTCCGACAAATGTTCAACGTATTTGTACCAGAAGACTACGTGCAAAGTTTGGTGAAGATAGCCTTCAAACTGACGAAGGGGATGACCTAGAAACAGACTCAGACTCAAATCAACTCAGCTCGTCCTGCTGATCAAGAATATATATACTTTATGCGATTGCAGATGCTGCCTTCTATGCGTTACAAACATCCGGACAATTCTAAAATACCCTCTGCAAGGGTATAACAAGACTTGGTAATCTGCAAGCGTTCTACTGATTAAAACTTTGTCTTAGGTTTGACTGAATATCAAACTGTAAGCCCAGATTCGAAACCAAACGTTAGCTTCAATAGGTACAGTATCCAGTCTGCAAACTGAACCTTTTACTTAACAAAGGTTTCATACCCAGGGACCGAATCTTCCTAAGAGTTTAAGAGGATGAACCCAGCTTAACGACATTTTGCACAGTACGTTGAAGTGTGTACTTAGGGTAAAGCTTCCCTTTTTAGAAAGACCCCAGATCCCTTACTTATAATCGATTTGAACAAACTATTTGGAAAGTGTGAAACTCCACATAAGGTGCACAAATGTGCCACCATTGTTTGTCCACAAACCAAATCATCTACATATTCTCCATGTGTCACGAAGTCCGCTCTAAGAAAGCTGGCAAAAATCTTGGCAACTCTATTTGTTTTGGCTTCGGCTGCAAATGTCATTGACTTGGCCCCTTCCAGAGCTGGTTTAGGCCAGCGAAAAATGTGGCAATGAAAATTATCTTTCCCCCCTTTCGGCTGTATCTGTGTGGGTAGAGCCATTATCAAAATGGAGGGCCAAGCAAAAAAAAAGTGAACAATTTCCATGGCATAAATCACTCTCTCGCCCAACATCCGCCGTCAGCCTAGCCCAGCGTCTAGAGCAGCCGCTTTTGTCCACTCTCGAATTATGATAAATGCGCAGCAGCGGCGGCAGCACGGATCGTGGGCTGGAAAGCGGGTGACTGGTGTCGGGGGATGGGGGGACGGGGGGACGCGAGAGTAAATCGTAAAATTTGCAGCGTCAAATGGCATTAAGCCAGTCCACGTTATTGAGTTAAATTGGAAAATAAGCGAGCTACAGTTGTTGGACCCTGCAATTGTTCGCACTTGGTCAGCCCCCTGCCCAATCTTTGCTGGGTTATTATTTGCACTATTTCATTATGATGATGATGATGATGATGATAATGATGATAGTTTTTTCAATTTAACTCTTTCGCTGCATGCACATTCCTAGGCAATTGGATTTGCCCGCCCACTAAACTGAAGTGCAGGATCGTAAAACAAATGGTGGAATCTCTAGCCGAGGCCAATGGGATTGTCGCGTGCTCAAATCAAGTGAGTTTTGCTGCTGCTATGTGGGGCAGTGAAATATCTTCTCCTTTCCTTCAAATCGTGTACCATTAGTGGCTTCCATACATATTTCTACGTTTTCCCGCTTAAAGGCTACCAATATCTGGCTTAAACTTGACATTGGTCAAGTATACCCGTCTAAAACTCCTCAGTGATTAACATTATCTCCCTCTAAGTAATTTGGCCATGTTTAAACAAATTTCCAGTGTCTATATCAGGTACCTGCCTTAGTAATTTTGGTACAAAATCCACGTTTTAGTGAGAACACTTACTTGTTTTCCATAGTACCCTACTTAAGCTCAAAAAAAGTTGAATCTTATCTGCTTTCACATAATTCTGCTTAGTTTGATCAATTTGGTATAACCAAATCATGTACCTGCCTTAGGATTTATGGTACAAAAACAGCGTTTTAGTAAGAAAACTGGTTGGTTTTCAATGCTACCGTCTTAAAACTCAGCAATGCTTAATATTTTCGGCTTTCACATAGTTATACAAAGCTCGATCAATGTGGTATGACTAAATCATGTACCTGCCTTACGATTTATGGTACAAAAACAGCGTTTTAGTAAGAAAACTGGTTGGTTTTCAATGCTACCGTCTTAAAACTCAGCAATGCTTAATATTTTCGGCTTTCACATAGTTATACAAAGCTCGATCAATGTGGTATGACTAAATCATGTACCTGCCTTACGATTTATGGTACAAAAACAGCGTTTTAGTAAGAAAACTGGTTGGTTTTCAATGCTACCGTCTTAAAACTCAGCAATGCTTAATATTTTCGGCTTTCACATAGTTATACAAAGCTCGATCAATGTGGTATGACTAAATCATGTACCTGCCTTGGGATTTATGGTACAAAAACAGCGTTTTAGTAAGAAAACTTGTTGGTTTTCAATGCCACCGTTCTAAAACTACATTTTATACGCTTTCTTACGGCTTTGCTAAGTTTGATCTATTTGGTATGACTATATCAGGCAGTTGCCATGTGATTTAAGGTACTAGAAATATGTTTTAGGTATTAAAATTGTTACATTTTCAACGGTCATGTCCTAAAACTTAGTAATATTCAATATTATTTGCTTTATGATAACTCTACTAAGTTTGTTCAAAATCGTATGAGTTTTTCATAGGGCTGATATGGGATTTATGGTACAAAAAGTTGGTATTTTTGAGAAAACCCTATTTGTTTGCTGTGGTACCTACTTGAAACTAACTTGTCAACACTTTTATACAATTTTAAACCATTTCTCCAGGATTGTCTGACTAAAGCACTTAGCTGGCATGAGATTTATGGTACCAAAAGCTGATTTTTGTCAATAACTAACTATAAATAGTTAAAAAGCATTCTTGTTGCTTGTGCTACAGTTTATAGGTTTTAGTAAGAAAAAATTAGCTTATTACTCTAAGAAAGCGATCTGAAAATTAATAGTCTTCAGTTTTGTACTTTCTTAAACGCTTCAGTAGAGTTGAACTTAAGTCTGAAGTCCATTTAAAATAGCAGGCCTACAATTTATGGTAAAAAAAGTGGTTACAACGATGTGTATTTGATTCGAAATGGTTCCCAAGAGTCTTGAGTACTACATAAAGTAGCTGTCATATAATTTACGGTACACAACTAAGGTTTTAGTGAGAAAACTTTTATATTTTCCACTGTAGTAATATGAAATTTGATAGCTATCAACTTTATGAGTCTGACAAATGTAGAATATGCAAAGTTGAGGTACATCGGAGGACTATAGCATATGGCTCACATAGGATTTACGGTACAAAAAACACTTTTTTGTGGGAAAAACGCACTTTTTGTCAAGGCAACCTCTTCGAACTTCGGCAGTCGCTCGTTTTATAACAGCAAATGGATTCTGGTGACAAAACCCTACACCTATTTCCTTCCATAAGATAGAAATGGAATTAAGACAGTTTGATCGTGAGTCACGCTGTCAGCTCTTGACCATTTGATTAGTCGCCTAGCCACCTCTTAAGCTGTGCTTGTTGTTGTTGTTGCTGTGGTTGCTGCTCAAAAGTGTCGTCCACGAAGAGTTTTCTCTTTTTTTTTGTATTTTGCGACAGGAAAAGCCAGCGGGAAGGGGCTGGGCAAGATCGAGGCGAATCTTTGTTATTGTTGCTGCTGTGGCTGTCGTTTACTTTGTTCGTGCCCCATTTGGCGCATTTCTTTTCAGTTGCGAATTGCATCAAGTTGTTTGTTTGTTTGTTTGTTGCTGCTGCTGGTGGCAATTGTGGTCTGTACAATAGGCGATCGCCCCAAGTCAAACACTTTCGGACACAGCAAAAAAATGTGCTCATATTTTGGCTGATTTTTCACACTTTTCGTACCGATTTCAAATCTTGTGTTGGATTTTGAATTTTCTATTTTCCCAAATTTCGGTTTTTTCTTTCGGGGTTTTCCGCGTGTTCTATGCTTTCGCTGCGCTTGTTCAAAATAAACTGACAATTCTGCGCATTTGATGTATAAAAATAGTAAAGCAGCCGCCGCCAACTGGCCGAACCGAAAGCCCAAAGCCGAGAGACACACAAAAGCACGAACCACTTTTCGTATGCAGGCGACAGCTGCCCCCAAACGGGGCACGGGCAGGGGCAGGGGCAGGTGGGGCGTCCACGAATCAACTGGTGACAGTTGCAATCTCTCCGCGTCCAAGTCTGGCGCGCTCTGCATAGTTTATGAATGAGATTTATGTTTAGATTTCAGTGTCACGTTTTGATCCACATTGGACAAAACAACAAAAAAAAAACGGCCACAGAACGATCAGCTGGTGTGGGACACACACACTTTGATTGCACGGTTTAGTTTTGGGGGGAAATGTTACGGGAAGTGGCTCATCTAGGTGATGTAAGGCGTTACGTTGGAAATACTGGAAATACTGCTCTAATTGAATTGAAGTAACCGAAGAAGTTGGGGGGAAATTGGTAGATGGGCTCCGGAGAAGCACTTTAAACGCACTTGGAAAGAACTGAAAGTCGACAATCGGTACCAATGATAATTATACGTATTCACACTGAGCTGTCCGTGCAAGAATCGTCCTCAGAGTCTCTCACAATGTGCAACTTAGGATGACTCAACTGACCTGTGCACCAAAATCTATGCAATAAAGTAAAAATCCTTCGTCATTCCTGGGAATGTTACTTCTAGTAATCATATCCATGGTTGAAAGTGTTTCAAGTTTAGGGCGAAGGATGCTACGCTGTGGCAGCACTGCATCTTCATCAAGAAGAATGAAAAACGTAATTTCAGTAAGTAAGCCGAGGTGAGAGTAGAGTCTTTATCTTGCTGAGCAATTCTTCGTGTTATACTCGACCGAACGCTAGCTTCACGTCAACAAAAACTGCCATAAGACATTATTTTCCCTTTCAGAATAAAGTTAGTTACCCTGGCGTTCCGTGCGACCTTACATTTTCTGCCCACCACTGCTTTAATGTATTTAATATTCTTCGAACGAAGAATGCCTTGTCCATCCGCTTGGCACTCACACGAGCCGAGCGCTTGCCGAAGTCGGGCATATGAGCGTAAGCAGCGCTCTCTTTGCTTGCAGTCGCTGCAGCACAGATACACTCTCACATTTTGGGCCTTGCTCTTCTTGCACATCGCTGACTTAAAGCTGAAGGTTGCAATGACTGAGAGTGGCCACTTCGAACACCTGGGCCATGCCATATACATTCCCTGTTAAACCCTAGGCTGATCTTCAATACTGAACCTTTGTGAGGACAGTATAAGCTTAAGTAGAGGTGGCAACTCTAGATTTTGGCTGTGTCCAAGAGGTTGTGTAGGAGGCGTTGAACAAATCATTCATTTCCAGCTTAAAAAAGTCTAAAAGAGAATCATTTAAATCAGCGGTGGGCATGCCCTGGCACCCATTGGATGGCTCCTCCAGCTTGGAGCACACTCACTCGGTGGAACAGCTTAGGAAAAACAACATAAGGCAGTGTGCCTTCTAATAACTGGCCTGGCCTTCTAATAACTGCTTTCTAAACTCAAATACCATGCCCACCGCTGATTTAAATATGCATTTTTGGAGCAACTGCATTATGGGGCTGCAATTGTGCAAGACTCTTCTGAGCATAACTTACAACTGGCTTCCTCGAAGACCTTTCGAGTTCCGGAAGTGCCATAATATGCATCCACATCTCCGCCGGCTTAATGATAATATGCATATATCCAAACCAAATGAAAGTGACACCAGAGTCGTTGACCTCCATACAAAAAATCTCCATAAAATTTCTTTATTAAAACTAACAACAAAAAAAAACCAGAAAAGAAAAGAGAAGATAAAGTTGAAGCCGAAAGCAGAGACTAAACGACTTCATCACCAAAGTTGGGCCATCGCTGCGCGCTCCTCACTTCTCCTTGCGCAACTTCTGGCTGGACAGCTCGATGGCCTCCAGCCACAATTTCAGCTCGGTGGGCATCTCGGGCCTCTGTTTCGTTTCCGGATACGATTGCAACACCTCCAGGACATTGCAGTTGGTGATACTCTGCTTGGACATGGCCACGGCACGCACAAAGCCATCCGCCACCGTCACAAACTGTTGCTCCAAATAGATGGCCTTGTCGTCCCACCAAATCAACTTGGTCTGTATCTTATAGGGATGGAAGATGGGAATGGTGCGGCGATAGCGTACACTGCTGGCCCCCTGGACAGCACCACCACGTCGCTGGCGTATGCTCTCATACAGCCCGGTCAGGGCATAGAAATGGAAGCGGGCAAAGTCCAGCTCACGCAAATAGCGGGCATTGTTCATGTGCCGTATGAAGATGTCCACATCCTGGGAGGTGCACAGCCCATAGATGGTGGTGGTGTCCGTCACTTTGCGCTTGCGCTGGAACAGCCGTCCGGCGAACACGGTGAACACACAGCGTATGAAATAGTTGACATCCCAGATGACGTACAAGATCAGTAATAGCACCAGCCAAGACATGGCGGGGGAGCGAGCAATCAAACGAACAGCTGTGGCAAGTGGGCAAAGAAAACCCGTCAGAGGCGAAAGTTTCGAGTGAATCTCTAAGCAAAGTCCACGGATCAAACAGATGCAGTGAACCCGCTGCCTTAACTCACCAAAAGAGCGACTATCGAAACCTCAACCGTTGGACCAGCCAGACCAGCAACAACTGACACGATGTTCCACCAAAGAAAGCGGCAAAACCCAACCGAAAGTTGCCCAGCGATAAGACCCACCAAGAGAGGGGCACCCAGAGAGAGAGAGCGAGTGAGTGAGTGAGCCGGCGTGCAGAGAGACCGATTGCAATTCCAATTGTTTAATAGCTATTAACAAATTCACAACTTTTGCAACTTTACTTTGTTAGTTTCACAAATGATTATTAAATGCTCGTCAATTCGAACTCTGCTCGACACATCAAAATAGACTGAAGGGGCAAAGGTTCTGCCGAACTCCGGTTTAGACATCGATCTCATCGATTTAGACATCGATCTCGGCTAGGTGTCAAGAATTTGCGTACCTAGGCATTTCTTAGTTGCAATCGAGCTTGGAGCGCTCTCAATTGGCTGAACGGTTCACAACAATTGTTCTCCTCGGTGCTTGGTTTGAGAAATGAGCTCTTGACTCTAGAATGTTTAGTTTTATACGAGCTGGTGCGTCTGTTTATCTATCTGTTACTATGGAAACAAGTCTCTCTGTTGATTTCAATGTTAGCTTTTTAGAAACTAAAGTTAAGGCCTGGATTAACACAATTATTCATCCGATGAGCTTGAAATATAAATAGCGACTTACAAAATGCATGCCTCTTCCGGATTTTTGTAAGTCCTTGGCCCAGACAGCCTTAGCTTAGCCCAAATCTTCTCTATTTGTATAGGATACCAGTTTGGTTTTAGTCAAACTCCCCGTTGAGTGTGAAACCTAGATATTTGACTTTGTTACTTAGTTTTCTTTGAGTCCGATTGTTGAGTATTCAACCTAAGTATTTAAGTACTTAACTATTTAAGCAGTTGAGTAGCTAAGCAATTAAGATATTGAGTAGTTAAGTAATTACGATATTTGGTAATTAAGTAGTTAACTAGTTAAGTAATAGTTTGGCTAAGTAGTTCAGTAGTAGTGGTTAAGTAGTTACGTAATTAAGTAGTTAACTAGTAAAGAAGTTAAGTAGCTAAGTATCAAACTAGTTAAGTAGTTAAGTAATTAGGTAGTTGACTAGTAAATAAGTCTAGTGGTTAAATATTAAAACTGACAAGGTAGTTGAGTAGCTAAGTAGTTGAGTAGCTATGTAATTAAGTAAAGTAGTTAAGTAATGGTTTGGCCAGGTAGTTAAATAAAAGTAGTTAAGTAGCTTAGTAATTAAGCAGGGAAGTGGTGAACTAGTAGCTTGGATAAGTAGTAATAGTTAAGTATTTAAGTTTTTAAGTAGTTGATAAGTCAAGTAGAAGCTAAGAAGTTCAGTTAAGTACTGTATGTAGTAGTGAAGAAGTTAAGTAGTTAAGTGCTGTAGTAGTTAAGTACTGTAGTAGTTAAGTGCTGTAGTAGTTAAGTACTGTAATAGTTAGGTACTGTAGTAGTTAATTATACTCTGTACCGAAGGTACATAGAGTATTATAAGTTTGTGCAAAAGTATGTAACATCCAGAAGGAAGCATCTCCGACCCCATAAAGTATATATATTCTTGATCAGCATCAACAGCCGAGTCGATATAGCCATGTCCGTCTGTCCGTCTGTCCGTCCGTCCGTCCGTCCGTTCGTCCGTCCGTCCGTCCGTCTGTCTGTCCGTATGAACGCACAGATCTCAGAGATGGTAAGAGATAGAGGTTTGACATGTATGGGACATATGCTTCTTATGTCTGCAGGCAGATCAAGTTTATTTTCAATTTTGGCCACGCCCCCTCCCGCCCCCGCAATTTAGAAAAAACGTCATATCTCCCACAGTTTTGAAGATAGATGGCTTGTTCCTTCTGGACATATTTAGATATTAGGATAACTTATCGATCCGCCAAAGGAATGAAGAAGATCGGATGAACGGTTTTCGAGTTATGATCAAAAGACAAATTTTCTTGGTACAGAGTATGTTATAGTCGGGCTTGACTTTCTTTCTTGTTAAGTAGTTGATAAGTCAAGTAGTAGCTAAGAAGTTCAGTTAAGCACTGTAGTAGTTAAGTAATGAAGAAGTTAAGTAGTTAAGTGCTGTAGTAGTTAAGTACTGTAGTAGTTAAGTGCTGTAGTAGTTAAGTACTGTAATAGTTAGGTACTGTAGTAGTTAATTTTTGTAGTAGCCTAGTACTGTAATAGTTAAGTACCGTAGTAGTAAGTTAGTAGTTAAGAAAGTACTAGTTTGGCAAAGTAATTAAAAAGTAGCTATGAATGAGCTAAGTAATTAAGTAGTTAACATTAGTTTTCCGACAGCCAAATCACAGTAAACTCCGATGTTTTTCAGCCACATTATATGAAAACTCAGAAGAGTACGAACACAGCTTAAACTAATCTTCACTTAAACCTTTTGTAGACTTACAACTGACATCACTAATCAAGGACCTACACCAAGAGCTATCCTTTGTCTTTCTCCTTCGTGAGTTGCGTAGCTGTTGCTTTCCTAAGTGAAAAGTAGAAGCAAGATCATTTCAGGCAAAACTGATTGCTCTCACTCCCATAATTAGATGCCGTTCCTAGTTATTTTGAAATGGGAACAGAAGTAAAAATATTGAAAAAAACCATGACAGACTATTTACCCCCTTATTTTGTAATTCATCGCAGCTTACCCATTATCTTTTGGTAACATCAATGCATCAATGCACAGCCCAAGCCTTTAGAGCTACAAACTGACAGATCAGCAGGCAGTTTCTATTTGAACTGCAAACAAGTACTCGGGATTTTTGGAAAATCCCCCACTCAAGTGTGGGGAAATGTACCATATTCTACCCAAGTACCCTAAGTACCCAATCCCTTTTACTTACCCACTTCCCGTTCCCAGTCGAGCAAAACTGTCCCACTAGACGTATGGTACATCAAGTTGTTTACTAGGTAAAACTAAGCACATCTCGTTATCATCGTCATTTTACACACATTGGACTAACATTTGGATATTAGACACTAAGCTAAGGGCGGGGGGGGGGGACTACCAGAGTATGCCTGGGGCCATTTGGACAACTTACAGTTAAGCACTCGACACACAGGTAAACATTATTTGCACATTTTCACATTTCCACGCACACGAGAAACAAAAACGGAAATGGGTAAAAATAAGTTTGTGAAAAACAAAAAACAAAAAACTTAAAGCACAAGCACACGAATATTTTGTAGGTCCCAGTTTTTAACCAGGTCAGCAGCCGCTGCGCAGATTCTTGCTGGACATATCATTATACTCGATCCACTTGCCCAGCTCCGGTGGCAGTGAAGGCTTCAGCTTCGCCGTGGACTGTGTAGTGGCGGTTGTGGCATGACCATTCTCTGCCTGTGTTACATCCAAGGCTGGATTGCTTATGCCACCGGCTGGATGGGTGTTTGGAATGGTGGTCGGAATGGTGGTGTTGATGGTCGCCTTGTTTGTCAACAGCTCGACCATCACCGACTCCATGGACACATCGATCAAACGCTGCCGGCAAATGGCAATGCAATGCACAAACTTGTCGGAGGGTCGAATAAAGCGATGCTCCATAAATAGGGATTGATCGTCCCAGTAGATTATCTAAAAGTAGAGATGGTAGATATGTTAAAGAAGGGAGGATCATATCCGAACTTATATGGTAAATCAGTTCTGTGTCAAAAACCCTAATGCAATTAGGATGGTCCAAAATCCGACAATGCCTTGATTTTTGATATTTTAAGTCTTTTGGTATCATTGAGTCTTACCTAAGAACCAGGGGTGGCTAGCCGGTTCGATTCTTAGAAGGTTTGTAGCCCTGCTGGGCACACATTAAGCCAAGCTATCGATGACTTAACGTTGGTGTAAGTCAGTAGCCTGGGCACTGAACTAGACTAAGGTTGAAGCAAAGTGGCTTAACTGGATCAAAATTAGTCTGAAATAGCTTTGAAACTGCACAAACTGGCAATTGGAGTCGGGTTTAAGGAGAGTTTAGAAGCAAATCTCTTAGAAACGAGTTTTTGTTGCTTCCGAAAGGGATCTTCTCTTTTAGGAAAGAGATTTCAAATCATATCAGAGAGATATCAACATTCTATCGAACCTTTTTGTTATCTAAAGGGCCACCAGAGCCGAAAGACATGTAAGTATTTGTTGGTGGAACCGGGTGAAACCATCACGGGATGAGTTTGAGACAAAAAAAGCCAAAATACGAGCAAAGGCACTACAAGGTAATTTTTTCAACATGATAGCTCTCGACCTTATGTTGTGCGACCGGTCGAAACATAACTCGAAACCCTGAAATGGAGAGTCCTACTTCAACCACTGCATAGCCCAGACATTTCCCCTTTCGACTACTATGGGAGTTCGTCAATGACGCATTTTTGATTTTTGAAGAACTCCAAAATTGGAAAGTTTGTTGGATCGCATCAAAAGACACAGAAATTTGTATGTTTGCATGCTTCCGTGTTTGTATGTTTGCACGTTTTTATGCTTATATGCTTGGAGGTTTGTATATGTGAATGTTTGTATATTTGTATGTTTGCTCATTTGCATGTTAGTGTGTTTGCATGTTTGTATAAAAAAATCGTTAAATTTGATGGGTGGTACTCAAATCAGGCATATTTCAGAGCAGTTTGTACATTTGCATGTTTGCATATTTGCGTGTTTGCAAGTTTGCATGTTTGCATATTTGCGTGTTTGCAAGTTTGCATGTTTGTTTGGGCAGTTTCCACAATGAAACATTGAAATTTTCGCATTTATGTTTAAAATTTTGATTTCTACAAAACATTTGACTAAAGAATCTCCATTTTATTGGACTAATTAGAGAAAAAGAAAGCGTAAGCCTAGAAAGTCTAGATAGAGAACAATTGGCATCGAGGTGCAAAGAAGCTACAGTAAGCATCTCAAGAACAGATCAGACCAGATCAGATTGCTTTCAAGTAACCCATTCAATTGCATATTCATTAAGGGTAAGCTGCACCCTTCTATCCCTTATCGATCTACACTATTTATGGTTACCAAAACTCCGTCCTGCAATGAATAGTTTTCAAAAGAACACAGGATTTGGTTCAGTTCAAAACCGAAACTCACTTTGGACTACCCAAATTGCAATTGGCCAAGGGCAACACAGCACAATACAAAACTCCATACCCACCCTAGACACAATATTGAACCGATGAAATGGCCTGATGAACCGTCGATAGCGTATGGTGGCCGCTCCCTGGAACACTGAGCCACCCAGTTTCGTAATGGTGCGATACAGATGTGTGCGCTCATAGAAATCCACGCGAGCAAAGTCCAGCTCACGAAAGTAACGGGCATTGTTCATATGATAGAGCAGGGTGTCCACATCGTTGGTCAGGCACAGACCTAGCAGTGAGAGAGAGTGAGAGAGCGGCACAGAGCAAAAGAGCGGAAGGGGACGGGGGGGTTGGGCATTAGCTGCACTTGCACAATCAGCCAAGTTGAAGGTGATGCTTTACGTAAACCACAACCTAGACCTAGACCAAGACCCAGACAGACACTTACCACACACCGTGGTTGCGTCCAGGATGTGGCACCGCCGCTTGACGAATCGCGCCAGCAGCACACAAAGGCACATGCGCAGGAAGTAGTGCAACTCCAGGAGGCCATACAGCACCACTATGACCATCAGGCAACTGAGCGCCAAGTAGCCCCACAGCTCCATTTGCTGGGTGGCAGGCAACCGGGAGGCCGAAAACCAATTAGTCCGAAAACACGCGCGCGGAAGCCCCGGAAGCGTCTATGCTAAGGGAAGGCCACTAGCCGGTCTATCTCGGCTGGCGGTGGTGGGTTCTGATTGTGTGCTGGTGTCCTGGCCCAATAATTAGGTCATATTTGCCCGAGGTGAGGATGACTTGGTCGACAGCTGACGGAGAACGTTACCAATTTCACTTCGAAAAAAAAACAAAAAAAAAAAGCGAACCAACCAACCAACTACCAAACAATTAGACGAAGCGCCTTTGGCAGCTACAAACGGCGCACTGAAAACGTCTATTTGGTGTGTTTTTGGCCAAATGCTGCTGCGGGTGTTAGCCTGTCCGCCTGCTTGACGCTCTGCCAGCGTTTAAACGCCTGCGCGCTGAGCGAAGTTCGACGGTCGCTGTCGATGCGCTCTTCGTCTGTGGGCCACAGCTGACGTCCTCGGCAAGGGGATGGGGTTGGGGCTGGGGCTGGGGCTGGGGCTGGGGCTGGGGCTGGTGATGGCGGGGGAAAGGGTTGGGCGTACGCTGCCGCTAGAACCTGGCACAAGCTGTGTGTGTGCCAAGTGTGGGCTGGTACCTGTTGCCGCTGCCGCCAGACTGGCACTTCCTCTTCCGAAAATTACACGAGAGCAGGTTGTAATTTAAACAAATTGGAAAGCAAACAGAGATTAAATACAAAAACTACAAAGTTTTGTTTAATGTTCTTTGAGTCAGTTGTTGTATGCAATGCACTGCAATTGGATGGCACTCAACAGTTGGGCGGGCTCAGCTTCAGCCTTAGGGATACGCCAGGGCCAGGGCTGGGGGCTGGGGGTGTTCGTTTGGGGTAAATGTTTATGTTCGAACTGTAACTTATACATTGTTTTCATTTAATCACAGCCTGATGGACAGTTAATTACTTCGTTCTTTCAAAAACTTACAAGTTTTTCTTAGTAACATCATTTTCAGACCCAAATTTTCCAAGGCAGCTATACCATATGGCTGTCCGATTTCGACCAAACTTGTTGTGACTACGAAAAAAGTAAAGAAAACTAATAAATACTTAGTTTGGAGACTTTTTCATGGTAAACAAGAAGTTTTTCTCACCAAAACTAGTTTTAAGACCTATTGTTCCCATGGCAGCTATAGGCTATAGTCTTCCGACTTCAATAAATGTTTGTAGAATTGTTTGAAAGCACATCAAACACAAGCATGCCAAATTTCAGGGCATTTCCTTCAAAAACATAAGAGTTTTTCTTAGTAAGACTATTTTTAGAACCAAATTTTCCAAGTCAGTCGTACCATATAGCTATCCAATGTCGACCAATCTTGTTGTGTTTACGAAAAAAGTAGAGAAAACTAATAAATAAGCAGATGGGAGACTTTTTCAAAGAAAACAAAAAAGATTTTGTTACCAAAACTAGCTCTTAGACCGATCTTTCCTATGCTATAGTCAGTAGTTGCACCACAAAACTTCGGCCAAAGTTTGGTAAAGATAATCACAATGTTTAGCTACTCCAAGGGCCTTCCACCTTTTTCGGTAACAAAGTTCGTTTGCTAATTCAATAATATTTTTGTCGGGGGATCCCAGAAATCTTAAGAGCTTTCCGTCTAAAAGTCTACATTCAGCACTTTGGAGTTTTTATTTCGTCAGAATACTTCATATAAATAGAAATACTTGGGCCTTGAACGGAAAGTGCTTCTATTTGTGTACCAAATTGTGACGAAATAAGTATTCTAGAGTGCTGTATCAATCCATCTAAGTAAAGTGATACAAGAAGGCTCGGTTACTAGATCACCTGACCATATTTAAACGGTTTGAAACTGTCTTTTCAGAGCCAAGTAGATTTCATTTGTGCGGTTCTAGTTCCCTTTTTGGTTACTTCACTTGTAAAGTGCTTCTAGTTCTAGTAACACCTTTAAAATTTACTAAACAGCTGCTTATTTTTCAAAAAGGATGAGTTATAACAGAACCCATTGAAATCGGTGCAGAAACCATTTCTGATTGTTGATCTTCGAAGCTTTAACTGGGTTGCAAACAGACAACTTTTCTTCATTTGATTATAGACTTCCTTTAATTGATCTTCCTTGTCTAAAAAATCGTATGGTCTGGCTTAGTGCTATTTATTTTCATAGGTTTGTTTCGGAAGAGATTGATTCCCGGTACTGGCCTGCTTTTCTAGAAGAAGCCAAGTCTTAGTGACATTATATAGAAGGCCTCCTTTTCACTATGTTTCGCCCATGAATTTGAACAGATATTCGCACTTAAAACAACTAACATATATTCCTACTAGACTATCATGTCTCATGTGTTGAACTGTGTGAAGACAGCCTTAAGGCAGTGCGATCGACACTTTTGCCCACCGCTGCTTTAATGAATAAACTGCAACGAATCGATTTCAGTGGCTGTCTTCCCCAAAGGGTTTAGCTTTCCTAAAAGAACGTCGGTGCGGTTTAGAACCGTTTTGCGGTTCAGTTTTTCTGATTTTCTGGTACGGGTACAATGTTTCCCGTGTTGGAATGTCAATACTTTAACAAAGTCCAACAGTTTGATAGAGGTTGCGATTTTGATGCCATGTTTTTATAGGTTCTTTTTGATCAAGAGTTGCATTCTTTTAGCTTGCCCAGCCAATAGATCTCGAAATACCGTTTTTTAGTCAATTCAGTTCCCTTGCTGGTTCTAGAAATATTGTATTTTGATTATCTTTTCGATTTGATTCCCAGATTTGTATCATCTTTTTCAATAATTTCATAGTTAACGATTGGTTTTTGTAAAGCAGATGCTTCTACCATGCCTTAAAAACTTCTACAGGGTAGCTAAGCCATCGGCTTAAAGCAATTGATGTAAGTGGAATTACATTTTGGAATAGGAACAACAAATAACAGCAAATACTAACAGAGCAAAGCAGAGGACAACACGCTGTACAAATAGGGGAAGTTTACTTAGCAATACTTACTCGTAAATGAATCCGACACACACCGAAGGTCGACTGAGAAGTACCTATACATGGCTGCTGGCAGTTTGGCAGGAATGATACAGGAAGGATTGCAGGCAGAAGTTGTGCTGTGAAGGGGCTACTTCTGTGAGTTACAAATCAAGCGTAATGATTCTTTGGCAACTCCATAGCTCACAGGAACTGTCCAGCCTCAGCCTCAAAACCTGTGAAAAAGAAATCTCAGCATGCCAAAAGTACTTAAAAGGGCTGATTTATAATCTGCTACATGCTGTCACAAAAACCGACAAATCTAAGATTATCTGTCATCTTGCAGCTACTTAGAAGATGAGAAATCCGCCCATTATGTTAAAACCTACTGAAAAGCTGACAAAAATCCTTGTTTTCAAAATATTGCTCCCTTTTCTAAGGCTTCATAAACAAAACTGAATACAGTTGGTAAAACTTATTCCTTAATTTAAGCAACAGACTTTGGGTAAACGAAATCATATATTTTCGGACCTAAAAACGGATCTATCAACTTATGTGTTGGTTTGTTTTTGGTTCGTAAAATGATTTGTAAAACACTTGAGTATTTCTAAGAGTTTTAGGCTCTTCTTAAGGGTCAACATTGGTCGTTTCGACTACCAAAAAGCAAGTACCTCAATTAAACCTCAAAATAAGTATGATCTTCTAGGGTTAAAGGGGATAAATTTGGCTTCTTAATGAAATTTAGAAGACAAAAACGGTCAATGAACATAGCAAAAGTATGAAGTCCTATGAAATGTGAAAGAATTTCGCCTATTTCACTCAACAACTTTCAATTTTACCCTAGTTTACTCAAAATCGAAACAAAATCGCCTCAGTTGGTATGGGAATTGTATTATTTGGGGTCGAAAGAGATTTGTAGAATACATGAGCATTATTAAGAACTTTTGTAGGCCCTGGACGGATTAAGTAACTATGAAATTTCGGGGGCTAAAGCAGATAAGTCTTTGTTTTCATATGCTGAACTAGTTTCCAGATTTATCCTTGTACCAAATGGCATGGTAATTGTATCGATTTCGGGTCAATGGATATTCGAGTAACTCCTTGGAAGTTATGGAGCTTGAAATAAGTCAATTTGTTGGCATTTCAAAGGCCTCAAAACTTGTTTCATTTACAATTTCATTTAGTATTTTGGCTAACTATGTTCGACTGCCTAATTGTCTACTTAACAATCAACCCTCGTACGTTTAAGAGAACAAGACGCGTTTGCTGATTTTTTCTTCATTTGCATTTTGTAGTTATTGGCTTCGTTTTATTTTCAGCTTAAACAAATTGAAAAGTCCAAGCGTGCGTGTGTGTGTGTGTGTGTGTTGTTAAGCTTTAAACTATTGAACTGTTAGTAAGTTGTGGTAGTTGCTGTTGTTGTCGAAACTTTAAGTGCTATATACAAAGTTGTTGCTCGCTTAAAAAGATTTCAATTTCTGGTTGGTTAAGTCTACATTTTTTTTTTGTTTAAACATATTAACACAAGTTAGCACAACATAAGGTTTTCGTTTAACATAGGAAATAACATAAAAGAAAGTGTAGATTTATTTAAGGTAGGAGAGGCGGGGAGGCTTAGGAGGGGGTTACTATCAATTTATGCTAATCCTAAGCTAGTTTTCTATATGTAATAAGAATATTTACAATTTGAAGGAGTTAAAGAATCATTGGGTTAAACTGGAAACCGAGAGATTTTGGTTGTGGAAAAGAAAGCAAAATCAACATAAATATTTTCATACATTTCGATTGCTCAATTCCGCAATTTTAAGTCAGCTTTTGACTGAAACTGATTGTATTATTTCTTTCTCCCTCTCCCTCTCTCTCTCTCGCTCTTAACCCTATTCAAAAAATTGTTTGAAACATTCCGATTGAATCCCTGGTCCAGGTTAAACTTCACATATTGGTTTTATCTTGCAGTTGCAGTGGAGTGTTGGTTGGGGTGGGGTGGGGGGTGGGGGGTAGTGGCGGAGCAGCATTTCATCATTTGGCATGCAGTTGGCACAGACCCTCAAAATCGCATTGCTCCCAGCTGGCTCTATACAACTGACGTAACCTGCTCAAGGCACAAAGCTCATTGTCCTTGGGACAGCCAGGCAAATGTATGACACGTTCCTGATGCAATACCAACACCTGTGGCTCCTGCTCATCGCAACTGTAAATATCAACATTTAGCATCTCTCCAACCGAATTCCATCTCACTTACTCATAACGCACAAAGGCCAAATTGGTGGCAAAGGCATCGATGCGACTGGTGCGCCATTGACGCTCATAATCAAACTGCTTATGCGTCAGCACCAAATCATCCTTGGCCACACCCAAATGGGCCAGCAGCTTCAATAGTGTGCCCGAGTGTGTAAAATATAAGGTGGCATTGGCTCCATCAGCCAAAGGATTGCTAAGAAGGGGGAGAGACAAGGTCAGCACATTGTGTTTCCACAAACAAAACCAACTCACTCCAGTGCCTTAAACATATCCGCCATTGCCGGACAGGCAATGCGATGTGTCAACTCATAGCCATAGCCATCATTCCAATAGTACTCCAAATCTTCGGCATACTCAAGCGCTCGCAGTGAGGCCAGTTCAAAGAAACGGCACCATATGGATGCCTGGGGATTGTGTCGTCGCCAGGCGGTCTCAAATGCACACACCGTATACATCAGCTCCACATCCTCGGGCTGTATATCCGCCAGCTGTGTACTGCTCCGCACCTGCTCCACTGCCGACTGCATTTGTGGCTCTGCATAGAACCTACGTGCATTAACCAATGTTTCAGGATTCTTATCGACGTCAGTTTTCCAACGATCGCAGAGTTTATAAAACTGCAAACAGAGAAAATGGAGTTTGAGGAGTGGGTACACAAGTTTTTGCCACATTTAAGCATATGAAACTATTCGGAAATCGATTCATTTTAACTCATTTTGTCTAAGATTTAGCGAATGTTAAGCGAATCTTTAGTATTAACTCCTTTAATGGTCCAAAGAACATCTATTATTCTAATGAAACGAGGTTATTTGTTCATTTTGCATCACTTTGACGAAGATTTGTCGAATCTTTAGCGAATCTTAAGCGAATCTTTAGCGAATCTTTACTCTTAACTTCTTTAATTGTTCGAAGAACCGGGTTAAACATGTAATATTTTAATGAAACGAGGTTATTTGCTCATTTTACTTCACTTTGACGAAGATTTGTCGAATCTTTAGCGAATCTTTAGCGAATCTTAAGCGAATCTTTACTCTTAACTTCTTTAATTGTTCAAAGAACCGGTTTAAACATCTATTATTCTAATGAAACGAGGTTATTTGTTCATTTTACGTCACTTTGACGAAGATTTGTCGAATCTTTAGCGAATCTTAAGCGAATCTTTACTTTAAGCTCCTTTAATTGGCAAAATATGCGGCTTAAAGTTCAAATATTTAAATATTCCTAATATCCAGCGAATATTTAGTGAATCTTTAACGAACCTTTAACGAATCTTTAGCAAATCTTTACTTAAAGCTCCTTTTAGTTTCGCTTTAAACTTCAAATATTTTAATGAAACTCTGTTGTTTTTTGACTAAGGCTCGTTTTTTGGAGATAAAAGTGAACATTTAGCGAATGTTTGTACAATGTTCTTTCTCTCTCTCCCTCTTTGCTCTGCTCTAGAACAGCGATGTTCACCCATAGCCCCCAGGGGCCGATCACTTTCGGTAATTCACGCCGAATGCTTGCCGAAGTAATGCTTCAGTGTGTATCGGAGAGAGACAGAGAGCGCCAGAGAGCCTCTCTTCTTAAACATCGCTGCCCTAGAAGATGCAAAACTGGCTCTCCACTCTTGTAAGCCACAAATGGCTCTCATCTCAAAATGTGGATCTGCAAGTCGCTGTTGACTCTCGCTCTTTGGTAAGCCACATGTCAGCCAAGTCCAGCTCTTCCATTTTGGGCAAACGTTCTCCATTCACAGGCATATAATCCACAACAAACAGTCCACTTTTTGGTATACATTGGGAGCTCTGGCAAAGCTTCTGCCTGCTCTTCACACCAAATACGGCAATTTTGTGCGTTCAGAATCAGAAATGAGCTTCGTTGCTGAACACAATTTTCCGATAAAAAAGTGGCATGAATAAAAAACAATAATCAGCAAGCGTTGTTTGTTTGTAAGTCGATTAATGGTTAAATTATAGAACAAACTGAACATGTTTGACAGTAACATGTGATAAAAAGAAAGTTGCTAGGAAATCAGCCTCTACATGGATCAGAGATGACACAGAAAACCCTGCCCTGCGGTCATCAAACAACTAAATGCTTCTCTGGTCAGACCTAATCTTGATTAAGAATCAAGTGGCTGCTAGTTTCCACACTAACAAAGCTTTCCCAACAGACATGCACCACCTAACGAGCAAAGACTACGCAGGATCTGCCTTAGAGTGACTTTCCTTCTTAGGCTACCATCGAACTAGGCTGACAATCATCACCAACACATCTTCGCCACAAACTCTCCCTCTTCTTAGACTGGTTTGGTTGTGGCTTAGGTTTGTTCGTTTTTGGTGTTGATTGGTGTCATGTCCAATCTTCACGTTTGACCGTATCAAGAATACATTATACACATACTTCAATATATTTCTATATATTTTGTTTTGTTTTTGCTAAGCAAACTGAATACTAGGCCTTTGTTTCGGCCAAGCCAATGCCTGGACATGTGTGCCGACCCCGTCCGTACAGAAATGTTAAAGTTATTTTCACATCGACAAAAAAAAAAGGTAACCAAATTGTTTAATTCACATTAGCTTAAAATCAAAGCGTAGTCTTTCGTGCTTAAAACCTAGTCCCCCCCCCTAAACAGCAATCAATCAGATTGGCCTACCTGGCGTGGGACTGTAGACCGCGACCGTGTTGTCCACGAATCCCACTGCCAATTGCATTTTGTACGCATGGAACGACAGGCAGGTGGGATGTCCAATTTTGGAGCCCATGAAACCCTCGTTGCTGCGCAGCGTACTCTGCAGTTTGCCATCCAGTGTATAGATGCAGATTTTCGCCGCATTCCCGCAGGCCATGGCATCGCCCAGTTGATGGCAGGCCATGGCGGTGACATCACCGCCGGCATCCCATTGATGTAGCACCGATGCACTGGCCGTTGCTGCTGCGGCGGCGGCGTTTACTCCTCCCAGCGCTCTCAAATCCAGCACACAAATCTTGCCCGCCGAACAGCCGGTGACCAGAAACGACTCATTCCCCTTGAGGCAGGTTTGAAGCAATGGCTTGGCATGCTCCCGGTAGACATGCACACGGGCATCCTGCGGCGCCAGCCGCTTGTCAAACAAACGCACGCTACCATCCGAGCAGCCGGCCACCAGCAGATCACAGGCCATATTGCTGGCAAAGGGCGAGAGGACACGGACAGTGGTCTCACTGCGTCCCAGGGGCAGATCACTTAGGCGCAGCTCACGTTCCACATCCCAGAGGCGCAGGAAGCGACAGGAACCGCCGGCCACCACCAATTGCTGGCTAAACTGCTGCCAGGCGGTCACCAGCCCGGTGCTATGGTCCGTCGCATTGAGCTTGCTCAGGCTACGCTGACTCCTTAGTGTGGAACTGCCCGATCCCCAGTGCGGCGTGGCGGTAAGATGTGGCAAGGCCTCCCAGGCGGTGATCAGACGACTGCCACTCGATAAATGCTCGGACGAGGAGGAGAGCGAGGAGGAGGCACAGTTCTGGCCAGAGGCCGGGGACTGCCATACCCTGATAACACCATCGTCGTGGGCCACCAGCTCCAGACCCACATCCTGGGCATTGATAAACTCTATGCTGCTGACCCGTGCAAACGTGGAGGAGGAACTGGCAGCGGAGGAGCTGCCATAGGTGCGCACCGAGTTGCGCTGGAAATCATAGACCAGCACCTTCTCCTTGTAGGCCACCGCAATCTGCTGTTCGTAGGGCAACAGCTTGACTATGGAGGGTGTGAACTGGGTCTTGCGCATCCAGGTGTACGAGTCCAGGCGCTGTGACTTCTGATCCGAGCGCTGGCGACGCGCCTCCCGCCGCATGAAGTCATTGCGCAAGTAACGGTATTCGCGTGAACGCAGCTCGTTGGAGTTGCGATCAATGGGCCACAGTTGAAGCCCCTCCTCGGTGCCCTCGGTGGAGCTGTAGCGCTGCTTGCCCGGGCGTGTGAAATAGGAGATGGCCCAGGGTATGAAGTGTGTCTGGAGTATGGGTTGGAAAGCTCTGCCGGGCTCTGGGTAAGGATTACTCTCGCTGCCACTGCTGCGCGCCGAGTGGGAGCCCTCTGCCGCCGTGGCAGTCGCCGCCGTTGGCGGTGCACCACCACCACCACCGTCCGTAACTGTGGTGGACTCCTCCGTGTTGGATATGGTGCGCACTTTACGATGCAACGTGGTCTGAGCCTCATTACTGCCCGAAAGGCGTAATCTGTGAGCCCAGTGGCTGGCCGTTACCGGAGGCGAAGCGCCATCGGCTGTGTGCAGATAGTTGACTCTGGTTTGAGGACTGGGTGGCAGGCTAACGCTCAGATTATTGCCCTTTTCGGCTGCTCCTCCGCCGGCGCTGCTGCCGCTGCAGCTGGTGTTGCAAATGGTGGCTATGGAAGCCTCCTTGACGGTGATTAAACACAAAGCAGCGTCGCGCACATGATTGATGATCTTTTGAGCCGTCTGCGCCACCTGTGGGAAGGGATCCTGGCCCAGGTTGCAGATCCCCTGCCAGAGTTTGGTGAAAATGGACTGAAATGGTATGGCATTGGCTGAACTCGCCGAGGTACTGCCCGTCATATTGGAAATGGAACTGGAACTGACACCCTTGCGCATGGTGGGCTGTCGCTCCAGGCTGTGTGTGGTGGTGGCTGCCCCGGGCATGCCATGACTTATGCTGGCACTGCGCTCGCCATAGCTGATCAGCGTGGCGGCCTGATTGTTGGAGTGCTCCATCAGATAGACCGTCACGAATTGGGACTCGAACAGCAGGACCATCCACTGCAGACTGGAGGCCAATTCCATGCGCACCAGCGGCGACATATCCTCACCCACCGTCTCCAGCAAGGTGATGGCTATGATACGATCTATATTGTTCGCCTGCTCCTCACTGCGGTCCGTCACGGAGCTGATGAATGTGCCCAAAGCGTAGACGGCCGCTGCCCTGACCTCGGGTATGGCATCCCTAAGCAGCACATACAGCTTCTCGTGCGCCAAGTCCCTGGCGCCCGACCAACGTGCCTTCTCGAAGTTCTGCCACAGCATGCCCAGGCAAATGGCCAACCATTGTCTCAGCAGCCAACTGCCATCGTTCAGCTGCTCCAGGCATATGGACAGCAGCGATCCCTGCAGTGCGCTTGTCTGGCCCAGCAGAAAGTTGTGCACTATGGAGGCCAGCACGAAGGCCGACAGTGTGCGATGCTCCTTGGAGACGCTGGTGTCCTGTAGGACACTCAAAAAGTATTTGTACTCCTTGACCAAATCCACCTGGCAGCTGGGATCCACGGCCAATATCTTGGCCCAGATGAACACCAACACTGGACGCAGCTCGCGCGTCGAACTTTGCAGTAGCTTGAGCACGTACGGAAATATGCCCACGCCCAGTGCCAAATTCACTGCCCAGGGTCCCAGATCTAGGAATCGGGCCAGCAGTTCTAGGGCCCGCAGGCGATGCACCTGTGAGAGCAGCACCTGCAGCACTATGGGCAACTGCTCGGGCGGTGTACGCGATTCCGATTCACTGTCCAGCCACACCTGGAAGGCGGTCAGTTGATGCTCAAAGAAGGGCAACTGACGATACGGTGCATTGTGCTCCAGTATGTCGGGCAATTGTTGCAGAGCCAAGTCCACCACCAGATCCCAAGCCGTCCACATGGGATGACGATAGCAGGGCGGCAGTGCGGGCAGCGACACGGGTGTGCAGTCATGACTGCGTAGTATGCGCTCGGCTAGCAGGAAATTCCGAAACAGGCTGGCCACCAGCAAGTCCTGACGAAATAAACGCTGAAACAGCTCACGCGGCAATGTGTTCCAGGCTATCGTGTCGGTTATGGCGGTGAAGATCCAATTGAGTTCACCCATCATGGTGCGACGATCGTTGACTTTGCCTGCAAGAGTTGGGCTGCTGTTATAAAGTGTTGCAAGTTCGAGAAGAGGGTGGGGGGGATAGATGGACTGGCGCTGTCAATGTATTCCAGGCCGCTTTGAAAACTCACTCACCTGGTATCTTATCAATTAACTCGCTTTGTATACGCGGCACCATATCCAATTTCTCCTGCATGGCATACCACTTGAGGGCTATGTTGATTGGTGTGGTCAGGCAACTGGTGAACAAATCCGCCGGCAATTGCGCATTCATGGGCAGAATCTCATTGGCCGCACAGGCGGCCAGGTGTATACAATTCTTGTAGCTGACCTGCACACACGGATTATTGGGCAACAGTGTGACACCGCCGCCCGAGGAGCCCGGCATTTGGACCACGCTACGCTGTGCGGCCGCTGCCAGGGCCTTTTCCCGCTCATGCTCGTGCTGCTCGGCATAGGGTTGAAATGAGTTGATTATGATCCCCGCATTGGAGCAGTCGTATACATATATCGAGGGTGCGGCCATCCAGGTGATTAGCTCAAAGATGCTGAGGGGTATGTACTGTGTGAAGGTCTTGTTGAACACCCAAATCTCGCCATTGGCCGTGGGCTTGGGCACACCATGGCCATTGTAATGGAAGAGTATGCGTTCACCCTTCGCATTGCGTCGCAAGGAGGTGCACAGCTTCTTCACATCCTCGACAGTGGGATCATGGCATTTCTTGTAGCGCGCACGCGGTTGCCAGCGCTCGTACTGCATCTGCAGATTACTGCCAATCAGCTCCATGGCTTTGGGGGCCGACACTGAACTGGGATCTATCCAGCATTCCAGGCGCGAGCAGGGCTGTATTTTGACCACATCTGGGGGGTCCACGCCAATATTGAGGCATAGAACCAACGCCACACTGGCCGTCTTCATGCGTTCGCGTATGCGCCAGGCCTGGCGCTCATAGGCCAACGGTTCAATGGCCTCCAGATGTCGCTTGGCCGCAAACGAGAGCGGACAATGCTGATCCTCGAACACGTCCATGTGATAGTCATGCAGCAAGGCCGATAAACTTTTGCTATTCATTGTCAAGTCGAAGCCGTACATTTTGCGTACGTATTTGGAGGAGGTGGTGGTGGAAGAGTCCAGGCTGGTCAGCAGATCGTTAACGGCGCTGCCATTGCTATTGCTGCTGCTGCTGTGGCTGCTACTGTGTCCGCTCAGCTCGGCCGCGTCCAGGGTTGTAGAGGCGGCGGCGGCGGCGGCTGCCCCACGACTGGCCTGGTACTGGGACTCCCGCATGTTGCTGGCCGAGGATACGAGTGGTTAAGCAAATGAGGCTCACTGAAACATAACCAAAAAGTTTTTTCCACACTTTTTCCCCACTTTGCGTCGCCGTCTCACGTTTTTCTCTCTTCTGCGCTGTGGTGGTGCTGGCTGCCCTCCCACGGCTGCTGCTGCTGGTGTATCTGCTGATGCTTCTGGGTTATGTGGCTGCAAATTAATTATGTTTCGTTTGTTTTTGGTAACACGCAAACACACACACACACACTTTGAGCAGCAACTAAATAAATAATCCAACAAATACGCATTTACGTTTGTTCTTCTTTATCTTGCTCACGATTTTCGCTTTAGAGTGGCCGCAAGCGCTAAAGACACAAATACCGAAATGCAGTGGCGCACGGCAGAGAGTTGCCAGATATGGATGAAACCAAGTTCAAGTCATTTGCCCGGCCGAAATTTCGAGATAAAAAACGTAAAATCTACTCACTCTCAGCACAGGATCCCGATGTAGTGGCCTGGGATAGTTGACCGCTTGTATGCGATGTCGTCCAAACAGACCCGTGGCAAAACTCTGTGCACTTTTCAGCGTCCTCTGCGTGGCCGTATATTTCATATAATACCACGACGGATCGTACGGATCACGCAGCAGCGAGGGAAATCGCAATTGCATACGCTCGGCCAGCTCAATCAGCTCATCTTCACCCTCGGCAACCAGCAATTTCTCATCCTCCTCAGCATTTAAGTGCTCCCAACTCCAATGCTTCAACTGTTGCCATTCAACTGGACAGAGCTTAGCCTGAATGGGCTGCTGCAGCAGCAGTTGTTGTTGTATGTCCTTTAAACGCTCTTGGGCGCGCTTAATGACCGACTTGCTGGGATTGCGGGTTCCATGGCGAATGACGGACCAAATTCGAACAGGGTGGCAGCCTTGAGAGAGCAAATGGCAATCAGCTGCTGGCAGCGCAATATAATAAAAATACAATCAATCTCACCTGGATAATTTGGCGGTGTGTCATTGTAATTGGCTATGGCCCGGTAGGGCGTTTTGGTGGACAAATGCCTTTCAATGGACGAGCGGCTTAGCTGCTCGGTGCAGGTGGGCTCAGCCTCCCACTCAGCTGTTGTTTGCTGCACCAGGAAAAGTATTAACAGAAAGGAAATTAAACGAAAGTCAAGCATTTTCCCCAGGTTGGGTGGAAAACTTGTCAGAAAACTTAAAACAAAAGACTGGGAAAACTTAATTAAAACATGACAAAGAGCAACGAGTAATGTAAATAAACCGAAATCCGTATGGCCAGTGTTGCCATATACTGATGGCCAGTGCTGCCAACCTGGGCTATCAGTGCTGGCAGTTTAGCTATCGTAGAAATGCCTGGTTGGAAACAATTTCAAAATGCTTAATTTAATTCTTTTATTTCTCGTGTCAACAACAAATTTTTGAAAAAACACAAACGAAAAACAATAAAGGTTCTTAGAAATAAGTTGAATATATATCTTCTCTTAAAATCGTGTATATCAAAACTTAGAATAATATGGTTAAATGTTAAGGCAAATCTTTTGGAAAAGTGCATTCTCATTCAATTGGTATTCAGACATTCGGTTTGCTTTGCTTGCAATAAAGTAGTTTTACGAGTTTATATATATATATATATATATATATGGATGTGTGTAGATTAGGAGTTTCCTAGATATAAAAGCCTGGTGTTGCGTTTCCTACCACTGATATATATGATTGCTTACGAGGTAAAGACATATTCCACAATTTGACACAGTGTTTAATGGAACAAAAGCAAAAACTTTGGCACAGGCACACTCAGAGAGATCACAAAAATGGATTCAAAGCAGCTATGCGACCATTGCAGACATTTGGCATTTCGATAATTAATGTAGACACTGACTTGAACAGGCATAGTTAGAATTTTAAAATCTCATACGAATTTTATGTACTGGCAACTTAATGAATGGTTAACTTAATGAAGCTATAACGCCTTAAAATATGTTAAAATGCGATTTTGAACTAAAATTTTTACCTGCAAACATTTTAAATGAGTTTTTTTTGAAAATCTTGTTCAAAATTTGATTGATTTTTGATTTACTTGGGTTTTAGGGTCTTTATATTAAGGGCGAGTATATCAAAATGGCAATTTTTGAGAAGTTTTAAAAATTTGAGATGTTTTGAGAATCAGAATATGTCAGAATTTGGTTTGAAATTTGAGATGGTTAGAAAACTGGAGCCTGGCAGCTGGAAATGGTTGCTTCACTTAACCCATTTCTCTGAGTGTGTGTGTGTGTGTTTGTGTGTCCAGCCCATCCCACCACCACCCACCTAATGCTCCTGGGCAGCCATCACTGGCAATTCGGCGGAATGGAAACGCTTTCTCTGCTGCTGTTGCTGCTGTTTCTGTTTCTGTTGCTGCTGGTTGCTGGCGATGCGCTTCTTCAGCAATTGGAAGGTCTGCTGCATGTTGCGCATCTGAAAGCGTATCGAGGTGCTGACGTCACGCTGCAACTGCTGCACTTCCTGTATGTCCTTGCGCAAATTCTGATACTCGTTCTTCACCTCGGTCATGGACTCCAGCAGTTCCATGACCTCCATTTCATCCATTTGCTCCATGGTGGTCTGGTCCAGGCTGCGCTCGACAGCATGCAGCTTGTGGGCCATGGTGTACAGCTGAGAGCCCGCATTGGCCACCTTGTTACACACATACAGACACAAATATACATATATACACACACAGATATGAACTATATATATATGGCTTACCGATTTCTCTAGCGCCGAGATATCCTGATACTCCGACATGGCCATCTTGGGTTGCCTGGTTATCTGCTAAATGCCACCACCGCAATTGCCTCGCATGGTAAATGTAAATAATGTGATTTCTGTTGCCTACTTTTAGGCGCTGTGGCGAAGCGCTCGCGCGTCCGAAGCTCGCCAAGTGAACAGCGAATATGAGTCGGATTCCTGTGGGGCGCTCGGCTATTTATACCGCTCCCTACATTTCCGAAGGCAACAAAACGACCTACGACTCGTATTGAATGTCAAAACAAACAAACAAACCCCCCGGCACCGCCCCCCGACCGGGCCAGGCAAATTGACGGGGGGGAGGCACCGCACCTAGCGAAAGTATCTGAATTATGTTGACCAGGAAGCGGAAGTAGCAGAGCAACTTTGTTTGCTTTTCATAAGGGGGACAAAAAACACAAGAAAGGAAAAGTGAAAAGAGAGGCCAAATGCTTTCCGGGGACTTGGGGCTGAATCAAACATGAATCAAAATCTCAGTTTTAGCAAACATCCATGGAAAAGGAAAGCAGGGCACGAACACAAAACCGGAAACCTGAAACCGCACCAGAACCTTAAGCCCAGAAGCTGTACTGCAAAGACTTTTGAAAACCACCAGCGGATCAAACCAGAGCCCGAACCTTATATCAACGAGAGCGTAAGTTAAAGTCGGCCCTGCCCGACTTTGAGAAACCCGTTACTCAGGGCAATTAGTGTTTTTTAACTTCATGCTAAACCAAATGCAGTTCTTGAAGAGAAATATAAGAAAAATTGGTTTCAACATCAACTAGGTGAGACTTGGTGGCATCAACATAATCTTTTGGTTATTTATTTGATTCTAAGAACATTCAATTTATACGCAATATATATAACAATGCAGTTCTACACTAGCTTTTATCTACACTTCAAAAAAACCCCTAAAACAATTCAAAAAACCTCTAAAAAAGCTCTAAGAAACCTCTAAAAAAACAACTCTAAGTTCAAAAGCCGACACCCGATACGTACCCATGCCGATAGTTCGATAATAAGTATCGATAATTTGTGCCATCTCTCGTTGACCACCGTTATTTTATGGTGACGCTCACAACGACAACGACAGTTAGACGGACAGTTGGTTCGCTGCCGCATTGTGAAATCGCTTAATAAGCGTAGACAAAACCAACAAACACACAGGTATCTCAGCATCAACAGCAGCAGCAACAACAACATCCACTGGGGAGAGCGGCGAGCGAAACAAGTTTGGGTAATTAGCATGTACATTTTGATTGCTCTGTTGATTTATGATTGACTTGTACAGTTTACTGACGACATTTTCAGTGTCATTTGCGCCGTGTCCCGTGGCCACGACAGGTACTTGAAAATCGTTAAACAGAACGTTGTCACTTTCCTCCGCTGACGAAGACGTGGAAGATGGCTTCCAAGTGCGCAGTTGTCGCCATCAGCGTGTTTGCCCTGTTGCTGACGCACGGTGGCGTTGGTGTTGTGGATGCGCGCCGTAACCAAGGCAGCAACCAGCGCAAAACCCCATCCTCCAATTCAGGCTCCAGTTCGGGCCATGTGACGCAGCCCAGTTATAGCACGAACGGCGGCGCCGCCGGTGGCTCCAATTCGCATGCGGATGTGGCCAAGCTGAGCTATCCCAACTATAATGCTCAACCCAATCGGCCGGCTAATACCCCGAATGGAAATGCCCCCATTGGCTGGAATGTGCCGCAGGGTCAAGGACATGGTCCACCGCCCGCTTACTCGGCCTCGAATCCAGCTGGCGGCGCACACACCAATATGCATGAACAGCCACCCTCGTATCATGCACCCAATTATGGAGCTGCTCCGCCCAGTTATGGTGCAGCCACCTCCAATGTGCATCAGCCCATAACGGCCACGCAGAACCATGGCAATCAGTTTAGTGGCGTTCCGGCTGGAGCCACCTACTATCCGGCGGGCAGTCATGGCTATCCATCGGGTGGTATGCCAGCTGGTGCCAGCTATTATCCCGCAGGTGGACATATGCCCGGAACTG
Organism: Lordiphosa fenestrarum; assembly: GCA_035044985.1. Taxonomy (NCBI): domain Eukaryota; kingdom Metazoa; phylum Arthropoda; class Insecta; order Diptera; family Drosophilidae; genus Lordiphosa; species Lordiphosa fenestrarum. The sequence continues at coordinate 1,132,033 of JAWNNO010000297.1, read as the reverse complement.
GCTATCATCCAGGAGCAGCTGCTGCTCCTCCGGGAGCCACCTACTACCAAGCCGGTTCGGCTCTGCCACCAGGAGCCACCTATTATGCCCAGCCACCGCAGCAGTCCTCCTCTGGTCTGGGATTCGGTAAGTGAGCAAGTGCTGGGATGACCTCGTGGCTCTACAACTTTCTTTTTTCTAGGTACTGGTCTGCTTGCCGGCGGCTTGGGTGGCGCTCTCTTGGGCCATGCCTTGACCCCCTCGGGCGGTAGCTCCTCCCAGCCGGCAGCAGCCGCTCCGGCTGCAGCTGGTGGCCAGGATCGCATTATTATTATCAACAATGGGGTGCCAGTGAATGCCAGCAGCGATGGCACCACGGTGATTAATGCCCAAGGTGCGGCTGCTGCACCAGCAATGCCCATGAATGTCACACAGGAGGCTCAGCCCGCCCAACTGGCTCCCATGGCTCCCATCAATCCGGACAATGCCAATGCCACTGATGCAGCAGCCCCACCACCACCCGGTGGCATTATCTGTGTGCCCACCAAGGTGAATGAAACGGATCCCAGTGACAGCAGCAAAATGATCGAGGTGGAGAAGATTGCCTGCTACCCGGCACCACCACCGCCCGTCGCCGCCGCCGGCGAGGGTCCAGCCCCCTTGGCACCCATGGCACCAGTGCAGCCGGGATCACAGCAAATACAGCAGCCAGCCATGCTGCCTCCGGATCAGGCTGCAGTCAAATCGAATACCAGTGGCGCCTCAGCAGTCAGTGGTGGCCTGAGTATGCTCTTGTGTTTGCTTTTGGCCAGCCTGGTCAAGGGCGGTAATTAGATTTGCAACTGCGTCCGCGTCTCGAAAGTTCCATTTTGGTGTTGTTGTTGTCGTCGTCGTGCTGCACCTTTTTTGATTAACCATTCGCAAGCGAACGCCCACTTAGTCGCCAAACTGTGGGTGACCGTGTTTAGGGCGAGCTTTTTGTAGTTGCTTTTGTAGCGAAATGTTTACCCCACTTGTCTAAATGTATACGTGTATTAGTCCATCCAAATCCTCCCCCACGTTATAAGCTTAATCTATCTCTGTATGAATATGAAATGGAATGGCCTTCAATTGTGATGTTAAACGAACGAAACTGAATACTGTGAGACTCGTACAACGACCGAAACAAGCATTAAAAAGACCCTCGAATACTAAGCCATCTATTGATGAACTGGTGTAAACTCAGACAGAAACAAATGACGCATCTCAGTGTATGTATGTATTATACTACTATCTATATATAACCCCTAAATCTATATATATATCTTTATACTTTAATTGTACGATTATAATTGTTGCATTGTTGTAAAACCACACGAGCTAATTAGTAGATTGTTGCTTCTAGTTCTAAAACAATTCTAACCCTTCTCACGCAGAGCTTTTGTTTTTTTTTTTGTTTTTGTATTTTGTATTTTTTCCTCTTGTTATTCTTTACAAATATTTCAATTAAATAAAATCTAAATCAATTAAACGGCACGAAAGGTCAAGGGCAAGGTTGATTACGGTGTGTCGAGGAGTCACCATCAACTGTAGCTATTCAGTTGAGTAGATAGGGACAGTGGGTTGGATTTTATGTTTCGCTGTGGTGGGAAAACTATTCATGGAATCGCTGAAATGAAAACTGGAAATCATCTTGGACAAGTGGAAAGCATTGGTAAACCGAAATGACGAGTTGATATATAGACACTTGGTAAAACTGCTTGAATATCTTGAAGTTAAGCTTATCTTTAGCTTAAGATAAAGCGAAAATACCCTCAATACATTGCCCGAGGTCTGTTCCAAGAGCATTTGAAAGAACTGCATAAACCACATCATGTCATGATCGGCTAGAGTGTGTCCTAACGCCTGAAAAGAAAGTCAGTCCAAACTACTGGCCCATTTGTAAAAAAGAAACTCCTTCTGTCAAAAATAGTCCAAACTATGGAAGTATACTGGCCTAGAAAGAGAAAAGCTAATCCCCTGCAGCTAGTAAAAAGCATATACTGTCCCACAACTAGTTGTAATGCAACTAGAAATAAACTGGTAACAAAAATAACTAGATTCAGGAGAGTTGGGGCAATTGCACAGTGGCAGATGGCAAAGCTAGTGGTGTTCATTTTCGTATTTACCGGTTGAATCTAAAAGTGAGAAGTGTACAAAAGCCCAGCGTAAAGGTCAAAGTTAATGCAAAGTGTGTGTCATGCGACTGCAAATGAAATTAATTGCAATACATCGAACTTTTTTGTGGTCGTATAGAGATTTGTGATATAATATATAGCAGGAATGACTACTGTAAAGTACAGTATTATAGTTGCAGTATAGGTTGCATACTGGATGGTTTTTTTTAGTAAATATACAATTAATTTAATTTATTTATATTTCAATTCAATACGGAAACCGACAAATGTATAAAAATGACTTGCATGCTAGATCAGAAGACTACAAATTGCTCTACCATGCCGCTTTGGGCCCACTGTGCTTCGTGTCTTAACATTTTCTTCTTCTTCTGTTTACAATACTTTCTCTATGACACACTGCAGCAGCAGCAGAAACCAAACAGCGAGACTTGAAAACACTTACAACAACAAGCACATAATAAAGAGAGCGAGAGAGTGTAAGCTTACCTTAGTTAATTACCGTTGAAGCTGTAGCGTGTGGGTGTGAGAGAGAGGGAATGAGAATACAACGGTTAAACTCTTTTTGCCCGACTGACAGATGACTGATTACACAGTGGCACACATAAATTTGATACCAGCGAGACCCAGCAAATTTCGGAAGCTACTACAGTCAAACTTCTATAAGGCGAATATAAACTTTGTTGTATGGAAAATTCGTAAAATAAAATGGTTTGAATATTGAACGAAATTGCTGGGTTCTGGAAATTAAATCGCTGTAAGGAAAACGTCGTTGTACAGAAGTTCGTACTAGAGAAGTTTGACTGTAGCAGCAGTAGAAAAGTCCTATCAGAGTTTTCATGGGAAAAATCTACTTTTTTTTAGGAAAATCGGGTCTATAGTATATCTCAAACTATTTGAAATTTTACCTCACTGTCTTTAGCTATTTTGTTGCTGCTCTGAATCAGGCCTACAGAACACTTCTTTGGATCAGAAGGTAGGCGCACTTCCTCTCTCATGTATGCTTACAAAAGTACAAAAGAGAGCGAGAGAGTAATGAATTCGCTCACACCCAGTGGCGCTGGGCTGAATGTGGTCGGTCGAAATAATGCACTACGTACGAGCCACAATGTAATGCATTACCTATGAGATTTTTTTCAGCGCATTTGTAATGGCTCGAGAATTTCTGCATTACAATATGGTAAAAGAATACGCTTGTGTAATGGGGACCCGAAAGAAACTTCGGCACGTCATTACTTTCTGCATTACAAAATTCAATAAACTCATGTACCGTGCGGAAAATTTGGCCATTTCTTAAGAAAGTAAGGCAGGTTGTATTGGGTTTTTGAATGCATACAGGCGAGAGGTAATGCATTAATAATGGACGTAATAATGAGCATTTGCGCCACTGTGCAACTGTTGTTCACAGACTGACGATTAAGCATACATCAAAGAGGGCTAGAGAGGAAGTGCGCCTACCTAGTTAAATATATCTTGGGGTCAGCCAGCTCAAAATCACATAAAAACGGCCTACAAATTCTACTCCAAACATCTATTTTTCAACCGGTAGTCTTGGAACTCGGTTTTGAAGGGTTGTATGCTGGAATAAAATGTATGAATAAAGCAATTTTACATCCAATTGTTGGCACATCCGGGTATCCATGGCTAGTGCCCCCTCAGTTAAACAAAGTCCACATGTCCATTAAGGCTCACACACGTGTGTTTTTATTGTGTCCAAACCCCAAGTGGTTTTTCTTCTTGTTTTTCTGTTTTCAAAAAAAAAATATGTCGTGCTCTTCACCCAAATCTACAGTTAATCAAAATCAGAGAGCCGGCACATGTTCGTTTTGTAAAACTTGCATCCTTAGCAACATCATCATCATCTTTACTCCGCATCATCGTCCTCATCATCGTTGGAGCTGATTCTGAAGTAGCGCAGCTCGTACGAATCCTTCTCGTTGGCCACCACACGGATCCAGTCGCGCAGGCTGTTCTTCTTCAAGTACTTCTTGGTCAAGTACTTGAGGTAGGCCTTGGAGAAGTGCACATCGGAGGTGACATGGAGCTTCAACTTGGAGCGCTCGAAGGTGACATTGTTGCCCAGATTGTTCACCTTGCCGTTGACCTTAAGGCGAGCCTTGACGTATTTCTCCTGTGGATTTGGGAGTGGTAGAGAGATTGAGTAAGAAGGGGAGGGCAAAACACACAAGTGGAGGCAATGGGGCGTTGTATCTTTCTTTGTTAAGGCCAGAGGCGAGGCTATCTAGCCAGAGACCCAAATATAGAAAAGACTTTGATTTGCCACTGAGTACACTGCCATCAGAGCGACTGGGCATAAGCCCTTCACTCTCTGACGGCAAATCGGCGTGGCCTTAAGGTTATGGACTTAAGTAGGAGCAGCAATAGTTACCTGTACGAGGGGGGGTGGGGTGTAGTTCTCGGCCTGCCCTGCTCTTTGATTAAGGCGCGTATAGCGCTCACGGTTTGCCCACCTTAGGGGTATTCTCTTCTAGTTGATAGGAAGTCGTTCTCGAATCGAATCGAATCTTTGTCTCTTTGTGTGAGTGTGGGAAAACCTGCAGTGCCACGAGTTGGTGGACACCTTGAGCAGGGCGCACTATGAATTTTGGCCTGACGCGACACGGATGTGACGACGTTCAACCCAGGGCCCACCTCGTGGCGGTACACATAGCACGGCTTGACGCTGTTCACAGACGGTTGCACCAACTGGCCAGTACCAGGTCACTGGCGATCAGTGGCTACCCCGTTGTGCAGTGTCCAGAGCCCCTTTTAAAACACGCGTGTCGCCGTTGAGAGGCGAACGAAATGGAATACGAAAGGAAATCGCAAACGGACAGAGAGACATCGTGGCCATGTTCCAGAAGTTGTTAACCGCAAGTGGCAGATCGCCGCAGGCAGTTTAATCTCCAATGGAGTTCACTGTAACCACAACTTTTTATCCAAGACCTCTGGCCATTGTTTGGCAGGCAATGAAAAGCTTGGTGTGGTAAATGCCCCGGCTGGGTGCTGTTACGCTGGTGGTGTGAGGGGAGAAGGGACGCGGTACTTACAAAGTCAGCCACATCCATGATGCTGTCCTCGGCGATGTTGGTGCAGTCGATGGTGAAGCGCAGCGATACCTTCTTCTTCTTCTGGCCCTTGCCGCGCAACACATTCTTCTTCACCACCTTGCTGGGAGCTGGCGCCGACTTGGCCTTGGGCTTGGCGGCCGCGGGCTTGGCAGCTGGAGCAGCAGCAGCAGCTGGGACAGCAGCGGCGGCAGCAGCCGGAGCTGCAGCTGCAACAGCAGCGGCGGCCTTGGCTGGGGCAGCCTTCTTGGCTGGCGGAGCAGCAGCTGGCGTCGAGGCAGCCTTCTTGGCAGCAGGCGCAGCCTTGGCTGGGGCAGGGGCAGCAGCCTTGGCGTCCTTCTTGGGGGCAGCGGCGGCGGCGGGTGCCTTCTTGCCGGCATCCTTGGCGGCAGCGGGCTTGGCAGCGGCAGGAGCAGCCTTAGTGGCAGCAGCCTTCACCTCCTTGGCGGCTTCGGGAGCCTTCTTCACATTCTTGGCGGCAGCAGCCGCAGGCTTGGCTGCCTCAGCCTTGGGCTTCTCCACCTTGCCCTTGGCAGCGGCCGGAGCGGCCTTCTTTTCAGCCGGCTTGGCAGCGGCCGTTTTGGTATCACCCTTGTTGGTCTTGGCCTAAACACACACACACAGAAATTAAACATGAAAAAAAAACACAATTAGGCACATTGAATGCTAAAGATTTGATGAAAAACGTTTGCCGTTGGCCTTCAGTTGTCATATTTCCATTTAATATTTAGAAAAACTAGCACGATGGCAAAGATTTTTGCTGATTTTCTAGCGCTTACGGTTGGAGCCATCTTGTCACTCGGAAACCACGGAGAAAAAGAACACAGGAAGAGATGTCGAACTAGCTCAACACGTCGGCGTCAGCAGAAATTGCCGGCCTCGGAGCTGTCAGTTGACGGCGTTGCCATGTCGATAGTTTCTGGCAACAGCTGTGCAGCATATCGATATGTAATGGCGTCATCGATAGTTTCTAACTGCTCTTGCTGTTGTTGTTTACCGAAAGCTGGGCGTCCCACGCCCCCCCACCGTTTATTAGCAATTGCAATTACGAGACCACCCCAGTAAGTCAAGGCAGGCGCGCTTACGACATCATTAATTGGCATGGCTTTGGTCTGGAAAGGTAGCCCACAACAACAACAACCACTCGTCGTTAAGTAAGCGAAATCGAATTGTTTAAAAAGCTTTGGCCTGCTAACAAGTTTTGTCTCTGGCTGCGTCCGTGTGTGTGTGTGTGATTTTCAGAATGAGCAACAAGGCGGAAGACTCCACCGACTCGGCCAACAACTCGCGCCAACAGCTGGAGACATATCGCGTCTATGTGGTCACCTGGAATGTGGGCAGTCGCTTTCCGGACAACATCTCGCTGAGACAGCTGTTGGGTCTGCCCGATGAGGGCACCAAGGAGGCTTCCCTGCCAGACATCTATGCCCTTGGCCTGCAGGAGGTGAATGCCCAGCCGCAGCAACAGGTGTTGGGTCTGTTCAAAGAGGATCCCTGGACGCATAAGGCCAAGAAGCTGTTGCGCCACTACAACTATGTGGCCTTTAAGACGGAGCAAATGCAGGGCCTGCTCTTGAGCATGTTTGTGCGGCGACCGCATGTGGAGCATTTGAAGGACATCGAGGCGGAGTTCACGCGCACCGGCTTCGGTGGGATTTGGGGCAACAAGGGAGCCGTAAGTGTGCGCTTCAACCTGTACGGCTGCGGACTGGCCTTTGTGGTGGCCCACCTGGCGGCGCATGACCATCAGCTGGAGGAGCGGATAGAGGACTACAAGCAGATACTGGAACACCATCATTACCATGTGAAGCGCTATCGCGAGATTTATGATCATGACTATGTCTTCTGGTTTGGCGACCTCAACTTCCGCCTGGAGGGCAGCGACTCCTCGCAGGAGGTGTCCGAGGCTGTGCGAGACGATAGCCAGCACAAGGCCCTAATACAGCGCGACCAGCTGTTCCAGGTGCGCGAGCGCAGCCAACAGGCCTTCCAGGTCATGCACGAACGTCTGCCCGCCTTTCCGCCCACCTTCAAGTTCAAGGAGGGCACCTCCGAGTACGATCTGAAGCGTCGTCCCGCGTGGACGGATCGCATCATGTACGCCGTGCAGCCCTCCAACCGCCAGCCGGGCATGCAGCTGGCCATTGAGCAGTGCTCGTACAAATCCCATCCAGCGTACAACATCAGCGACCACAAGCCGGTGACCAGTGACTTCACCGTGCGGCTATACCCCAATTATCGTGCCCCGGGCGTTACCTTCGCCACCTCGCTGACCGTCTGGCGCATAGGGGACGAGAATACCGTCGAGTACCGCAAGCAGGCCGAGTTCGAGGAGGGACCCAACGACTGGATTGGCATCTATCCGCTGGAGTATGCCAGCCTGGCTGACTATGCCGCCTACGAGTATGTGAATCAGGCCGAGTCGCCCAACTCCTCGGACTCGAACCACGAACAGCAGTTCTTTGATACGCCGGCGCCGCATCGCCGTGGACGCCATCATCACCGGAACCGTCAGCGTCTGCGCCGCCAGGTGGAGGCCAACGAAGAGCAGGTGCGCATTGACTTCGCCGACGATGTGGAGCTGCGCCATGGCGAGCAGTATCTGCTGATCTACTTCCGCAGCACCGGACAGCGTGGAGTGACCAGCCTGGCGGGGATCAGTGGCGCGTTCGTGGCCGAGAAGCGGCACGGTTCGCCGCATCGCACCGAGTATCATGTGGACTAGCTGGCCGAGGCCTTGGACATACATTTACTTTAGTAACGGCCGGGTGTTGCCTTATCTTGTTTATCTATCCGATTGTTTCGATTCCTTATCGTGTGCACCGTTGTTAAGTTTGAACGTTTGCTTTATGTTTGTTGTAATCTTTGATATCATTTCTATGCCCACATCCCCTACGACTGTACAGACATCTGTGTATATGTATATATATATATCAATATTTTTATATGAACACACAAATACATGAACCTTACCCAGGGAAAGGACTGTGCCCCACCGTTCCATGACACCAACCACTCACCCAGCCGGCAGTTTGACTGTTCGATATGTTAGTTTAGGTCCATGCAGTGCAGCCTGGGCATACCTTGAGGTTTCCAAAGTTTTGAAGGGATCCAGAATACTCTCACGCTCTTAGCATTCCTTAGAATAAGTAGTGCAGAGATATCGGAAAAAGCGTACGTATATATTGATATTTTTTTTGTGTTCAACGGTCCAAATTTGTATGTTAATGGCTCAGGCTAGAATTCCCTTACATTTCTGCCAAATTATCAGCTAGTTTTATGAGTCTAAATACTCGTAGGATACACTAGAATAAGTGGACCAGTACCCTGTATACAGGGTTTATCAAAAGTCGTCCAAAATATGTAGATTTTTAGGTGTTTGAATGTTGAAATTTATATTTTATAGTCATTTTGTTGGTCTTCAGGTTGGAAGTCCCTCTAATTTAAAGACAAAGCAGTCTTAGGTTTCTCCAGCATATGTAGAACCGTTCTGTTTTCAGAGTTTTCGAAAAAAATGTTAGAAAATATCGATTTTTTTTTGGTTTTGAAATACAAAATTGAAATTGTTCCCATATTTTGCCAAAACGCCTGCTCTTAGGATTCTTAAGCTTAAGTTTTCGAAAACTCTGGCAGAAATATCGATTTTTTGTGTGTTTCGAAAAGCAAAATTGATGTTTGAATGAGTTTTTTAAGCTAGAAGTCCGTCCAACTCCCTAGTAGTTTAAAGGAAAATCAGCTCTAGAACATTTCTGTAAGCAACGTTTTTGGAAATTCTCTTAAAAATATCAAAAATTAACATTTTAATGGAAATTCTTCGTTTTTCACCAAATCTCTTAGTTGTTTTACAGCAAAATGCTCTAGAATATGTAGAACTGTTCTGTTCACAGAGTTTTCTAGCAAATCCTTTGAAAATATCCAATTTTTTTTTGGTTTTGAAATGTAAAATTGAAATTTTTTGGGTTTTTTTTTTGCCATAACTTTACATATTTTGCCAAAGTTCCAAGTTTTCGAAAAGTCTGGCAGCTATAACGATTTCTAGTGTGTTTTCGTAAGCAAAATTAAGATTGGAAGGGGTTTTTTAAGCAAGAAGTTCTCGTAAATGACTGGTAGTTTTAGGGAAAAGAAGCTCTTACGATTTTATAGCATAAGTAAAACATTTCTGTATGCAAGGTTTTTGCAAAATCTCTCCAAAGTATCAAATTTGGTTTTTTTTGGGGTTTTTGGAGTTGGAAATCTTTAGTTTGCCAACAAATTTCTTACTGGTTTCACAGAAAAACGTTCTTAGCATTCTCCAGAATTGAAGAAAAAAAGAACTGGAATAAGTAGAACAGTTTTGTATACAAAGTTTTCGATTAGTCTTTAAAAAAGTAGGTTTTTTTTTTGGATATTTTAAAGATTTTTTAAGCCACAAAGGAAGGAAAATAACTCTAAGGATTCTCTTGTATGGTTAGATAAGTTCTTTTTGCAGGGTCTTTGTTTAAGCATATTGTTTCTTTTATGTTGAAATGTTGGAATAATTATTTTAATGGTTTTTAAGGCTAAGAGTTAAACTGTTTCGACTTAATCACTAGCTAGTTTTTTGGAAGAACTGCTCTTAGGCATCAGTAGAATGGGTAAAACAGTTCTTATTTTTGATATATTTTGATATTTTGATGAAAATACTTTATAAATTAGTGGTTTTCTTTATAGTTCACTCGAAAACAGCTCAATTCGAGTGCAACTCGTTAAAACATAGCTTTGGTAGTTGAAACTTGCAGAAAATGGGGTGTAAAACTAAACTCTATTCCTGCACTCTCACCAAAATAGCTTTAAACTAGTAAAGTGCCCCCAAATGTAGCGAAAGCAAAGACCCAATTCGTTTGGAAGTTGTCCCAAGTCTCCAGTTAAAACGCATCAAGTATATCCAGCAATGATGTCAATAGATCTGCTAATGTATGAAAGCTGAAGTAAGCTTTTCGCTATTTTTATGGATGATGACAATGTTGAGATGAGATGTATGATTAATATTCAACCGGTTTTGCTCTCTTTTTCTCTCTTGAGTGATGTGAATCATGGCATCAATTGTGTGACACATACACATACCAAACAAAGATCTAATCCACTGTGAGATGAGAATGTTAGAATATTAGAAAAATAAGATAAGCCGGAGCAGAATGAGTCTGCATTCGATTAAGAAGACTCTTGAATTGTTATCAATGGTAATCTGATGGTCTTGAATGACTTAATTCTCAAAGGATTATTCTAGCATCTTTGCTGAGATACACAAAAAGGTGATGAAAACATGAAATTTCGATAAATTATAGAATAAAAATACACTTAAATGTTAGGGTTTACCTCCATAACCCACTCCCATATGAACTGTGTATGAATGAGAGTGCTAACTCTCTCTTGGGGGTGACATTAAAGTCTGGAGAAACCTCAGAAACTAAAGTTCTACCTGTAGGCGATAGTAGGAAATGAAACGGCTGAGACGAATCATGGTAAGTAGGCAGAATCAAGCACAGACTACACATAGTTGCGCGCCGCTGGTGCCCACAAGGGGCTCAAACATCCGTCTTGTAAAACATTTTGGTTGATTTATTGAGTCCACATAGAGAAAACATATAGCAGCCTAAGATCAGCTATGGCCTGAGGCTTCTTTCAAGGGTGGCCAAATGGGTGTTAGCTCACTGAGTGCCACATCGTACAACAGATTCTGGTACTCCTCCAGCAGAACTGTAAACAAAGTTCAAACATAAATACAAAAGAAACTTTAATTTAGCAGCATTTACTCACAGTGGGATTCGCTGCTCCACTGATCCAGGAGCGCCTGACGCGTATGAATCTGTTTGGTAATAAGGGCACGCTTGAAGCGCAGCACCCGGTCATTCATATTGGACCAGCTCTTGACCAAGGAGGCGGGCGTAGATTTCAGTTTCGATTTGAAGTCATTCAGTTGGGGACAAACGCGACCATCCAGCAGAAACATGCCAAAGTAGCTGGGGTGGTAGATAGATTAGAATTAAGCTGGGACAAGCGGAATGTTACTAGTTACGACTCACCAGCAGGCCTTCTCACTCAGTGGCATTTCCACCTCACCCAGGGGCAGCTCCCAGCCAACCTTGCCAAATGTGGCATCCACATGGCAAAAGATCTTTCCCTTGGCGGCATCATAACGCGGCGCTGGCTCCTCGCGCACTTGCTTCACATTGCACAACAGCGGCACGTACAGCAGCAGCCACTCCGGCTCAATGGCGGTGATGCCGCGCAGAAACATTTTGGTTGAGTCTCCATTTTGTAGCTCATAGGCCTCCTGGTAGACAATCCATTCGGGTGACTTTTGCTTCAAGACTGAGGAGGCATGCAGAAAGGCTGGCTCCTCCATGTCGGCACAGTTGTAGGCAAACTTAAGCCGGCGGCGTTCCTCCTTGTCGGTTATTTCGGCCAGGGGCACTTTGCGGGCCACCCGATCGCCCAGGCCAGCCAACAGGATTTGTCGCAAGAAGCGTGCCTGTGCATCACTGGGTGGCTTCAGGCCGGGATCCACACACAGATCCACATTGCTGACACTCAGATTGATCTCGTTGGTCAGCTGCACCCGCAATTTGCGTATCTCAGTCAAGGCCTTGGCACGCAAACCATTGGCCTGGCAGAAGCTGTCCAATTTGTTCTGGGAGTGGGCATACTCGGCTGCGCCGACGGCTCTTAGCAGAACCATGGGATCACCCAGCAGTTGGTAGTTGCCGGCGGCTGCCCAACTCTGACGCTTTTGGTGAAACTTGTTGGACTTGGGCGCCACATCTTCTTGCCGCTGCACACCCGTCTCCACCAGGACCTCCTGCACGGAGAGGGCAGCCACCAGGAGCACGGAGTAGGGCAGCAGCTGCTGCTGATGGGACAGGGCCAACATTTTGCCAAACCGCGGAGCCACGGGAAAGCGTGCAATGACACGACCCAACTGGGTGACCAACGGCGGCAGATCTTTGCCCGAGGTGGCCTCCAGAGCGCCCAGCACACTCAGCCGTTGCTCCGCGGATTCCAGCTGAAGCTGATCCGGTGGCGTGGGGAAGGGAAAGTTGAGGACGCGATCGATGCCCATGCAGCGCATTTGTAACATCAAATCGTCCACGGGTTTCTGTTGAATATCCGGCTGGCTGAAGTCTGCAAAGAGATCATTGTACACGGCACTGGAGTAGAGGCGATAGCAGTGACCGGCGCTCACGCGACCGGCACGTCCAGCACGCTGATCCGCCGAAGCCTTGGAGGTGTGGGTAACCACAAAGGCGCTCACTCCGGTTAGCTTGTCATAAAGACGGGTCTTTTGGCGGCCAGAGTCCACCACATACTTGATGTGTGGAATGGTAAGAGAGGTTTCGGCCACATTGGTGCTGACCACGCAGAGGCGACAGCCAGCGGGCACGGGCTGAAAGATGCGATTTTGCTTCTCAGAGGAGAGCAGTGAGTAGAGGGGCAAGACCCAGAGGGGCTGCCTGTTGTGGGAAGTGACTGAATGCAGCTGCTGCTCATCATCATCATCATCATCCTCCTCCTCCTCCTCCTCCAGTTCGTTTTCAAGCAAATCCGCCTCTGTATCATCGCCGGGCAGCTGATAGTCATCCAGATTGATTTTGGGCAAAGAGATTTGCTGTAGAAACTTCTTTTTGGACTTGCGTAGGTGATGTATCACACGTTTCATATCGAACTCCTGCTCTCTGGCCTCCTCAGATGGGGCCTCCGCCTCCTTGGTTGGCTCCTGCTGCTCCTGGTAGGGATAACTGCGTCTCAGCTTCCTCACCAATTGATTCACCTCCTGCTGTCCAGTCACAAATATCAAGATGCCTCCCTCCGGCAGCTGTGTGTGTATTTTCACCGCCTTACGATACGCCTCCGCCACATAATCCTCGGGTGTGAGCTTCTGAAAGTGTATGGTCACCGGGAACTGACGTGCCTCCACCTTAATCACTGGCGGCGGCTGCTTAAACAAACGTTCGTTTTCCGTAAAATCGGTTACCCTCAATGTGGCAGACATGATGATCAGCTTGAGGGGATTGCCACGCTTGTGACGCAGCGGCACAATCCTGGAGAGCAAGCCCACCAGTATGTCGGTGTAGACACTGCGCTCGTGCGCCTCATCCAGCACTATGACCGAATACTTGCTCAGCAAAAAGTCACTTTCGATCTCCTTGAGCAGGACGCCATCGGTCATGAATTTGATGCGAGTGGCGGGTGTCACATTGCCCTCGAAACGTATCAGATAGGATACCTCCTGTTCGGAGAGATTCATTTCGTGGGCCACACGCTTGGACATGGCAATGGCGGCCACGCGACGCGGCTCCGTAATGCCAATCATCTTGTGCTGGGCATAGCCCGCCTCATAGAGAAACTGTGGGATTTGGGTGGTTTTACCAGAGCCGGTTTCGCCGGCCACAATTACAATGGGATTCTCATTGATGGTCTCCATGACAGCTTGCTCCTCGGCGAGAATGGGCAGGCGCAAACGAGCAGATTGTATGTCGTCCGAGCGATCAACGGGCACATAGACGGTGCGATGCAAGGGAGCTGTGGGGGCAGGCACAGGTTTGGGCACTTTCAACGGGGGAGCTGAGACCTCAACCTTGGTTAATATGGGAACTGTAGCCTCTGCTTTAGCTGGCTCATCCTCCTCATGGTCATCCTCATCCTCGTCTTCATCTTCATCTTCATCCTCCTCCTCTTCCACACTTATTACATTGGGATTCCTACGCTTGGCCTCCAATTCCTCTTGCTCTTCGGCCAACATTTTACGCTTGGCTGCTCCTCGTATGGCATTCACACGCCTTGTCTGGCCCTTTTCCTCTGTTATTTGTGCCTGTCTCTCCTTTTTCCTGGCCAAATACTCATCCAGTGTGTGCAGACGCTTCAGTCCCACTGTCTGTGCCTGGGTAATGGATGTATATTGCTGTAGCTCCGCTTCGGGTATTTGCACCGCCGCCAGTTGATCCAAAACATCGGCTCGCTGGCAGAAGAAAAGGAAATGATCATAAATGAAAGTTGATTTCGTAGTGATTCTCTACTCACGCGCTCCTTTTTCTTCTTCTTGTCCACAATGGCCTGCAGATGCTTGCGCTGCTTCTTGGTCAGGATTTTCACATTTTGCCGTTTCTCCAGCTGTACCTTGGTGGCACGTTTCTGAGAGGGCAGCACCAGAGCATTGGCCTCGTCATAGCCACCACCCAAGCCACTGCCGCCGGTCACCTTGTCCACATCGATGTGGATCTATGAATGAAGAACGAGAGGGGGCCCTGATTAGAGCTAGTTGGTGGGTAGCAGGTGTTGACAGCTAGCTTGCTTACCTTCTTTACGTCAGAGTTGTCCACAATGGTCTGTGGATTCTGTCGAGCCTTGGCATTGTACACCTTTTTGCCCATGTTCCAGCCGTAAACATTTATTTTGGAATATGCACGTGCAGCACCTGATAGTGTTGGCCAGGCAGTCGATAAGCCTATCAGGACTATCGATAGGCAACAAGTTCATTTTTAGTTGAGCTCAAATTTATTTAGCCTTGCCAATGTGGTGGAAAAGTAGGCCAGAGACGAAAGATCACCAGAAAGATAGACCAATGACATGCAATATCCTACTCCAACTCAATAAAGCAAGAAATTGTTCAAAGAGATAAGCATTTGTACTGGTTCCGATACTGAACTGGCTCCATTCCTAGCGCGGACTGAATTCTTTTGAATCAGTGTACCGTATCTAGAATTTAAATGCACACAAAGTTCAAAGCCATATAATAATATACGAAATTCTTTAAATTTACATTACATTTACCTACTGCCACCGTTCGAGCTCGCTGCTAGGAGCTGGCTCGATAGAAATCGCGAAAGCAGTCAAATGTGGTCTCACCAAAAATGATCAGGAGCGATCAACTATGGTCCTACTTTTACCGAAAAAACCAAATGTGGTCTTACTAAATGCAGGGATATCTTGAATCAGAAAGATATCTTGAAAATTAATTAAATAAAGCCTGCAAATGTAATGTTTAATAACATTAAGTGTTAATTTAGTTTGTTTGTGTTTTGCAACAATTATCTTCCATCTCGTTTGTGCGGTTTTCGAGTGAATGGCTCTCAACATGAATGAAAAATCATGCCACCATTTTTAATTTCTTTGTTTATTTTGTGCTTCATCTTCGTTGTTGCCGTTGCATTTGCAGCGCCAGAAAGATGAAATGATTTGAAACAAATCGAGTGCAAAAGCCAAGGAAATCGCTGGCCATGGCCAACAATGGTAATATTGGCCCTGGGGCCAGTTCGACGCTGTCCAGCGGTGGTGGAGGGGGCGGCGGCAGCGTCGTTGTTGTTGTCAATCACACCCATGCCGTCTGCGTTTGGGAGTTTGAATCGCGCGGCGGTAAGTGGTTGCCTTATTCGCCGGCCGTGTCCCAGCACTTGGAGCGTGCGCATGCGAAGAAACTCACCCGCGTTATGTTGAGCGATGCTGATCCCAGTTTGGAGCAATACTATGTGAATGTGCGCACCATGACCCAGGAATCGGAGACGGATGCGGAGCTGGGTCTGCTGACAATTGGGGTGAGACGCATGTTCTATGCGCCCAGCTCGCCGGCGGGCAAGGGCACCAAGTGGGAGTGGTCGGGTGGTGAGGGCGATTGGAGACCCTACAACATGCATGTGCAGTGCATTATCGAAGATGCCTGGGCCAGGGTAAGTGAAAAAGAGTTAAAACCGCTTTTGGAATTGATGTTAATGTTTTGTTTTTAACAATTGCAGGGCGAACAAACGCTGGATCTGTGCCACACCACCATAGGCCTGCCCTATACCATTAACTTTTGCAATCTCACCCAAATCCGCCAGCCAAGTGGACCCATGCGTAGCATACGACGCACTCAGCAGGCACCTTATCCGCTGGTCAAGCTAACCCCACAGCAGGCGGTACAGTTTAAGGCCAACAGCAGCAACAACAATGCCAGCAGCTACAACACTTTGCCCAAAATGCCCCTGCCGATGCACCGGCAGCAGCATCCATTGCCCACGCCGCAGCAACAGCATCTTCCACAGCAACAGAAGAAGCCTGCCAAAAAGCATAGCGAAATCTCTACCACCAATCTACGCCAGATACTCAACAACTTAAATATTTTCGGAGGCAGCAGCAGCAAGCACCACCACATGGCCTCCTCCTCCAACACAGCGGCCAGTTCCTCCTCCTCATCCACAGCCTCTGCTTCCCACCACCATCATCATCATCATATCTTTTCGCACGCCAAGAACTCCATGCTGACCTCCTCCATGAACAGCCATCACAGTCGCTGCTCGGAGGGTTCGTTGCAATCTCAGCGCAGCAGTCGCCTGGGCTCCTCCTCGCATTCCCATCGTTCGCGTTCGCGTACGCGCGCCTCGGACACGGACACCAACAGCGTAAAGTCGCATCGTCGTCGCCCTAGTGTGGACACCGTGTCCACTTACCTCAGTCACGAGAGCAAAGAGAGTTTGCGCAGTCGCAACTTTGCCATTTCGGTGAATGATCTGCTTGACTGTTCGTTGGGCAGTGATGAGGTTTTTGTGCCATCATTGCCACCCTCATCGTTGGGCGAGCGTGCTCCAGTGCCACCACCCCTGCCCCATCATGCACATCCACATCACCAGCAGCAACTGCAGCAGCAGCAGCAGCAGCAGCAGCGGGAGCGGGAGCAGCAACAGCAGCGGGAGCAGCAATCAATCGCTGGTTCGATTGTGGGCGTGGATCCGGCCAGCGACATGATATCCAGATTTGTAAAGGTCGTAGAGCCACCGCTCTGGCCCAATGCCCAGCCTTGTCCCATGTGCATGGAGGAGTTGGTGCACTCGGCACAAAACCCGGCCATATCGTTGAGTCGCTGCCAGCATTTGATGCATTTGCAGTGCCTGAATGGCATGATAATTGCGCAGCAGAATGAGCTGAATAAGGTGAGTCCAGCAGTCCAATTGGAACTACAAGTACATTTCCCCCGGCTTCCTTAGCAAAATCTGTTCATTGAGTGTCCGGTGTGTGGCATAGTCTATGGCGAAAAGGTGGGCAATCAACCCATTGGCAGCATGTCCTGGAGCATCATTAGCAAGAGCCTGCCCGGCCATGAGAGTCAGAATACCATACAGATTGTATACGAGTAAGTAGTAGTGGCTTCCCCCATCCCTCAATCAATCAATTACAATTATCTCTCTGTCTCTCTCTATTTCAGCATTGCATCGGGCCTGCAGACCGCCGAGCATCCACATCCGGGCCGTGCCTTCTTTGCTGTGGGCTTTCCACGCATTTGCTATCTGCCCGATTGTCCCTTGGGACGCAAAGTGTTGCGCTTCCTGAAAATCGCCTTTGACCGGCGTCTACTCTTCTCTATAGGACGTTCGGTTACCACGGGCCGCGAGGATGTGGTAATTTGGAATAGTGTGGATCACAAGACGCAGTTTAATATGTTTCCGGATCCTACCTATTTGCAACGCACCATGCAGCAGCTGGTGCACCTGGGAGTGACAGACTAACTCAATGTCTCCCCTCTCAATTGTTATGACAAAATCTCAGTGTGTGTGCAATCCTCGTTTTTATATGAATATTTTTTAATATTTTTTTTTTTGTTTTTTTAACGTAGCATAACGTTTGAGCAGCTCGAACCCTAAAACTAACTAACTTCCCCTCCCCTCCTCCCCCCCGCCCTAACGATTTCAATATGCAAACACAGACATTGACTTGTTCTTCCATTCGGTTTAAGTTTGAATTTAAGTTGAAGAGATGATTTGGAACGTGGCTTCCTCACTGAGAGACACTAGGTATATAAGCTTAGGGCTAAGCATTTTAAATCCAAACCAACAACAACTATTAGTATTAGAGGCCATTAGCATCATTCAACATCGTGTATAAGCATTTTACATGGTAAATTGTGCCAAAATTGTACAAATTCTATGTTAAAACTTGTGACAAAGGATCGAAACCTCCACACCAAGCCTGTAAACAGGTGAAGAAACTAAAACTAAAAGCAGACAAGTAAGTTACATTTTTGATTAATTCTATTTACAAATATTATTTTGCTGTTACGGTTGCAAAGTGACTTTCTAAACTGAGATATGGACAGACTAGTTTGAGCAGGTTTCTCAATCTCGTATTTGTTAGTGGCATATCACTGCCGGAGTTTCGTTTTACACCAAACATTGGTATACTCTCTTACAGAACTCAATCACACTGGGTGTATACAAAGTGCCAGGAGAAACAGATTAAGGCTTGGTTTTGTATGACAATGTCCGAGAAGCGTACCAATCGGTATGACCTTGCATAAGCAGTCGGTAGTGGGGTGATGGGCAACAGTTTCTTAGGCCTGGTAGTGTCTCAACACCAGTAGAACTACAGGATATGGATTGGATAAAGCTTCTATCTATTTTACTTTATATAAAACTTCTCATGTTAAGTGAAAACTGACCGAGGTGCCCGCAAGCTATACGCATAGCCATTTCACTGCCTAAAGCAGCTTGCGCAAAGCAAAATTGCACCAACAAACTAATTATGTGTCTTTGTCTTTGTCTGCTATGCCAGCAAACATTTTATAAGATTTTTTATAACATTCGAGTCTTTTTTGAGTCCTCGATCTGTTTAAAATACTCATATTTTAGTCATTCTCTGATCGTAAATGATACTTTTGTTGGTAGAAAATGGTACCCTAGCCGCAACACTTCGTGAAGAGTCAGTTTCGCGGCATATTCGGCGCATTTGCGAGTCTTTTTCAAATCGTTTTTTAAAAAATCACATTTTGCAAGTCTTCTTTTGATCGCCCACGAAAGTAATCATTTTTTAGTCAGAAATAAGGCTCGAAAAAGATTCTTTAAGGTGTTTTTGTTTAAGTGTTCCTCCAAATGTTGATTGGATTGCCTCTTTTTCGAGTGCTCTTGTTGTTTAACAAGGGATTACCATCAAGTGCGATTAAAAGATGAGTCGAAAAACTATACGACTCGAAAAAGACTCACAAATGATGCGCAAATGTTCAGTAGAACGGGTTAAACCAGTGGAACGGGTAAAAGTATCATTTACCATCATAAAACTAGCTTTTTTATGACTATTTTAAACAGACAGAGTACTCGAAGGAGACTCATTTGAGATCAACATTAGCATAAAATGTTTGCTCGGTATATGTAACATTTGTTGTTGTTGTGCGTCGAATGATTGCGTTCGGTTTTCTCTTTCCTTTTCTTGTGATTGTTATACACTTGAGATAAGGTGTACTATAATTTTACCTAAAAGTATTGAAAAAATCATCTCCGATCACATATAGTACACATGGGGAGTGTTCCAAGCCAATAAAATATACTTTCTGGGAATGTCTTCTGATTAGATGATGATGCTACATGTTGGTAGCTTGGGCAAGTCCTGGTCATCTTTGTTGTTTGATCTTAGAAATGTCAATATGGAAAGTTTTATCATAATAAGCTTTCTATCATGCAATTCGAAGACCAGAAAATATGTTTTTTTTTGCTGGAAATATCCCATATATACTGGATCATGATCATGAAGAGCTGAGTCGATTGTGTGCCTGGTTCGATCGTGAATCGAACGCTTTTTGAAGTGTATCAAAACTTTGGCACAGACGAATTCAACAACTCTTCTTGTCCACTAGGAAAAGGTCTAAAAGATTCGATTTCATATCCTGTCTGAGTAACGCAACGGTGTCTGTGGTGTTTGGTTTCAGTTCTTATTACTATTGGAGTAATTTAATCTGCGTGCTTTGAGTCGAGTATCCGTAGAAAGTAGAAAGTTTCTGTCCGAAATGTGTATTCTTAGAATTCTTAGTGTTTTCTTTGTCGTCTGCCATATATGACAAAAGAAAAACAAACGGATCCTAAACAGTTTTGCATAGATTTTTGTCACTTAAATCCATGGGCCATTTTCTTCCATTCAGCGAATTTTTGTGATTTTATTTTGAATTATTTGAGTTATAGCACATAATTAGTTGTAGGCCAATGTATTCCCATAATGAATCATACAAGCATACATACATACATACATACCTATATATATATATATATTTTTGCACACATTTGACACATTGTTGCTTTCATATTGATATCATCTCGAACTACACATACAAACATACCTAAACACATAAAGACAGCTATATAACTAAGTTGTATTTAGCACTGATTAGCTCTTAGTATTCCATTTATATACATACATACAAACATACATACAATAGTTGAAATAAACAAACAGCAGAATTGCATATACACATATTATACACAATTTACGCACTTTTTGCAGTTGACAAATTTGGCGATTTCAAGGTTTTTCGATTTTGGCCAGCCACGGAATAAATGAATATCAATTTTGGTTAACCATTTAAGGATTTGATGGCCCGGCCACCTCTTCAGCTGCCTGCATAATGGATGACGTCAGAGTGCACTAAGGACTCTAGCTTTCACCAGTCGGGTTGTCGGTGGAACTCCTTGAGTTTTCCCCACTGACGGGTTGACATTCAATTGCCTCTCAGGCGGCTGGCTGCTTTGCCCAAAACAGTTCGTCCCACTGACCCTGTGGCATTCACATTTCGTTGTTGTTTGTTTTAGGAGCGTTTTTGCGTTTCGTTAAGGCTTTGGCAAGGGCAGCCACCGAAAACACTGCTGATTAACATTGATCATGATGATCTCGTCTCGTCGTCCCATTGTGCACGGCCGCTGGCCAGCGGCGACAACGTTTTTGGAGAAGGAAGGAAATTGTTGCGCGATGTGTTTTTTTTGGAATGCTGCTGCGCAGTCCACCCGATTTGGAACTCAGGTATTTTTCGAAATTCAATTTTCAGATATTTTTGTTATTTTCGAAGAAACTTGAACAATTAAGAGAATGTGGCAAGGCTATCTCTTGATAGTCTGAATATGATATCTATGGCTGGTGCCTTCTTCTCGAAAGCATAAGGAATAGGCTACATTAATGGTTAGGTATGGGCTTCAAGCAATCCGTCAATCTCAAGGAGCTACTACCGATGCGTGGTCTTAAGTGGAACAAAAGGAGACTCAAGCTGGCTTATAAGTTCGTGCCAATTTCATTGAATACTAGCTATATACTTGGCAACGCACGGGTCCTTTGCCTTTTGTAGATATGTGTCCTATGAGAACGTTTATGTGTAAGTTTCTAAACTAACCCTAGGCCTTACCCAGTACTCTAAGGTCTAGAGACAGCCCATTAAACTGTCCCTAGAAGTCACAAGAGCTGACCCTTGAACTGATTTTAGCGTAGATCCTAGAGCTGACCCTAGAAGAGACACCAGAGCTGACCCTTGAGCCGATTCTAGAAGTGATGCTAGAGCTGACCCTAGAGCTCATACTAAAGCTGACCCTAGAAGTGACATCAACCTAGAGCTGATACTTAAGCTGACCCTAGAGCTTACCCTAGAAGTGACACTAGAGCAGAACCTAGAGCTGACACTAGGGCTGACCCCACAGCTGGTCCTAGAGAAGATCCTAGAGCTGACCCTAGAAGAGGCACTAGAGCAGACCCTTGAGCCGATAATAGTAGTGACACTAGAGCTGACCCTAGAGCTGATTCCAAAGCTGACTCTAGAAGTGATCCTAGAGCTGATACTTAAGCTGGCCCTAGAGCCGACCTTAGAGCTGACCTTAGAGCTGACCTTAGAGCTGACCCTAGAGCTGACCTTAGAGCCCCTGGCAGAGGCCGTATTAAGATTCTCTAGATTATTATAATGCATAGAAGGAAGCATCTCCGACCACATAAAGTGATCAGCAACACGAACTGAGTTGATTTACCACTGTCCGTGTCCGAAGTTTTGTACAACAAATACGCTTCACATTAGTCTCAACTAGCTCTGATCTGCTCTCATCGACCTCCGCCCCCCGGTTTGCGCTTGTCTCTAGTCTGTGAGTTTAGTGAAATATGCTCGGCCACTGCGGGCCAGGCATGATCATCGGCTTGAATGGTGGGCTCGGGGTTTTCAGGCTAATATATTGATAAGGGCAACAACTGATACAATCTCACAGAACATAAGTGCAATTGTTAAACCCTTTTTGCCTAGTAAACCAATATATCGCTTTGGGAAAGGACGTCCCCTAACTGCCAGTCGCAGTCGCACACACACACACACAGTTCGGCTGCCACCAAAGTTGACAACTTACAAAACACTTTGCGGCAAGGCAAACCACATTCGGGACTTGGGACGCTGTGACGCAGGCGTCGATCTGCTCTGCTGGAAGACAGCGACGAGCCTAAATGCAGCCAGAAGTGCAGCTGGCGCAATCAGTTAAGAGCCTCCGCTCGTGCCAAACGGTTGTCGCCACGTTGCAGCATCTTCGATCCCCCTCCCGATAGCCCGACGTCAAGCTTCAGCTTTGGTTTCCTTATTTTTTTTTTGGTGTGCCATAATTTTTTGTGATTGTTGGTCGCGTGTGCCCCGGCAAACCGAACCGAACAGCAACAACAAACCGCAAATCAATCAAAACTTAAAAACCTTTTTTCGCCCCCTTCTGTTGTTGCGTGCGCAACTTTGTTGTTGTTGATCTTTCCGTGAATTCAGTTATTTACATTTAACATATTTGAAGTGAACACTCTGCCAGTCGCCAGGTCTCCGGTTACACAGCGAAGCCTCGAGTTAGACCAGGCAACAGCAACAGGTGAGCAGACAGACATACGCAATACATTGTAGCTTGTTGTGAACCGTTTTGCGGTGATTTCGTGCGGTTTTCCTCTTAGGCCAACTGGCGCCCTCTGGCGTCATACAGAAAAGGTGATAGAACAAGCAATAAGAGAGAGGCGGTTGTGCTGCTGCTCCGAATTGACCGCAATAAATCCCATTTTTGGACTTGCAAATTTATGTTCATCATCGGCCCACGCCCGCTTAGTTGACATTATGATGATGTCTCTTTTATTGATGTGCCAAATGTTGATGAATGAGATGGCCCAGCGCCCATATTGATATCGATGACCGATCATTGTACACTGCTGAATGCAGAAACGGTGGGGCTGGACTATACTCAGGGAGTTTTTTGGTTTCTAGTTCTTAAAATACTTTGTAAAGCATAGAAGAAAGCATCTCCGACCACAAAAAGCATATATATTCTTGATCAGCACCACGAGCTGAGTTGATTTAGCCATGTCCGTCTGTTTCTTTGCTAACTCCTCCGTCAGTTTGAAAGCCATCTTCACCCAACATTGCAGGAAGTCTTTTGGTACAAATACGCTGCACATTTGTCGGAACCAGCCGGATCGGCTGACTATAGCATATAGCTGTCATAGGAACGATTGGTCCAAAAACTAGTTTTAGCTTGAAAAACTTTTTTGCTTTCGATGGAAACGCTTCCAAACTTTGTATTCCTTAGTTTGCTATGCTTTCCCATGTTTTTAACAAGTTTGGTCGAAATCGGTCAACTATATAGTATAGCTGTCATTGAAATATAGAGTCTGAAAAGTAGTCTTAGTATGAAAAACTTTTTTGTTTTGAATGGAAACGCTGCCAAACTTAGTATCACTTAGTTTGCTATGCTTTCCCATGATGTTACCAAGTTTGGTCAAAATCGGACAACTATATCATATAGCTGTCATGGAAAAGTAGAGTCTGAAAAGTAGTCTTAGTGAGAAAAACTTTTTTGTTTTCAATGAAAACGCCTCCAAACTTTGTATTTCTTAGTTTGCTATGCTTTTTCATGATTTAACCAAGTTTGGTCGAAATCGGTCAACTATATCATATAACTGTCATAGAAATATGTATAGAGTCTGAAAAGTAGTCTTAGTATGAAAAACTTTTTTGCTTTCAATGGAAACGCCACCAAACTTTGTATTTCTTAGTTTGCTATGCTTTTTCATGATTTAACCAAGTTTGGTCGAAATCGGACAACTATATAGTATAGCTCCCATGGAAAAATAAGGTCCGAAAAGTAGTTTTAGTTACAAAAACGTGCTGCAAGCGTATACAAACATCGTCCGAACATCTCTGTGATCTGGTACAGATAATAAAGCGTCTCTGGAGAGATCTTGAGACTGATACCAATTTGAATGATCCACAGACAGAGACATGGCTCCTTGTTTCTCAGATTCTCTGAAAAGTGATACGATATAGTAATTCCAAGCACATAGACCAGCTCCACTCCGGCCGCCGTCATTTGCAATGGCGTATGGTCCGGCTTTTCTTTTCAACTTCGACTTCTTCTCAATCGGTGCGAATCATCAGGCCTATTTGCCCAATTGTGGTTTTGAACTTGTTTGGCTTTTGGCCGAGTGACGTCCTCCTACAACACCCCACCCCACCTTCACCTCGAGCCGGCCGAGAACGTGCGAGGCGTTTCAATAGCGTTGATGCGATTGATGTTGATGATGTTAACCAAAACCGAAACCGAAATGCGGCGCGCTTAATGCAAGCGGGCAACTCAATAAGCAGCAGCCTGTCATTTGTTTTTGTTTGTTTTGTATATTTTACCATTTACGGGGGAAATGTCACAACCCGTTTGGGGACTCTGGCCTGGCTCCGGCTCGCCTCGCGGGGCCAGTGCAATAAAAACAACAACAGCAACAACAACATCATGATAAATTGGAAATAATATTAAGCGAACGATCGTACGTACCACGTATCGAGCATACTTGAGAGTCTATCAAAATAAATCAAAATGAAAAATGCATTCGCAAACTAAAAATTGCATCATCAAGTGACCATAAGACTCACTCCCCCCAAGATTAACTGACATTTTTTCTCTCTTTACCGCTATTGCAGCTTACCTTGGTGGGACGGACAGCATGGAGCTGGAATGCGATTTGGGTGCCATACAAAGTGAGGAATTGCTGAGGAAAATGGTAAGTGAGCAATTTGATAAGCCTAAAAGTATGCAGCGAGCAGCTGTACCTCATCTGGAGTGGATATGGAGACCATTGGTTCTTATAATTTGTTTGGTTTGGTTTGGTTTAGTCAGTCAGGTTAGCTCAACCATTGTCAACAGAGCTTGTCTCGAAGCATACACTGAGAAAAAACCAAACAATCTATAACCTAGATTGAAAATCTCTTCTTCGAGAAGATTGCAATCTTAAAAAAAAGGTCTAAGAAACGAAATAAGTTTAAAAATCACAAAGTCAAGGATTATCATATCGCAGCTTTCTCATCAACCATCCTACAGTTCACTGAAAATGAGACTGTTTCGTCTTAAATCTTTCAAGTACAAACAATCTTTATCCAGGATTTTGGAACTAAGACTTAAATTGAGTTTAACATCTTGGATTAAGGTTGTCCCCCCTTTCGTTTCGAGTTTCGAGACCACAAAACTTGGTTTTAGATTGATTTTTTCAGTGTAGGTCTAGCTAGCTCTTTATTCAATAAGGGTTTTATGTCTGGTACTTACTTTGGGAGTTCCTCGAACCCCTTACTAAACATGGTTATGAGCATATCCGGCTCGAAGAATCTTTTGGTATTCGTAGTTTCTTATAATTCGTATTTGTCAGCTACAGGGATCGAGCACACATTCAATGTTCTACGCCGAATCAAAACCTTAGTTTGACCAGCTCTAAAAACCCATGTTATGTACCAAAACATTGGTTAAGAAGGCATGTTAACTACTCAACTGTATAAAGTCCTGATTCCGAGCTGTTTGCAAACTGATTTATAACTGTTTTTAAGGACAAACTGAAGTTTCGGTATAAGTCATGTGGTTTTTATAGTTACCCAGCTGAGTAAGGACTCTACCCCTAGTATTGAGGCTTTCTGAAGACTCTCCCAAGAGATACTCTATATGGATGGAAAACCCTCTGGCTACCCAAAATGCTACGTTAAAACATAATCTTGTGCTACATTCAGCAGGTTTTGAACGCTTTCTGCAACTTTTAGTTGGGGTTGTTGTTATTTGACAAATGATTTGATGATGGATTGATTTTTAGTTCTTTCAATGTGGATTATCTCATTAAAAGTGTGTCGAGGACAATAAATTCCATAGTGGTCCTAGTTCTCTCAGCGTCGAGTTTAGTATAGTCTATCAATGGGGGAGTTTAACCCCAAAAAACCATCCCCTCTTCTGACGCACGCCACTGTCTTAAGTTCAGTCCACTCATACATGGCGTCATTGCCAGGAGCTCCAAGAACTTGATCTGCCAAATGCCTTGGCGGTCAGGCGAGTTCACAGGTCTGCATGATGTCCCTCCCAGCTTCAAAATACAAAAAAAATGAGCTGATTCATGACCATGACTCATTGGAGCTTTATCAGCAGTCGGAGCATCCTCTCTCTTTCTCTCCCTCTCTCTCTCTGTGTGTGTGTGTGTGAAAACGCCGGCTCAGACAGGTCTGTGCGGTGGCTGCGCTGCGACGTCAACTGCGCGTGGGTTGCTGGCAACGTCTGCTGCTATTTTTGTTCATAGATTTTAATTTTTTATTTTCATTTTTTGTTAGTTTATTAATACAGATGTTTGGGCCATTGTCACCGTCGTCGTTTTTCCATTGAGTTTTGTAACGACTTTTTAACGATAATTGCAAATGTGTCTAAGCCCCAGTTGGAGTCGGTGGAACCAACCCACGCTCGGGACACACGTTGATGACGACCAGCCCCAACCTCATAAATGACCCAATTTGGTCAGGTTGAACTGGGACTGGGTTGGGCCTGCTCGTCTGCTGTGGCTAGTTCTCGAGAGTGCTCTAAAAGGCGAAAGCCAGATGGGGACGGTTGGCAAGCTACAGGTATCAGGATAGAGGCAATGAACTCTCCGAAAAATCATTCAGATCGATAAAAAGAAAACATCAAAGAAAACATCTATGCCGCTGAAATGATTAAGACAGTTATTCAGGATATGTAGTTCAGATTTAATGGTTATAAAGAGGTGTTTTTAGTTATATATGCCTGGGATATAACTCTTAGATCAAGTGGATCAAACGGATATTTCTCAAAGATCCAAGAGATATGAAAAACAATAGAAAACTCTCAAAACTTCTACAACATTTTTGAAATTCAAACGAATTCTGCGAAAGTGTATACCAAATATTCGAAATTTCTACATTATTTTCAAATTTGTTTATCAAAATTTATCAGAAAATTTTAAAATTTCTACAAAACTCTCAATATTTCTGCAAAATTCCTAATATTTCTACAAAATTTTCAAAGTTTCCTCAAAAATACTTATTTTTTGTACAATATATTCAAATTTTTTCACAAAAATTTCTACAAAATGTTCAAAACTTCTACAAAATTCTCAATATTTCATTAAAGTGTCAATCTTTATCAACAAAATGTACAGATTTTCTACTAAGTTTTCCAAATTTCTACAAAATTCTCAATATTTTGACAAAAATTGTCCAAATTTCTCCACAAAATTTTCGAAATCTCTACAAAATGTTCCAAATCACTACAAAATTCTCAATATAACCACGAAAGTTTCTCAAATTTTTTCCAAATTTTTACAAAATGTTCAAAACTTCTACAAAATTCTCAATATTTCTTTAAAGTGTCAATCTTTTTCAACAAAATGTACAGATTTTCTACTAAGTTTTCCAAATTTCTACAAAATTCTCAATATTTTGACAAAAATTGTCCAAATTTCACCACGAAATTTTCGAAATCTCTACAAAATTCTCAATATAACCACGAAAGTTTCTCAAATTTTTTCAAAATTTCTACAAAATCCTCCATAATTCTACAAAATTGCTACGCATCCCTGGGACAATTGGCATCATTTTATTTGACTTTTTTATTTTGCTGTATTTTGTGTCAGCCGCGCGTTGGCTGCTTTTTGCTCTGCTTGTTGATTCTGGCCATGATTTGTTGTAAGCCAGAGCCGGCTCTGGTCGGAGCGTGGGTCGAGCCACTGACGACTGCTAAATAAATCAATAAGCGAAGTTGAATTGGCGCACAGTCGTCGACACCCGCTATTGCAATGAACGACAACATGGCAAATGGCCAAATGCAGCAAGTGGCCACCAAGAACTGGCCACTGGCCACTGGCCACTGGTCACCCGGCTAACCAAAAACCCGCTTGTCCACCGTCTGTGCGGCGTCTGCATTTGTCTCTCCGGTGTCGATGAGTAATTTGCTTTGGTTTCGAGTGTGTGGGCCCAGTTTCTAGCAAAACGAAAACAGTCAACTTGCAACAATGACACCCACCCGATAGACAATCGTGTGATTTATGAGCCAAATGGCGCATGCTTATTCCTAGACAATTTATAAACAAATTAGCCAGCGATTCCAATAATTTAACCCGAGAGAATAGGAATGCCAAATTTGAGCTGGACACGTTTGGTTGACACAACAGAGTGGCACGATCCACGATCCAGTTGAAGGAAGCGGGATATGCGCAAGTACATGCCAGTTGTGAGATTGTTAAGGCAAATATCTCTGTCCCGTTACAGATGGCTAATGTTGCCTTTGGGTTGGCTAGTAGCTCAACTCAAACAAACACTGGACTGATAGTGGGCTCCAACGCATGCACACACACACAGACAGACGGGCAGGCAGCAGACAGACCCAGACCCTCTGACCAAGACACTGACACCTCCAATTCTCCGATCTCACGTTAACTTATGTGTGCGATGGCCATAAGCAGCGCTGTTAACGTCTCAGTCTCAGCGCTGGCACAGTGGCGCAAGCTCAAGGCAACATTGAAAGAAATCCATAAAGTCCCAAAGCTACCGAATTTATGTGGCCTTAGAACAGAGTTTGAAAGCGTTTATACTGTCGCTCTTATATAGCATACAGCTGCCATGGGAACGATCAGTCAAAAAACAAGTTCTAGTGAGAAAAACTTTTTTGGTTTTAAAGGAAAAGTCTTTAAACTTGGCATGTATTGATTTTAGATGCTTCGGATGACTATAGCATATAGCTGCCATAGGAACGATCAGTCGAAAATCAAGTTCTAGTGAGAAAAACTTTTATGTTTTCAAAGGAAAAGTCCTTAAACTTGACATGTATTTGTTTGAGGTGCTTTTACACAGTTATACAAAGTTTCAACAAAATCGGATGACCATAGCTTATAGCTACCATAGGAACGATCAGTCGGAAAAGTAGTTTTAATGAGAAAAACTTTTATGTTTTCAAAGGAAAAGTGTTTAAACTTGGCATGTATTGATTTTAGATGCTTTCACACAGTTATACAAAGTTTCAACAAAATCGGATGACTATAGCATATAGCTGCCATAGGAACGATCAGTCGGAAAAGTAGTTTTAATGAGAAAAACTTTTATGTTTTCAAAGGAAAAGTCTTTAAACTTGGCATGTATTGATTTTAGGTGCTTTCACACAGTTATACAAAGTTTCAACAAAATCGGATGACTATAGCATATAGCTGTCATAGGAACGTTGAGTGAAATATAAAAAACACCACCAAAAACCAGTCACCCTTAATCACTTGTGAATCATATCGGCCCCACTGTGCCCAGTTGATCACCATGGTTGTCGTGGTCGTCGCGTCATCTTCGTATTTCGTATTCGGTCATATCTCTAGCAGTTGCTGCTGTCGTCGTCGGCGTCATCATCATCAGCAGCAGCAGCAGCAGCTAAGGCAACGCTGACTGCGCTGTCCGCGTCTCTAAGCTTTGGGCCGCGTTCACTTTACGCGGCTTTTGATTCTGATTGGAAACTTCAGTCTGATTTTGGTGCTCGATCGATTGCAACGTAACCACGCTCCTCTCAACTCGGTGTTTAAGCCACAACACAACACACAAAGAACCGAATTTTTTTTTTACAAAAGCGAATTAAATTTGTCGATTTTTTTTTTATCTGTTTTGTTTGTTTGTTGGCCACGAAAAGAACTGAAAGAAACCCAAACTCGAAGGATTAGTCACACGCAGCCAGAAAGTGTCTGATCTTTGTGCGAATCGCCGGTACCAGCAGCACACGAGCCCCGAAAACGAATTCCAAAGATTTTTGCGCAAGGTTTGTACGGGCAGCTCACACCCATACCAAGACATAACTTTCACACTTTCGCAAAAATTAGCATAACATTTTAAGTAGTTTGCAACGGGGCGGAGTTGTTTTTGCATAACGCGGCTGCTGTCAACGTTTATTTTTGTACAAACAACGGGCATTCCTTATCTCAGTTGGTTTAAGGTGTTCGTTTTTTTTTTGTTGATATTCTAGAGAGCTGAGGAAATTCTAGGGAATTGGGGGGGTGTTGGGCGGGTCGTAGTATGGTAATCTAAATTTATCTAATTACAGTGGAATAGTTAGTAGATTAGCCTGTGATTTGGCCACACAGATCATAGTTTGAGCTGATGCGATATTTATACAGAGAGAAGAGAGGCTATGAGATCATTTTTGGTAAATGATCTGTGTTCTGTTTGTCAGCCGTATAGAAGGAGAGAAGATGATCAAATTGGGATTTCAAGCCATCATTAATGGGAAAAGTGTTATAAATTGTTATACCGGACTGTTTTCAGTTTCAATTTCGATCAAATTAAGTGGAATTGAAATTAGTGATTCGACTTTTAACTTTTAGTTTGCTCTACTCGGCATACTTAAAACCTTTTTAAACCCTTGCAGAGTGTATTATAAAATGGTCTGGCTGATTGTAAAG
Source organism: Lordiphosa fenestrarum (assembly GCA_035044985.1). Lineage (NCBI taxonomy): Eukaryota > Metazoa > Arthropoda > Insecta > Diptera > Drosophilidae > Lordiphosa > Lordiphosa fenestrarum. The sequence goes on along the minus strand of JAWNNO010000297.1, from coordinate 1,101,369 downwards.
CATAGAAGGATGCATCTCCGACCACATAAAGCTTATATATTCTTGATCAGCATAAAGAACTGAGTGGATTTATGCTATCTTCTCCATTAGTTTGAAAGCTATCTTCACCCAACTTTGCACAAAGTCTTTTAGTACAAATACGCTGCACATTTTTGAGAATCAGCCGAGTCGGATGACTATAGCATATAGCTGGCATAGGAATGACCGGTCGAAAAACTAGTTTTAGTAAGAAAAACTTTTTTGTTTTCAATGGAAATGCCCTCAAACTTTGTATTTCCTAGTTTGCTAGGCTTTCACATGATTTTACAAAGTTTGGTTGAAATCGGACATCTATATAGTATAGCTGTCATAGAAAAAAAGAGTCTGAAAAGTAGTCTTAGTGAGAAAAACTTGTTTGTTTTCAATGGAAACGTTTCCAAACTTTGTATTTCTTAGTTTGCTAAGCTTTCACATGATTTTACCAAGTTTGATCGAAATCGGTCAACTATATAGTATAGCTGTCATAAAAGAGAAGAGTCTGAAAAGTAGTCCTGGTGAGAAAAACATTTTTGTTTTTAATGGAAACGCCTCCAAACTTTGAATTGCTTAGTTTGGTATGATTTTCCATGATTTCACCAAGTTTGGTTGAAATCAGACATCTATATAGTATAGCTGTCATAGAAAAGTAGAGTCTGAAAAGTAGTCCTGGTGAGAAAAACATTTTTGTTTTAATGGAAACGCCTCCAAACTTGGTACGTCCTGGTTTGCTATGCTTTGCCATGATTCCACCAAGTTTGGTTGAAATCGGACATCTATATAGTATAGCTGTCATAGAAAAGTAGAGTCTGAAAAGTAGTCTTAGTAAGAAAACCTTTTTTGTTTTTAATGGAAACGATTTCAAACTTTGTATTTCCTAGTTTGCTATGCTTTTCAATGCTTTTACTAAGTTTGGTCGAAATCGTACTTCTATATAGTATAGCTCCCATAGAAAAGTAAGGTCTTAAAAGTAGTCTTAGTCAAAAAAACGTGCGGCAGGGGTATACAAACTTCGGCAAAGCCGTAATTAGCTTTCCCAAATTGTTATACTCTGTACCAGAGGTACACAGAGTATATTAAGTTTGTGCAAAAGTATGTAACAGTCAGAAGAAAGCGTCTCCGATCCCGTAAAGTATATATATGTATATACTGTCCGTCTGTCCATATGAACACACAGATCTATCTCAGATATCATAAGATATAGAGGTTTGCAGCATCAAAATGTATAGCTGAGTGCATAATTTCGTTGGTACAGAGTATGTTATGGTCGGGCTTGACCAACTTTCTTTCTTGTTATAGACGAAGAAAATCGGCTTGGAATCCTTCAAAGCATCACAGATCGATCGCTCTGTAATCAATATCAAAAAGCTTCTTCAAACTGAAACCAAGGCCAATCACTTCTCTCACAACAATGCAGACAGTTCTTGCCTTCCCCGTCTACCAGCTAAGACCATGTCTAATTAAATTTATTCTATGCATGGCCCCATCAAACGGTTCCCATACCCCCCACCACCCAAGACAATCAACCATAAACTACTCAACTGATTTAATATGCAAGCAGCGGCCCATGAAAGTGCTCCACTTTTTGTTTGTTTATTCTTTTTTTGGACCCGGGTCCGGCGCAATGTCACAGCCAACCACAAAAACAAAAAAAAAACAGAAAAAAGTCCACCAGAACTTGGCAAGCTCATCCAAAAAAGCAGATGCGCAGGTGCGACGCAGTTCAAGTCGGAGTATGACACAATTCGCCAATTGGGCCATTTTAATATGCATGCATCAAAACTGAAACTGAAATTGAAATGGAAATATATAAATAGCAAGTGACGCCAAAAACCAAAACCAGAAGCTTCAGCAGAGGCAGCGGCAATTAACAGCGGCAGCAAAGTGCAAAACAATTTCCTCGACTCGGAATTGAACTGATTGTTGGGGAGGCCTTCAATGTCAGGCAAGCTGGAGGGGAAGAGCGAGCGAGGGAGGTAGCGTGTTGCAGCCCACGCAAAACTTTTGAGCCGCAATCAACAGGTGGCGCTGTCATTATGATGACAGTGACAGGGTGGGAGTAATTTGAGAAGGTGAAATTATCAACCATTGTACAGGCTTACTCAAATAAAAAGTTAGCTTACGGATCGAAACAAATCTCCATGTTCCATTTCGTTCACTTAACTTGCCAAGTCTTGAATATAGCTACTTACTTCTATGACAGCTATACTATATAGTTGTCCGATTTCAACCAAACTTAGTTAAATCATGCAAAAGCCTAACAAACGAACATGTTAAAAGTTTGGAGTCGATTCCATTGAAAACAAACAAGTTTTTATACTCTGTACCGTAGGTACATAGAGTATTCTAAGTTTGTGCAAAAGTATGTAACATCCAGAAGGAAGCATCTCCGACCCCATAAAGTATATATATTCTTGATCAGCATCAACAGCCGAGTCGATATAGCCATGTCCGTCTGTCCGTCTGTCCGTCTGTCTGTCCGTATGAACGCACAGATCTCAGAGATGGTAAGAGATAGAGGTTTGACATGTATGGGACATATGCTTCTTATGTCTGCAGGCAGATCAAGTTTATTTTCAATTTTGGCCACGCCCCCTCCCGCCCCCGCAATTTAGAAAAAACGTCATATCTCCCACAGTTTTGAAGATAGATGGCTTGTTCCTTCTGGACATATTTAGTTATTAGAATAACTTATCGATCCGCCAAAGGAATGAAGAAGATCGGATGAACGGTTTTCGAGTTATGATCAAAAGACAAAATTTCTTGGTACAGAGTATGTTATAGTCGGGCTTGACCGACTTTCTTTCTTGTTCTCAATAGAACTTCTTATTCGACGGATCATTCGTACTGCAGCTACATGCTATAGTCATCCGATTTTGAGGAAACTTTGTAGAATTGTGTAAAAGCATATTAAATAAATAAATGCCAGTTTTAAGGACGTTTCCATTGAAAACAAAAAAGTTTTTCTTACTAAAACTAGTTTTTGGACTCTACTTTTCTATGACAGCTAAACTATATAGATGTTCGATTTCAACCAAACTTAGTAAAATCATGGAAAAGCATAGCAAACTAAGACGTACCAAGTTTGGAGGCGTTTCCATTGAAAACAAAAAAGTTTTTCTCACTAAAACTAGTTTTCGGACTCTACTTTTCTATGACAGCTATACTATATATAAGTCCGATTTCAACCGAACTTAGTTAAATCATGGGAAAGCTTAGCAAACTAAGAAATCCAAAGTTTGAAGGCGTTTCCATTGAAAACAAAAAAGTTTTTCTCACTAAGATTACTTTGCAGACTGTACTTTTCTATGACAGCTATACTATAAATAAGTACGATTTCGACCAAACTTGGTGGAATCATGGCAAAGCATAGCAAACTAAGAAATACAAAGTTTGAACGCGTTTCCATTGAAAACAAAAAAGTTTTTCTCACTAAAACTAGTTTTACGACTGATCATTCCTATGACAGCTATTTGCTATAGTCAGCCGATCCGGCTGGTTCCAAAAAATGTGCAGCTTATTTGTACTAAAAGTCTTCGTGCAAGGTTGGGTGGAGAAAGCTTTCAAACTGACGAAGGAGTTAGCAAAGAAACAGACGAACATGGCTAAATCAACTCAGCTCGTGCTGCTGATCAAGAATATATATACTTTATGGGGTCGGAAAAGCTTCCTTCTGGCTGTTTCTGAGTACCTTTCCAATCACTGTATGAGATATTGGTCCTTACTTGTTGCTACAATTGTGCTATGCGTGAGTTTGGCTGCCATGTCTGTGCGCAAAACAACAACAACGAATGCGGACCGTGCGCATAGGCTGTGGGCACCTCTTTAGCCTATATCAGGATTGCAGGATTCAGTTTCTCCCCTTTGACTTGTGCTAAAATATACCAAAGAAGGTTACCTTCTAGTTCTATATATTTTCCATGCCGTTTTAAGAGTTTTACTGCGTTCTGGAAACAGTTTTCCCTTTTGTCTATTCCCATTTTACTCTGTCGGGAGTCACACCAGAATTACAAGCAATACAGCTTTAAGTTCTAAAACACATTTCAACTGGTTCGGAATTGTTTTGAACCCTAGAAAATATGGAAAGTGTTCCCTTAATAACTTGCACTAACAATTTTATCATTTGGACGTGTTCTATTTGAGCTTCAGCCTGAGTCCGCTGGCACCCTACGCCTCTGCCCGGTGTTGCTTTTGCATGTTTGCCAAAATTCGTTTGCTGATTTTTGGACTCAATTAAGTTTTAATAAATTTTAATTTCAATAACAAAAAGATTTTGTTTTTTGCCAACAAAAAAAATATGATTGCTGACCTCCACGGCTGACACGACAGCGCGCGTATCATAATTAATCAGCAGCCACAGTCTCAAATGTCACGTCATCCGCGGCGCAGAGTATCAACATCCTCACCATCGTCGGTTTCAGTTTTTGGCTTGCAGCAGCATTCAGAACACCAACCAACAGGTTGCCACCGAGGTGCGAAGTCGTCGGGCAGTAGGGGTGGTAGGGGGAACTGGTTATCATCATGGTTGGGCACTTTTAGAAATTACGTCATTCGGCCGAGGCGTTCGTACTCCAAGACGCAGGTCTAGACGACGACGACGACGACCAGTTTGTACGGCAATCGAACTCCACTCCAACTTGGCCAAAGATTCAGAGGCAGGGGGGGGGGGGGGATGGAGTGGAAATAAAGCAAATTTGCCAATTTATCACCAAAGTTCTTTGCCATCCATTGAGTGAAAGCTGAAATTGAAGCTAATCTTGGCTTACTTTTTGAAGTGTGTGTGTGCCAGTTGGCATACAAATAGTTAGGAACGCCTGCAGAGATTAACCCCCATCAAACTGAGCAACAGGAGGAAGAAGCTTACCGATTTAGCTGAACTCTCACTAAAACTAGTTTCATTTAGAAAGGTTCCGGGTAAGGGAACTAGCTGACCAACTGATTAACCAAACTTATCTTTCACTCTGATTGATAAAATCTGCTCAATTAAAGACGTAAATCAACTTATTTTCGATGAACTATTTCGATATAACTAATTGGTTTATTTATGACATTCAATATGCAAATTTCCATAGAATTTCCCTGCCATCTGGTGTGCTGGCTGGCTCAACTTCTCAGCTTCTAAAATTAAACAGTTAACAACGCATTCGCCCTCCCTCCCCCCACCTCTCGCGACGGTTATTATTATTATTATTATGATTGTTGTTAATACAAATGTTATTTGGCATGTTTTTCCGTTGTGGTGATATCACCACCAGCGCCAGTTCGAGCCACACAAAAACCTCCAAGTCATTTTGTTTGGCTAACGATTTTGATGATCGCTATACCTGGCCGTTAATATGCACCACATTCCCAAAGAGAGTTGGATCGGTTTCTCTGTCGCTCGCTCTCCCCCATCCTCTCTGTGATTATTTATCGGTCAGCAGTTTTTGCAGTGTTATTATTTATAAACAAAAGCGTAATAAACGACAGACATAGGTGCTGTAGCTTTGTTTTTTTGTGTTTGATAACTGTGAGACAGAATTGTGTTACAGTGAGAAGTGCCTACGGTGCACTGGGAAAGAAACGTTGCTTAAAGATCACACTCAATCAAACTCAGCTCAAACTCATAACAAAGAGGTAGAGGTAAAGGTATCTAATCTTCATGATATCATCAATCAATCTCTACCACCCACTTACCTGTCTACAGTTGTCAACGTTTAAATGTCTTCATCTGTTTACCTGTCTTCCAAGTGATCAAAACTCAAATATGATGTTTCAAATTTCTACTTCTTCAGAATAATCTAATCTTGCTTAAAATCACTTTAACTATTTTGAGTAAGTGTTGGTCGCCTCTGGGCCATCCTTTCAACAACAGTCTGTCCCCAAGTTTCTGCTTCCATCGCTCTCTCAGCTATGCAAGCTGTATGACAAATTGCTGTCGTCGATTGCTCGCCTGCTACCACATTTCTGCAGGTCTTAACCTGGGCCACCCTCTAAGCAACAGCCAGTCTTCACACTTCTGCATCCTCCATCGCTATCTCAGCTATGCAAGGTGTATGACAAATTGCTGTCATCGATTGCTTGCCTGCTATGCCGTTCCGGCAGATTTCAACCGCTGGCCAGCCGCCTAAACTCTACAATACACTTAAGTAATTATCCATGACGCATTTTTGATAAGAATCGAAACGCAATAAGCAAGGGCAATGTCCCATCGCCTGCCATGATATCAAACCAAAAATACCTTTGCCTTTGCACCACTTTTCTGGCCACGATTAGCATTATTCCATATCGTATTGAATGCAACTGTAAAAGGCTGTGGTGGCAAGCAGCTGAGCTGACTCAGCCCCTGGTCTGGCTTTGGTGACAGCTAATTGGTGCTGCCAGCTCTCGGGACCATAAAAGGCCTGTGCGCTGCTCGAGGCGAACACGCGTGGGCTTTGCACTTCCAGCCACTTCAGTCCACTTGAGCGCGTTAGTTGTGTTTGCGGCTGTTGTATTTGGCTTTTAATTGGCTCAAGGACAAGCATTACTCAATCTCCGACTCCGTTTTTTATGTGTATTATTATTGTTTTGCTTTCCAGTGGCAGCAATCCGAGGACAGCGAACGCAAGAAGCAGATACGCACGCATCTGTACAAGTTGCGCGAGTCGCGTTTGAGAAATTTGTACGGGCACGATCCGACGCAGGCAATGGCCGAATCCAATCCAAACACTTTGACCGGCTATGGCAAGGACCCGCTGGCCACCAGCCATGGCGATGCCTTGCTGGATCAGAACTTTCAAAGCCTGAAGTCGAAGGAGGTGCGCGACTCGATGAGTCCCACGCACGAGCTGAAGTTCCACTCGATGAGCCTGAGCCAGCCGAATACCACCGGCTGGGATGTGCAGACCTCGTCGGAGGTGAGTCCCGATGGACGAGCCTACCGCACCGAGACATTGGCCAAGACAGATGGTAAGTGATTTGGTTTGGTGCTGTGTACCCGTAACCCTGTCCCTGGTGCTTGTAACTCACATCTGTTTGTTTCTGTATGTACCCATCGAACCATCCGTGCAACGCAGGTGTTGAGAAGCTCAATGGTGGCGGCATAGCGGAGTTCAAGGGGCGCAACGAGCAGCGCTCGAGTGCCTCCCATCAGGGCGATGACAAGAACTTTGTGAAGAAGGCCTCAGAGAGCTCCAATACGGAGCTGCAGGAGCAGGTGGTGTTTGGCGATGAGCAGAGCGGACGAACGGAAATGAAAATGAGCTCAACCACATCCTCGTCCAGCTCCAAAGTGGTTTCGTCTTCGTCTACGGTGGAGTATGGTGGTGATGAGCCGGCGCAGCCGCCTTATATGATACGTAAGCGAGGAGAGGAGGAGCAGCTCCGACAGCAACAAGAACAACAACACCTACAGCAGCAGCAGCTGCGGGAGGAACAGCGTCAACAGCACCGCCATCACGAGCAACGCCTCGAGGAACAGCGCGTACAGCAGCAGCAGGAACAGCGCGAGGAACGCTTCTCGGAGAGTCGCGAGCACTCAAACACCACCAAGAATGTGGAAACTCAACAGCACTATGAGCAGAACAAGCGCTATGTGGACATGGACAAGGCCTCACCAGAGTATCAACGTCATGTCCAGCATCTAATGGCACAGCCTGGCGAGATCATTTCCAACACGGTTGAGTATCCCAAGCCCAATGTTAAAATGATTACCACGGTGAAGCGTTTGCCCGATGGCACCATTGTCAAGAACAAGCGTTACGAGACCGAGCAATTGGCTCCCTCCACCCAGTCGGAGACCGTGCGTCAGCGCCATCAAGATCAAGTGGACAATGCAGGGCACTTGGCACGTCCCTCTGGGCACGATGAGCAGGTCACACAATCGCAGAGCTTTTCCTCTGTGAAAAAGTCCAGCCGTCGCTTCTCCACCGAAACCACCTCGGAGACCGTGGAAGAGTTCGGCGATGATCAACCGTCTAAGGCGTCAGCGCCTGTGCGCCAGGACTTCAGCACTCAGGGTTTTCCCTCGGTGAGGCCCAACAAGCCCACCCAAGAGTTTTCCGGTCAGCGTCCCAGCACTCCACAGACGCCTCATTCCCCACGTCAGCCCACTAGCGATTTCTCCACACACGGCTTCCCCTCGGTGCGTGCCAACAAGCCCACCCAGGAGTACTCCTCGCAGCGTCCTTCAAGTGCCTTGGGAGGTGAAGAGGTGGTGAAGGTACAAACGGAGCAGAGTCGACATGTCAAGCAGCACTCAAGCTCCCAGCGTACCGTGGAGACTGAGGTTATCGAAGACGATCACCCTCCCTTGCCGGTGGCGCCTCAGAAAAAGTCAACCACTCCCAGTTGGGAGAAGCCCGTGGTTAATCAACGACGCACTCCCGTTGAAGAGTTCAGCACCCAGGGGTTTCCCTCCCACCCACGCTCTCGATCGGATCAAACGGACGGTGAGGTAGTCCATACGACCAGATCGGTAGGTCACCAACACAGCGCCAAGCACAAGACCAACACGAACACGGAGCGCATCATTGAGACCCAAGTGGAGGAGCCCGAACAGCAAAGCCGTCGTACGCAGCCTCTCAACGCCAGCCCCAACCACGGCTTTCCCTCGGCCCGATCTCCCACACGCTCGACACCCACTGGCAAGTCGCCCACACGCAAGCCTAGTGCCGGCACCACACCTGCAGGTACTCGTCCAGGCCGCAACACCACCGAAACAACCACCACTTCAACGGTAACGCGGCGTCAGCTGCAAAAGGAGCGCGAAGTGGATGCCGCACATCGTGCCTTTGCTGCCTCGCTGCGCAGTAGCTCGCCAGCGGATAGCACCACCTCGGTGGGATCGCATCATCACCAACACCCCCGCCGGGACAGCGGCCACTCGGACACACAGCAGCGCTTGACGCCACGCTCCAGCATCTCCTCGAATCGCACCTATCGTCGGGATGCACGCGAGGGCTCACACGACAGCCATGCCCCATCCGAAACGAGCCGCATCAGCTCAACGACGGTGACACGTCACGTGGGCGTGCCGACCACCAAGAGCGTGGGTAAATCAGTCGTTACCAAGCAGCAGCAACAGCACCAAACTGTTGTGAAGTCGCGAAACGTGCAAGGTTCTAACGAAACAATCGATCTTATGCCGCAGCGTTCGCCCAAGTCCCCATCGCCGGCGAGTACCACGAAAATAACTACCACCACAACGACCGTTACTAAGCCAGCAGCTCCAGCTGCGGCACCAGCCCCAGCCCCAGCACCAGCACCAGCCCCCAGTTCCAGTTCCAGCCCCTCTCCCGCTCCAGGTACGAATTAGCCCACAAAACCCAAAATACAATAAAATACCACACACCTCTATCTCGGAACTATGTATATGAATGTATCCTTCAGATAACCAACTATCACAGTATACGTATACTACTACTAAGCCAGCCGATATATTCTCTTTGCCACCTCCTACTCCTCCTACTATTAACAACGAACCAACAACAACACTAACCAACGACACCACCGAAACGATCACAAAAACAAAGCTGAGCACAAATGCAGCCACAGCCAAATCCGCTGCCGACTCCGTGGAGGAGGCGCCTTGTACTAAGCGTCACTACTACAAGCTTGGTCCGTCCGTTCCGGAGGCAACGTCCGTCGAGCCAGCGGCCATTGCAACGGCGGTGACAGGCTCAGAGACCGTTGGTAAGGCATAAAAACGCAACCAGAACACTAAAACTCTTACCACTCTTTTGTATATCTATTCAACTATTCGAAACTTGCAAATAAAAACCGAAAAACAAACTTTACCTTACCCTCAATGGAATGTTCAATGTTTGGCCCCAGCACCACACGAACCCACTCAGTCCCCACTCCACACTCTTTCTTACACAACTGCATGATCAGAGATGTTCCGTGGCAGTGGTAAGGGGGGATGTGAACAGTAAGAGAGAAGCCAGTAACACCTACCCTTAGTTCTTTCCAAAATTAACCCCCAGCCTAGCTGCCTTGCCTCTGCCTGCCTAACCCCGTAGCAGCTATTAACCCTAGCAATGCGTAGCCTAGACGTAACTAATCCAATAACTCGTATGGGAAAAGCACCTACACCACCGAACACACCCGCGCCGTTGTCCCTCCCCTAAAGCTTATGCCTTGCTGTTGATGTACTCCCCGCAGCCATGCCCAAGGGTCAACCCCAACGCACTCCAACAAGCCACAGAAAACTTCCCCATCACAACACCAGCACCATAATACCCCATGTCGATGATGATGAAGATGAACCAGTTAGGCCCAGCTCCAAGTCACCGAGCAGGCAGCGACATACCGTGCAACGCGAAACAATCTTTGAGAGTCCGGTGAGGCGTCAGTCTCAGCCGGAGGATGTTGTCTTAATTGACCAGCAAATTGTTATCGAGGAAAGCGTCAATCAAGTGAGACAGCTCAAGCCACAGCCAAGAGCTCAAACTCCACGTCAGGGCAGCCCTGAAAAGTCGCAGCCCAGGCCTCAAAGTCCTGAGAAAGTAAGCAGAGAGACATCACCACGTCAGACTAGTCCGGTCTTGACTAAACCACGAGAATCACCCCGTCAGGGTAGTCCTGAAAAGCGTGAGCCTAAAGTACAGTCACCCGACCGTCAGAGCGGGCCAGAAAAGACACAGCCTAAGCCTCAGCATAGGTCTCAGAGTCTCGGTAAAGATCAACCTAGTGCCACAAAGCCCAGCAAACAGCAATTCCCACGTCAGGGCAGCCCGGAAAGCCGAGAACCTGCAAGACTTGAACAAGTGAAGTCACCCGAGAAGCCGCTACCCAAGCCCCAGCAAAGGTCTCAGAGTCCCGATAAGGAGCAAAAACCGACACCACAACCGAGCATACCAGAGAAGGAATCAACGCGACCGGGTAGTCCGGTGAAGTCACAGCTAAGGACTCCGAGCCCTGAAAAAGAGCAACCTGGTTCTACTAAGCCCAGACAGCAGTCACCACGTCAGGGTAGCCCAGAGAAGCTACAACCCAGTTTTGGAACCACCAAACCTATGGAATGGTCAGCTCCCAGCAGCTCTGAAAAGCCACAGCCTAGAGCTCAGAGTCCGGAAAAAGTGAAGCCACAAGAAGCACCTCGTCAGGGTAGCCCCGAAAAAGAAGAGCTTAAAAAGTCCCCCCATATCAACGACTCGAAAAAAACACTTCAAAGCGGTAATATAAGACCACAGCCCAGAGCTCAAAGCCCAGAAATGGCACCCCAGGACTCTAATCCCCACACGACTATCCAATCCACTGAGGAGTCCCTATTCCGCAGTACCCTTACTCAAAAGGTAACGAACACAACGAAAAATATCAACGAAGAATTTATTACAAACGAAAGCAACATTCAGCCCAAGGAGAGTACCGACGGTGGTTTCCCTTCAAAGAGCACCGAGCCTGAACCCTTGGAGCAGCCGCAGCAGCCCACGTATCTGAAGAAGGGCTTAACACGCCGCGAGACTTTCGAGGATCGCTGTCGTAAGATCTTAGGCATGGAAGAGGATGGTGATACGCAGGGTCATTATGCTAAGAAGTCCGATGATGAAGATGAAGAAGAACACACCACGGAGATAACAGAAACAATACAAGTGAAGATTGAAGATTGCCCAGATGATGACGACGATGATAAGCCTAGACATGTCACTGAGACTTTTGTTTTGAACACTCAGCCAGTGATTAAGGTGGAGGAAGTACCACTGGCCCCGTTTAGTGAGCCTGAGGAAGTGACTACGCATAAAACGGTTAAGAAGAATTTGGTACAGCAAGAGATAATTGATGTAAACGAGGAAACCAAGCGCCCCTCGAAGGGTCCAACCCCGGAGACAAGTTATATGACTGAAAAGATAATTGAATGCAATGGAAAAACTGTTGTTGAAACCAACAGCCCCCAGAAGCCCTCAGCTGATCAGCCTCTAGGTAAACCTCGCTCTACACTTACCTCAAATGGCAAGACTTCACCAGTAGAGCCACGCTCTAGCAAAAAACTGCCTAGTCAGCTGGAACCGGAGTTTGTGGAGACCAAGCCTCGCGCTGCTCTGCCCACAGAAACTAAGGGTAGGCCAGTAAAGAAACCTTCTAGCGATGTGGAGCCAGAGCCTGTCGAGTCTAAGCCTCGTCTTAACAAGAAACAACCCAGCCAATTGGAGCCGGAGCCAGCAGAGAGTAAACCTCGTTCTCCAGTTAAAAAACCCACCAACGATGCCAATACCATCTTCAACTCCTCCACCACAAAGACCACAACCATAAAGCAAACTTCAAGCACAAAGGAAGTTCCACTCCCTAAGACAACACCAACTAAAGCAAAAAGTCCACGCAAGGAGTCTGTGCCCAAACGAGAGCCCGCCAAGCGTGACAGCCTGGTGGAGGAAACTCGCCGCAAGCCCAGCGTAGACAGCAATTCTACATCCATCAAGGATCGCTTACGCTCATCGCCACGCAAACAGAAGTCCCAACATCCCGATAATATAGACGGACAGTCCTCCTCCCCCGATGTCAGTCCCACGCGCGTACCCAGCGAACGTCGTCGTTCTAGCAATATTTCCGTTCACACTGAGATTATAATAGATCACACGGTGGCCAAGTCGCCCCGCACGGAGCGCAAGCTTAAGCCCAGCGCAAGTCCTGCCCGCAAGTTGCCCGTAACAGAGCGCAAGGAGTCGGCTCCAGTGCCGCGTGTCACCCGCCGGGATAAGGACAAGGTGATGCGCTCCACCAGCGAGAATGTTATCAAGGTGGTGAACGGTGGCAAGGCCAAGCCCTTGCCAGAGATGAGCACACTGCGTCCCAGCAAGTGCTTCACCACCAAAACCATTAAGCTGAGTGAACAACTCATCAACAGCGAGGACATGGAGAATGTCATTATAGATATCCAGCAGGCGAAGAGCTCACGGGAGCCCACACCCGATCGTATAGTGCCCACGCCGGTGTCGGGCGAACTGGATACGGGTAAGCCTCGCTACCCGGATGTGGTGCAAGAGCCAGACGATGAGCCACGTCAGAAGCCGCTGGTCACCAATATACCCATATTTGAGGAGGAGACCAATGCCTACGTGGGCTGCCAAATCTCGGAGTTGCGTTCCGCCAACGGCCTAGAGCATGATATACTGGACAATCCCATGGTGGAGGCCCCCAAGAGCTTGGAGGACGAGTGCTTGATGAGTGTACACGAAAAAGTCACCAAGTTTACCCACACCGCTGAGCAGATTAAGCAGCCGAAAACTTCGACTCCCTTCAGTCGTCAACTTGATGAGCACACCAATGTGTCCAACAGCGACGAGTGCCTCCTAAGTATCAATCAGAAGGTGGATAAGTTCCTTAAGACCGCCGAGGATATAACCAAGCAGCCGATGACAGTCACACGCCAAGTGGAGGCGGTTAACTATGAGGAAATCGATGAGGAGCTGCGTCAGGATGAATGCACACTAAGCGTTTCCCAGAAGGTCAACAAGTTCATTGACACGGCCGAGAAGCTGGCTCCCACCATGCCACAGAAGTCACCCAGGCTGGTGGCCCACATAGAACGTCATCACTCAGCGCGTCAAAGTGAGCCAGAACTGGAACAAGAATCAGAGCCGGAAGATTTCATAGCACCGGAGGAGGAAGAGGAGGAGCGGCCTTTGCCCATGTCCAAGAATCATACCACAGCCCTGGAACTTAAGCGACAGAAGGACATTCTGAACCGAACTTCGGTCTTTGCTCAGCGCAAGCCCGTATCGCCCAAAACCAAGAGCAGCCCCAGCAGCTCGCTCATCACCGAAGAGCGCAGGTCCCACCGGCAACAAACACAGCCACGCGCCCACAAGCCAACCACTCTCACCACAACAGACTCCGGAAAGAGTCCAGTGGCAAATACCAAGCGCCTGGAGCACATTACCCAACAACAGTGGGTGCTCAGCGATGTCGATGTGGACGTGGACGAGCTGGAGCCCGCTCCCGCCTACCCAGCCACCAAGTCACCTTCGCCCAGTAGACGCACCGTAGTTAAAACCACCACTGAGCACAGCACCAAGCATTCAACGCATACTTCAACTAACCCACCCAAATCCAGCACTGTTGACCTTGAACCCAACGTTGACTCACTTCCAGGCCCCAACAAACCGTCCACCGCACGCCCCACTCCCACCACCACAGTGGCCTCACGCCGCCACGTCTTTGAAAAGCCCACACCCAGCCCGAGCTCGCCGGAGCCCATCAGCGGACGTCGTCCCTCGTATATGGATCATACCAAGAGCTCGCTAGAGCATATACGTCGCGATTCGCTGGAGATCAACAAGACCAACTATACGCGCAAGTCCTCGATAGAGGACGAATTCAATAACGAGCCGCGTAATCCCAATGCGGCGGTTAAGTTTGATGTGCCCAGTCGGGGCAAAGAGAAGGAGGAGGTCAAGCCCTGTGACCTGGAGATCGAGGAGATTTTTGATCTGCAGGTGCTGGAGCAGCTGCTGGAGACCGTCAGCAGCTATGAGCTGCGTCGTCGCATACGCGCCCAAATGCGTTTGATCAGAAAGAACATGATCAATGCGGCCAAGACACGCGAGCGCAGCCACAGTCCCGAGTCGAAGACCATCAGTAGCAAGCTCAAGGAGGTGCGCCGCCAGCAGACTCGCACCGAGCAGGTGGACAGCAGCAGTCCGCAGGGTAAGCCGCCGGTTAAGCCACGAGAACGAAGCGCCAGTCCGGCCAATCAGAGTCAACGCCGCAGCAGTCCGCAGGCCAAGATACAGACCATTACCAAGACCAGCACCACAACACACAGTTCTCGCAGCAGTCCTTCTTCGCCGGCTCCAGAGCGCCGATCCTCTAAGCCCAGCGGACCCATTTGGGCGGATCGCAGTAAGGTGCTGCGCGGTCACACCCAAGTGGCGAGCAACGGCTCTCCAATTTCGACGCGCAAGGGTTCAACCTCCAGCACCACCAGCAGCAGCAGCAAAGTCACACGCACCCAGACCAGCTCCTCCACTTCGAGCTCCAGCAGTGCCAGCAAACGACGCACAGCGGAGGACTCCATCACATCCAGCTATGGTGTGGGACCCACGGATGAGAATGGACTGCCACTTTTTGGCATAAGAGCGCTCAAGAAGAAGACCCCGCAGCCAGCCGGCGGTGAGACCAAGCAAGGTAAGTCCACTGCACACAATCCGAGTCCGCTTATCAGCCATTTCGTTTTGCAGAAGTCACCGGCTATGTCATTGAGGAGCAGTTCTATTCGGACAGTAAATCACCACCGCGTCATGAGCGCAAGGAGCTCATCTATTCCAGCAATGCAGATGAGCTGAGTGAACTGCAGCAGCAGCTGGAGCGTAAGTCGTCGCAGGACTCCAACTCCAACCAGGTGGTGGTGCGTGAGTTTAAGAAGATTGACGGCGGAGCGGCTGATGTGGGCGATACTAAGTATGTGCGACGTGGCTCGGTGAAAGAGCTAAGCGAGAAATTCATACGCCGAGAGCAAGAGCAAGAGCTGATCGATACCGAGACCGAGGACAGTGAGGATACGTCGTTATGCAGTGTCATAGAGGTGCCGCAACTACGCCAGACCAGCTCCGCTACAACCAGCAGAAACAGTAATACTCGTTCGTTTCTGAATACCCAGGGCGAGGAGCGTTTAGTGACCAGTGTTGATGATGTCTTGGAACGGATGCGGAATGCGGATAATGGTAAGTCAAAGATTTTATTAAATGGATGAGCTTAAAAACAGATCAGGGTAGGGAAAACAGGGGGGAGCCCTTTAGAAAAGGAAGGAAAAAGGTAGAATAAGGAAGCAAGAATATTGAAAAAGAAGGAAGAAATAACAAAGGCAGAGCTGAAGGAAACAAAGGATTGGTTTACTCTAGAAGGAAGAACGAATAATGGAAGACAAAAGAAGCAAGCTAGAAGAAATGAGGAAGAAGTGTCAAAGAATGAGGGAAGAGTGTAAAAAGATTGGAAGAAACAAAAGCGCATGAACGGGAAAAGGAATGTAGAAAACCGAATAGACGGAATAGAATAAAACTACTGGAACATGGAAGCGCGATGTAGTTTTGCCTTCCGCCTCCAATACCTTTACTTCTACCCTTGATTTCGGAATAGTTTCTTACTGCAAGGTCAAAGAGTAAATCTTTGTATATAAGTCACTCGGAGATTCTTTGAGATTCCTCAACGCATGCCTGTCTGTTAGGCTTTGCATCGCCCAGGATCCCCAGCTAGCGTAGTCATCTAAGAAATGGCGGGGCTTATGCCCTTTCAATGTATATCAAAAGAAAGGTAACGAAAGAAGGATAGTAGAACAGAATAAGGAGGAAGAAAGAAAACAGAATGGAGAGAATTGTGTAAATAGAAACCGGAGGACAACTAAAACAACTCCAACTCAACTTGAATCTGATCCACAACCCATTTATTCCCATTTACAGTCGCCGAACCGGGTGATAATGCCGAGGATCGTGAGGCTCGTGCCTTGCTCAACAAATTCCTGGGCGCCAGCGTTCTGATGCAGGGCGTGGAAAGTATGCTGCAGCCTGGAGCGGTCAGTTCGGGTGGTCAGCGCCAGACTGGCCAAGCGGTAAGTGAACTAGCTACATGGGGGTAGCCAACAACTTGGCCACTAGCCGCTCTCGGACCGTCTTTCTCTCCTCCACCTCCTCTCTCTCTCTGTGTTTGTGTACCGCTCTCGCAGGCTTGCGCGCTCTTTTAGTGCCGTGTGCGTGATGCGACGCCTGGCTGGCCAGGAACATGCCAAGCATGCCCAATGGGGCCGGCTGCCTCTGATGACTCTGACTCGTCAGTACACACTCAGAGGCGGCATCGATCACTTGTGCGACTTGTTCAACGATCCAACCAGCAAGAATTCTCTCAAAGTGCAGCAGCAGCAACAGCAGCAGCAGCAGCAGCGGCAGCGGCGGCAGCAAGAAAATCAAACGCAGCTGAAAAAAAAGAAAAGCGAAATAAGTAGGCAAACCGTTCAGAGACAAGTTTTTGGCTTTGCTGTTCCTTCCTCCTCCTCCCCCTTGTTTTTTTTTGTTTTTTATTCTGTTTGTTTTGTTTGGTCGTTGTTGTTGTTGTTGTTTTCGTTATGGTGAACGAACGCGAGTGTCCATATTTGGTCTAAGTGCGGTGCGGTGCGGTGCGGTGCGGTGGGGTGTGGGGGGGGCGTGGCCTCTGGCAGCTGGCAAATGCCTTTCAATTATTTTTAGTGCGCATAATTTCGCTGCCAGGCAAAAAGAATTTCTGTCACGACACCTCAAAATGCACCTGAAACTCGTCTCGTCTCCGTCTTCTATACATTCCCCCCACTCGCACACACACACACACACACACATGTTTATAAATAACACCCATACTTATACATACGTAAATAAATAAATAAATAAATTTTCTGAGCAGCTGAATGAGAGCGCGAAACGTACGGAAAATTTCGACAGAAATAGCGCAACGTTAGCACTATTTTTACTATGGACTAATGTTGGAGCAGCCGCATTTATTGCTCGGTTGGATACATACGATGACTTGGACGAACTAGACTGATCGAAAACGGCGGACAGGAAAGCCTTTAGGCAGGAGACAGCAATGCATGTGGTGTTCCCAATTTGTGTTGAACCAACTTGTGCACCAAATACCAAATACCAGACCCATATGTAAAGAGAGAGATCCATAGATAAAGTAAGATGGACATATGGGTTGCCAAGGGGAGACTTTGGACCAGACTCTGACCCTTAAGTTTTTATACTCTGTACCAAAGGTACATAGAGTATAATAAGTATGTGCAAAAGTATGTAACATCCAGAAGAAAGCATCTCCGACCCCATAAAGTATATATATTCTTGATCAGCATCAACAGCCGAGTCGATAAAGCCATGTCCGTCTGTCCGTCTGTCCGTCCGTCCGTCTGTCTGTCCGTATGAACGCACAGATCTCAAAGATGGTAAGAGATAGAGGTTTGACATGTATGGGACATATGCTTCTTATGTCTGCAGGCAGATCAAGTTTATTTTCAATTTTGGCCACGCCCCCTCCCGCCCCCGCAATTTAGAAAAAACGTCATATCTCCCACAGTTTTGAAGATAGATGGCTTTTTTCTGGACATATTTAGGTATTAGGATAACTTATCGATCCGCCAAAGGAATGAAGAAGATCGGATGAACGGTTTTCGAGTTATGATCAAAAGACAAATTTTCTTGGTACAGAGTATGTTATAGTCGGGCTTGACCGACTTTCTTTCTTGTTGAGTATCGGTTTGTGTACAGTTGTCGGTGGGTCTGCTTTATTGTGTCTCGGTTACCGTGAAACTCGTTAAACAATACCAAAAGTAACGCTGTGTCACATTTATAGGACAAATGGACTGACTTGAAACTTTTCCCTTAAATTCTACAGAAGAGTTATAGTGCTTAGACGAAACAATACCGGTTCTGGTACATGCCCAACTCACAACTCATAAAAGTTTCTCAAATAAGATATTAGACAAGTACTTAATGTGAGAAGCACCAAAATTAGGTGAGAAAGTGCCTAAGAAGTAGGCTATCTGAGTTCTCTTATGAGTCTTTTGACAGCCATTTCACAGTGAACTGAGTTATTTTGCAATACAGCTTTATTCTGTACTTGCGAAAGACCATTTCAATCCGAATCTGTCTACAAATATTGATCTGGGTTAATGAAAATGTGTTTTATGTTCACCTTGAAACCAGCTTTATACATCTACAAGCCCACATATCCAAAATTGGGATTGTACAGTAGCTATTTCGGGTCAAAAGTTGATGCAAAAATCTACTTTGAAACTTATAACAAACCTAAAGCCTACAAATATCGACCTATGTTGAAGAAAGTGGGCCTTATGAATGATCTGTACACTTAAAGGAAAAAAGGAATATTAAAAACTATTCATTGAATGATTTCTCGTATCCATTTGGACTGTAGACAAACTGAATCTGGCTATAACTTGTACAAATATCGACCGAGGTTGATGAAAACGAGGGCATTAGAGACTGTATGATAATTGTAGAAGACCACTTTATCATAAAATGATGCTTAAGAGGGTGTTCTAAGCCGACAATCCTCTTCTGAGAAACCTAACAAACAAAATCTGCCCTTAAATTCCACCAATTTCAACCTATGATAATGAAAATGGGCCCTATGAATGCCTTAGAACCTGCATTATACTTCTTAGGCCCCTTTTTTTTATCAAAATATAGAAGTAATGCACCTATTTCGAATCTTCAGAGCCTGTACCATGTTCTATCAAAAGTAGCAAGTGACCTACATCTGTCTGTACCATCTGTTTCTTACATTTTTTAAGCAAGGATATGCTATTTTGAATGCATGACCACATTTTGTACCGCCCTAAGAGACGCAATGAATGTTGTAGAATGTTCCATCCCACAGCCAACTATGGTAATTTTGCATAGCCTATTTTTGGGCAGTAGAAGGTTGCATAATTTTGAACACATGTATTCAAAATGGCATATCTTTGCTAAAAAAAAAACCGCAGAATTCTTGGAGCAAGTTTATTTCAAAGCTGAGGAGTAAAACTGTACGACAATATGAAAGAGAGCTTAAACAATAGCAAAGGCTTACCATAAAACGTGTCTAAAAAGGTTTAAACTATGCTTTTTGAGCAAATTTAAGCTCAAATTAACATAAATCTAGACCTGAAGAAGCAATTCCAAAAAGAAATGCTTATTCAGCCCTTCAATTTACTAAAAAAAAAGTATCAAATTGATGAATTCTGTTGTTGTTTGATAGCCTGTCTTGGCAATTTTTGCTAAAACCGGACTAGAGCTGCAAAATACAGTTTAAAATTAGTCCATAACAACCATTTTATACACCTATATTCACACAAGTCAATGTTAACTGTAGATTTAGGTCATATGGCAGAAATTTGATTCTTAATTTTGGATGGTTCTACCTTTTAAGGCTAGGAAATGGTAGCTAACTTTTCAATTTATAAAAAAGTCGGGTAGGAAGAGCATATTACAGGGTAGAACTAGTTCATAACATCCATTTTTATTCACCTGTGTCAATATTTTGTCAAATTTTAGTGCAGATTTAGGTCATATGGTAGAAATATGACTATTGATTTTGAATGGTTCACCCTCTTAAGGCTGGGAAATGATAGCTAACTTGGCGATTTAGGGAAAAGGCGTGAGCGAATTGCATATTACAGGGTAGAACTAGTTCATAACGACCATTTTCATTCACCTGTGTCCATATTTGTCAAATTTTAGTGCAGATTTAGGTCATATAGTAGAATGATATAGTATGACCATCGATTTTGAATGGTTCACCCTCTTAAGGCTGGGAAATGGTAGCTAAGTTGCCAATTTATGAAAATGTCGGGTTGAGTGATTATAATACAGCTTAAAACAAGTCCATAATGCTCTTTTTCAACCACATGTGTCAATATTTGTCAAATTCAAGAACCGATTTAGGTCCTTTAGTAGAAATATAACCATCTTTTTAGGCTGGTTCTACCTTTTAAGACTAGGAAATGGTAGCTAACTTTTAAATTTATGAAAAATTCGTGTGGGAATCGCATATTACAGGGTAGAACTAGTTCATAACATGCATTTTTATTCACCTGTGTCCATATTTGTCAAATTTTAGTGCAGATTTAGTGGATATAGGTGATGTAGTGGCTTCTGGATTATAGTGAAAGCAAACCGTACGTATCAAATCTGCTTGACCTTCAACAGTCGCTTTTAGATCTCATTTTGAGTTCGAAATGTGAATCTCTGGGACACCCCTTACTAACAACTTTTGCTTCCGGCATGTCAAAGAGTAGACGTCCACCAGAATGTACATCTCTATACCCGTTTGTATGCACCAGTAAGCTCTCCCTAATTTGTTGTACTTGGTCATATCATCTCCGCTGCTTGTTACTTAGTTGAGCGTAACATGACTTTGCCTCCATACTATACATACTCGTCTTCTGCTCTGTTGTCTGAGCAAGTGTCTTACGCTGAGGAGTACGAGGAAGGGGGGAGGGCAGTTTGCCAAGACCAAAGCCGGTTTCCATGCGAGAAAAATGTGCTTTTCTTTTGTTTTTCATAATTGTGTTGCCTTTTTGCATGTCAAATGCTCAGTTCTGTGAGCTAAAAATACGCAAAAAAAAAAAACACACAACCAGAACATTTTGGAGGCTCCTGGTGGGCGTTACTTGGTTACGGGCTGGTCTGCTGTGATGAGGCCCATTGCCAACTTTGGCTAAATTTAAAGCAAACTGTTTGCTGTTCAAGCCATTATTTGTTGTTGTTCCCCACTGCACAGCATTAATCATCAGTGTCAAAGCCAAATTGTTGACCAATTGAGGGAAGGTGCGAGTGCATCATGGTACACAGAGCGAGTCAGTCAATGCTCGCTCTGGTCAGCTGCACAGCAGCAGCGGCAGCTCCATGCTTGGCTGCGCTTCTTGATCTATTTTCAATGTTGTCCCACATTTTGCAAGGAATTGTAAAAATGTTTGGCAATTAAATGTTTTGTTTGTTTATTATATAAAAGCTCCCTCCACCACAACAACAGCAACAGCAACAATTCTTTTCATTTTCCGACAAAGACCAAAAAATATGGTTTTCCTTTCGCTCTGCCTGCCTCTCTCACTGGGTGTGTGCATGTCGTGGTGTGTGTGTGTGTGTGTGTGTGTGTTTGTATTGCTTAAATAATTTATAACTAAAAATAGGAACGCGTGTTGCTGCGCCTCTCGAACATGTTCGTGTATCGGTTATTTTCCTATTTTCCTTCTTTTTTTTTTTGAAACAATTTCTGTGAGGCTGACCAAATTTGGTCAAATTGATATAAACAATCCTACATATACGTATGTGTGTGTGTGTACATATGGGCGAGCAGCAGTCGGTGCACTTGCCACACTTTATCAACGTTTCATTTATTAAAGAAAAACCGCAAAACTATACACGCAAGTGTGTGATTTTCTTTCGCTTTTACAGCACCAGTTGATGACCGCCCAGAGTCCATGTTTTCTCTTGCAGATTCCAGTTCAGTTAAATGTGCAGTTTCCTTTTGCTATAATTAAGTTTATATCGCAAATTGTTGTGGCAAGATTCGAGCTAGGCGTGTGAGGCAGCTCTGGAAAGCAGTGCTACAAACCGGTTTGTGAACCGAACCGAACATAATTGAGCCTGAACCGGTGCCGAAGCCAAGATTTTGATTTGGTTCTACACAAAACGCACATTTTACAAATAAGAAAGTTGCTCAATCCCAAGCATAACATACTCTGTGCCTCCCAAAGTTTGTGTTTTGTGAAAAGTGCTGCCCATTGCTGTTTCAAGCGGAGCTGCCCAGCATTCATTTTTATACCCTTTTGTCCAGAAGTTTGCAACGCATAGAAATATTCATTTCCGACCCCATAAACTATATATATATTCTTGATCAGGGTGACGAGCTGAGTCGATTGAGCCTTGTCCGTCCGTCTGTCCGTCTGTCTGTCTGTTTCTAAGCGAACTAGTCTCTCAGTTTTAAAGCTATCGAGCTGAAATTTTGCACAGAGTTTTCTTTTTGGCGGCACACTACAAATATGTGGGAACCGAGCGGTTCAAATGACTATATCTTATAGCTGCCATAGAAACATTCGCTAGGAAAACTAGTTTTAGTATGAAAAACTCTTTTCTTTTCAATGGAAGCGTCTCCAAACTTTGTAATCGCAAGTTTTCTATGTTATTTTATAATTCCATCAAGTTTTATCAAAATCGGACAACTATATGGTATGGCTGCCATACAAAAGCTAGGTCTGAAAAACAGTCTTAGTTGGAAAAACTTTTTTGTTTTTAATGGTAGCAACCTGCAAATTTGTATTTGTTTGTTTCTCATGTTTTTACATAATTCTACAAGTTTTTGTCCAAATCGGTTGACTATATCATATAGCTGCCATACGAACGATCGGTCGGAAAATGGGAAAAAAAGAGTATTTATTTGAAAATATTTAAGCAAGCATTTGCAAGGGTAAAAAAACTTCGGCACGGACGAAGTTAGCTTGGCTTTCTCGTTGTTTTTACCCCATAACTCGACTGTCGCTCATCATTTCTTTGGCTGATTGCTAAATAATACTCGTTTAACCACCGCCCTGCTTAACGGCCACACTATATCGTTCTTGTATCAAGTACATTTTGTACTTACAACAAGATGCTATTTCTCATTTCAACTACAAAATAAGTTCCGCTGAGTACAAACTAGACTTATAATGCTGGCTCTACAAAGTGTGCTTTGGGAAATGCTAATCATTTTTTTTAGCGAATCTGTTCCTGAAATTCCCAACCGGTTCTAACACTTTTGTTAGGGAGTGATGGGGGAATTTATACTTGTTCTTTGGTTTATTTCTGGACCTTGAATATTTCTAGCCTTCTTTGGTTCAATTCAGAGACCTTGTTAAAGAACAAATTGGCAGTTGCTTTAGAATTTTACTTATTTGAAGCAGCCCAACAAAAATTTTGGAAACTACGGTCGTTGTTACGGTTCAGAATTTCGAGGTTTAAGGTTTTAGAGCTAAGGTTTTGTCTCGAACCCTTGGTTCAGCCCATGCTTGATACAAGTTTATGTAGTAATCCACATAAGCTGTCCGGAAATTGTGTCGCTTTTGGAATGGGGTGGGACTATTCAATATATAATTATAATATAGAGCATATTTTCTACTTAAGAGTTAATCGGGCTTGATTCTAGACCATTACAATCTAAAAGTACAAAGTTTCAGGGGATTCCCCATCACCCGCCACCCCACCTCCATCCAAATTGCAGTACCTCATGCCGGAAATGTTTGTCACCCACAGAGCGGCGTCTGGCATCCACTTAGCCCTGGCTAAGGACAAACTGATTGATTTATCTGCTCTGCGTCTTATCATGGTCACTGCTGAGTTTCGCTAATCTCAAGCGTTTTTTCTTTCATTTTTGGCAAGCTAAATTATTGGCGTGGCCGGCCTGCTATGTGCTCATCGGTTTAATTTAGCCAAAGCCAACAGCTGGCCAGCATGAGAGGGGGGAGGGAGAGAGCTAGAGCAAGAGCAAGAGCAACAATTTTCCGGTTGATAAACAAAATGTTCTGTTCCGTTGGCTTTTCAGGTGAAAACCACGCGCATTACCAATACCTACAGCAAGACGGGCAGCAGCAGCAACAACAGCAACACCTCCTCCACACCAGTTCCACGTACAACTTGTGACATCGAGGAGATTTGGGACGAGCAAATCCTCAAGCAACTGGTAAGTGCCATAACAAAACTGCCTGTGAGATTGAGAATGTAACAGCACTTTGCCCCGGCCACAGCTGGAACAGGCCTCCACCTACGAGGAGCGTCGCAAGATCCGTGCCCGTTTACGCGAACTTATGGCAGAACGCGAAGGTAAGTTGTGCTCAATCCATTTCGCATCTAACTAACCCATCCGAAATTAAGAAAAAACCACCAAACAGGAACTTGATTTACTGACGTGTAGTTTGTATCTTATAGATATGCACTAGGAATTAGTAGGAAAGGCAAAAGAGAGCCGGTTTGTTAACCAGGGCAGCTAATTTTGGTAGGCTGGCGCTTAAAACTTCCATAAAAGTTTCGTTTGTGATTTGTGGCGTACTCGTTGATCCCCCACCCCTGTTCGAAACGTCCCCTCCCCCGCAAGATAAGGCCAAAACAGTATTGGCGGAGAGAGTGTTGTGTCCTGGTCCCGAGAATGATGTTAGAGAGTAGCAAGGCAGCGCTCTGTCTGACATCAGTCCCCCAGTCGTTTGTTGCCCCCCCACCAACACCAACACCTCCACCCCCGCCCCCGCCCCCATCTCTATCTCTTTCTATGTTTCTGTCTTCTTTTTTATCTCTTCAACCTCTTTCTCTCTCATCAACAAACATCAAAAAACAACCCACTCGCGTTTTTAGAGAAAGGCGCTGCCACAGCAGCAGCTAAGGAAGAGGAAAGCAGCGCCAGTGAGTATGAGGAAATAATCGAAGAGGTCACCGACTACAGCGACGACGACGACGCAGAGGAGGAGCAGCAGCAGCAGCAGCAGCCCACGAAAGTCGTTGAGCAGAAACTGGCCAAAGTTGAGCTGGAAAAGCAAGTGCAGGTCAAGCAGGGTGAGTCCCTGCCAACCAAGCAAACAAGCAACCCACCAGCAGCAGCAGCAGCTACAGCAGCAACAGCAGCAACAGCAGCAACCACTGCAGGATCAGACATAGCCCTTAATAGTAATAGGAAAATTAGTAGCCAGGTTAGCTTAAAGAAACCCAGGGACATGCCCGTTACGGCCGCGCCACAAGTGACCCGACTGAGTGTGCCTCAAAAGGAAGACTCGGGCACGGAAAGCGGCGAAGATTTACGCCTGCTGGCCGCTGGCCTTCGCGACACACTGCAACAGCGCAGTGGCAGCGATGCCAGCGAAGCACAGCGTAGCCTGGTCGAGGAGGTAACCGATGCCCTGAGCCGCCTGGAGAGCTCGCTGAAGCAGGGCAAGGAACTGGCCGTTGATGGGGGACAGCGTCAGACCTTGTTGGCTCTGGTGGCGCGCCTGCAAACGGGCCTGCACGATCCGGAAAAGCTGCCCGCCGAGGAGTCGCAACCAGAGCTGGACTCGGGTAGTCCCGAGCTGGAGGAATCGGTGGAAGCGGGTCGACAGCAACGTTTCGCCAAGCGTCGTCAGCGGAACAGTCGTCACACCGTGGGCGTGAGTCGTGAGGAGTTGGCGGATGCGCGACGCTACATGGAGGACATGCTGATACGTGGCAATAAAAGCTTTATGCCACTGGAAAAGAATGCCAGTTCGGGTGCCATACCCACTGCTCAGCTGTACAGACCCAAAGAGTTTGTGAAGCCGGCGGCGCCAGCGGGTACCAACAGCAACAGCAACAGACGACCCCTGTCGGGTGACTATGCGGTGAGCTTTGCCAATGCGCCGACTCCAGACCCAAATCCGCGCTTCAATGGCACCAAGAAACAGCTCATGAAGCGGGCCAATACCATCGATATACCCAAGGCCCAGGCCAAGTATAAAACAGAAAGTGACTCGGATATGGAGCACGAGGAGGTCGGCCTGAAGCGTGCCGTGCAGGTGAGTGTCAAGCGACGCGTGCACAATGCGGTGCCACCCTTTGAACCCAAGACGGACAATGATCACAAGTTCCTGGCCTTCATCAACAAGCAAAGCCACCAGGCGGGGATGGGCTGGGGTGGAGGAGCGCGTAGTGTGTCCAATTGGACGCACAAGTTTGGCAATATCAAGCATACCTTTGAGACGGGAGCGGCGGCCATGGCCACCAAAGGTAAGCCGCCGCAGGTGCCCAATCATCAGTTGAACACGGGTTGGGCCAAGCAGGAGCAGCACCAGCAGCAGCACCAGCAGCAATACCAAAGAGAGCAACACTATCAAAGGGAGCAGCTCAAACGAGAGCAGCTGCAGCGAGAACACCTGCAGCGGGAGCAGAGGCAGAGGGAGCAGCTGCAAAGGGAACAGCTGCAGCGAGAACAGCTGCAGAGGGAACAGCTGCAAAGAGAGCAACTGCAGCAAGCGGAACTACAGCGAGAGCAGCGGCAACGGGAACAGTTACAAAGGGAACAGCTGCAGCGGGCACAGTTACAGCAAAAGCAACAGCTGCAGCAGCAGCAGCAGCTTGAGCAACACCAACAATCCGCCGCTGCCCAAGCTCAAGCCCAGGCCCTGGCCGAACGCCAACGTCGCCAAGAGCTCGAGCGTCAGCTCCAGCTCGAGCAGCAGGCACGCTACGAACGCGAGCAGCGATCTCGCCTGGAGCGCGAGTACTACGAACAGCAGCTGCAGCGCCAGCAGCTGGAACGCCAGCAACAGCTGGAGCAACAGCGACAACAGCAGGAGCAAATGGAACGTCAGCGACGTCAGGAGATGGAACTACGTCTACAGCAGCAGCGGGGCCATCAGTCGGCTCCACTCAATCACTTTATACACGCTCCGCAATCCGTCTTTCGTCCCATCGATCACGAACAGCCGCCCGCCCCCAGCATATACAAGCCCATAGCCCAGAAGTCGGCAGCCGTGTGGCAACCGCCCTCAACCAAGGGCAAACACTTGCAGCCAGCCGCCGCCAACTACAGCAACACACCCTCGCCCTCCTCCACGGCCACTTCGCCCATCGGTCTACCCTGGGTGGCCAAGCCCAAGGTGGATAACAGTGACTTTAGGCGCAAGGCGCATCATTTTGAGGAACGCTCGCTAAGGGATCACCTCGAACAGCAGCCGCCGCCCCAGGCCTATCTGCAGCGGCACAACTCTTTGCGCTCCAAGGTGCCAGCGCAGCCCTTCACAGAGTTCAAAAAGCGTCCCTCGCTGCCCAATGCCATGGAACCGGCACCGGCCTATCCAACTCTGCCCACACAGCTGCCACCACCGCCGCCACCCACCAACATCTCCTTCACCTATGCCGACTTTCCACCCATGCCCATGCGCAAGGCCCACAACAACTACCGCTCGCAGCCCTGTCTGCCCAGTGCCTTGGATCATTCAGAGCCCCTGACCAATCCCTTGGCCGCTCCCCTCATACTCACCAATGCCAATCCCACCTACTTGCCACCCAACAACCCCCACAGCGCACCGCTGTTTGACTATGCGGACAGCTTGCCCAACAGTCCCACCAGTTTCATGACGGTGCCCGCCATGACGGACAACACAGATGATGATCTGGACTTGGATTCCGATAACAATATGATGGAGTATCGGGCAGAGACCAAGGTGATGAGGAAGCCGCGCAGTCAGACGGCGGTAAGAGTGGCCGATAGACGCAATGCGCACATGAGCGATGATGAGGTCTTTGGCCGCAACTCGAGGGCAGCCAAATCGCTGTTGTACACCATCAAGAGTTTGGGCGATCGTCCGCCCCGGGCGCAGGCACAGACGGCGCCCAGTTCACCGAAACCGGCAGCGGGTGGGCTGTCACCCGATGGTCGTACGTATCAGGCGCCATTGGTGGAGCCACTATTCCCACAGCTGAACAGCTTTGAGCCCAAGCGTCAGCCGCAGTATAAGGCCAATCCCAACTATACTCCACCCAACAGCAACAACAACAGCAACAACAACAACATCGGCAGCAGCTACCTGGGCGAGACGCACACCTCGTATGTGGTTACCTATCCCCTAGAAGACTCCGCAGACGAGCAGGAGGCTCTCTCTGTCAGTCAACGTTTGCGTCGCAGCTCGGAACACTCCAATGCCAGCTCTTCGGTTAGCACCAGTTGGACAGCCAATCCCCTGCATCTGCAAACTGCCACACAGCCACCGCCGCCGCCGCCGGTGGATCGCAGCACTAAACCTCAGTTGGCTCCCAAACCGGCGGCTCATCCGAAGCTCAGCACCCGCAGCCATACCCTCAGCGAATCGGTAACGCGTCCTCAGGCCCCGTTAGTGCGTCAGACCACCATAGATGCAACCACTTCTCTGCAAAAGCGCATGTTGTCCCAGCAGTTGCCAGCTCAGCACAAGGACTTACCCCCGAACGAGTTGAGACGCAAGAGTCTGGGCAATGTGTTGGAGCAGACTCAGCGTTTGACCTACTTCGAACAGACAGAGGAGTACAAATCCTCCGCCCCGCCCGACACCCCCGACATAGTCAAGTCGTCGCTGCCCAAAGAGAATGCTCCCTTGCTCAAGAAGTTCGGACCACCGCAGCGACATCACTATGTGCCCAATGCCTATCAGAGTCCACAGCTGAACAAGCAGACGGTCAACGAGAAGCCCCGCATTCAGGAGACGCCCGCCACTCCGCCGGCCCCCCAACCCGAGGCTCCGCCCGAAGATCAAATCCCACGCAACATTGTGTTCAACAATGTGAGCGCCTTCAGCTCACTGACACGTCGCAGTCAGGAGGAGCAAGTGGAGCTGCCCAGCAATGGGGGATCGCGCATTAATCGCCTGAGCAAATGCGACTCCTGGCATCAGATATGCCAGCAACAGCAGCAGCCACAGAGCAGCCTGGGTCAGCCCAAGTACAATCAAGCTCCAGCAAACTCATCGCCGGCTCAGCTGCCGGGCGAGCTGAGGCGCACCAAGTCGGGACACTCACTGGCCCTGCCCAAGCTGTATGAGGCGGGCATCGACAAGGCCCAGGTGGGCGAGAAACAGCGCACCGTGGCGGCCTACTTTTCGGGCCAGAAGTCGCCGGAGGACCTGCGTTCCCTGGCCACGACCACAACAACTACGCGCAAGACGGCCATTAACCGCACCAAGACCAGCGAGAAGTTGTCAGCGGCAGCACGTAAATCCCTTAGCTCGTTGACCAGCTCGCAGGGTAATGTGTCCAGCGGTGGTGTGGCTTTGTTGGGTGGTGGTCTAAGCCGTAGTGCCACCATGCCGCATATAGCGAGTCTGAATCTGCTCGACGAGAGCAATGTGGAAGATGCCTTCGAGCAGCTCATGATGGGCGCCTAACACACACACACACACGCACACGCACACACATACACTCACACTCACTCACTCACAAGCACACACACACACACACACTCAGGCATTCCAGTTTATTGAGCCGCAACTGGACCCGCAGACAACTCAACTCAAACAAGTCTCGACTGATCCCGCGCCACGGTTGAGCCTAGGATTAGATTCGTTTTAGCTCCCAAATCCCCCACAGTTGTTTTTGCCCCCAGTTAGCAGGAGGGGCCACATGCGGTTTTGCTTTCGATTTGTCAAATCAAGTCACACACATAGACACACACACACACACACACACACACACAAGTTTGCTGCAGGACAACGCCGCCAAAATGAGATTTGTGAGTTGAACCAATTTGATAGATCAGATTGCCTAGTCGTTTCATGTACTACCAAGCAATATTGTTTTTATTTTGCTATATCTGCGCCCAGCTTAACTGCATATCTAACTGACGTT
Source organism: Lordiphosa fenestrarum (assembly GCA_035044985.1). NCBI lineage: Eukaryota > Metazoa > Arthropoda > Insecta > Diptera > Drosophilidae > Lordiphosa > Lordiphosa fenestrarum. The sequence goes on along the minus strand of JAWNNO010000297.1, from coordinate 1,071,583 downwards.
CTTCCCCCCACTGTCTTCATATGCAATGAAATATAAAAAAAAGAAATACCTCCCATCTTTGTACAAACGTTCCACAGCTCCAGCTTTTCGTTATTTATCTGTGTTTTTCCTACTTTTGCCTGATGTTTCGTTCTCCAAAATCTCTCCCCCAAAAATCTATTGCAAAATCTGTTCAAAACATTTTTCATTCCCCGTCTTCATTTACCCATAAAGAAAAAAAAATGAGAAGGAAAAAGCTTTTTCCCCCTTTTTTTGTGAAAAAGTTGCTTTACTTTCAGTAAATCCAAGGGACTGAGCTGCATTAAGTGTGACCAGGTTTGATTGAGACAAGTGTGAAAAAGCTTAACCTTACTTAGAACACTCTGTGGTAGAGTGACCGTATTTTTTTTTAAACGCGGCAGTATAAACAGCCTCTTTTGGCCGAAGAACTGGTCACACCTTGAAAAACAAACCCAAACCTTAACAAAAACCATTGATTTTTGGCCATTTTTGTAAAGAAAAAGTAGCTTGGTTTTAGTAAACAGGTTTACCTGGGCCACTTTAACCATAGTTTGTGTGAGCTTTTATTAGAAAGAGTAACCCAACCCACTCAGAGAATGGCAGCTTTTTTAGAGGGCTTCAAGAGCCTAGACCTGGCTAATCTTACCTGGTCGCACTTAAAATGGTAAAAAATGTATAGCTGCTTTATTTTCAGTAAATACGCTGGCCAAAGTGTGACCAGTCTTCAAGTTAGACATTTTTCAGCACAAGCTTACTCACTAGACTTTGTGGTACGGTCACTCTGGCAATTATTTTGCCACTTAGAAAGCGCTAACTCTCAAAAGCGAGGATTTGGAAGGCCTCAACAGAATTTCTTTAGTGATAGAAGTCAAGCAGAACTGGTCACACTACATAAAAAAATGGTTATTCCCATTTTTGTAAGAAACGGGGCTACTTTAAGTGTGACCAGGCTAATCAGTAACAGAAATAGGTCACTCTGTCGTGGCCGACTTGCCTTCTCCTGGTCACACTTCAAATTACAAGCAGTTTCCCATTTTCGCAGCTTCTGCCTTCCGTTACGTTACGTTACGTTGTTTCGTTCCTTCGTTCGTTCGTTTGTTTCGTTGGTTGGTTGATGGGCAGCAGCAGAGACACACGACATCAAAACCGAGACTTCATCTAGCAAATAAAAACAAAAAACCCATGTTGTCCCTCCTGAAACTCTGTATATATACATTTTGACACCCACGACCCGCCCCTGATATATATCTGATTTATATATATATAGAGAGAGAGACCACCTGCTCCTCCCGTTTGTTTTTTGAATACAGCAGCTGCTCCTCAGTTTGCTGAACTGCTCTGCTCTGGTCGCCAAGCATGATTTCTAGTTGTTAAGTGCGTTCATCACATAACCTTAAACTTTTTCTTACATAAAACTGTTTTGTGCATGTCCTTGAATATACCCCTCTACATTAAGCATCAGGCACCAAACCACCGAACGCCCCTCGCAAAGCCACACCATCAGCGGCCGATTTTGTAGTTTTTAGTTTTTGTCCAGCTGATGAACCCGTTTCTTTTTGACGAAGTAGCGCGCTAACTAAATGATTAAATGATGATATGATGTTCTCATTGTTGCGTGTGTAGCGTACATTTTGATTAACCCTTGTCCCAATTTTTTGGAATATTTTCTTTTGATTCACCTTTTTTTGCATGCCCTTGACTAATCACGTGTAATGTATTTGCTTCTTTTTCTCTTTTTCACAACCAAAAAAAAAAAACAACAACAAAAAAACAACCGATCCTAAAAACTCTCCTTCCATTAGCACAACACAAGCAACAAAGCTCAACGACCAGCGAACGCACTGAGACCAAGTCAAAGGATGGCGGCTCTACTGTTACCACCACAACCACAAAAGGTAAGTACTCAACAAGTATAGAATTAAGCTAGGCTTGAGGGTAGAATAAATGGTTGTAAAACGAGGCTATCTATGCCTAAACCTACAAATAATAGCTGGCTTAACTCCATACAGCTTTTTGTCCTACTGCCACGCGAGACGTTGATAGTCGTCTGCGTTGAGATGTAGACTATACGTATTTTAGACCATTTGTACCTTAATTTTGGGCCATTTCGTATTGTATATGTACAAATATTCACGTGGTTCTCCGTTTTTTTCCAGTTACCACGCGTTCTGTGAGCGGCAATAGTGCAGCGGCAGCCAAAAATATTTCACCTTTGGCCAAATTCAAGCAGCTTGATAAGCAGGCGGCCGCCGAAAAGGCACAAAAGTAAGTACAAAGTTGATTTTTAGTCATTTTTTTTTCAAAAAAAAAAATATTCTATATAGAGACATATAAACATACATACTACATACATACATTTGTACCTTGATGTAAGGGAAACACTTGCATACAAACACACACACACACACACTCACATTTATGGTGTTTGGGAGAAGTGAACTTAAATTTGAACTTTGGCTTCAAAAAATGGCCCTTAGCCCTTTCACATTTACCGTTTGGCCTGTGCCTTGATAATATATATATACACAGTCTGTGCAGAAAGTGTTTTTACACTTGAATAAACTCACATTTTTCACTTATTTGGCTTTCTTTAAATGATCAAATATAGGTATCATTATATTTTGATTCTTGATGGTTCTTAGAACAAGCTGCCAAATCTAGCTAGTTTTGACCTAAAAAAATATATAAAAACAACTAAAATATCTACTCAAAGGCGGTATTCGAGTCTTGAAAAGCAAATTTTGCAATTATTTATATGTGCAATTTTCTTTTCAATTGTAAAAACACTTTCTAGACATACTGTATATATAGAAATTTCCAAACTGAAATGGGGGGAAAAACTATGGCCTACTTTTGTGGTTCAAATTTTGTTTGCTGTTCCCTCAAATGGTTTAAGGTTCTTACACACACACACACACCCACACATACCACACACCAAATTCCACCCTATTTGTAATCCACTTTCCCATGAACCGGTTGTGGTTTCTGTCTACACTCCACTCGACTCTCAAAAATTTAGTGAAATGCGGCAATTTCTTTGACCAAACAAAAATTGACAGAAATTTGAATACAGTTACAGTGACGCTGTATATATGTAGCACTATATATATGTGTGTATATATCTATCTTTATGTCTTTAGTCTCTGTCTGTTTCTCTCTCTCTCTCTCTCTCTCTCTCTCTCTCTCACCTTCAATGTCCCTTGTTACCAAGTCTAGAACGAAAATCCAAATATTTTGATGTTGTTTCTTGCTAACACACACACACACACACACACACACACATACACAGCTAAAACAAAAACAACATATTTTTTTGTGTGAGTTTTGCTAAAACGTCTGCTCTTTGCCCTGTTTTCCCTCTCTCTCCCACCCACCCAAAAAAAAAAAAAAAACAACAACAACAACAACTTCTTCCCGAATTGTTTTCGTTCAGATCAACTTCAGCAACAAGCACTACACCCACGACCCCTGGCGGTTCAGCACAACCGTTATTCAAATTTACCGATCCGGCATTAAATGCGCGCGCCGCCACTGTCAAGGATCAACTTCTGCAGTGGTGTCAGCACAAAACGCAGGAATATGAGGTATTCCACCCAACAACAACAATACAGACCAATACAGATTTTGTTTGTGTACTTTTTTGTTTTCTTACCGTTTTGCCGTTACTTCGTTTCAACTAGCAAAAAAAAATAACCACCAGAAAACAAACCAACAACAACAACAACAACTAAATAAAGCGCCTAACTTTGGTTGAGCTTTGGAAGGCTTTTTTAACACACACACACACACACACATATACACACACACTCGCATACACACACGCAGACATGCACGCCAGCAGCCCAGCTTCATAGCTTATTGTACCGTTAAATATAACTGCCGCTGTTAACTGTTACATTTTACACTAGACCACAAGAAAAAAAAAAGGGGGCTACAAACTTTTAGAACAGTAAGAGAGCATTTGAATGGCAACTCAACTCTTGCTCTCTCCCTCTGTTAGGTTCCCTACAGTGAAAGTTGCTAGTTTAATAACAGAAATATCAATGTATCGTCCATTATAAATAAGCATGCCTTAGGCAGGGGCAACCAGTTAAATACCAGTTGCATACCCTATATGCCACCCTATACTGTATTTACTGTACTTTACAGTTATCTATTTAGCTATTTTGCTATCCGTTCATTTCTAGTTGCATTACAACTAGTTGTTCAACAGTTTTATGTTAAATTCAAATGTCAAAATTATAGGAAATTTGGAAACGGAAACAGCCCTTCGTAAAATGTATAAATAACAAAGAGTGAACCACTGAACCGAACAGAAACCGCTGTTCAATTAACTCTAAAAACCAATTTGGTGGACCGAACTGGCGGCTTAAAAACTGTGTGAACCATTGAACCGAACCAGTTCTTATCTTAGTTACACACATTGTTCTTTTCTCATTTCACTAAAAAAAAACCTCCAAAATATCAATCAAACTTGGTTTTTGGGTTGTAAAATGCCAGAACCATAAGTAAATCATGTAAAGGAAAAGCTGATATGGCAACTCTGTGAAAGTAACAGCTCTGTTTACTGTTACTCTATATGACATCGATTGTTATCGATTGCAAGTACCTAGGACGCTACTGCGCACAGTGGGAATATAACTCTAAAACCAATGGCAAAAAGGGGACAAACTTCAAAATTTTGGATTCAAAATTTCGTAAAAAATAAAGGATATTCTGAAAAATGAAAATGAATGAAATCATACCTATTCCGGAGACATCCGGGCAGTTTTAGGGCAGGAAAGTGTTCATTAAAAGTGGTGGTCAAGCACCCAATTCTGTGGTCTAGTGTTACTTAATACAAATGTTGTTTTGCTTTTTTTCGACTCTAAATCAAGTTCCTATGGCCATCTCTCTCTCTCACCCGTCGCCTGTTGCGCCTCATTTAGAGTTTATCCATCATCCAGCGAACAATTATGCCTAATCCAAACTCTTCTCTCCCCATTCCCCCTCCCCCCCAACCGCGACTTCGTCACCTACCCACAGAATGTCCAAATAAGCAACTTTAGCTCAAGCTGGTCCGATGGCTTGGCCTTTTGTGCGCTGATTCATCATTTCTTGCCAGATGCATTTGACTTCAGTTTACTAACCAAACAAACTCGCCGACACAACTTTGAGCTGGCCTTCAGCGTGGCTGAGTAAGTCAAACCCCACCGTTCCGTGGACCCCGCCCAGTGCTAACCCTCTACGTGTTCCTTTCGCAGCGAAAAAGCGGGCATTGCACCTTTGCTGGATGTGGAGGATATGGTCGAGATGAGTCGTCCCGACTGGAAGTGTGTCTTCGTCTATGTGCAGAGCATCTACCGCCGTTTCCGCAACTGTCAGTGAGAGCAGCCAGTCCGCCGAGGAGCAGCAGCAGCAGCAACTAACTCATTAAGTTTTAAGCAGTCACCCATCAACCCAGAACGCACAACCCCGCGGACTACTCTGTGTGGCACCCTTTTGGCATTTCGTGTGGACATCGGCACGCACCCTAACTGTATCTTTAACTGCAACAGCAAAAACGATTTGTACGTTATTTTGTGTTTTTGTTTGGATTATTATTATTATTATTATTATTATTATGCCTATTATTTCTCTTAATTTTACAATTGTTGATTTTTTTTGTACTAATAACTGAGCGACACAGCCTAACAAACAACCAATGCGATATCAATATAAAAACTAATACCATTCAGAGCAGAGCAGGCCTTTCCTTTCGCCTCCGTCCCCCCCGTGCCCCATCCCGTGTGCCTGTCCACTCACGTCAGGCGGTACAAGTGCTGAAATGTCGGGCCTATTTCAGATGCTCAGTGAAAGTCTAGCGTTTCAGTTTTGTGTAAAATGTCCCAGCAAAATTTCGTGTAAAAAGTTCGTATTTCAAAATTTAGTTCGTTACGCGCACGCGGCAACCAACAACCGCAACGGCAACTGCCACCTGCACCTCAGGGCCAGTGCGCGCAGCAGCAGCCACACGAGGCTAGTCCGTCCGGTAGCAGCCGCCGCAGCAGCAGCCGCCGCAGAAATGGCTCAGCCACAGCCGCCGACCCAGCCGGCCCGCGCCATCTCGGAGGAGAGGGCCATCGGCCTGCTAAATAGTGTGCTGGCCAGCGGTGCCACACCGCAGGTGACCGTCCGCCACGCCAGTGACACCGATGCAAACGGTTGCAATGCGGCCAGTCAGCCGAACGTCAGCGGTTCCCGTTCCTGCATAGCGACCAACTCACCGCTAGGTCCCATATTACCCGCCTCCCTGCAAGCCTTACAGGAGAGCGTCCACTCGGCGGATGAGTTTGGTAACTCGTGTCGCATCTGTCGCTGGAATCGTAGCGATATGGAGATCATAAGCTGTCCCTGCAACTGTAAGGGCAGTGTGGTAAGTATGAAGGCGGCAGTAGCAGCTCGGCACAGGCACGAACTGGTAGTAGACTGAAGATATATGAAAAACGACTGCAAATCAAGCAAATCTCTCAGCACAACAGCTTTTTCCTGCTTTCCTAGCACAAGTAGACCGAAATGGTTCGCCGTTTTTTAAGGAAAAAGTGTATATCAAGGGCAACAGGCAAATCTAGGACAGGTGTGCCCAAGCTATATAAGCTACAGGCGAATTTGTGGTTGTTTTGCGCAAAGCGATTGCGTTTTTTTTCACTTGTGTTAGTGTATGCGTGAGCATATGCTGCTTTTGGGCAACTCTGACTTAGGATTTCATTAAATTTGTGGGGTTTCTAAGGGCAACCACAAAAATTAGTTGATATATGTCAAGTTTTAGTTATATTTGCAGCTAAATAGCTAGAAAATGCACAATTTCCATCAATTTGGCTAGAAAATGGCCACAAGTTTTGTCCAAATAGCTGAAATTGCAGTTGCTGTCTCTTAGAGCTGTTAAAATAGCTAGATCTGGTGGGGAAAATAGCTAAATAGGGGAACCTCTGAAAAGTTTTAAGGCACAAAGATTGGGTGAAGCATAATTTGTATGTCATGTGTTGGAGTCATGCATCATTTGGTAATGGCAATGTTCTCAAATCGAGCCGACTACCTTACAGTGCTAGAGATGAGTATTTGGCCATCAAAAAGTGTCAGCTGGCAAATTTCCCCTTAAATTTCTCTGACATCACTGGTAAGGCCGTTACTCATCTCTGTGAGTTCTTGAGCTCTGGTGAAGGTTTTAAGCTTAAGTCGGGTGAGTATGATCTTTGATTCGACTTTGGTTGGCTGCAAAAGCTGTGCAGAAGATAGGAAAGTCTTCTTCTTAGGTTGCTGAAGAAATTTCCCTCTATTTTCGTTCAATTTGAATGCCGTTTTGCCGTTATGCTTCAGACCGACTTCTTGAACTGCTTCTTCTTGGGTGGCTGAAGAAAATTCCCTCCTTTTTCGATCAATTTGAAGGAATTTGCTGTTATTCTTCAAGCCGACTTCTTGCACTGCTTCCAAAACTGCTTGGTCGTTGATCAACTTGACTTTTGCTGTACTCTCCTTCCCTCGATCACGATATATATTCAAATTCTAAACCTAAGACCAATCAATTCCAACCTTTCCACCAATTAGGGCTTTATCCATCTCAAGTGCCTCAAACGTTGGATTCGGCATCATCGTGACAATCGCTGTGAGATTTGCCATGCCATTTACGAAATCTCCGAGGACCGGGCCAGTCTGAAGCAAATGATGCGCACCTTTTGCTGCGGACGTTGCTGTGGCCTGATTGTCAAACATTTACTATTCAGCGCCTCCCTCATGCCGCTGGCCCACATCATTCTGCAGCAGGTGAGATTTGTGGCACCACCGGAACGGCTGCTCCACTCGATGATTGCCGCTTATCTGCGCTTCCTTACTTGTACACAGGTCTTGCAGTGCATGGACAATCTAAATCAGGGCAGCACCGAACAGTTGACGGTACAGGAGGTATTTGTGGCCTCATGCGCCCTACTGACCTCCAGTGCGCTGTTCTTTCATTTCTTTGAGTTTGTGACCACGCGCTGCCTGCTCATCAGGAACATCTTGCGGCACTGGTGGATGTTTGGCAGCACCAGTGACTTTGCCCTGGTCGAGATTGATGACGATTCGGTGGATCTGTTTTGAGGACAATAGCAGCAGCATATCAACATTTCGGTTAAAATTTTAAACCCAAGTTAATTAGAATAAATGGACATTAAAAATTACGAATGGTTTTCAAATTTGGCGCCCACTGTTCTGACAAGCAGTCCACAAATATGGGGTAGTGTGGCCGAGCTAGAAAATGTTACTTAACAGTATGTGGGCATTTTGGTCACACACACACTATTTTTAGGTATTAGTAAGACCACCCTCGACTATCATAAGAAAAAATGGCGTCGCTGTTAGTGTAGCGCTGCCAACTCGTCTCGAGTTTAGCCCAACAGCTGGAAGGAAAGTGCGAAACAGAGAAAACCAAGCGGATCAGTTAATGTTGTTGTGCGTACATTAAATGTCGTAATTAAACGGTAACAACAATTGCCAAATAAATGTCTGCGCAGTTGTGCAAGTTGGTCAGACGAGAGTCTGCAGCTGCTGTCAAGCAACAATAACAACCACCACAACCAACGGCAACAACAACAACAGCACAAAGAAACAGTGAGCTGCTCAGCTCTGGGGCTGGCGCTGAAAAAGAAAGGAAAACCAAAACCGAAGAACGTCTCGAAAGAAAGTGAAGTGAACGAGCCGAGTCTGAGGTGTCGCGCGTGTGTGTCTACGTGTAAGTGTGTGTGTGTGTGTGTGTGTGTTGACAAAATAAAAATTTAGTTGTGACTTGTTGCAGAGTTGCCAACCCCCGTCAATTTTATCCCACCCGCTCCAAATGGCCGCCCAACAACTTTTGGCCCTAATCTCATCATCTGCCTCCGGCCAGCAGAGCACACCATGCGCCTTGTACGACCTGTCCCTGCAGGATTTGGTTAATAGTCTAGATAGCACCACAGTGCCTGCCTTGGAACGCATACATAAGCTGCCGGAATTGCCTCGCAATCTGCTAATCGATGTCTATGAAATGGTAAGAAATTGACGCCAAGGTGCAATCAGCTGATGAGCAGGTTTAGAACCGGAACTCGCAGTGAAATGGTTGCCAAAGAACGCTAGTTCCGCATTATGGTTACCCATGGAACATTACTTTTATATATTTTTGCTTTGCCTGCAATTGGAGATGGGCCGGTCTAGGTCTAGTGTGCAGTGCACATTGGTTCCAAAGTCGTTTTTTTTTTCCCCCCGGACAACTTCTGAAAAATAACAATTTCACATTGCTGACCCCCAATGACTCATTTCATGAGGAAAGCCCCAGCACAGTCGCCACATTAGCCTGAAACCCGCCCGAGGCGTCTTTCTAATCAAAACTTTGCTTAATATTCTAGGCTGAATACTTAAAACTACTATCCAGGTCGAGGAAACATCAAGCTAAGTCTCTTTTTCAAAGATTTGCACTTTACAGTCCCGCAGTTTCCCCAAATTTCTTACTTTTGTGTCATTTTTTGAAACAAAATAGCTAAAGTAGAACCCAGGACGCTTAGTTGAGACATTTTTAACTCCTTAAAAAACCTGTCCAAAGGCCTAAAAACCTTTCTAGAAAGTTAAGGGTTTGTTTTTAAGGGTTTACTTAAAGAAAGAAAGAAAGAAAGAGTATTTTCGGAGTCCTAGGTCTGTTGATTGTTTTCTGATCTTAAATTATACTTTTGTCGATATAAAAGCTTCACTTTTAGAAGATAGAATGTCACTTCTGAGGGATAAGAAAGAGCGCCATCTAAGGCATACAAAATATAGAGAAACTTGACATAAGAAAGCGTTTCTTTCCAGAGTCAAGAGAGGCTTTCTCTCAGGCGAAAATGAAAATACTTCTTTGGGATACGAAAGAAAGTCTCTTATGTGATATAAGAATGCGTTGCTTCCTAACGTTCGAAAATCCACGATCTTTGATTTATAAGTTTATATTTTAAGCTTTATACTACCACTGGGACTTGAATTCGGGAACCTATGGACTCAACACGCTTCTTCCAACGCTTCAAAGCACTGCGCTATCGCACCTGCTGGTTGCTAGACGCCCTAGATACCACTTATATGCAATTGAATCTACAATCTGTCTCCTTTTTGCATATCGCATAGATAAGACCACTTGTAATTCACCAGTTGGGGGTTCTTGCACTCTCCCAATATATAAGGGGCAACTGAAATTCGGGTTGTTAAGCGAAGAATGGCCAGTTCAAAGATTGCATGTGGACAAGGCTAGACCAAGTTATAAAAAAGGTGATTTGGATGAGAAAAAGCGATACCTTGGGTATTTTGTTGATGTAAATCGCCAAACTCTCCCCTCAAGCGGTTGTTTTGCTTAATTTGTAGCTGTCATTTTGGTGAGCAGACAGCACAGATAAAATTAATTGACCATATTTCAAGAGCTCTGATCATGCGGCACTTATGAAGAGGAAATATTCCTCTGGTATGTGCCCGTAGAACAAGGGCAGGCAGGCGGAAGGGGCTAGATTGAGATGAGATGCTACCCTACCCTTGCATTAAACATAAGCCCCTAACCAAAATGAACTAGTTTATGTTCTTAAAGAACCAAACTGCCCAGCTCTGCTGTACATATGTATCTATATATGTTTGTATGCTCTGCGCCTTGAGAGATTGCCATCATGGGCCATCAATTACAATATTAATCATAGGCAGAAGCTCTGCCACAATAATGACAACCCAATGGATGCTCTCGGCTAGTTTGCTGCTCTCTAAAAATAGAATCCCTTACTGAACCCCAACGAGTCTACTTGCCCTGTTATTGTCCTGGTGTGACATTGAGGCGTCTATAACCACAGTTTGTGTGTATATCAGACCTTGTCATCAGCTAGCAAAAGCCATTGAACTTGCTCCAATGTTGACCGCATGCCGCTGCCTGCCTGATAATGGCTAAGCAAATTCCATTATTATACACTTGAAGAAGGGAGGAAAGCAGGAGGAGGAGGGTGGTGGTGGTGGTGGGCAAGTAGAGAAGTGTATAAAAGTTCGCTGGCCTAGGGTGAAACTCAAGGAAAAGCATCGTAGAAGAGTGGAGAAGTGGGGAAGAGGTAGGGCAGAAGGAAATGTCCTCAATCCATTCAAATCGAGGCTTTTCTCCTGCTGTTAGATTGTCCCATATAGAGAGAGCCACGTCAGATTTCAGGAGTGACCAAATCTAGGCCTGAATTCAAGTAAAATCTTAAACATCTTCTCTCCCCCTTCCAGATGTCTCAGCGCGAAACGCTTAAGGACACCCTACTGGAGGAGCTGTCCCGCCTGGAGGTATTCATGCGACTTGTGCGCTATTCGCCGGCACGAAGCAAGCTATTGCGCATCGTTGCCTCGCTGATGGCCAGCCAAAAGATGTTGCCCAGTCGACTGAGTGAAGCCTATGTGGGTCGCTACACAGTGCCGGGGACACCCACAAAACAACAGGAAAACAACGAACTGACGAATGTGATGACCAATCCTCCTGCCACCGCTGCCGCTGCCGTTGAGCTGGACCCGGAGGATGCCCAAGCCATTGATTTAGGCCTTAGGCTGGGCTCTTTCCTCTCCGAGGCAGGTTGGATGCAAGAGAGCATCTCGGTGCTGGCATGCCTCAACGAAAGACTGAAGCATATGCCGCCCTTCAAGGACTCGCTGGTGATGCGTGTGGACTGCCTGCAGCGGTGAGTGTCTACGGGGAGTGGTCGAATGAAGTGGAGTGTAACCAATTTGTTGTTTGTAACGCTTCCAGCTTGCTCCATGCCGAGTCGGCGCACTGCAACTTCAAGTTGGCTCAGCTGACGCTCGACGAGCTCATGCAGCTTAACTGCCAGCTGACCGCTGAAGTGCCCAGCCAGCTGATAGCCATGACCTACACACAAATCTCGGCCATGTACTTTGCCCGCAATGAGTACAACAACAGTCACATGTGGAGTGGCTCGGCCATGCGTCAGCTCGAGACGAGCGCTTCGGCACGGTAGGTGTTCCCAGCCTCCCAATCTAACCCGACTGAACCTAATCTTTGTTTTGGGGGCCCAGCATAACGATTGATGTGCTGCGCCAGGCGGCCAAGGCTTGTGTGGTGAAGCGGGACTTTGCTCGGGCCAATCTGCTTATCTGCCAGGCGGTGCGAAGGGCACGGTAAGTGATCGAGCGTTCAAGCAGCTCCTCAACTCATCATTTCTGTTCTTCTGCCGCACAGTGAACACTTTGGCCGCAAGCATCAGAAGTATGGCGACGCCCTGTTGGACTACGGCTTCTTTCTGCTGAACGTGGACTCTGTGTTCCAGTCCGTCAACGTGTACAAGGAGGCGCTGGCCGTGCGGCGTGGCATTTTCGGCAACATGAACTTCCATGTGGCCATTGCCCATGAGGATCTGTCCTATGCCTACTATGTGCACGAGTATAGCACCGGCGACTTCAGCTGTGCCCAGGATCATGTGGACAAGGCGGTGCACATAATGAAGAATCTGGTGCCCAGCAATCACCTGATGTTGGCCTCGGCCAAGCGCGTCAAGGCGCTGCTGTTGGAGGAGATTGCCCTGGACAAAATGGCCGACGGCATGGATGAGGATGATTTGCTGTTGCAGTCGGAGGAGCTGCACAATTTCGCGCTGCTGCTGTCCCTGGAGGTGTTTGGTGAGATAAATGTGCAAACGGCCAAGCATTACGGCAATCTGGGTCGACTGTATCAGACCATGAATCGGTTTGAGGAGGCGGAGCGTATGCATCAGAAGGCGATTAAGATAAAAACCGATCTGTTGGGTGCCTTTGACTACGAGGTGGGTCTCTCGATTGGCCACCTCGCCTCGCTGTACAACTATCAGATGAAAAAGTATCGGGATGCGGAAAAGCTTTATCTGCGCAGCATTGACATAAGTGAGTATGCCCTGTCCCTTTCTCTTTCGCCGCTCAAGCGATAACTATGGGTCTGTTTCAGGTCTGCGTCTCTTTGGACACTCCTACTCCGGCTTGGAGTATGACTATCTGGGTCTGTGCCATGTCTACGAAACGCTGCATGACTTTGAGAAGTATTTACAGTATGCCCACACGCTGGAGAACTGGCAGCTGCTGCGCGGACAAAACATAACACAGAATGTAAGAGCGACGAAGACACAGACTGCTGCTGCACAGACCAGCTCACCAAATGCTTGCATTATTCCATTATAGAAATCCAGCTATCCACCCATTGAGGAGGACTTCAGCATTGAGGAGGTCAAAAACAAATTCTTCAGCATGAGCGCCAGCAGCAGCAGCAGCAGCAGCAGTAGCAGTAGCAGCACTTCAAATTCCACACCAGCAGCACAGTCCAGTGTCCAGTGAGAGTGACAATGGGCGCTCACTCCCACTGCACACTTCTTTCTCCTAGTTAAACTTTATAAATATCTGTAGCTCTGTATAGTTTTGTGTCCCCTTCCCCTTTCCCTTTCCCTTTTTTTTTTTTGTTTGTTTAAAACTAAGCGCAAAAATTTAACCTCCTAAGTAAGCAAATTATCTGTTCAATTCCACATCGAATCGTCCAAGGCGACGGCGCCTAATGAAACGTTATTACTTGTTCTGTTTGCTTTCGGCTGAATTGTGTGTTGTTTGTTTGGTTTCTCTCTTTCATTTTGTGTTCTTGTCGATTGTAATTTTTGTTCGTAGTAGCACAATTTTGCCTAGATCGCAAATATATATAAATATATATCTATATATACGTAACAAGTATTGGCTGCTGCACACATGCAAACACACACACACACGATATACAATCAAATGAAATCAAACGAAATATTATGTACATAACACTTAAGACAAGTATAAGAAGAAGGAGGACGATAATGCTGCAGCTACAACACCAGTAGGCTTCCAGTTAAAGTATGATTATGATGAGATACATACAAAATAAAGTACATAGCTACAATTTAATCCTCAACAATAACCAACCCATGTGACGCCTAATTGAACTGGAGAGAGAGACCATAGTTCAGTTTGCTTGTGCAGCCAGTTCTGCCCTGTACGCTTGGGTTGTGCAAAAAGGTTTTAAGACAGGATTGTTGCGATGCTTTCCTTTTCAGTATGTGTCATTTCGCTGAAGTGTAATTAAGCTGGTTTTTATATAAACTTCTCGTTTTAGCTTTCATTTGAAGCAAACTTTAGCTGAAGACCATCGAAGACTGTTATAACAGTTGAGAGTTTTGGTATAAACGTATCAATGACACAGTGTGCGAAGCAAATCGGAGGACATATTGGCTGAAAACGAGAAGAACTGGCAGAAGCCGTGGGAGTGATTCAAAAAGGCATGGGAATGATTCCAAAGCTAGGATATTGGAAGCCGTATGAATGGAAGACAAGAGACGTGGAACGCCGTAAGAGATTCTTGCAACGTTTTGTGACCGGTGATGGAAAATGTGTTCAAGCGCAAAAAAACCATACCAAACTGACGCCATAGCCAAATATTCGCAGTGGCCAGGTTCTGTTCTGTATTTGGTAATAACAATTGGACGTGTTGGACTTGAAGCGGCTAAACGGTCAGAGTACGCGCAAAGGCACTACAAGGTAATTTTGCAAAATCACAAAAATGAAACCAAAACTAAATATAATAGGTGATCTTTTGAATCTGGAAGCATAACCCATTTGATTTCCGTACAGAAAATGAACTCGTTATTAGGTTCTAGGTACTAGGTACTATTCCGAGGCAAATGTAAACTGGAAGTAAGCCCCACAGCTCCCACCTGCACCTGTGCCCAACTCATTTCTATCGTTTGCTTTGGTGTAATTACCCCCTAAAACCTTTTTTAATTGTTGAACTTTTTCACTTTTCTTAAGCCGGTGACATTGTAAAAGTTGTTTGGGTTTATTTTCACTCCACGAAACAACAGGCCACAGAAAAAACCAAAACAAGTTGCCCACTGCCGGTCTTTAAAGATCACTCTGACTGAGGCAACTTCATAAATGGGTCAGTTGCTGTTGCCATTGCTGGCTCTTACATTGCCCAATGTGCTCCGACCGCCCACACATACACAGATGCAGACAAATGCTCAGGCTGAAGCGGTCGAAACTTGCAGTGGGAACAATATTGAAACATGCAACACATGGGGTAGATGGGTTGAGGCGATGAGTGGGTAACGTTTTAAGGAGTATGCACTTGCCAGTTCTAAAGTAGTTTGGTGGGAAATTGTTGGGAGAGGAGCCCTAAAGCAGTGGTGGGCAGCTAACATTTTAGTTTGTAGCAAGCAATGGCAAGTATAAAAGAAAATTCAGTTGTTGGTAGCGAATTGCTTGCCAACCGCTGCTTTACAGAACCATTCTATGTATTCAGACTATGCATAGGCGTAGTAAATGATGTCTTTATAAGACTTTAATGGGTGTAACATAACTATTTCAGTGCTTCCTTCCAGTTGAACAGTTTGTGTTCAAAAATTACCTGTACACTGAGGGGTATCAATCAGTCCATCTCCAGCTTAGCCCTTACACCGGGCTTAGCTTTTGCTTTTGACACAATTCCATCGTGTCGTCGCGTTGTCGCTTCGTTTGGGCCTCGCGTTATGGTCGTCGGCAGCCGTTGCCATCGTCGACGCTGTCTCTTGGTCTTAGCCTGGCTTTTTGAAATTTGATCGATCAGTTGCTGACTTTGCGCGGCAGCGAACGGTTTTGCGAATGCGCACGCGTCTCTCCACCGCGACTTGGCCGCTGTTTTTCGTTTTGGGCATTTTGTTTGTTTCGCGTTTCGTGATATTTTTTCGGTGAAAAAGTGAAACTGCCCTCTGCTGCCTGCCGCTGCTCGGACACAGGTTGAGCTGAAATAGTAATGAGAAATATTTACATATTTGCTCTCGCGTGCAAGTGGCAATGGGGTGATTTGGTATTAGGTGTTTTCCATCGTTTTTATGGGCCATGGCTAAAAGCGCAGCCAAGTTGTAAAAGTGGCGCGAAACGGGTTCTCGAGGAGCAGTTCGCGGAGTTGAAGTTGTTACTTATGGCCATAAGTCGGGGGCAAACAAGTGGCACAGAATAGTGCAGAAACTACACTGGGCAACAGACAAGACGTTCTAGGGCTTTGACAAAGAAACAACCAGTTTCTTGGAGAAGTTTCTAAGAATTTGAAATATAAAATGAAAGCTTTTAAATTCACCTCTACCCAAAGTTTAAAAACAATCGAAATGGGTTTTTGGTTATTTATCAAATTGTGAAAAATACATTTTCCACAGTTTTCTTTGAAAATGAAGCTCAGTTAACATTGGAAAACAGCTGTTTAGTACACGAAAGCTTATAAATACGCCTACAAATAGGCAGAATAGGCCAAATATGGTTACCAAATTTTTTCTATGCTGTCTGCTAAAAAAAAGACAGGTACAAACTACATTTAAACGCTTGCTTTTTGAACAAAACACTTGGTTTAGCTTCTCTCGTGTTCGTTTTCTGGTTCAGGGTACTCGTAGAGAGGAACACACGATGCTTAGATGGTTTTTAATGGTTCATCTGAGTTGAGCAAACTGTCTTTTTGGCTGTTTTTGCTAGCACGCATACACAATTGCAGTGCTGACGCTTTAGCTAGTTGAAAAGTCATGGAATGAAATCGTTGGCCAAGTAAAAAGTGCATGGAGAATAGTCAGATGCGAAATCTCATCATAGAATGACTCCATAAGCTTTGTTTTGAGGTAGACTGTAAAAAGAGAACTGTGAAAAGGGGTTTTACACGGTGAAGCTAAACTCAGGAGGTTTTTCAAAACGCTTTTGCCTGTGGAAAAGAGATATAGAGAGAGAGATTTCAGTAATAGAATCAAAAAAATCTTCTATCTACTTCCATTTTCCCTTCCCTGTTGCCCAGTGTATTTAGCTAGAGCATGTGAAGCTGCCGAGTCTCGCCTCGCTTGCGTCTACCCCACTAACTTACATCATATTAGACCTGTGCGCTCGTCTGCTTGTGTTTTCCAGTCTAAATCTAGAAATCATGCTCCCTCGCGTGCTCGAAACTGGAGCAAAAACCAACCACGATCTGAGCCCACCACAATTAAAGCGCCCAATGTGAAAGTTAAATGGCGAACTTGAAAACCAGTCGCTGGTCTCTCGACTGCAGCCACTTTTACTGCACTGACCATCCAGCACTGTTAATATATGATGAATATGCTCGGCAGCGCTTCAGTTGGCTCAGTTGGTTGGTGGTATGCTTCACTGACCTATGCCAAGGTACCACAGCTGGGCTATGGCTGTTTATGGTTTTTGCACCTTTGAACTCGGCATTGAGAATGCCGCCGCACCAACTTGAAGTTGGCCAAGTTTCGTTTGCTGTTTGGTTTTCTTCTTCAATTTCGTTTTCTGGTCCGGGCTGGGCTGGGCCAGGAAGTCTGTTCTCCAAATGGCACTTAACCATTGATTAGAGCGATCTCCTCTTCCTCATCATCATCATTAACATTGCTATCAGCGATGAAAACGCTCTGGCGGCTTGAAGAGCAGTGGGAAACTTTCTGTTGGCTCAAAAGTCAAAGTGATTAAACGACGACGATAGACCAGTTTGGGTTAAGAACCGTTTTATTTCACTCATTTGAATTGCAACTTGGAAAAAGTTTAGCAAATAGTTTGACATGCATCAAAGGGCATAATGGTTTTCTCGGAATGAACATTAAGCTGGATGAATGCTAAGTGAAATTGCGAAAGAAACTCAACCCTTGGATTTGGTTATTGAATGGGAAATAGCGCTGCTGCAAAGTCGTTTTTAAGAAATGTACCAATTCAATCGAATTCGCTGATATTAATATTCGAAAACGCACTTACTTCTGCTCAAAAGCCGACTTTTCAGCGAATAAGTTTTGATTGCTACCAAAAAACTCTATCAAGCTTCAGAAAACAATCCATTAGAATATGCAAGGTTATCAACTTTTGGATCATTTTCAGCTCCGTTGGATGATTAAAAGGATATTTAAGACATATCCAGTGCAAACGGAAACGGGAAGTCTTTCAATGGATATTTTTATACTCTGTACCGTAGGTACATAGAGTATTATAAGTTTGTGCAAAAGTATGTAACATCCAGAAGGAAGCATCTCCGACCCCATAAAGTATATATATTCTTGATCAGCATCAACAGCCGAGTCGATATAGCCATGTCCGTCTGTCCGTCTGTCTGTCCGTCTGTCCGTATGAACGCACAGATCTCAGAGATGGTAAGAGATAGAGGTTTGACGTGTATGGGACATATGCTTCTTATGTCTGCAGGCAGATCAAGTTTATTTTCAATTTTGGCCACGCCCCCTCCCGCCCCCGCAATTTAGAAAAAACGTCATATCTCCCACAGTTTTGAAGATAGATGGCTTGTTCCTTCTGGACATATTTAGTTATTAGAATAACTTATCAATCCGCCAAAGGAATGAAGAAGATCGGATGAACGGTTTTCGAGTTATGATCAAAAGACAAATTTTCTTGGTACAGAGTATGTTATAGTCGGGCTTGACCGACTTTCTTTCTTGTTTAATATCCCTTTTTCTTCTCTGTCTAGTTGATTTAAAAATTGGGCTTATAGAGACCAACTTTTTTTCAATTAGGTACATGGGGCCCTACCCAAAGAAAAAGTCACCCATAAGTTCATAACAAATTTCGATCTAGGTTTATAAATATAGCCTCTACGGATGCCATGGAAGCTGTATGATACTGCTATATACTGATTTTTTTCATAGTTCAGACGTACCTTAACTTTTTCGGGTCTGTAGGGGCTATACCATTCGCAAAATCGATTTTGAAAACCATAACAATCTGAATCCCTTTTCTAACTAACCTATACAGAGACACAACAACATCCATTGAATGATTTCGGTAACCATTTGGAATCAGTGGCGTATCTATAAGGCGAGCTAAAGGGCTAAAGGAGCCCAAATGTCCTCAATTCAGCAAATATATATAAAGAGCAATGATCTGACAGTCATCAAAGCATTCAGAAAAAGCTGATAAATATTAAGAACTGGCCCCTGGGGAGGGCTTCAGTTCGCCTAGCCCCCTTACCAGATCCGCTACTGTTTGGTATGGATATTTATACTCTGTACCGTAGGTACATAGAGTATTATAAGTTTGTGCAAAAGTATGTAACATCCAGAAGGAAGCATCTCCGACCCCATAAAGTATATATATTCTTGATCAGCATCAACAGCCGAGTCGATATAGCCATGTCCGTCTGTCCGTCTGTCCGTATGAACGCACAGATCTCAGAGATGGTAAGAGATAGAGGTTTGACGTGTATGGGACATATGCTTCTTATGTCTGCAGGCAGATCAAGTTTATTTTCAATTTTGGCCACGCCCCCTCCCGCCCCCGCAATTTAGAAAAAACGTCATATCTCCCACAGTTTTGAAGATAGATGGCTTGTTTCTTCTGGACATATTTAGCTATTAGAATACCTTATCGATCCGCCAAAGGAATGAAGAAGATCGGATGAACGGTTTTCGAGTTATGATCAAAAGACAAAATTTCTTGGTACAGAGTATGTTATAGTCGGGCTTGACCGACTTTATTTCTTGTTTCTAATATGAACATACAACCAGCATTAGACCCAACGCTCTAAAAAGGCCAAAAGAGCGCTCAAATGAAGCAGAGAAGAGAGAGAGAGAGAGAGACGTACACATTTGCTGTGCTCTCTTTCTAGTTGTAGGCGGAAACACGGAGCAGAGCAGAGCTAGAAAAGCTCTGTTAAGCTTTAGGTGTGGCAGCACTCATAAACAGCTAGAATAGATCTTTAAACTGTAACCTTGCCCATAGAAAGATTTATCATTAAAAAGACAAGAGATTTCTTTCATAACAGGATGAAAAGAGGTAAACTCCATAGACCATGAGAGTAGTTCAGTGTTTCAAAGATAAGAGACAATTACAAGCGTATTTTTTACACGGAAAGGTCATTCTTTTGCTGCAGATTTGAAGTACATGCTTGGACTGGTAGTCGAAGCGAGGAACGATGACGATGACTCAGCTAGTTGCCTTGTCACATACACAAACTGAGCCAATATAACCACTTTTGGGAGTAGGAGCTTAGTGTAGTTATACATTTCTCACTTGAAATGCATATTTATAAGAAATGACCTCATGGGCTTCCCATTGTTCCCCTTGGATCTCTCTTAAAGCATCGCTGATTACTTCACCCTCTCAACCCTTAAGCCAAATCTGACACCTGCCCCACTCACCTAGCTCTCTTCTCTCCTCGCTGATTCGCCCGGCTTGTTTTTGCTGAACAAACGAATTGTCAGCACGCACGAATATGCTAATAAAATAGTGAACAAGTTGATTATTATTATTGTTATTATACTATTTTTTTTATGTATTTGTTGCTGTTGATTTTCTTGGCTCGTATTTTTGGAAGCGGCCCAAGCACGAAAGTTTATGCAAGCGGACGACGGTCAAGTGAGGAAGCAAAGGTGTGTGTGTGTGTAACCTCTCTGTGTGTTTGAGCGGGGTGGCGGTGGCGGCGGGGTGTTTCACCAAAGTGAAAGTGTCGTTGCTGCTGCTGAAATTTGTGCGATTTCAATGGAAACTGTAGGCGATTGACTTTTGCAATGGGCCTCGACCCCCAAAAACTCAGACTTCGAGCTCCCAGCTTCGGCAGCAGCTATGAAATGTGACACAAAGACAGACCCGGGGTTTTTGGGGTTTACCAAGGGTTAATATGAGGGGAAACAATTGACGCTTTTGCAGGTGGTTAAGCCCAATTAGGGGGGGCGCGGGCTTAAACGATTCTTTATGTTAATTGTGAGCAGCTAACAAGTATTATTATAAAAATTGATAAAACTCTATATTATACCTCGTTCATTCAACCTAAATCGAACGAAGAAATAAAGCAACTAAATCAAAGTCAAGAACATTTCTTGAATTTTTGGCAAAATTCTTTAGAAAATTCAACCTAAAGCTAAGCTAACTTCGTCTGTGCCGTAGTTTTTATACCCTTGCAAGTGCTTGCTTAAATATTTTCAAATAATACTCTTTTTTTTCCCATTTTCCGACCGATCGTTCGTATGGCAGCTATATGATATAGTCAACCGATTTGGACAAAAACTTGTAGAATTATGTAAAAGCATGTGAAACACACAAATACAAAACCACCATTAAAAACAAAATAGTTTTTCTAACTAAGACTGTTTTTCAGACCCATCTTTTGTATGGCAGCTATATAGTTGTCCGATTTTAATAAAACTTGGTAGAATTGTAAAAGAACATAGAAAACCTACAATGACAAAGTTTGTAGACGTTTCGATTGAAAAGAAAAAAGTTTTTCATACTAAAACTAGTTTTCCTAGCGAATGTTTCTATGGCAGCTATAAGATATAGTCATTTGAACCGCTCGGTTCCGACATATTTGTAGCGTGCTTGCAAAACGAAGACTCTGTGCAAAATTTCAGCTCGATAGCTTCAAAACTGAGAGACTAATTAGCGTAGAAACAGACAGACGGACGGATGGACGGTCGGACAAGGCTCAATCGACTCAGCTCTTCACCCTGATCAAGTATATATATATAGTTTATGGGTTCGGAAATGAATATTTCTATGCGTGGCAAACTTCTGGGCAAAATTATAATGCCCTTTGCAAGGGTATACACATAAAAAGACACCGCTTGTAATTCTCAAGTTCGAATTCCCTGGTTTGTGCTTAGCATTTGAATGCATTCTTTACTGTGTCACACGCGAGTGGTTGGTAGTTGAATGCATTAAGATGACGTTCGCATTGAAGTTTCTCCATGGTACTAAGTTGAAGAGTGTAGCTTTGTAGGCTGTGTTTACATATATGAGTTGTGAAAAAGTTTATAATGTTTGATTCCAAATGCCTTCGAAGAATCTAATGATACTTTTCTGCAGTTTCTGAGCCTTTTAGAGGCACCATAGCGACCAGATCTAACATAATCGAAGTTGTGACACGAACCGAAACTAGACCGAACCGCAAACCGAACCGGCGGCTTCTCAAAATTACTGAACCGCATCAAAAATCGCAAAGCAAAACAGTACGGTTCGGTTTAGTTCTGCTCACTGATGAGCTTTAAGATGTAAAAAACATTTGAAAATGTGGAAATTATATATATAACCCATTTCTAAACCCAATTAGTTGGACTAGGAGTGGCTACAACAAGCAGCAAAAGCGCGGTTCAGTGGGGTTCGATAACATTATGAACCACTGAACCGAAACAGACCTTCTTTACAAGTGGTTTGCAGACCTGCTTAGAATATCTGTAACTTTTGTAGAACAGTACCGAAACTTGGGGTTCGAAACGGTTCGCTTGAACTCCAGTTGATTCTAGTCATGCCCAGTCTACCCCAAGGAACTCACCTCGGTGCTTTGCTTTCTACTTTACTCATCCGTGATCTTTCTTGCTAGCCTAATCCCTTCCTAGCATCTGCCTGCTTCTGCGCTATTTCGTTTGGGCGGTTGGTGGGCTGCCAAATTCTTTGCTCAATGTTAAACTAACTATAAATGTCAGCCAGGACTCTTGGTGGAACGTGCCTATAGATGACGTTCGTGATTTGCCAATTTATTTAAGACTTTATGTATTTACCAAGTGGCACTAAAATGTGTCACCTCTCTCATAATAGACCGCCCGCTCCACCCGACAGCTGTTGTTTTTCCAGGTGCACATGATTTATCTCTACCGAAACAAGTTGTGTGTCAATCTTTTGTCATCACTCGAATTCACCGACTGTGTGGCTCTTGGGTGCATGAATAGATCATGTTAATTGCAGGGTGGAGGCTGAGCCTAACCCCGGTGTCTGTGCATCTGGCCATTGTTTCCACGAAGACAATTGCTGGGGCCGAACTGGGAACGAGGTCAGCCATGGGGCTACAACAATTGCCAACGCCACGTAGCCGTTACATGAGCCGCAGTGGGAATGGACGCAGCTGTTGGCGGAGGACGGGCCTCCCAATAGTTTGAAATTAAATAAATAACTTATGGCCAGTGAGGGCGTCGACGCCTACAAGTTTTGAGCCAACTTAGTCGAGCCGCATCCTTTGACTGGGCCAGCAACGCACACAGCCAGTTGGCTAACCCGCTAACACTTTCCATTCGACAGGTGCCAGCTTGCCAGTGTTTAGTGATGCCCTAACCAGCAGGAACTGCACAATGCGTCACAATCTCTGGCTCAAGCGTCGGCTGCAGTTGCTCGCCTCCATGCTGCTATGCGCTCTACTTGGCTATGTCACCTCGGCGGCTGTGGCCAAGCCCACGCTATCGTTTAGCCTGCCGCAGGGACTGCAGGGATTCCCCTCGTTCCAGTCCTTCACCCAGCAGATTATCGAACAGAGGAGCGTGCGCCAAATGAAGACGTACAGGTGAGGATTAGTAGGCGAGCGGTGTGCCCAGCAATGCTAGTCAAGTGATTTGAATGCACACGGCGAGCGCAGAAATTTCACTGGGTGGTGGTTGGGGCCATTGTCATGGACAGCACGTAGCCGCTCAATGAAGTGCTGGCCAAGTGCCCAGTAAGGGGACTAATCCTCTGTCTCTCTGTCTATCTCTCTCTCTTATTCCGTCTGGACAGTGGGAAACGTGTGAGCAACGATTCGCTCATTATGATATACCATCACGATCTGACCATAGCCGTCACCGAGCTGGGACCACAGAAGCTGTTGCTGGGCTGCGAACTGATAGAAATCTAGTAAGTATGAGTGAGAGATTTGGATGTGGCTAGACTCAGATAGATGGGTGTGCATGTGAAGGTCTCAAGGCTAGGCGGAAGCTATTAAAGCCGCCTAAGGGGATGGATGACTGACAAGGCTAATGTGCATGACAAGGCAAAGCTGTTGACTAGACAAACTGTTCTATTCCGGGGAAGAGCTACCTGAGCTGGAGCTAGACTCTTCGCGGGAGACTTGTTAAGCTCGTCTTATCTTATGATAGTCAAACTAGGCTACCCAAGCTGGACTCTTTTGCCGAGACCTATCAAGCTGGACTGGTCAAACACGACTCCTCAAGCCAGACTTTTCCACAAACAGTCGTTAAGACACTTAGAGCTAGACTCGTGAGGCTAGGCTCTTCGTGCTAGACTCGTCCAACTACTCTCTTCGAGTTAAGACTCCTCGAGCTAGACTAATCAAGGCTACACACTTTTCCAGTTAGACTTGTCCTACTAGAATCCTTTCGTAAAGCTCCTCTCTAATAAAGCTACACTCTCAGAGCTGGACTCGTCAAAGTAGCCCATTTGAGCAGCACTTTTCAAGCTAGACTCCTCGAACTGGACTCGTCTAGCCACTCTCTTTGAGTTAGACTCGTCAAGCTAGACTTTTGGAGCTAGCCTCTTCGAGCTGGACTAATCGAGCTAGACTCCTTGGGTTAGACTCTTCAAAGAACACTCTCCGAGTTAGACTGCTTTGAGCTGCCCTCTTCAAGCTGAACTAATCGAGCTAGACTAATCTAGCTGCACTCTTTAAGCTGATCTCGTTCAGCGAAACTTCTTGGGTTAGACTCTTCAAAGAACACTCTCCGAGTTAGACTGCTTTGAGCTGCCCTCTTCAAGCTGAACAACTTAGACTCTTCCCACTAGACTTATCTAGTTACACTCCTCCAGCAACACTCTTGGGGTTTGACTTGTCAACGAACACTCTTCGAGTTAGACTCTTCCAGCATGAATCTTGAGGTTCGACTCATCAGACTACACTCTCCGAGTTAGATGCCTTCAGCTAGTTACACATTCCGGTCTTACCTCCCGACTAACGCCTGCGCCTCCTCTACTCAGCAATGACAAGGAGGGTAAACTCTTACTGGAGGGTCTCTCCCATTACAATCGACCGCTGGAGATCAAATTTGATGAGATGCTCAAGCTGATGGATCAATGCGAACATGTGGATAAGCTAAGCTATAAGACACGTCTGAGGGGCAAGTCGGCGCCAGGTGGCGAAAGAAGCAGCAGCAGCAGTGGTACCAGCGGCACGAGCGATTCCTCCGGTAATAATGAGGGCGTGTCCTTGAAACTGGCCACCAACATCTTTCCACGCAGTCCCTTCTCGCTGCTGAGTGGCATCATACCGGGTGAGTGCCATCGAGTGGCGAGATTCCTCCAGTCTTATCATGTTTCACCTCCCCCCCCCCACTTAGGCACCAAGTGGTGTGGCACTGGCGACATAGCCGAGACCTATAGCGATCTGGGCAGTGAGATGGCCATGGATCGCTGCTGTCGCCAGCATGATTTGTGTCCGGTGAAGATACGCGCCTACCAGCACAAGTACGAGCTGATGAACGACTCGCTGTATACCAAGTGAGTAGTGGTGTCCTGTGACTGAAAGTGACGTAGCGACTTACCGGCTATCCCCCCAGATCGCATTGCATCTGCGACGACATGCTGTTTAGCTGCCTCAAGATGACCAACACGTCGGCCTCCCAGCTGATGGGCTCCATCTACTTCAACCTGGTGCAGGTGCCGTGCCTGGATGGACGCGGCAAGCAATACAAGTATCGTGCGGCCAAGGAGGGGTTCTAGCCCGCCCGTTGGCTTGGTTTAGGGGGGGGATAGGGGTATTCTTGTACATACACTGAGAGAGGACAACGGCGTTTCGATTATTTATTTGGAGATACAAATGAGGACTCGCTTTTTATTATGCAGTTTGTAAGTTTACATAGTTAACGAGTAGCGTTTGGTTTTGTTGTAATTACAAATATATATATCTATATATATAAATCTATATCGCATTCTCATCAGAGTTGTCTTTGCTCGTTCAACAGGACATTTAACAGATTCCATCATAATCCTAACAAAAAAACAACAAAAAAACCTCGTGTGACTCGTCCGTTTTATTCAAAGATCACAATGAAACAGATTCCGGTTAATGGGGTCGCGTGATCTCAAGGTACTTGGAAGGGTTGTAAGTCGCTCGCTGCCTGCGCGGATCTAGAAAATGCTGGCCACATTCGGACCCGGCTGCGAATTGGTGGGAGTCGGCTGTGTGGGTCGATCAATGTCCTGATAGCTACGCTGCTGACTGGTGGGGAAGACCGAGCCCGTCTGGAGGCTGCCACCGCGCGTATTGAACTCCCGATAGAGCAGGGCCACGCTCACGGGTCGCAACATCAGATTTATGATGGCAAACACTATGACCCAGGGATCTGCAAGAAGGGAGAGACACAGGCAAAATGAATCGCTGGCCAACGGGCGGAGCACTCTAAGGCGTAGCTGGGAGGCCATGCGGGGATTTACTTACTCATCAAGCCCCAAAACATAACTATGCAAACTAGGTCAAAGAATATGCTAGAAGCATTGATGACGAGCGCCTGCAAAGATATAGAGAACGAGATGACAAGTGATTGAGAATGAGGGAGGATTACGATGACGAGCAAATGGTGGTAAATAAAGACGGGGGGGGATGCCATGGGCAAAGTATACTTTCAGGCGGGGTTGTGCCAACACAAAGCTATATGCAAGCGTAGAAGATGGAACGAGTTCAGCTAATGCCAACAACTACACTTTATCAGCTAGAATCTCTGACAGTTAGACGCTTCTTGACTCTTCGAGTTAGACTCGGCAAGCTAGTCTATTTGGGCAACACTCTTCAGGCTAGACTCCTCGAACTCGACTAGACTAGCTACACTCATCCAGCTAGACAAGCTTCCAGCCACACTCTACGACCTCGAGACTCATCGTGCTTGCTTTTATCGAGTCACAATCTTTGAGTTGGGCTGGTCCAGCTAGGCTTACCAATCTCCACTCCTCAGGCGAGCCTCTTTTGGCAAATCAGAAGTAGATGGCATAGGGAACCATCTTCAAGTAGCTATATGAGAGAATCCAAGAAACTCAGAGAGAAACTTCTGCTGCAGTATAGAGGTTCAAAGCCAGCTCAAACGCAATGACGTAGGTGAGGAAGCTCTAAATGCACTAATAGATCGAACTGGGCCATAAGAAAGTAAACCTCCCGATGGAACTCATCACACCTGCCAGCCTACAGTGGGCCATGCACTTCTTTGACACAAGGAAATACCCTGTGCAGGATGAAATATTGGATGGATTAAAATATCTAACATCTTAGCGCGTGTTATGCGGAAGGAAAAGGGAGAGGAGGAGAAATTTTCCACTCAGCCTCTCGGAAGTTTCTCTGAACTCTATGTCAGTTCTCATCTTCCGCCTCTACTGGAATATATATTGTTCTCACAAGGTTCTGATCTTAAGAAACCGCTCCAGGATCTAAGAGGGAACATATGGATCAGAAAAAGCTTCAACCGATCTACAAAGCAACGTCCGACAAAGTCTTTATCCCAGTAAAAAACAAGAAAGAAAGTCGGTCAAGCCCGACTATAACATACTCTGTACCACGAAAATTGTCTTTTGATCATAACTCGAAAACCGTTCATCCGATCTTCTTCATTCCTTTGGCGGATCGATAAGTTACCCTAATAACTAAATATGTCCAGAAGGAACAAGCCATCTATCTTCAAAACTGTGGGAGATATGACGTTTTTTCTAAATTGCGGGGGCGGGAGGGGGCGTGGCCAAAATTGAAAATAATCTTGATCTGCCTGCAGACATAAGAAGCATATGTCCCATACATGTCAAACCTCTATCTCTTACCATCTCTGAGAACTGTGCGTTCATACGGACGGACGGACGGACGGACAGACGGACATGGCTATATCGACTCGGCTGTTGATGCTGATCAAGAATATATATACTTTTTGGGGTCGGAGATGCTTCCTTCTGGATGTTACATACTTTTGCACAAACTTATAATACTCTATGTACCTACGGTACAGAGTAGAAAAACAGGGTGTACATCTGGAGTTGTCTTTTTGTCAAAAACTGAGTACTACACACTGATCAGCCTCATCTACTTTCTACTTCAGAGCCTAGAGATTGAATAGGATCTATACATTAGGAACAGGGAACAAGACCAATGCCAATCTGGGAAATTGCAGGAGACCGCTCTACAGGCTCTCTTAAAAGAAGAAGGAAGAAAGAACAAAAAGCCCAAGTATAGCTCTTAAGATTTTGGATATGCAGAAAGAACGGCTTGATGCTCCGACTATATACTATCAACAAATGTTTTGAAGGACACAATAACATTTCTCGGTATAGAAGACAACTGGAAACAGACTAGCCACAACCATAAATGAAGAGTTTTCGCTAAAAGGAATGCGGCAGAGATTGCACTACCCAGGAATATACAGAGGAATGTTTTAAAGAGCGAGAATGAAGTAAGAACCAGCTACCAAGACATAGACAAAACATCGAATAGGGAACCACAATCTGTATAAACTGCTGTATGAACTAGAACAGACTAAGCGAAGCCCTGGAACACCTCATCATCTGCAACTGCACGACTAAGCTACCTCAGGGCGTTTGTGCTGGCATCGCTGGAAGTTGCCTTCAGTAAAAGCTACCGAAAGTGCCCTTCCTCCAAGCAACCAAATGATCTGGACGGACTTTCATATATCAGCCAATGATTAAGGCACAACCCAGGTAAGCCAAAGCCATTGAAAGTTCTCGAAGAAGGCGAATCTTTTACATTTCATAGAAAAACCTTTGGCCTATCAGTTGAACTTGCTCTTGCTCTTGCAATTGCAACACTAGAAACAAAAGCAACGCATTGTTTGGCTTATCGTGTCTCACCGATAAGAGCTATGTACAAAACTATGAGTAACCTGTTTCTTCCCACAATTTATGTAAATCTGTTTCATCATTGCGCTGCTGGTGAAGAAGCTGATTAGCTGAGAAGCAAACAACCGCCCAGAGATATCGTCACCGAGTTTGACAAAAAAAAACCGGTTCCAGCTGAAAATCAAAATTATAAATTAACATTGAAATGATAAAACTGTGAACTTCCTCAAGCTGAGTTTGATGTGGCATATAGAAGGAACCGATAAGACTTATCTGAATGCTTTTGGAGTACTTCCAAATTAGATTGATTATGTTATGAATGATCAAGGGGGTTTGTCACTGGCAGTGAAATGGTTCAGTGGTCTTCAATATGATCGAAGTCGCCGGAGTATGGGTGGTACAGCATTTGCTTCCCTTTGTTTTTTTATTACTCAACGACTATTTTCAAATGGTCAAACACGCGGAAGCAAGTCGCATTTGGTCATCCCAAATATGTATACCTGGCTTCACACTGTATGTATATCGAATATATATATATATATGTGGCACTTTATGTATTCACCCATTGTTACATTCCCATGCGTGTACTCACAGTGGATAAGTTAACTGTAGGCAGTTGGCCTTTTCAACTTTGGCATTACACCTGGCCGGGCAACTGCCCGAAAAAGAAAGCACGCGACCACCACATGTAATTCCAATCCTGGACGGTCGAGTGACCTGTCGACTCAGGGGAGGGGCCCTCTGTTTTCTGTACGCTTTCCTTGAAAGCCATTAGCAACGCCTTTTAATCAACTTAACTATGCAAAAGCAAAACGAAGCTCCACATTGAGAGTTGTGTGGCGAGGTCGGGGCACACACATTAAAATCCAGGCTAGTTCTGACGAAACAAACTGGCCAAAGTGTAAAAATCAATGAACAAATGAATTGAATTCGAAAAGTAAAACATTTTACGACCCCTTTCATGATAAGCAAGAGAGCCCAGGGACACCTAAGACTTTAGTTGATAGATTTGTAAGCAAACTATAGACAGTTCTTAACCGATTTTAGTATTTGTATGTTATTTGAACCAAACCATCCAAATTACCAACCTCATGGCCTAACTAGTTTCTGAGTTATGATTCTGAACCATTTTAAGTATGAAAAATTTCAACTGACTGGAAAATTATCTGAAACATGTCTTCGAACCACTTCAGAAACGGTTCAATTCGCTCTAACTCTGTATTATCCAGCATGGCTGTAATAATCTAAAAAAAAATGGTCCCTTATAAAAGGGATCTGATACCAAAAACAAACTGTCTCTATTTCTATTTCACACTAAAAGTAGTTTTTCAACCAATGTTCCTATGACAGCTATATGCTATGGCCATCCGCTCCGGACGGTTCCGACAAGTGTGCAGCGTGTTTGTGCCAAACTGATAGACGGAAATGGCTATACAAGGGTATAAAAATGCCAAGTCTGTTCTAGTATCGCCTTATTTCGCCGAATCCCAACCCTTGAAGCTTGTGCTTAAGAATAATGTCCAGAATTGGGCCTAAATCTGCTCGAAATGTGATTTGATTCGGACTTTCAAAGGTTTCCATCAAATGGTCGTCCCTAAATTCGCCGAGGTTTAAGACCTAAAGAGCTTTCCAAGTAGAAAATACCGATTGGTCCTTAAATATGCGCGAGTATTTCCAAGGTAAGATGGGCCCCCAAACCTTGTAAAACTAATTGCTGTTATTGGATCGCCTTTAATTTCAACCTATCTCAACTTTTAAGGCCTTTCCTTGAGTATATCGGTGCGAATCAACCTTAAGTCAGATCTGATATACTATAAACAAACAGATCTCAGAGTTAATAAGAGTTAGAGGGTTGACGTGTATGGGATAAAAACTTCTTATATCTGCAGGCAGATTAAGTTTACTTTCAATTTATGCCCTGCCCCACTCCCGCCCCCGCAATTTGAAAAAAAAGTACACCACTGCACAGTGATATGAGTGAAAACCAACAAGTTTGCTGTGGAATTTCACCAGAGGATCAGGGCTGGAATAGCATCTACATAAGACTGCAGATCAATCTGCCTGCTTACCGTTTGTATTGCTTCAATGGAATCCTTGCAGTGCATTGTCCAGAACATGGAAATTATGAATAGGAAGTTGTAGAACTCGTAGGCTCCATGACCCCAACTGCCCAGCATGGCATTCGATATGAAGATGAAGTGCACAAAGGCGACAAGCTGTGTGCAGAGAGAGGGAGAGGGAGAGAGAGAAAGAGAGACTTTGGGGTTAGTAAGCGGATTCGGATTCAGTGAAGCCCCACGTAGGAAGATATCAAATGCCGGGGGCCGCTGTCTCTTTCGCTGTGGTTGCCAATCGGCCCGGGTGCTAATCACAAACAGACCCCGTGGACCGCGCCCAGCCAGCATTAGATAACTCCAGTGAAGTGGCAACCAAGTGAGTTGTTGGCCGGCTCCGCGGGGGGTGGGGGCGGCTGAGTTGAGGTCGATACCCCCCGGCAAGCGCGGGGGCGAATTACCTTGACGCGCACAAACGGCGAACTCATTAGCTCAATCATGTCGGTCATTTTGGCTGCTGCACTGCCTGCCAGCTGTTTTGGTTGCGTTATTTTCGTTGAGAAACAAAAAATTTCAAATATTGTGCTACTTTTTGTCGAACTGTTATTGTTGTTGTTGTTGTTTTCAATTCTATTTTCACTTGTTCGCTTTCAATTCACTTTCAATTAAGTTGAACGCAGTCGCACACATGCAGCTGTTGGATTTGTGTGTGTGTGTGTGTGTGCTTTTTTTGGCGTTGATGAAGTCGCAGCGCACTTGTTGGTCTTCCTGACTTTTGTGGGCTAGGATAAGGTATCCTAATTGCGTTTGATTTCCACGGGTGTGTCACACATTAAAAACCAATTTTTGTAGGTATTTATTTAAAAATAATTGTTAAAAAAAATAGCTGTATGTAATATATGTATTATATTTGCAACAGACAGACACAGCCGAACGCACGAACAAACAGAACAGCACACGAACGTTTTCAATTTAAATCTGACTGCTGACTACGGCTCGACACGGCTAGAGCTCTTTGCGTTGTGGGGGGGCGTTAATCAAACCTCCGCCCCCCGCGGTGTCGTAATCAGTGAAACCGTTTGGCCAAAAAATACTGTCACTCTTAGAGATGACAGAGTACGTTTATCGTGTAATGGGACAGAGACAAATATCGGCAAATGAATGAAAATATTTTCTTTGTTCTTAGCTAACAAAGTGACTGGCACAAAAGAATACAAATTAAATACAAATGTTATATAGGAGTTTATTTATCTGCTAGATCCATGTCAAATTCTACTCTGCGCATGTAAGAACTATTGCCTTGGCCAAGCCATTGATGTTTTCAGGCCAGAGGTCCAACAGATGGCTTGTGGCCTTGCCAGACCAATGGCAATGTTGAAAAGGCCGTGCTTATCGTGTCGCTCTGGAATAGCCGATAGTTCCATCCTTAGTCGCTCACTTTTTGGCTATTAAATCCTTGCCTGCTCTGGTCACACTGCGCACACAACAAACCAAACCAAAAAGTTGGCGTTGCTTTTTTAAACAAAACCACAACTAGGTGAACCAACATTTATATTTTAATGTACAAGTTGTTGTCCCACCAGTTTGGAGTGTTTAAGTAGCAAACATGAGTCAGGACAACAGCAGGTTGGCAGACACAACAACAGCAGCGGCGGGTAAGCCTCTAACTCACTCACATTGCCGCCCGTTCACTTCCATTTCATTCCACTTTATCCAATTGCAGCAGGAACAGATACAGAAACGCCGGCACAGCTCATCAACCAAGCGTCATCCAGCAATAGCAGCATTGTGCAAAGCTTTGTTCTGTCCGTGGACAATGGTGATGTTCGTTCCGAAATCGCCAATGAGTGTATTTTGAGTTTGTTTGGACGAAGTGTCAAGGGTGCTGTAGCGGTGTCGGGTTACCTGCGCACACAGCTCAGAGGACGCTTCCGACATGTGGGTTTTGAGCAGGCCGAGTCCAGTGAACCTGCCCAGAAGTTAATACAGAAGGAACGCTTCGGACGCGCCTTCGAAACACTGTGTCGCCGCTTGAACGAGCAGCAGGAAAGGCAAAGACCCGCCACCAGCTTAAGGCTGCGTGCCGAAAGTGATGACGAGGAGCTAGTGAACAACCAGATGGTGACACCACCCCGTCCAGCTAGTCAGAATATGGATGTGCTGCACTACATACAGTCGAATGGTGTACTGGAGCCCCTACAAGATGGTGACGACGGTGGCATTGATCTGGGCGAGTTGCGGCAGGTGCGACTGACCCTGGCCTATCGTTCTTGTACAGGGGTAGAGATATGCCTGGTCATCTATGAGAAGTGCGAGCGATTGCCACACAAAACCACTCTGAACATACCAATGCGTCAGCGGCGCGGTAGGGCCAGAAATCCCAGCAGCGATGACGAAGGCGATAGGCTACAGGTGATACGCTCATCTCAAAGTGTGCGTCGTACACTCTTTACGTCGGCAGCGGACGAGGAACCGCAGGAAGCCGACGAGGCAGAAGCAACAGAGTTGGTAACACCACGCAAGCGTTCGCACACTGAATCACCCTTGAAGTTGGGGCATGGACCGCCCAAGCGTGCAACCGGACGGAATGGACTACGTTTTTAAAGTTATGTATATTTTAACTTATTTTTATGTCTCTTTTACGTTGTAAAGACGTTGATACGTTGAATTGTAATTTAGAAGAAAATCCGATGGACTGATTGTACACATGTACCTCCTAGGTAGGTTCTAGTAGTTCTTAGCTCACAACATTATGTATTCGTATGCTTACATAGAAACCCCGTTGAGCTGTATATTTATTAAAGCAAGTTGCATCATATATAAATGAGAAATAAGCACAGAGGGCTCCAGAAAAGGAGCAACCAACAGATGTTAGACCATGCTGAGATGTGCCCCTAGCAAACTAACTACAAAAAACTCAGTTCACCTTTCATTTTGAATAATTTGAGTAAATTGTCACACATCCAAGTAGGCCGAAAGTCGTTGAGCCCAGCAACTTTCGTTTTGTACATCAGTTCAGTTTCGACTGCTGTGCCAGCAGGTCGTCACATCTTTCTTTATTTTCTTAATTTATTATTTTACAAATTGTGCAATCGATTTTAATTGCTCCTGCAGATGAAACAGAAAGTTTGCTTCTTATTTTTTTTGAATTCCTATCTTGCACTAGACCTCAATTTGTAAAACATACAGCGTACGGCGCTTTGTTCTGTTTAGATTGATTTTGAAAAAAGATTTTGTCGCTTTCGACGAACGTTTTTTGAAATCGTTTACTTCTTTTTTTTACTGTTTTTAATGGTAGGTCCAAGTCTGGGTGATTGTTTACTAGGTTAGTCTCACACCTGGGCGTGTTGAGAAAGGCCAGATTTGGCTCTAATCTTTGTCGCCTATCCACCAAGCTGTCCCAAAAAACGATTGAGCTGTTACTGGGCATTAAAATATTGTTTTTGTCATAATTTTTTTAAAACAAAAGGTTACAATCGAAAAAAAAAACAAAATTTTACCAATTCAATTCATAAACCTCGCACATTAATACGGGGACGTTCCAAAAACCAATTTTCATTTAAAATATTGTATTTACCTTTGCCTTAAGGGTGTTTGTCTTGGCTAAGCGTTGGCCAACCAATTTAGTACACCGTCTGGCTTGTGTCTCGGCTAGGAGGTCAGTGAAACTTGGCTAAGTTTGAATAAAGGCTGACTTTTTGATTTGATTTGAAAAACAAATACATAAAATTCAGAAAAATGTTTAAAATCTGTGTTTAAAGCCAACTTTAAGTAATTTAATGTTTAAAGTTGATTTCATGTAAATGGAAATGTCTTATACGGCTGCGTCCAATTTTGGCCTAGTGTTTCCAACATATTCGCCGGTATTTTAGGAATAGAATTCTTCAATATTAGCTTCCAGTCAAAAAATTTGACTAAAGGCGTTATATCGCACCGTCCAATATGAAAAAGGATCATCCTTTGGTTGATTTTTCAGCTCCGTTGGATGATTAAAAGGATATTTAACACATATCCATCCCAAATGGAACTTTTTTGTCTCTTTCTTCTGTGTACTCAGACAGTCAAGCAGCTTTCGGGGCGCTTGACTTTTACACCAATAGATGCTTAAATGAGATCGCTCTGCAACTCTGTAGCCACCTGGTTGCCGCATTATTGAGGGTAACGACAGGCCATGCAGCTCCACCCGGAGAAGGGCAACATAGGGATGCCCTTGGCCTCATACAGAATAATCACAAGAAATTAAACCAGGCGCCCGGCTACTAAACGATGGAACTATCTTCCGGTTTGCCCTGTAGCTGGGGTCAGCAGGTTCCCTAAAACTTACCAGTAGTCAAAGTGGAGTACACATCTCACGTCTAGTTGGAGCCCTAACGGGTCACTGCCTTATCGGTAGACATGCAGCACGCTTGGGCGTGGCTCTCAACGACTTCTGGGAGAGCTGCAAGTGTGAGGACGAGGATTTGCATCTTATATGCCACTGGCCAGCACTTAGGGAGGGAGAGACTCAAAACACTTGATCATCCATTTCTACTTAACCACTCGGAGCTATCTGAGATAGAGAGATAGAGATATGCCGTCTCTACCAAGATTTTTAGTGATTTCACAATGGTTCACTAGGGAGGAACCGCACCCCGGGGTTTAAATGGGGCAAGTGTAGGGACAATTTATCTCAGCCTAACCTAGGACCAATGAAGGTATCCTAAATAACCCTAGCGAAATAAGTTGTAAATCATTCTCTGAAATCTGAGTCTATGGAGGATTCGATAGCTTACAAGACAACTTAGGTAGGCCATTTTTGGAGCATGACTTTTACCAATAGTTAGGAAAGTTTCAAAGTTCAGTAGAGAGGTTCCACTTATCCCACCTTAGACCAGCTCTAACAGAATCCAAACGTGCTTTCAAAGTGTTAGACACACAAGTGAATGGGAAAGAAGTGTTCAAATAGTAAAGAGAAACTTGACTCTGATTGTCTGCAAAAGTTTCACCTCTCTACCACAACCCCCCCCCCCCCCCCCCCCCCCCCCTCTCTCTCTCTCTCCTCTCTCTGTATACACGTCCAGCTGTTTGGCTTTTTTATGAAATGAAAAACCGACGACATCTGTTTTCTTGTGTTGTTTTTGGGGTGGCCTCCGGCCACCAGCGCCAGTCAATATGATTTGTGATTTACAACAGGTTTCAATTAACCAAAAGTATGTCCCAGTCCCAGCCCCCCGGTCTCCGCCCGGCACCGCCCGCGTGGCTTTTTGCAGCTCTTGAGTGGAAGTCGGCAGCTGAGAGGCGTTGACAGGCGCATAAATAAGCAGGCGGCGTTTAAGTATCATCATCATGTAATGCTAGACGCGGGGAATAGTTTTTAGTTTTTCGGTTCCGTAAGCGGAGCCGCGCCGGTTCCGCTGGGGAAACAGCCGCTCTCGCCCCCGGCGACTAATTGAAGACGAAGTGGCCCTTAAGTGGCTTGGGAATGGGCCACTCTCCTGATGGATTGTCCAATTGTGTCTGGCGACAGTTTTTCAATTAAAAAATCCAAAACTCAAATATTTTCCAACACATTCTTGGCGTCGACTGGGCGGTTAATCTGGGTGGCTCATTAAATTCAAATGGAATTCCGTTTAAGGCAAACTTAATCCGCTCGTAAACATCTCCACCTTTTGGTGGGGAGGGGGGTGGTTCCAGCTCCCCCGTTCGCATAATAAATCACTGGGATTTTGGCTTTAGCCTGCAGCAAATCTCCCATACGAATTGGGAGCGTGCGCCGCACTAAATCTACGTGGCGAATGCAAAAAATCTAATTTCAAGCACCAGAGAGCATCCCCCGTCCACCGTCCATCGTTCCTGTTCCTGTTCCACTTGGCTTGCCTAACGATTTTAACTGCTGTCAGAGTTTTGCCAGTTGCCCACTTTGTTGTCTAGTTGATGTCTTAATGCCATTTGGGTGAGTGCAGCCAGCCACCCCCTTGGCAAGGTCCACAGTTTTAATCAAATGGATTTGGCTTTTTCCCTGCTTTTTCTATCTTCTATACGGTTTTCCCCCCTGCACGGAAATAGATTTGGGGCAATGCCGCCACCTTGAATACAATTTATTAGGTGCTTTGGCGCAAGATCCGAGCTGGATCAAGCATTAGGGAAGATGGCTCAGTTCAAAGTTTGCCATCGATCAGTTGAACAGGAATTGATGGGAAATTGAAGACTCTTGTTAAGATTTTCATAAAACATTTCCAGAATAGCCCAGCAGTTAACAAAGTATTCAACTTCAAACTGTTTGGCGATGTCAATTATGAAATATTTCAACAACTTTTGGAGCCTACGTTTTGGTTCTGGTGGTCTTAAGACTAGCCCGTTTAGCTCTTCAAAACAAGAACCACAAATATTCCAAGTTGAAGTCCAATAAACTCTTAAGTCAACCCCAATAGATACTTGAAGAAAAGTTACGAATCCATCAGATATCAAATGTAAACAAGGCCAAAACTGTTGTTGGGTTCATTGAGGTCTAAGCAACTTGACAATCCCTACACTCCTACCCAGGGATGCAAACCGGTTCTGAACCGAACCGGTTTTGAACCGAACAGAACCGCTTATTCCAGCCGGTGAACCGAACCACAAACCGAACCGGCTTCCTTTAAGAATTGATGAACCGAACCCGAAACCACAAATAAAAACGGTTCGGTTCGGTTCAGCGCTCTGACGAGTTTTAAGACGGGAGTCGCTTTCCTCTAGCCAATGATACTTATTATTTTGGGGATTTGAATCGTTTCCCCAAGACAATTTTTCTACATATCGTTCGACTCTCTACATTCTTACCTATGCCGGAACTTTTAAGGATGACCTAACGAAAATTTAAGAACAAGTAATTCTGAAAGTCTTCTGTAATTGCCCTCCGATCTCTTAATATACGTACCATCAATGAACATTCTTTCCTCTAGTGGACAATATTTGGAATTTTCTGTAATACATTCATTCACCTTAATTCAATGCTAACCAGGAGAGTTTTTATACTTTTCTATTCTAATCTTTTCTGGCCGACATTCTCTGTTTTCAAAGATCATTCCTCTAAGGGTTTTAAAGATATTCAAATGGATTATAGGAATTCAATTTGAAAGTGTGCAAAAGTCACAGTGTACCTTTGTGAACCACTGAACCAAACCGGAACCGCGGTTCAGTCAGTTCCAAAAACCGTGTAATTAACCGAACCGGCGGTTCAGAAACTGTCTGAACCACTGAACCGAACCAGTAATTATATTAGATTCGTTTGCGTCCCTGCTCCTACCCATTCCGTCCTATTCTGGTGTAGGGATCATGTGTGTGGGTCCAGTTCGAATTGAGTCTGTGCAAAAGCAAGTCTGATTGTTTGCTCTTCGTGGCTTCAACTGCAATCCTGAGGTCGGTTTACCATCTTACCATCCAGAGAACTTGGTGGAATCTTCCTACATTCACTTATTAATGGTGAACAGTCGATGACTGTATCTAGTAGATCGTTCCATAACCTTGTCCCCTAATCTCTACTATAAAGTCAACCGCTGAATCAACTCTGAGCATGCTCTATCTGCCTTATAAATCTATATTTTATACTTATCCTTCCGGTTTTCGTGTCGCAACTTGGCGGCTGTACCTCTCGGTTGGTCGGTGGGGCGGTAGGTGGGCTGCTATATGTATGTCAGATATGAGCTAATGTCCATGCAGGACTGGCATGCTAAGCGACTTGTATGGCACAGTTTTCGTATAATCCATGACAATCCATGTAGAACTCGGCACTGAACTGGTTGAAGATGCTTCTTCCATATGACATGGCACTTTGTTAGAACTGATGAGTCAAAATTTGTATACAATTTACCAAAAACCCTGCCCTGCAAGGGTAAAACAACAGCCCCTCTCCCTTAATCCCAGCACAGCACACACACTTCCAGCCCATAAATTTTGCCCTCAAAGTGGAATGTTGGGTTGATTTAACTTGATTACTTCATTTGCAGCAGCGAACACCAACTAATGGTGAAAAGATTGCCATTGATTTTGCGACAAGTGGATTTCGCTTTGCCGTCTCCTTGTTTCTATTTCTGCGCATTTGTTGTTGCCAACCCCGCGGCAGCGGGAAGTGACTGGTGCTTGGTCCACATCCGATTGTCGATTGTGTAGAGGGTGTCATTTGGTAATTGTTACAAGCTGCCGCATATTTGGACAAGACCAGGCGACGCACTCAAAACAAACAAATGTGTCGATTCGGATTCAGATTCGGATGCGGCAACAACCCCCAGGCACATCCTCTCGACCTCTGTACCTCTACAGCCTCTTATCCTCATTTGTAAGCGGATACGCCCAGAGACCACAAGAGACGGCGACGGCGACGACGAGTACAAGGATGGGCATACGCAGCAGAAGGGGAGGAAGGAGGATTGAATAGCGTCAGCGAATGTCATTAGTTTACAGTTGTCTGATTTCTATCCAACTTCAGTTCATATTGTGATCGATGATGACATCGTTGTGGGGGGGTGGGGGGTGTTGGGGTTGGTACACTATAATGATGATGTACACAACCAAAGGGCCGCTACACAGTACAAAATAATGATAGAAAATGGGTCTCACACTTCGAAATGAACTCTACGAAAGTATCAATCGGATATTTTCCAACATGTAAAATTGATATTTTAAGATCAAATTGATATTTTTGAAAGATCATTTTGATACAGGTTCTTAGAGCATCAGAAACGGAACTAATTTGTGATTTTAGTATTCATTTTGATATTTTTATACTCTGTACCGTAGGTACACAGAGTATTATAAGTTTGTGCAAAAGTATGTAACAGGCAGAAGGAAGCATCTCCGACCCCATAAAGTATATATATTCTTGATCAGCATCAACAGCCGAGTCGATATAGCCATGTCCGTCTGTCCGTCCGTCTGTCTGTCCGTATGAACGCACAGATCTCAGAGATGGTAAGAGATAGAGGTTTGACATGTATGGGACATATGCTTCTTATGTCTGCAGGCAGATCAAGTTTATTTTCAATTTTGGCCACGCCCCCTCCCGCCCCCGCAATTTAGAAAAAACGTCATATCTCCCACAGTTTTGAAGATAGATGGCTTGTTCCTTCTGGACATATTTAGTTATTAGGATAACTTATCGATCCGCCACAGAAATGAAGAAGATCGGATGAACGGTTTTCGAGTTATGATCAAAAGACAAATTTTCTTGGTACAGAGTATGTTATAGTCGGGCTTGACCGACTTTCTTTCTTGTTTTAAGATCATTTTGATACAGGGTTCTACAAAATCAGTAAAGGAACTAATTTGTGATTTCTGTTGACTTTAACTCGTGATCTGGATATCGAACTTGGTACACCACCTTTGGATACCTTCTTAAGTTCCAAAAAGGTGACACCCATGTGTACATTCCTTTCTCTCTATGGTCAAAATGGAATGTTTCAGACAGAATGTCAATCAAACCAGCCCAAAGTTGTTCTCTCTGTGTACAAATCGGTACCTGCAGATCACCCAATTCCCACCTTGATGCCATCTTTGGGGGGGGGGGGGGGGGGGAGGAGTGTGTCAAAAATGCGCAACCTCATAAACATCAACAGCTTTGGCAATCCAATCAGAGATTAAAAAGCCGCCCCTTCCCCCTCTTCTGGGATGGGTTATGCCTCATTCCACCCTCCTGCTGCTACTCCTGCTGCTACTCCTGCTACTCCAGCTGGTTGTGTCAAAATGCAAAATTCAATTGTTTTGGCCCTTTGTTGTCGCTCTCGAGTGTGTGCCCGCCGCTGGGCAGGATGAGTAGCAAGTAATTTACGAAAAATTGACATAAAAATCCATTTGTCAGCCCCCTTCAGATTAAAATCAAGGATTTAAAGTGTAATTTGATTCAGGGGCAGAAGAGCGGCAGCAGCAGAGCTTCCAGCGATCAAAAGAGCAAAGCGTGACCCCAGAAAAATCACACAAACAACGGTGAACGGGGAAAGGCGCATCCCCCCCTCCGCCCAACGGACATACACCCATAAATGACAACAAACACACCCCCGCCGGATGCCGGGCTGCCGGGATGCTGTTCTCCTTTTTTTGGGGTGGCTCAGCAACGGTCGACTGATTTCCACATGACTCCTGCGGGGTGCGCGTGTCCTGGCCCGGGTATTCCTCTGAGTGCTATTTTATGCTGAAGTGTGCCAGACGTACCAGTTGCTGGTAAGGATGCGGCCACGGCGGCGCCACTCTTGGCAAGGGCGGGGGGGCAGCGCAACCGGTTGAGTCCATTAATCATTTTCTAATTTGTGGAATGCAGGGCGAAGGCCGTGCCGGAGGAGGGTCGGAAAATGAAATTTTCACATCTGTAATTTGTTAAGTGCGTTTGTTATTCCATAGAATTATTTCACTTTTATGGGTTAAGTGCTTTGTGAATTATGCCATTCCCGTCTCCGACTTCCGTGCGACACTCGAATTTGGGTAAACCAGCAACCTTCCGGGCACAGGACGGCGACAATTTACATTAATTAGTTGTCGGGGAATTGCCCAGAAGTTGAACGAATTTCAAAGGGCCTCGAACCGATTTTGAGGGGAGCATCTCATCCACAAAACTGGCAAAATATCCAGTCCCAAAGTTCGGAAACAAGGAAAGGGAAAGCAAAGGGCAGCCGTGATTCCGGCTTGATCCGAAATGCACTACCAAGTTAACTTGAGTTGAGATTTATTGCAATTAAAGTAACTTTGGATATGTCAGCTTTACCATATAGTTGGCCGATTTTCATAAAAACCAGGCAGAATAACTTAAACTAGTTCTAAAAACGATTGTTCCTACACAGAGAAAAAAAAGGATGATTTCCGGTATCCATTTAGGAGGGATATGTCTGAAATATCCTTTTAATCATCCAACGGAGCTAAAAATCATCCAAAGGATATGAAAAATGATGATCCTTGGGATGATTTTTCAGCTCCGTTGGATGATGAAAAGGATATTTAAGACATATCCCTCCCAGATGGATACTTTTTTGGATCTTTTTTTTTCTGTGTAAGAGATATACTATAGTCCACCGATCCGGTCGGTTGCGACATCTTAGCAGTAGAAAGAAGAGGGACCGTAAGTAAGAAGTAAGTCCGTCAACCTGATCAAGAATATACTATATATATGGTTTAGGGGAACGGAAATGAGTGTTTCTTTGCGCAAAACTATGATACCCTTGGGTGAGAGTATACCAATTAGTTTTCTCAACAAAAGTGTCTGCACTTTTTACTAATTTTACTTCTGCCTACTTTTCGATATCAAAACTTGTATTTTTCCAAGTTTTGGCTTCGATTCTCTGTACTCCAACTCACCCAAGCTCTCAAAACTCGGCTTACCATACTCAGTACATTCGAATTGTGGTATCAGTCAGTGCTATTCCTGGTATATATCAGGTATCGGCGCCTGTTCTGGAGCAAAATCCTCTTACTGTCTAACGCGATTACACCACAGGCTGCCTTGGCCTCAAATCCAAATTGAAACAGCCAAGTGAAATTCAAGCGTAAAAATAAAGTTGAAGTCAGAAGCTATTGAATCAGTTGATCCCCCCCTCCATGGTAGAAGGAGGAGAATGCTGCGCGAAGGAGTAATCGAGACAAAAGGAGAAGACAGGGCAGAACCCTTTTTTTGTATTT
Source organism: Lordiphosa fenestrarum (assembly GCA_035044985.1). NCBI lineage: Eukaryota > Metazoa > Arthropoda > Insecta > Diptera > Drosophilidae > Lordiphosa > Lordiphosa fenestrarum. The sequence goes on along the minus strand of JAWNNO010000297.1, from coordinate 1,029,401 downwards.
CTTCTATAAAGCCAAAGCTGCTGCCAGTTCAAATGCTGACCAAGTCTTGTTATCAGTTTAAGCCTCGGCAGCAGCGGCAGCAGCGTTTCCTTTGAATGAAACCCAAAACCAGGCAACGGCGGCACTCGCCGATCCCTTCGATGCCTTCAAGCGTGAAAATACCGCGAAATTCCTTTTGTGTGTGTCTGTGTGTGTGTGTTTTCTTTTAGACTTTTATTTTTCGAAAATTTATGAAAAATGTAAACAAAAAATAAGCGTTAACATGGCAACAATGACATCCAGCTGGGACATTGAATTATTGTTATTATAAATTTTATGACAGTGTCCATTTGAATGCGCCAGCGAATCGTGTGACTGTGTGTGTGCCTGTGTGTGTGTGTCTGACAAGAATCGCTAATTATTAGGCGCCCATAAGATCAGCACTGCGTCTTGGCCGGATTTGTGCAACAAAGTAGTTGGCAACGAAGCGAAAGTAAATGCTGAAGCTTGGCTTAATAAAATTAATCATGTGGGTGAATGGGTTCTTGAGCTATTCAGCATTAAAGGCACAAATATATAACTTACATATATATAACTCTGCGAGTTGTTAAGTTTTGGCATCAGCGACATAATTCCGCCGTCTTATATATTCTAGATGGAACCAAATCGCTTTGTTCGGGCCATTTAATCCCAATTACGTTTAATTCTGCCACTGGCGACATAATTCCGCCGTCTTATATATTCTAGGCGGAACCAAATCGCTTTGTTCGGGCCATTTAATCCCAATTACGTTTAATTCCGACACAGGCGACATAATTCCGCCGTCTTATATATTCTAGGCGGAACCAAATCGCTTTGTTCGGGCCATTTAACTCATCCCAACAACGTTTAATACCGCCACAGGCGACATAATTCCGCCATCTTATTCACCAGGCGGAACTAAAACGCTTTGTTATGTCCATTCAATTCATCCACACAATTCCGCTACTTTTCCTCCAACGAAAAGAAAAGCGAAATTTCATGGCCTTCCCAAACGATTCCACGATCACGTCATGTTGATCAACATCCACTCAAGCAACAACAACAACTTAATTTCGTTTAGAGCTATTTTATGACTTCATCTTGAACAGCCCAGAGAACACCCAGGGACTTTTATAGGGGGATCTTGGTTTATGGCTTAACGCCAACCATTTCACATAGCCGCAAACAAATGTCCCGGCCGAACTTTATTGATATCAATCCACCTACCTAAACCATAAACCTTATCTTTATACCCGCCAGGGGGTGTTCCGGCCATCATAAAATCTGCATAAATCATCATTTAGTTTTGGGTCTGTGACCTCTGCGGATCGTTTGGCTAATGAGGGCGTTGCCAATATGTCAATACGAGATGAGCCGGTGCCTGGGCCCGGCTCGGTTCGGTTCGGCTTGGACTTATGATAAATGAGTCGCGCGTGCCCTTAAAAACTTCTTCTGGTTCTGTCTGTCTGACTGACTGACTGACCCATTATTACGAGGCGGGCTACCTGTTTTTGGTGTTTGTTTTTTCTTCTGTTTTGTTTTTCTTCTGATCCACCAGGTGCTATTTTGATACATGACCAGCTCATCAATTAGTTCAGCCCCGCAATTGATTTTTGCTTCCCCAAATAGATGGCCCGGCATTTGTTTGCGGCGCTGATCGGAGATCAGTTTGAGGGAGCTGGCATCAGACCCAGTCCCTTTGTCAGGGCATTTCCGCTTTTAATCAGCTTGCCACAACTTGAGTCGTCTGCAATGACATGCAACCAAATTGCTGGCCATAAATTTTGCGCACATTTTTAGCAAAGGCAAAACAGAAACGTGAAGAAATGAGAGTACAGTGCAGGTTCGATGGAGTGAACGCATAACAGTGTTGAGCTGATGCGAAATTGAGATTTGATAGAAGGGCGATCGAGCCGGACTTTGAAGCCATTTGTTACTCAGGTTAGGTAAGCCACATTGAATGACTCATTCAATCCCTCGATTGATTGTCGATTGAATATAATCGACTTGAATTGGTCCCAACAACAGAAGAAAGGCTTTGTACACACACACACACACGCTTTACACAGATCGGTGAGCAAAGCAAAGAAGTGCAACGACACTACTCAGTGCACTCTCTGTTTAGTCGTCGCCTAAGTGGAGAGAGTGGCTCTCAGTGAGACTCTCTCCCTGTAAAGTTTACAGTTTAAGCTTTACAGTGCAAAGTGACAATCGGCGAAAAAAAAACTTCTACGCATGTTTTGTTTTTGTTTTAAGCGGATTTACAGTTTCGGCAGTCCAACTGATAAGAAAATTCAGAGCGAAGCTGCTGAAAAAATAAGTTGTAAGCGGCCAACAATTGTTAAAAAATTCGTAAAATTTTAAGTTGATTGTCTTCCTTCTTAGCTTAGTGTGAAATTCAATCAATATAAGATTCTAGTACTTGGATGCCTACCAAATGAAACCTTCAATCTAAGAAACAACCGATATGCGATATCGCTCTAAAGGAAATCACCTAATTTTGGTCAGGAATCTGTGGTAGAGACGATGAGTTTTTAACTTCAGGTTGCAATTTCCATCTCCGGCTGGAGCATTCCTTCAGTCCTTCAATACTCCTAGCTTAGACTCAATGTGAGTCATGCCCTTCCATTTTGGGCCCATACCGCGGCATTCATTGTTGTTCCTCTCCCCGGCTACTTACAACAGAAGCATCATATTTTCATGCCAGCTAGGAACAGCTGGTGGCCATAACAGGAGGAACCATAACAATGCACATCAGCGTCAGCTGACAAAGGACTATTCAGAGGCGGCGGCCTGGCCAAAAAGTGGTACTCTCCTCGCAATTGCTGAGGGGCGGCGCGCACATCGCTTATCGGGCTTGTTAATCAGTTTACATCGTGGCTGGCTGACTTCGCTCAATGGCCCGGGGGATGGGGATGCTGCTGGAACTTTGGTTTTGTGTTACCATCAAAATGATGTCAAAAGTGAGCGATTTGACACGTGATTACGGGACGCATTTGAAGGGAAATGTGTGCCGGCCTGGCGCCTCCTTCTTCCTTCTCCTCACACAAGTTGAGTTGTAGCGCGGCGTAAAGGAACATGTTCCACCTTATGCGTTTCCATACCGCACCAGAGCGGAGCGCATTCCACCGGCAACGGCGACCCGCTATTGTTATTGCCTTGTTCCGCCGGTTGTTGTTGCCTGTCGTGAGAATGTAAATGTTTTTGTTTGTTTTATGGCCAACATAAAGTTTAATGCCGCATAAAGTTATCGCCTAACGAGCCCAATGGACGCTATCGGTAGCCAGGCAGGCAGGCAGGCGGAGCGGCGGACACTGGGACACCCTGTACCGACCTGGCAGCGTTCCCCATTTGGTGTCGTCGCCGCGTCGATTTGCGAGCAATTTTAATTTGCAATGCATTTTCATTGCCCGGCCGCTATTTTCAGTCGGATCCTCGCGGTGCAGATGCAGTTGCTGCCGCTGCTGCTGCCGGTTCTCGCTGGTAATTTGAGCGTAATTCATGTAAACGGCAAATTCCAAGACACTTTTGCCGACAACCGAGAGGGGATTCCCGTTGGGGCTGCTGGCAAGTCAATTTGCTTGACACTTCACGTTCATCAATGAATCGCCCCGATCTCTCACTCAGCTCCTGCCCGACAAATCAATCTGTGAGTGTGTGTGCGCGTAATTATTCCAGCAATTTGTTGCTGCGCCAATTGCGACTGCATTCCGTCAGAGATGCAATCCCGCTGCCCCTGCTCCTCCAGCTATAATGCCCTGCTCTAAACCCCATTTAATCGTTTGCCGCAGACGACAAGTGTAGAGAATGTCACACGGCATATGGGCACTTCTTAATCCTGGCCTGTTCACACACACGCATGCATCTTGCCAGGCTCCATAGCTAAAATAACTTCCGAGAAGTGGCTCTGAACCACTTTTGAACACTCAGAACATTTCTTTCAAATTAATTATAAGAATGTTAATGTCAATGTTGGACAGCCAAAACATACCGTTTTTGCCCCCAAAGTGTGTGTCACCTTATCAGCTCTATAACTGCTTGAGAATTCCAGGGCGCAAAAGGCGAGAATATCTCTGTCAGCATACAAATCTCGGTCGGTGTTCTGTTACAGAGAGCTATGCTCCTTTTGTAACTTTCCAATTCAAGAACTTGCATCCACAAAATATCAGAGCGAACTTTTAATGTGAATTTTCAAGAATTTTGGTCGACCATCGAGCATATTTTGATCTTAGGCTAGGCGAAGTAACTGAGAGTAGAGTAGAGAATAGCGTTGTAGCCGCTCTCACTGCTTCGTTTTGTATGAGAGAGGATTGTGGAGAGCTCCTTTGATTTTTGCACTCATGTTCCCTTAGAATTCCCAAGTAGTTTTGATGTTGCTGACATCTACTCAATTTGGGAAGATAGAAACAGCAGGAGTTGCTCTTGATTGAGTAAAGGGTAACAAAGTGACTATCAAAGTAAAAAAGGACTCGCACATAAGAAAAACCTCTTTCACTCTTACATTTTTCTTCATTCTTGGAACTACCTGCTACCATTTGGCAATGTGAACTACATCTCTTGCTTCTTGATTGGACTTGCATCATTTCCTTTCTGAACACAATTTTTCTGATTAGTTTAATCCCTTGAAATGGGCAGCTGGAGCAGGGCGTGGCAGTTTAATGAGCGCGACAAACTTACGACATTCTGTGCGTTTTTTCCTCTGCTTCTTCTACTTCTTCGAACAATGATTTATGCGTCTGTTCATTAGGTTCATTAAAATACAACATCAAAAACAAAAACAAAAGTGAAAGGATCATCGCAGGTGTATGCAGGAATGTTTGTTTGCTCTGCTGCTCTTCTGTTTTGCTTATTCGCCGTAACGCATCAATTTTTACGACCAACTCTACCGCAGCTCTCGAGCACCATAAAATATCATTTCGAATCGCATTAATATGACACATTGTTTGCCTTTGGGGCGTTCCCGAACCGTTTTCGATCAGGCGCCACTCTCTCAATGGGAATTGACAATGGGCTCAGGTGATCATCATCATCATCATCAGCAGCAGAAGCAGCCACAGCCACGGCAACAGCAGGAGCGGGGACAACCCGCAGCGTCAGCCCAAACCAACCGGCCAAACAAACAAACCATAAATGAGCTGACAAATGCCGAAATGAGGGAAAACCGTCGGGTGAAACGATAATTTCGTCAAAAAAATTAATTACCTAGATCATAACTGTGAAGCATTAAGTGTTGGGTTAGTCTGAAGGACTTTATACAGGTGCACTTAAAGTTCACAAGATATGGAGAATTTCTCAGAGTTGCCAAATACAATTCTGTTTTGATACATTTTCTGACCCACAAAAGTGGAATAACGCCCAGTGCAATTATTTCATATTTTTTTGTGCAATAACGCCCAATTCCCTCAAAACAAAACGGGATCGAGTTGAAGCTTAGGTAGCACTTTCTTCAAATAGTTACTCTGTGATGTGGTTTTAGATTATCTGTGAATTTTGGTTGAAGACTAGGCTCAGTAAGAAGCTTTTTCTAGTCGAATGAGAGGGATTGAATTGGAACTCCATGGCTTATTTTGCATCCCCAACATCCAGAATGTATATATGAGGTCTTGGTTTTTAGTGCCAGGTGAGGAAAACAAATGCCAAACAAGATAGTTCTTGAAAGAGTGTTAAAGAAGCAAACTGGTCACACTTTAATATCAAGCTTGTATGTTTTCAGCTCTAAAACTTATTTTCTAGTTCAATTTGTGAAGAGCGTTCCCTTTGAGAACCAAATGACAGCTCATTACTTCACGTATTCGATTACTTTTCATTACTTTTACAATTACTTGAATTATAACTGTGCCTGCAAAGGGGGGATTATTGAGTAATTGTGCTTGTAAACTACAATCACCATTACCAGAACAACTTTTCAATTTCAACAACAATTCCAGATTTAAAGTAAACCTAATGGTATATTTCAACTAAGATTATTAGTGATTCCTACAAAATGTAATTACTTTTACAATTACTTGTGTAATTGTGCCCGTAAAGGCGGCAATTATTGATTAATTGGGCTTCAAATAATGTACTAATCATGTAGTTCAAGGTAAAACCTATGATTTATTGCAGTTTACTGCTCTGCCACTTGCCCTTGACCCCATCCAGTTGCCAGATTTGACAACTCATTATCTCAGTCTCACCGCCTCAGCTCAAATGGCTGTTCACAGCAAAAGTGTTTGAGGTGCCTCGGCCAGAACCCCAAAACAAGGAGGGGTGGGGCAAAGGATCCAGGCAATTTGGAGCAATTTCGATTAAAATCAATATTTACAAGCGTTGCAGTGCGCCAAAAATTACAAATTTAAACATGAAAAGTTATAAATAATGCAGCATGCAGAGCGCCAAGCCAGGCCAAGCCAGGCCGGGCCAGGCCGGGCCGGGCCAGGCCAACCCAAGTCAAACTCTGCACAGCTTTCGTGCAGCGATCCGCTGGAAATAAACAAGCTGGATTGCCCTTAAGGCGGAAGCCGGGCGGGGGCAGGAGTGGGTTGGGGCGAGAGGTGCCTGGGCCCCTAAAGAGCTGTTGATGTGGTCGGTGCCCGGCGCGGCCCTTCCCCCTCCCTTCCCTTCCCTGCCCTGCCCAGTCCAACTCGGCTGATGTTGGTTTGCTTTGGTAATCACCTTTTGTTATAAAGACTGTAATTAGGGCTTCATTAAAAGGGTGGTCCACGCTTGTCTTCGCCCAGAGAAAACGTTGATTGAAAACCCTCTGACGGCGTACACGGGGAGGTCTGTAGCGCCGATCAACAAGCACGGCCACGCCCACAGCGCACGCCTCATAAATAAAATAACAATGTGCGTGCAGGCACTGTGGTTCGAGAGCAATCGAATCCGGGATTTGCATCCGAAAACAAATAGCCAGTCGGGCATAATTATAGCCTGGCACCAAGTGTTCCTTTATGGCCGGGGCGGACAGTTGCACACATTGCAGTTTGTTCACCTGGACCTCCGTCGTAGAAATTTCACGCCTTGCAGCTATTTGCAAAAACGGAGGGAAAACGGAGAGCAGAAATCCCAACTCCGCTTTTGTTTGCTCTGCTAAACGCTTCTCCATTCGGGCCATAATTAAAATGCCATCAATGCACCTGACGCCGGACTGTGGTGGTGGTGGTGGGGGGTGGGGGGAGTACCTGTACTGTACCTGTACGTCCCGCTCTACCTGCCGGCTGCACTGCACTGATCACGGCGATAGCCGGCCGAACCGAAGGACAGAACGGAGGAAAAGACGCTAAACCCAAAAACTGTCACATGCGGGGGCCCGATGAGCATATGATTTATGTGTACGAGCGGGACGCTGACAGGCCACCAGAGGACCAACTGGAGAAGATGCTGGGGCAACGTATGTTGATAAAACTGCCATCAGTCTTATTTTGTTGGTCGGGCATTGACAGTTTCTGATATCTTTGTAGGCACCAGAAGTATCTGCTGTGAGCCAAGCTGCCGCTGGTTGATTTTGGTATGAGGAAGCGCTAAGGGCCAAGGTTCGAAGTTAGAACCGATTTCGATCAAAGTGGGTAAGTACAAACTTACATATATGTACAAGTCTTATTCCCACTAAGACTAGCGCTCTGACGGATCGTTCCCAGGTCAGCAGTATAGCTATGGTCTTTCGATTTCAAGCAAACATTGTGGAATCAGGTTAAGCCATTTAAGGCATATAAATGACATATTTGAAGACATTAACCTTACTCAAACTGCGTTTCTAGCCTATTTCTACTATGTCGGCTATTCTATATGTTTGTTCGATCTCTATAAAACTTGGTGGCATTATAAAAAAGCATCTAAAATGATGTATACAAAGTTGGGAGACATTTCCATCGAAAGAACACAAAGTTTTCCTACTAAAACTAGTTTTCCGACCGATCATTCCTATGGCAGCTATATGATATAGTCATCTGATTTTGATCAAACTTGGTAAGAACATAAAAGAGCACAGAAAACTTAGAAATACAAAGTTGGGAGACGTTTCCATTAAAAACAAAAAAGTTTTCTTACTTAAACTAGTTTTCCGATCGATCGTTCCTATGGCAGCTATATGCTAAAGTCATCCTCTCCGACCAATTCCGACAAATATGCAGTCTTTCAGTGTTTCAAGACCGTCAAGATAGAACTGAGGAGGAGAGGATAACAAAGAATCAGAAAGGATAACAAAGCTGATCAAGAATATGTAGCCATATACCCTCTGTGGTCCTTGATGCTTCCTTATTTAAACACTCGTCTTCAATTAACCCAAAAATTCGAGCAACGAATTCGCAATCTGCCGATGCAGTTCAACTCCAAAAATAGCTCCTTACCGCTTCTCTGGTCTCCACCGAGACTGAGCCTCGGTTAATTGAATAACCGACCGGCTGGGCGTTCTAATCGGTTCAACGATAATGCAAAGTGCCTGCACCTCCATCTCCGTCTCGGTGTCAGTCAGAGTCCAGTTGCAGCCTCTCGCCGGGGGACAGGGGCAATAATAGCAAATTCATGTTTATGGGGCGCCTCTTATCTGGCCAGGACCCAATTTGGCACCGTGCAATGTCTCTGTCGGTGCGTGCAGCTCGTTTTACAAGCGGCTAATGCCTCATCATGTTGGCATGATGGCAGGGCCCAGTTGTTGGCTTGTGTCGTCGATGCCGTTGCCATAATTTAAATGAAGGCAGCGCGATAAGGCAGCTGCCCTGATTTCTGCCGTGGAGTCGACCAGCCGCGTTCCCTGCACTTGCCATATCTCACCCAGAAATTCGATCAAGAAATTCAATTTGCCCCGCTCCGGCTCTGTGGGCGCCGCGCTCTCTTCAAAAACGCATAAATAGCGTTTAATAACGCCCGCTTAGGCCACAACTCATGTCAGTATGCATCAGGGGCCCGCGTATGGCGAATATATATATTCCTCCCGCAAAACCAATAAAACGCAGCTCCTCCAACTGCAGCCGCAGCCGCCGCCCGAGGCACCCTGCAACTGGCACTGGCACTGCGACTGGGCGTGCAGTCCATCGTATGGATAAATTATTTCGGGACAAGCAAAATATCACTTCGATTAATTCAAACAAAGGGGCAGCCAAAGCCAAAGCCGCACGAAAAACAAATAGAGTTGGCATTAAACTAAAGGAGAATGGGCGACTGGCGGGGATTGGCAATCGTGGCTTGTTTATTTGGGATTGAACTTAATTTGGACATGATAAGTTGCCGGGCCAGCAGGCGGCGTGCCTTTTAAGTGATTTGGGGCTGAAGAAGATGGTGCGGACAGCGTCGAAAATGCGGCTAACACTTTTTTTATTTTGGATCTCTGAGAACTCTCGGCTAAAAGCCAAGAAAAAGCTCTGCAAGTTGAGAAAAAATGGAGGAAAATGTGCGAGACAGTTGAGGGAACTGAAACTGACGAAGTCTGAGCAATACAGTAAGGCTAAATGGGTATAAACACATATGCGAACCCATCTGGCAACTCTTCATTTCATAAGTCTTGATACTGAGAAAGTTTCAGCAATACAGTGAGGCGAAATAGGCATAAACACATAAGCGAACCCATCTAGCAACTCTCCACCTTCTTCTGTTAAGTCTTAGCTCTGAAACTGAGAAAGTTTTATCAGTACAGTAAGGCTAAATAGGTATAAACACATAAGCGAACCTATTTAGCAACTCTCCATCTTCATCTCTTAAGTCTTAGTTCTGAAACTAAGAAAGTCTCAGCAATACAGTATGGCTAAATAGGTATAAACACATAAGCGAGCCCATCTAGCAACTCTCCATCTCCATCTGTTAAGTCTTAGCTCTGAAACTGAGAAAGTTTCACCAGTACAGTAAGGCTAAATGGGTATAAACACATATGCGAACCCATCTAGCAACTCTCCATCTTCATCTCCTAAGTCTTGGTTCTCAAACTGAGAAAGTCTCAGCAATACAGTGAGGCGAAATGGGTATAAACACATATGTGAATTTTGAAGCTTTGCAGATTTGAAGTCAGAAACAAGACAGGAGTTGCTTGATTCGAAAATCCGTATGCAAGTTCATTCTGCCTTACTGGATGTGGCATTGTTTTAAGCCCACTTAAGTCGAATTTTGTTACTGTGTACTGCTCAGACGGTGCGTCATTCACAGTGTCCTTCCGTCACCCTTTCTAACTAGCGAATTCACCAGCCCCCCCTTCGCTGGCCCCGCCTAAACATTGCACGCAGATTACAGGCTAATCGCTTGTAGCCCAAACTGTGCCACTGCACTGGACGCGGCGGCTATCAAATCAGTCAGCGTAAAAGACCTGTCCGAGTCTTAAGTGACATAAAATGTTGCATCAAATCAACATTTACGATAAGCGTCTTACCTCGCTGCTCGTTAACCGATTCCGCCTTCAGCCCCGCCCATTAATGCATCCGCACGGTTGCGCCCATTTCCCATGGTAAACCGCCTGAATTTATGGCTCGGAAACATGTCACAATCTCAGTTGGCTCGTATTGTAGAAGTGTTTATTTTGATGGCCATGGCGCAGTCGGCTGCTAATTAGGATCTCTAGCTCCGTCGCCCATCTCCCAGCTCCCAGCTCCTTCCCCCCATTAAACTCAAAATCATGCAATCGTTTAACAGCGCCACAAAACGTGTCCCCTGCCCAGTATCAACACAACGATCGCCCAGGCCCATAAAAACGCGCAGTTACAAGCGGAGTCGCCCGGCCAGCCCATAAACCCGATCAACTGATGGGTCACCCAAAAGATTTTCACCTGAAAATTGAGGCTCGCAATTTGTAATTGAATGCATGTAAAGTTGAGGAGTGACCATAAGATCGGCCGGTTTATGAATGCGCCGCGACAGCGAACAAATGCCACTTGGGACTTAATAAATTCCGTAACGCTGACGCGGGGACGCAGGGACACCGGGCCTAAGTGATGGCCATGTGCTAAATATTATCGGGCAAGTACACTTTGGGCCATTAGCAGGCCATTTGCCCGTGTGATAATGCTGGAACGGAGCCGCAGAGAGGGGGGGGGGGAGGGGCTATCTCTGAATTATGTCAGTTTTGTAATTTTATGGCCAGCTTGAGAGTTGTCCTGCACGCACGCACACGCATCCCACAGACAGTTGCCCCCCTGGCTGCAGCTGCTCCCAGGGCGGGCAGCGAAGAGCATGAAATTGCGAATGGCATGCAACATTTTGATGGGAAACGGGCAAATCAGAGGCCAGCCCAATCCCATTCCCCATTCAGCCAGCTCATTGATCACTTGCCATCGATCAGGCTCTCGTTTTTATTTGTCATTCGATATGGCCAGATGGGGGCAAACGTTGACAGGCCTCTGGGTCCAGGGTCCAGTGTCCAAGCCGAAGATGAAGATAATAGCCAGCGACCGTATGACCTGCTCCCTCCCTCCCTCTCTCGCTGGTGTGTGCGGCATGTGCAAAGGTCAGCCGGTTGAGGGCAATGGCATTTACCTGGGGCCCTCTGCCCAAGTGGCGCCTGCTTCCCGCGGTGCCTTCGTCTGCATATGCGGACTATGCGTGAGCGTCTCGTCGCGTCGCCACAAAATGAGACTAAAAACAAGCAGACGAACAAGCTCCAGACACACAGCATTCAAATCAGTACCGAAACGCGAGTATCCACGTCTTTGGTCCTGGGTCCGGTGGCTGGCACTGGTCCTGGGCCCCCACCTGTGATGCGCACACATAAAATTCAGCGACATGCGGTTAAATATGCTTAAGTTTTTCCGCGGACAACTCGAAATTAAGTAGATGCCCCAGCCCCGGCCAGAGAAGAGGCGCAGCGGACGGATCTTGCAGTTTGCCTCAATTTATATTTTGTTTGGTCTGTGGAAATATCAACGCGCCTGCGTAAATGCAGCCTTAATCCATTCATTATGACCATTAGGCTGTTTGGCTTTGTGTGTACCATCGGCTCCCGCTCCCGCTGTCTGACAGTTGGCTCCATCTGCGTGTTTGCTGCGGCTTGCCTCCCTCTTGCTGAGGCGGGGGAGGGGCGGGGACGCGTAATTGTAAGTGGAACTCTGAAATTGATTAATCTTAGCTTTAAGGCATGTCAACGAAGTTGGTTACTTTAATTTGAGGTAAAGAATACACGAGAATACTCGGAGTGATTGGCCGGAGTCAGGGATGGAGTTCGGTTTACACTTGGTTTTGAAGTCTCCCAAGACTCAGTTTCTAGAGCTTCTTAATAGCCAGAAGTGTAGGCTAAAGGTGGATCATTCCATTGGGAGTCACTGTACCAAAGATAATAAGCAAAAGTCACTGTATAAGAAATGGTGAACCAGAGTCACTTAAACAGAGTCAGTGAATAAGAATCACTAAGCAAAAGTCACTGAACCTAATGCCTTTAGCCAAAGTCACTGAACAAGAGCTACTAAGCTATAGTCACTGAACAAGGGTCACTGAGAGAAGTCACTCAGCAACAGTTACTGAAAAACAATCTCTGAACAAAGGTTAATGAACAAGAGTCACCGAATACGAACCACACATCAAAAGTCACTTAGCCAGGGTCACTAAACATGAGACACTAAGCCAGAGTCACCAGAGAACATTGGGCAAAAGGCAATAAAAAAGAGAGACTGTGAAGAAGAGTCACTAAAATAGAGTTGGTGAACAAGAATCACCAAATCTGGCATATCACTTAGCCAGAGTCACTGAAAACAAGTGCTTAAATAAGAGTCACTGCAATAGAGTAACAACAAGAGTCACTTGGCAGAAGATGAAGTGCTTAAGAGTCACTAAACTAGGATTTCTGAAAACGATTCGCTCAACCAAAGGTGACTGAATAAAAGCCACAAAATAAGGTTGACCAAACAAAATTTAATGAACTGGAGTCTCTAAACCAAAGCCTCTAAGCTAGAGTCACAGTACAAGAGGCATTGGACAATAGTTACCGCACAAAAGTACAACTGTACAAGAGTCACTGAACAAAAATAACTAAGCAAGAGTAACTGAGAAAGAGTCACTGCTTGAGATAAAAGGCTTAAGAGTCATTGAACATGAGTTACTGAACAAAAGTCACTGAACAAGAGTAACTGAAAAGGAATCACTGCTTAAGATAAAGTGCTTAAGAGTCACTGAACAAGAGTTACTGAACAAGAATCACTAAAGCAGAGTCAGTAAATAAGAATCACTAACAAATCTCTGAATCAAAAGTTTTTGCAGCAAAGTCACTGAACAAAAGTCACAATATAAGAGTAACAATACAAAAGTCACTGAACAAGTGACTCCATGCTGGAGTCACTGAACAAAAGTAGCTGAATAAGATGTACTTAAACAGAATCAAAATACAAGAAACACAAAACAGAAATCTTTTGACAAGATTCACTAAACTAGAGTCAATGAACAAGAGTCACAAAACAGAGTCACTGTTGAAGACCCCCTTAGTCATAGTATCTAAACAAGTGTCAAGGAGTCACCGAACAAAAGTGCCTGAACAGGAGTCACTGAGTAAGGAAATCTCAAAAGTAACAGAAAAGCTAATATCAAACGGGATGCCCTTAACTGTACTCTCCAAGCCAGAGTCACTGAACAATAAACAAGCAAACTTGAAGTGTTCTTCCTCATGAATGGGGGCATGATGCATGATTGTGCGGGTGCCGCCATCTTGAACCCAGGAAACTTTGTACTAAACACAATAGAAAACTGGCCGAGACTTGGAAACTCCTGCCATTTTGTGCTGCAGTCTATTACCCTCCCCCCCCCACTCCAATCAACTGGCCAGACAAGAAACGATACTCCATTTCCATTTAGCCCTGGCCATCCTAAATTAATGCATATCTAATGTGATTAATGAGCGTTTAACACGACCAAAAACCGAGAGCCTTAAGTAGTGGGCCGTTCCCACTGGGATGGGGAGGGGAGTGGCGACGGGGCAACATGTCCAGGCTTTTTATATGCCGAAACGTTAAGTTCCACTTTAAAGAGCGGCGAACAAATTATTATGTATAATTCAATTTGAACTGTGTGCCGGAACGTGCATTAAGATAATGCTAATTAACACCTCCAGAGTCCTAAGATGTTTTCCTCTTCCCGTCACCTATCATTTTTCTTCGTCCGGCGGCGATAAGCGGCAGCGGGGATGGGTATGGGGCAGGCTATGGAAATGAGCCAGAGAAATGCGCCGGGAATCAATTTAATGGCCGCGTGAATGTGGAAAATTATCAGAAGGAACACGAACTTAATTGCGGCCATTATCGGTTTTATGGCGTATAAATTGGAAATGAATTATGCAACGGTGGCCGGCGAGGCTGCGACGAGATCTTCATTAAGGGCCCAAGGTCAGCGGCGGGCTGGGGATAGCCACAGTTAGGTTTCGCACCGGGGCCCCGGGGTTGTCCCCAAAAATGCCCGGTAGTCGCGGCTCTTTAATTAAATTGTGTATGTCCAAGACGACTTCATCCGCTGCTGTGAATAGCGTTTATCAGCTGCACGAGATCTGTGGCAAAGCGGCTGCTCCACCTCATGGCAGCAGCAGCACATACGCTTTATGGTTTTTTGGTTGGTCTCTGCGGCACCAAAATGAGCAAATGGCGGAAAATTAAGTTTGGTTGCTGCAGAAGCCACAACACACACACACACACACCGAGGCACACACCGAGATTGCAATCTACTTGGCAGTGCACCACATCCCTTCCTGCTGCCAAACCAACATTGATATGGCGATGGCGTTGCCGATGTCCAGCAGCTGTTGCTGCGACACGATGCGCCCTCCATTCCCCTGCCCATCCCCAGCCCATTCCCCTTTGGTTGCGGCTGTTGTTTTAGTGGAATATTTCCACTTCTTTTGCCTCTTTGTGGCGCTTTTAGAGGGGGGGCGGGGGCCGACGACGACACTTTGACGGCAACAAGTTCATTTGGTTGCCATGCCATGTAAGCACGGAGCAGGCACAGCTCAAGTGTACCAGAATACCAAAGAATCTTCAGGCTTTAGTACACTTCAGCCTACTCTTGATTCCGATTTGCAAGCAACCACCTTAACAGAACTTGGTTCGATCCGTGTCACATCCATTAACTCCAACGAAGTTAAGTTAAACTTTGTTTTGGAATAGAAACATTTCGGATTTCCAGAAGATCGTAAGCATCCTGCCTTGATGTTCCGAAACCGAAGGGAACCCTTACCAATGACTACAAATGCCTGTCCGTAGGAACGCACAGATCTCAGAGATGGTAAGATATAGAGGTTTGACATGTATGGGACATATGCTTCTTATGTCTGCAGGCAGGTCAAGTTTATTTTCAATTTTGGCCACGCCCCCTCCCGTCATATCTTCCACAGTTTTGAAGATAGATGGCTTGTTCCATCTGGACATATTTAGTTATTAGAATAACGTATCGATCCGCCAAAGGAATATAGAAGATCGGATGAACGGTTTTCGAGTTATGATCAAAAGACTGTTTCCTGGTACAGAGTATGTTATAGTCGGGCTTGACCGTCTTTCTTTCTTGTTCTTCATAAGGGTCTTAAAGGGTCATTTCGTAATGCCATTTTAGGCTACTTGCTGCTCTTCACACCAAATACGTAGCCATTCAGCCAGAAATGAGCTTCATGGCTGAACACAATATTCGGATAAAAAAGTGGCATGCATTTTGATAACAAGATTCATTAATCAGCAAATGCTGTTCATTCGTAAGTCGACTCATGGCTAAACTATAGACCAAACCGAACAAGTTGACCGTAATAAGTGACACAAAACCAGCTGAGCTGCAAAAAAGTAAGTAAGTTACTGAAAAATCACAATTTATAGCTTTGAAAGCCACCAACGGATTAATAAGTGCTAATGTAAGAAACTATAGAGTATTCCATTGCCAAGAATATGTGTTCATTTGGCAATCTATAAGCCAAAACCGAAAAGTTGCCCTGTTACTCTCTAAGAAATTAGCTTCTTTGCGATCCTTTGAACTTATGAACTTGTTTTTGTGACTTAGCGTGCGGTTTTTGCATAGCAAATGACTGTCCAATGGCAGGGCAGCGAAATTGCTGTAAGCTAGTGTAATTAAATTAAAGCTGCCTTTACAATTAGCATATTTCTCTCAACAGTCGGTTGTCAAAGTTCTCTAAAGAGATACTTGTATGTAATAGAACCTGTCCCAAGTATTTAAAGATATTTGCTTTGCTTTTACACTTTCGTCAGCGAATATGACAGCGATGTGTGACAAGTGTAAACAAGATTTGTAGAAATAGTTAACTTTTTAATGGTCCATTGAATGGATTTAATAATTCTAATTTAGTTCAATATTTCTCAAATGTTTATAATATTAGTATCAGTGCTGCAAGCCAGTTTTGAGCCGAACCTGTTCCTAACCAGAGCTCAGACATTATTTTCACACTGAACCGAACCTTAAACCGAACTAATTGTGTACAAATAATGGAACTTGAAGCTGTTCCGAACCCAAGAAACCAGATCCTGTTGATTATTAGAGTCTCAAAACACAATTAGTAGATAGCAGCAAAGAGTAAGTGCTAAATTCGGTACACATGTGTATATAGCCCGGGTTTTTAGATTCTTGACTCCAATATTTCTTAAGTATTCGCTATTTGAATCTTCTAAACTATAATCGACTCAAGTCTAAGTTGGCAAGACTTATCCAACTATAAAGTTAATCGGCATATTATCTAGTGTATTTCACAAATTTCACAAATTATTGGTTTTTTATATAGATTCGAACCAAAAACCTTCACTCAAAAAGCTTTAACCTCAAGTTTTTGAACTTTAACCTTAGGAAAATGCTGGCTCGAACCTCTAACCTAGAGCTCCGGTTACAATTTTAACGCTTGCAGTCCTGATTGGAGTACTTAGTAGGAACACTCGCTTTAGAATGTGTAAATCTATATCAATGTTTAAAGCTTTGAAAACAAAAACGAGAGCGTAAGTTAAAGTCGGCCCTGCCCGACTTGGAAATACCCGTTACTCAGTTCGATTTGTGTTTAATAACTTCATGCGGCTCGGATAAGTATGCAACATTTTTTTAACTCGGACATTTATATATGTGAGATTGTAGATATTGGCCACATAGACTACACTGCAAAATCTGAGCTCGATATCTTACAAATTGTGGAAGTTATTCAACATTTTTTTTATTGCGGGGGCTGGAGGGGGGCGTGGCCACAAACAAACAAACTTGATCTGCCTGCAGACAATTCTAGCTTACATCTAAAATTTGGTTGCTCTAGCTCTTCTAGTCTCTGAGATCTAGGTGTTCATACAGACGGGCGGACAGAGGGACATGGCTATATCGACTCGGCTGTTGATGCTGATGAAGAATATATATACTTTATGATATCGGAGATGCTTCCTTCTGCCTGTTACATACATTTGCACGACTTTAGTATACCCTTTTTGCTCTACGAGTAACGGGTATAACTATCGATAGTGCCAAATTATCGATAGTTCTCCGCCTCGAGTGTCAACGGAAATTTAGTAGGCAAATTTCAGCAAATTTTCCCTTTCGAAAGCTTTAAACTGCACATTGTCCCCGCCCCCGCCCCCGCCGCACTTAAACCATTTCCTCATCAGGCAACCATATTTCCACCCACATCAACATCAACAAGAACAACCCCAATGTCCATCACAGAGAGAGAGAGCCAGCCAGAATCCAACACAGAGCTGTTGTTGCTGCCGGGCAGCGGTCGCCTGTATTGGTGCGTATCTATGTGACCGCTTGGCCGCGTGTGTGTGCGAAAAGTGGGCGGAGCCACGTCTGCGTAATGAAAACATTACATTTCCAGACCCTACGAGGGTGGATTCTAAGTTACTGGACTCTCTCACTGCTGGGCATTTGACGGTACCCCCCCCCCATAGGAAGTGGTCGACCAGGAAGAGCGTTTTGCCCCACCACAATCCGATCCGTGTGCTCAGCCATTATGCTTGTTTCCGCGAGAGCGAGAGAGTGGACAACGAGCAAGAGCAAGAGTGAGAGAGAGAGAGAGAGCTCTGCTGAAGCCGAGAGCGAGCGAATACGACTACAGCTCACCCTGTCGCACACTCGCGTGGCGTGGAGACTTGGACCGGCTGCAGCGACGCGTCGCTGGCTGGGGCCCAAAAGATACTTTTCTGCGGTGTGCCGGCCAGGCGGAATCAGTCAAAGTCTTGGAGTTGACGGCGCGACACACACGCGTGCTGAAGCTAACGTTCGTTCCTCTGTCCCGTGCTTTTTTGTTGCTGGTTTTTTCTGTGTGCTGTGTTTGTGTGTGCGAGTGTGTGCCGGTGTGTGTGTGGTATGTGCGCGGCGCCCTTATCATAGTGCTACCCTCTCGTCAGAGTGGCCACCAATCAAACCAAGTTCCTATTGAATCCTCCACCACGTCGTCGTCAGGGGCCGCCGCTATCATGCTGGTGCCGTCGGACATGATCGCGGCACAGTCCAAAATGGTCTACCAAATGAACAAGTATTGCGCCGATCGTGTCCAGGTGCGCAAGGCCCAGATACACAAGCAGATCCAGGAGGTGTGCCGCATCGTGCAGGACGTGCTCAAGGAGGTGGAGGTGCAGGAGCCGCGGTTCATCTCCTCGCTGAACGACTACAACGGCCGCTTCGACGGCCTGGAAGTGATCTCCCCGACCGAGTTCGAAATCATCATCTATCTGAACCAGATGGGTGTGCTCAACTTCGTGGACGACGGCACCTTGCCGGGCTGCGCCGTGCTCAAGCTGAGCGACGGCCGCAAGCGCTCCATGTCGCTGTGGGTGGAGTTCATCACCGCCTCGGGCTACCTGTCCGCGCGCAAAATCCGCTCGCGCTTCCAGACGCTGGTGGCGCAGGCCTGCGACAAGTGCGCCTACCGTGATATAGTCAAAATGATTGCCGACACCACCGAGGTGAAGCTGCGGATTAGGGAACGGATCATAGTGCAAATTACACCCGCCTTCAAATGCGCCGGCCTGTGGCCGCGGTCCGCCTCGCACTGGCCGCTGCCGGGCATACCCTGGCCGCATCCCAATATTGTGGCCGAGGTCAAGACTGAGGGATTCGATATGCTGTCCAAGGAGTGTATAGCGCTGCAGGGCAAGAACTCGGCCATGGAGGGCGATGCCTGGGTGCTGAGCTTCACCGATGCCGAGAATCGTCTGCTGCAAGGTGAGTGAGCGGAGGGCGGAGAGTGGAGAGTGGAGGCAAAGCCGACGGCGGGCGAGTATCGATACCAGTGCGCCATGGGGGAATGGGAATGGGGGAATGGGAACGCACCCATTGGTATTGGTAATCAGTGACACACTTAACTTTAATTGATTTATTTGACCACAAATCGGAGACTCAAGTTTTCATCTAATTGCTTGTAAATTAAGTTTGGGTAAGATTCGACGGAACGATTCCACGAACTTGGGGATGGCTCTAAAGGGAAACTGGTATTGTGGTTCCCATAAGGTCTCTAAGTATGTGGTAACCTGATTGAACCAGGAATGGTTCAGTTTGTTTTATGATTACTTACCTCAAGATTCACTCAAATCACTTAAAGATTCAGTTAGATTCGCCATATCGTGCTCTAAATTGTGTATTCAAGATGTAAACAAGATTTTAGTCTCGAAATCGAGACGAAACGATATCTCAACCCAAGATTTTAAACTCAATTTGAATCTTAATCCGACTTGCTTGGATAAAGATCGTTTATACTCGATTTTAAGATGAAACAATCTTATTTTTAGAATGAAAAACAGAGGAAAGTCGACTCGGTCGAGTTTTGAAGCACTTTTTCTAACTAAGACTACTTTTGGGACCTTACTTTTCTATGGGAGCTATACTATATAGATGTCCGATTTCAACCAAACTTAGTAGAATCAAGCAAAGGCCTAACAAACGAACATGTAAGAAATTTCGATTCCCTTGAAAACAAAAAAGTTTTTCTCAATAGAACTTCTTTTTTGACCGACTATTCGTACTGCAGCTATATGCTATAGTCAACCGATTTTGACAAAACTTTGTAGAATTGTGTGAAAGCATATAGAATTAGTGTATACCAACTCTCTGGACATTTCCATGGAAAACAAAAAAGTTTCTCTCACTAGAACTAGTTTTTCGACTCTACTTTTCTATAACAGCTATACTATATAGATGTGCGATTTCGACCAAACTTAGTGGAATTATAGGAAAGCATAGTTAACTAAGAAATACAAAGTTTGGAGGCGTTTCCATGAACAACAAAAAAGTTTTTCTCACTGGAACTAGTTTTTCCACCGATCGTTCCTAAGACAGCTATATGCCATAGTCATCCGATTCAGCCGGTTCCGCCAAATGTGTAGCGTATATGTATTTAAGGAATTCGTGCAAAGTTTGGTAGAGCTAGCTTGAAAACTGACACTGAAACAGTCCTAATGTTGGCTAAATCAACTCTGTTTGTCATGCTGATCAAGAGTATATATACTTTATGTGGTCGGAGATGCTTCTGTCGGTGCGTTACAAACATATGGACAATTTTCTGATGTAAACTCAAGACTTGGGATATGGCATATGACTCTTTCCTGAACATCATAATGAATACTTGGAAAACTTCGTATAAGCATCAAATAGATATACATTAAGGGCCGATTGTTTAACTTCCAAATAGCTAATATGTCTCAGATAAACTTTGATTTTGCTCTGGTATATGTAGGTTTATGTGACAGATAGCTTTATGTAGAAGATTAGAAAACGGCCCTTACATTTTTGCTTTTGTTTGTTCATTCTTTCAATGAGATATTCTTTCTGATAATTTCCTAAAACTTATAATAACTTTTATTTGAAACCTTACCTTGTCTGGGTTTCGAACTCGGGACAGCAAGGCCGTTTAACAAGCAGCACCATCGACCATTAAGCTCTTGGCCTTTAAAATGGCCAGTGGTGCAGATGGTAAGGTGTTGCTCTAGAGCGTGTTCCAGTCCCTTTCCAAGCAGGGACTATTTTGATATCTTTTCAGTCAAAGCAGCGATGAATTCTCAGTATAAATTGAAGGCAAAAGCCATTGGCATTTAGGCAGGAAGTAAGATAGAAGGGGCGCCTGTATTATAGAGATTTACAGTTATTACTCTGGATCGTGTAGGTCGTGTGTGTCGAAGTCTCCTTGGAAGCAACTTGTCTTCATACCAGCAAATGTTGAGAGTATTGCCTCCTCCCGGCATATGACTCGACCACAATCTCGCAGTCGAGATCGTATTCGAAGAAGAAAAATCTCTGAATTGAAGCATTTCTCTGGATGTATAGATACACGACTAAGTTAAAGTTAGCTCAGAAGTTTGGAATTTAGGCAACATGCAAAAGCTGAAACTGTTGGACAAGATCTAATCAAAACTGGTTTAAGCAGTTCGGAAGTGGGTTGCTTCAACTCCCTATGGGTTCCCTTAAGGTTCTCTGGAAATGGCAAGGGAACTGAACTTAAAATAGATTTGAAGAATAATTTTCCATGGACACATTTCCGGATAGTTCCACTGAACCACCCTTAATTCATCTCAATTGCCTTGGAGTGTCGAAAACTTATCGTTAAATGCGATAAGCAAATCTATCGTAATAGCCTTAATTAATCGTTTGCTCCGGCGATTCATCCAAAACTTTGATTAAGCCACCAAAAGTAGAAGAGTTCCACTTCAAATTCAGCCGTGTTTGCATCTGTTTTCGTCCGGAGCACATAAGTCCATCCATCAGTCCATTGGCATATTGTCAGAACTGTGCTAATCTGGGCCTGCCCCGATAATCACGTGACGTTCTCATAATTTCGACTAATCAATTTTGAGCGATATTGACAGAATATTGGCACTCGACACCGACCCGCCGGGCGGGTTTCATAATTAGAAATTGTCAAGTGGAATCCGGGAGTAAATAACATTGAATGACATGGGTAATTATGGTGACTACGGCCCCGATCCGTATCTATGGAGGACCCACATGGTAACTGGTAACCGTTAACGATTCGGCTCGCCGGTAATGGGATACCCATGAAGTTGGTCGATGTCCCCAAAAGCTTTTGCGGCTAAATTATTATGCCCCTCGACGCATTAAATTAAATGACAAACACGCGGACAATGGGCCAGGGGCGGCGGCGTTGTGGAGGGGGGAGGGGTTCGGCCGCAGATGCTGCCTCGTCGTTAGGGTTTTTCGAGTTCGATTTCGGTTTCGGTTTCGGTTTTCGGTTGAGTTTTTCGTTTGCGTTGCTGCTGTTGTTTTATTTATTTGTTGACTTTATCTAATCGCCGAGATTTAAAATATTTATAAAATCGTTTAGAAATTTATTTATGGCCCAGGCATTTGGGCATTGTTTATAGTTTATATCGAAGCCAACGGCAAACTCGTTTCGTGGGTTCGGCTGGCTGGCTGAGTGGCTGACTAACTGCGCTTATCTGGCCAAGATCAGTTGAGCGCAGGCATGGCCCCAGGAAGGGGCCCCCGTGTCCCCCATATCAAATACGGGGACAAAAATAACAAAACTAAAACAGAAACAGATTTATGATCGCAGCCAACCGGGCGTCGACTGTGGGGGCCCGTATCTCATCTCATATCTGGCACCCAAAATCAGATGTCGCGCTTCGAACGGTATTGGCCGGCCGCACTTGACCATTTTGTGATTCTGCAGTTGGGTAGCATCTAAGCTAGATGGGGCTCATTTGGAGATGTCGTTTCCAATTATGTTGTTCGTTGGGGTCCTATTTTTCGATGCAACTTGAGAGGCACTGGATACAGGCTACTCAATCGATTTGCCTTGAGAGATAATGGCAGCGAAAGCTCTTTCAAAAGCTTCATAAAGCTTGCTTCTCCGTGTTAATTCAATCTCAGGGATACAGATTCGACAGAAGAAAGCTGCGAAGACAGCTTAACTGAAGATGAGGGTGTTTATAAGCTACCTCCCAGTTTGACTAACTTTTCTGTCAATTCACAAAGGCTGCACATACTAAATTTGGTAGTTTTTCTCTGCCATTTATTGGTATTATCTGCTTCAGAGCAATGGCCGCGTTTAGCAGTAGAGCTAAACTCCTGTGATACGGTCTCATGATAGATATGAGATGATGATGATACGTGATACAGGAGCATGTATCGAGCAAGTGAGCTGAGCTAATACGATTGAGCTTTCTCCGTCCGTCTGTCTGTCCGTTTCTACGCAAACTAGTCTCTCAGTTTTGAAGCTAACGTGCTGAAATTTTGCACGGAGTCTTCTTTTTGCTGCACGCTACTAATATATCAGAACTGACCGGATCGGCTGACTATATCTCATAGCTCTCATAGGAACAATCGGTTGGAAAACTAGTTTTAGTATTAAAAACTTTTTTCTTTTTCATGGAAACGTTTCCAAACTTTGTATTCAAAGGTTTTCTATGCTTTCTTATAATTCTGTCAAGTTTGATGAAAATCGGACAACTATATGGCATAGCTGTCATACAAACGATGGGTCTAAAAAACAGTCTTGGCTAGAAAAACTTGTTTGTTTTTAATGGTAGCAACCTCAAATTTTGTATTTGTTTGTTTCACATGCTTGCACCTGGTTCTACAAATTTTTGTCGAAATCGGTTGACTATATCATATAGCTCCCATACGAACGAACGGTCGCAAAGTGGGAAAAAGATTATTTTTGGAAATATTTAAGCGAGCACTGGCACAGACGAAGTTAGCTTAAGGCGTTTTTGTCCATAACGTAGATATATATATAGTTCATACCCAAGACAATCCGATTCGGATATATTCAGGCTTGCTCTGATACTCGTAGAGTGAAGGCTAGTTCTTTGCGGCGATATACGACTGCTTTTTTTTGCTCAGAAGTTCTATGTTTCGAGTGTGGTGCAGCGGGTAGTGTGTGTGCCTATTGTGTTATAGGAGGTCGTGTTTCCAAAGGTCAAAGAAACACATCCAACATAATTTTGTTTTTTGTCATTTCTTTCCACTTCACCAGGTGCCAGCCGGCGTCGTTGTTTAAGCATACTGAAGACTCTGCGGGATCGACAGCTGGACTTGCCCGGCAATCCGGTCACCTCGTACCATTTGAAAACACTGCTGCTCTACGAGTGTGAGAAGCATCCCAGGGAAATGGAATGGGAGGAGAACTGTATAGCGGATCGCATCAATGGCATCTTCCTGCAGTTGATCTCGTGCCTGCAATGTCGGCGCTGTCCCCACTACTTCCTGCCCAATATGGATCTGTTTAAGGGCAAATCGCCGGGAGCGCTGGAGAATGCGGCCAAGCAGGTCTGGCGCCTGACACGCAACATGCTGACGAATGTCCGCTGGCTGGAGGAGCTGTAGGCGCCGCGCCGAGCCGAGCTGAGAGGTTGTTTAGGTATTCTTTTTTTTTCATGTCAGAAATTGTAACCCAAATACTATTTGATATTTTGCTAGTTCGTAAACTAAGTTTAAGGTGCTTTCGAAAAGTATACGCCGCTTACAGAGTTTCCTATATTTAAGGGATTTACGCACAAATCTTGAAGCAGAAGAGGAGGATGTAAGAGTTTCTTTTTTTTTTTTGATTGTTTTTAAATTATTTATTTAATCTTAGCTTTGGCTTCTTTGTGAGTTTAGTCAATAAAACTTAAGTTTTTTTTGAAATGGAAATGGAAAATGGGCTTTGTTTGCTTGCTGTTGCGGGAGACTAAGAAGCGGCCACAATAATGTGTACAATTATTTAATTTATGAATGACATTAAATTTAATTTGCATGTTTTGTGCGCCGAACGACGAACGGACGGTGGGTGACACGTGACCAAAATGCTGGATGGTGTCGATCAAGGGGATCGATCGGCCGGCGGTTGAGTCAGCCGCCTCAAAGTGGGCCGCCGTCGCGAAATTTATGTTGAGTTTATGGGATTTGTTAACTGTCCGCAAAATTGCTGTTAATGTGCCATTAAAATGCGTCACATGTCCATGTCTAGGCGGACAGTTGAAGTAGTGCACGAGTGCTGGGATCCAACACATGGATGGCGCTTTGCTAAGGATTTGGTAGGTTGGTAGATGTAGAGCTAGATGATCCTCTGTCTTTTGGTACATATGGTTCCCCTTTTTTTCTCAGCAAATACTCAAAGAGCGACGAGCCAAGTAATTTTCACCAAAAACATCATAAGAAACTTCGGGCAGCAACCCAGCGGTGGAAATTGCCATTACATAATGGATTACTCCTGCATTACTTTGCCTTCTGTATGCCAATACAGTCCGGTTTACTTCGCTTTGTAAACGGTGTGCGCACAACATGCATTACTGGTAACGCAGGGTGTATGCTAGAGCCGAACTGACATCGGATTCCCATTACAAATGCGTATTACTTTTTCAAAATTGTAATGCAGCTTGTACGCAGTCTGTTTACTATCCCTTTATAGATTAGAAGCAGGTGTGTAGTGCATTACTTTTTCGCCAGGCGTAATGCATACTTTCGACAGAACAGCTCTCCGCCGCTGGGAAACTTCACCATGTGAATGCAGACTTATTCAGAGAGAGAGAGAGAAGATACATATTTAGGATGCACCCAGTGGCGCATATGCTCATTATTGCGTCCATTATTAATGCATTACCTCTCGCCTGTATGCATTCAGAAACCCAATACAACCTGCCTTACTTTCTTAAGAAATGGCCAAATTTTCCGCACGGTACATGAGTTTATTGAATTTTGTAATGCAGAAAGTAATGACGTGCCGAAGTTTCTTTCGGGTCCCCATTACACATGCGTATTCTTTTACCATATTGTAATGCAGAAATTCTCGAGCCATTACAAATGCGCTGAAAAAAAATCTCATAGGTAATGTATTACATTGTGGCTCGTACGTAATGCATTATTTCGACCGACCACATTCAGCCCAGCGCCACTGGGCAATAGAAAGAGAGGAATCCATAGGCGGCATGCAACACCAAGCAGTTGCGTTCTGATTACCAGGAGTAAGACGATGAGTGGAAGAACTATGGCACACTCCATGCTTGTCACGAAACCTACGGAATATTGCACTCCAAACAGTTCCCGGCACCCAAATTGATGAGCTGACGATTTGGCGGCGACGTTGATATCCAACATAGATGAATGCTCGAATAACGTTTACGCAATGTCGAAGCTCTGGGACCACGGGTAAGTGTATCGTCCTACGGCGCATAAAAGTATGTCTCCTGCCGGCTAGCATTGAAGGCCATGAAGTGGTTTGCTTAATTCTCCAAGATATTTCAGTGAATTATTTAACTTTTGCAAGAAATTGTCAGCTGTTTTTAGAAAAACCGAGTTGGCAGGGCCATGAGCGCACTTTTATATGGCTGAGTAAGGCCAAGTACAGAGAAGCAAAGGCAGAGGCAGAGAGTTTTTTTGAGTAACGAGAACTGTTTCTTTATTCTCAGAGCGGCCTAAGATTGCGATTGATTGTAATGCATACTTTTGCGTGAACGTGAAGGTACTTTGCAGAGAACTCACACTGCTGCCACCTCACCTCTCTTGTTGCATCATGGAGCAGGCAACAGCAAAAGGCCACTGTATACGAAACGGTCACTCTGTACGGGTCAGCTGTTGTTTGTTTACAAAAAAAAGGCGAGCCAAAGCATAAGTAAGTAAAGTAAAAGTAAAATGGAAGACACTTTCATGCATGCAGATGGTGCATAGAGTATTATAAGTTTGTGCAAAAGTATGTAACAGCCAGAAGAAAGCATCTTCATACGCCATAAAGTATATATATATTCTTGATCAGCATCAACAGCCGAGTCATGTCCGCCAGTCTGTCCGTATAAAGGCTCAGTTCTCAGAGATGGTAAGAGATAGAGGTTTGACTTGTATGACACATATGCTTCTTATATCTATAGGCATATCAAGTTTATTTTCAATTTTGGCCACGCCCCCTACCGCCCAGGCAATTTGGAAAAAACGTCATATCACCCACAGTTTTAAAGATAGATGGTTTGTACCTTCTAGATTTAGTAATTAGAATAATTTATCGATTCGCCAAAGGAATAGTAAAGATCGCATGAACGGTTGTCGAGTTATGCTCAAAAGACTGTTCGCTGCTGCAGCGCAGTGGCAGCGCTGCTACTGCCGCATCAAAATTTATGCTGAGCGTATAATTTCGTTGGCACAGAGTATGTTATAGTCGGGCTTGATCGACTTTCTTTCTTGTTTATGCTATTTTGCTGCCATTTTTATCAAATTCTCATGGGTATCACAAGTTCTATGGCCCCCCGCAAGAGTTTATCAGCTGTTGGCCAAAAAAACAAACAAAAAAACAAGTTGGCAGGGCCAGGCTCTTTCACAGATGTCTGCATGATGCAACTATATAAGGTGAGGTGCCATGAGTGTGAGTTCTCTGCAAAGTACCTCCGCGTTCAGTGCTGCGCGTTCTTTTGAAGCGTAAGCTTTTGGCAAAAGTACGCATCACACTCATAACGCCTCACCTTGTATCGTTGCATCATGGATGTCTGCAAGCATCTCTGAGAGCTTTCTTCAGCACCTTCTCTGAGCAATGTTATTAGTTAAAATCAGAGCAAACTCTCAGCATCTGCTCACCTTGCTTAAATGGCAACTGTGGTGTAGGAGTACCGTGTGGCCGCACCACTTTCAAATGGAACATCTAATGAGGCAGTCACCCTTCCCCTTCAGCAGCATTTTTCTACATACTTTCGGGGTGGTCCGCCCACTGCCTTCTTTAGAGCCAAAATTGTTTGTTTTTTGTTTGAACTCAAATCGCATCGCATTGATCAGTTGCGCTTTTTGTTTTTAATGAATTGTTGTTTATGGCATTTGATTTGCATTTTAATTTGCCTTGAGAATGTTTTATTTGTTGTTGTTGCCTGCGGTCACATTTTTTTGGCGTGGTGTTTGATGCGCCGCTTCCCACACAAATTAAATGATAATTAATAAATGATAAGCCCCGGGCCAAGTAGTGTGTGTTGTGCCCAGATATTTGGGCCATTTAGATTCATACACAAATTGGAGGAACATTTCGTTGTGGCCGTTTTGAACACACCATTTGTTATAAACAAATTGAAGAGCCTTCAGCCGGGGTCACTCCTCGGGCGGGCAATTTGCATTCCTGGGGCAGCTACCTACAACAAGCCGGGCTGCTGCTGCTGCCGCTGCTGCTGTCAAACCCACCTCTCGAGTTCCGTTGCCGTGGCCAAAATCAAAACAAATGTTTCATTTAAATGGTTAATTTCATCAGCTTACAAGACCCTGATGAGGCTTCCAATCGTGAGAATGGCGAGGCCGGCCATCCCGGTTTAATTTGCGCACTTCAATCAAACTGCAGGCCGGGCCAACTGCAGTCGCTGCCGCTGCTGGAGAAGAGTGCATTAAACCCGTGGATGTGGCTGAGGATGAGCTGCGGCGCTTGCCACTTAGCATAAATGGCTCTGGCCGTGCACCGAGAGAGCACCCAAAGTCAAAGTGAGCCACGACCTGTGTGGCCATTGCATCAGGCTAACAAGCTGTTATTAGAGCCTCTTAGGCTGTCATCGCCAGCGTGCTTGATTATAGCCCTTTGACAAAAAAGTAAATATTAATTTAATACGCGGGGCAGGGCAGAGCAGAGCAGGCCGGGCCGGGCCGGGCCATTCCAGGCAAGTGGAGCGCCTTGGGGCCCTCGAGCGAAGGCGAAGGCAAAGCGAAGACGCTGAAGTCCATGCAATTTACGCACGTTTTACAGGTGATGATGAGGCAGTAAAATCTTCGGGGTTTTCAGTTTCGATTCACAAACTGTTCCAGTTTACTCAGCCTTCATCTTCGCACACCAATATGAATCTCAGGTAAGTCAATTCACTGAAGAGAATTTACAAATTTAATTAAACTTTAATTAAACAAAAGATCCAAAAGAACCTGCACTTTTAAGAGTGAAACGGCAAAAAGAAATATACATTATAATTCTTAACTCGGATATGGTTATTTTTATTCGTCGTCGAATCGACTACGCGATTTCTAAAATAAGCAAAAATATATGCTAAAAATTAGCAAATTAAGTATTTAAACATAAAAGGTTTAACAGGCTTGGAGAATGTTGCTTAAATATGCCTTTCATTTGCGCAAGTCGAAAACAGAGTTCAACCGTAGAGACTTTATATAATTCCAATATAATTCAAATTAAATCAAGTTCAGACTAATTAGAACCTTCTTGGTATTCAGATCCTAAATTTCAAATTTTTGCAAAAAGCATTCCAAAGTGACGGGAAAACGATCAAAAATTATGGAAATGGATTGTGAAAGTACAGAAACTTAGATCAGCAATTCAAAATAAACAAAAATAAACAAATAAACTGCTTAAAAAGAAGACGGAGAGTTCCAATCTCCCAGCAGGGCGAACGAAAATGAAATGATGTCGTTTACAGCTGCTTTGCTTTGAGTTGTCGAGTCGATTGTGCACTGCTGGCATAGAGTTGCTTTGGAAAAACTATCGATAGCACTTGGCATAGAGTTGCCTGCTGCAAAAACTATCGATTACATTCGCCAGCATTTGAATAAGAGCGACAAACATATTTTAGTCTGCAAAGTAGCCAAAATATTTGGCTAAATTTGTCATTAGATTCGCAGACTCTGAAGCGTTTTCAGCAACCAGCCAAGGCGAATGTATAATTAATAAGCACTAATATTTGTTGTTCAAGTACACAGCGAAAAAAAGGATATTAAAGAATATCGATTGGATGATTTCCGGTATACATTTGGACGGGATATGTCTTTAATATCCCTTTAATCATCCAACGGAGCTAGAAATCATCCAGAGGATATGAGAACTGATGATCCTTTGGATGATTTTGCAGCTCCGCTGGATGATTAAAAGGATATTGAAGACATATCCATTTCAAATGGATCGTTTCTTTTTTCTGTGTACTTTAATGCCATAAATACCATCGTTGCTCTGGCTAAGTGTCGTAGTTTCTGAGAAATGTTAGAAATGCGTTTATATGTACCGAAATTTCTTAAACTTTGATGACTTTTTTTTACTACTCGAGCGCTTTTGTTGGTTGTTCTTAGATATACTGAAACTGGAGCTTAGGTAACCAATGATATGTATGGCATGGTGCCCCTTATGATTATGGTGAGCGTTTAAACAGTGTTTTTTCTTTCTTTTCTTTTTAGTTTGTAAATTTCCAAAGAATTCTTGAAGAAGAAACAGGAAACGCCAAATTTGGGTATGTACAGTATTGTATTTAAGACCGTTTTGTTCTTATATATATATGCTTGATCAGACCATGTCGGTCTCTCCGTTTGTCTGTCTGTATGAACGCTTCAATCTAAGAGACTTTAAGAGATAGTGCCACAAACTTATGCCTGAAGGTAGGTCAACTTTGTTTCAGATAAGGAAAACTCTTGCTTACTTAGTTTGTATATCTTTCCTAAAATATGTGAAATGTTCTACTCTTGAATACAACATCAAAGTTTTAGCAGAAATCTGCCACATAGAATCAGAATGTTGAGTCTCTTTGATTGATTGGATGATTGAAAATCCAAAGAATATCTAAAACAGGGAATATCCATGGTTATGGCCAGAGCTATTTATACTTTTTAGTGGTCTATAAAGGGGTTGTTCAAGAAGAGCGAGGTCAAAAAGTGAGAGTGCAAGCAAAGAGAGCGCTGCTTGCGCTCACGACTTCGGCTTGGGCTCGACTCGTGTGCTTGTAAATAGCCGATTGTGCTCGGCCCCTGGGGGCTAGAATATGATGATATATATATAGATAATAAGTTGCCTACAAATATAGTCGGCTTTTCTGCTTATCAATATTTCTTGCACTTAAGAAAATAGATCAATTGCGACTGGGTTATACCCTGTATGTGTGTCAATTCTCTGATAAAACGGTTAGCTTTTAATTGTGGCGCCACAATTGCTGCTTATAACTCGACCAGCATGTTCATGGTCTCTGTACCTTTATCAATCTACCCTGCCGCCACTCATTCCTGTTCTCCCATCCACCTTATTGGGTATGGGTATGGGTATGGGCCATGTGACGAATGATTAAGCTCTTCCAGCTCTGCCACCGCTAAGCGGATTTGTGTCCATGGGCCATTAAACTGTTGCGCGTTGCTTTCTTTCTTTCTGTTTTTGCTGCTGCTGCGCTTAAGTCCGAATGACATTTGACTACTTTATTGCATTATGACAGCGAACAAATCAGCGACATGACCACAAGCCATCCTCCGTCGATACCGATACCCAAAACCAGTGGCTCCCAGTCCCCCCTCCACCGTCCACCGTCCACCTTCCACCGTCCACCTTCCACTTGGTTTTTGCTGGGACTCATTACGCATGCGCCGCATGATGATCTACTGCAGAGTCCCGCTCCGGCTCGGGGGCCCAGGGACATGTGTTTCGCCAACATCTGATGGGAATATTAATTGTGACGAATGCACCTTTTGTGGTGGTGGTGGTGCTCGGTTGCTCGACGACAAGTGCAGGCTAATCAAGCTCGGGATGGGCGGGCGGGGGTAGGGGACCCGGTGCTGTCATTTTGCTTAACATTAATTTCAAATAATATCATAATTTATCGTTACATGGGAAGGGCGAGTCCGCGCCGCATTTCCAGTCCGCACACGTACACCAAAATCGATCTCAATTTCGTAGTTCAGATATCACGCGCAGCCCAGAACAGCCCGCTGCCACGTTCCCGTAGGACTCTGCACGGTCATATATGGCCAATATATGCGGCGGCCCTTTTCAAGCCGCCACGATCACCATCACCGGTGACATTTTGCCCGGTGGCTGGCCGGCAACGGGCGGGGGCGCTCTCCTTGCCCCGGAGGGACCAGGGCCTGTTGACATGTCGCTGGTCGTGATTGATTTAGGGCCGCTTTTTTGTTTTTCCGCTGAAGCGCAGCCGTTTGAACCCGTTCCCATTGTTTTTGTACCAAAAAAGGGCCGTTCAACAAAGACGGCAACGACGTGGCCGCTCGATTGAGAGAATTCGAGCGAGCGGGCCGGGGGGGGGGGGGGGGGGGGGGGGGGGAGAACTTGGGGTCCCATGTTAATTGATAGTATTTGGATTAGCTGATCCGATAAATGCAATGCATTTTAGATGAATTCTGAGAATTCAATATGCTTGGGTAGACTGATTTGAATTTGGGGGGACAAAAAGCAACCAAGGAACGAAGGTACAAATAGCTCAAATCGAATGTTTTGGTGGGTAATTTATGTGAGAAGTGGTGGGTAAGGTTTGGGAGTTGCTCCACAGTTATTCCAAACTAAAGTTCATACCCAGCCAGGGACTTGGCTTTCTGAGAAAAACTCAACCAGAACAAGTTTAGTGGGGTCGAACCGCAACAAATCACCTCAAATCTGTTTAGTTTGATGTGTACGTTCATAAAGTTTGGTTTAAGCCAGCAGGAATCGATTATGAAGGCCTCAGCCATCGAATAGCAACTCTTTTCTGGGTATGTAATTACCTGGCAAGTCTCTTCATGCCAATGGCAACTACAATTTAGCTTGTGCTTTGTTTTTGAGTTGATTTTTGGTTCAAAATTTGAATTTTCAACAATTTTATCATTTGGACTTGTAGCCCAGTCTTCAACTATGATGAGTTTTCGTCCGAAACTTGAGATTTATAAGATTTTATCACTTGGACTGCTGATTTTACCATTTTTATCACTTGGACGTGTTGCCAAGTTTTCGCTAAAGCTGTTTTTGCTGTCGAACTTCAATTTACAACAATTTTTATCACTTGGACGTGTTGCCAGGTTTTCGCTAAAGCTGATTTTGCTGTCGAACTTCAATTTACAACAATTTTTATCACTTGGACGTGTTGCTTGGTTGTCACTGAAAATGATTTTGCTGCCTAAACTCGACAGTCAAGAACCTATATCACATATACTTCTTGCTTAATCCTCACCTGAAAGGTTTTTTAGCCGAAATTCGATGTGCCAAGCATTTTATTATTTGGACGTGTTGCTCAGTCGTCACTAGAAGTGAGTTTCCATTCGAAATTCGTTCTTTGTTGAAAGGATCTTTATTATCAGGCTGATTTTTGTTGCATTTTTTTTTATTTGGACTTGTTGCCTGGGCTGAAATCTTTCACTAAGAAGCTCAGAACTCCTTGTTCCATTCCGTTGATAAACATATTACCAGATTCCGGTTCATAGCTTACCGGATGGTTTTCTCTCTCTCCCTGCCGCCTTCCATCCAGCCAGTTGGGTAGTAAGTACGGGCGAGTATGTAAAACCCGCTTGGCTTATTTATGTCTGTAATATGCTGTTGTTTATTGTTGTTGATATTTTTTTATTGTACAATTCCGCGGAATGGCCGCTCAGCTGGACAGCCTGTACATATGTACCCACCGTACAGACCTACCTACAAAATAAACGACTGTGTTGACTGTGTTGTGGCTGATGATAATGATGGTGGCGGGCACGGCGGAGTAGGAGGGGTTGGTGGGCAACTGCTTACTTAAAAACAAAAGAGACACCACAAAGAAGGAGCAGAGCTGGCGGAGCGGCCAAGAAGACAAACGTTGCGGCGACAACGTCGAGCAAGTGACAAACGTTTAGATGGATGGACCGACCGGACCGGACCAGAGCGGCGAATAAGCCAACCGAAAAACGCGACGATTGCACATAAATTATATTCAAATTTTGTTCAAGATCCAACAGATATATAAATACGGGAAAAACACACGCACACGCACACGCACACACATGACATTTCTCAGTCTCTTTTGGGATCTCCCTTCGCCCTTTGTTTGTTGGGCTGAATTTATGCAGATATCGCCTATCTACATAGACACATCGCCCGTCCCCCGTCCCCGTGGAAATCCAGCGCGCCAAAAATCAAGCAACACCTGGCCACACTTGATCCACTCCCACCGAGATGAGATCCATTAAGAACTCCGCTGACAGCTATGATAATACGCCATGGACAGATGGGACATGCTGTATATAGCCTTTTGTGTGCTTCCTGACTTTAACAAATGCAAAGCTCTTTTGAATCTCATTTAGATACGAGCTGTTTGTGCAGATGAGTGGCCAAAGCGCCACCTGATTGATGTGCCACCACCAGCCAGGTCCCACAAAAGATCTACGAAAGAAAACGAGAGAGAGGTATTCAGCACTCACATTATCTATTTCATATTAATAATGTCATTGAACAGATGTGAATGCTTTTGTTATAGTTGACAGACAAAAGATAGTTTGAGATGTTGGAAAACTTTAGGTGAGTTCCACTCCTAGAAAATAGTAACGAACAGGTGAATGCACTTGCCCTGGCTGTTGGAGTGAGACAAGGATATAAGAGTTTACATATCCCTATCTTGGAAAACACTCATTTTTAGATATCATTGCGCTTTTTTAAGTTATGGTTCAAAAACTATGGAAGTTTCCGACTTATTTCACTTAGAAATTACCTCGAAAATGTCTAAATTCAAGAATTAACAAAGATAATGTGGCGAAACAAGTGAGTTGATAATATAAAGTTATTCTTGTATGGTGATTGTTGTCTTATACAAACTTTGGATGAAAATTTTATAAAGAACATGTCGGAAATTTGTTTAGTTTTAAGTCCATTACTCCGAAAGGCTCTTTAATATCAAAAATGTGTAAGTGTAGACTAAGAGAGTCTATTTACTAGTTCATTTTGTGATTTTTTTCTATGGGCGTATCAATTCTAAGAATGCTTTATTAACCTATTAATTTTGTGAATTTTTTCCATGAAGTTTGAAGAATTTCTTGAACTTGGGGAAAAATGTTTGATTTCGCAGAAAAATTCATATTTTTCATATTTCAATCAAAATAATGATATCTAAGGAAATAGAACCATACTTTGGTTTTGGTTTTTCGTGTTGGTTATTTAACTAAGTTTGCATAGAACCAAATTTGGTTTGATTAGGTGAATAAATATGGCTACAGTACCGAAAAGAGTGAACAAACCTCTTGCAGCAATAGTTTATGCAAATTTCTCTTAAGCCTGACAAAATGTACAATATATTTGAAAATACTGTAGGAACCTTTGCTATCGTCTCTGGTTCAAAAGTTGCTTAAATTTGATAACTCGTGTTATTTTATGTGAATGTGAATAGGATAAGGCAAGGTCCAAGAATAGGCTCTGATGTATCATTTGGTCTAGTGGTTCTTGCAATGTGACAAATAGTGTAGCATTTCCATATATCGATGTTTTGCGGTGGACGGAAATCGATTTTTCATATATTTTTCGATTCGTTCATATAAAACTCAAAAATCGACCAACACTTGCAAATTTTGTTATGGCTTTAGCTTTGCCCCAAGCACAGCAGAGAGACGGGAGAAAACCTACAAAGTTGTTTTTGTGAATTTCTTTGGTTTGTGCACTGTGCGCATAGGCATTGGGCACCTCTGCAATAGACTTTGATTTTGACTGATTTTAATGGAATGAGTTGTTGTTACCTTATTAGTGATGGCCTGATGGTTCAGTACTAGCATGTGGGTTCTACTAGAAACACGGCTGGGTGAATAGCTTGAAATTTTGAATCTGAACTCTATTTAGTATGCCGTATTGGTTGTTTCTTTACCTATAACTTATCAACTGTGAGAAAAGGATAAAACGCATGGGAATCTTTGGCAAGTATAAGTAAAACACTTATACAAACTATGTTACTTCTATATCTTAAAGCATAAACCATTTATTTGGCCGGAAAAAAGCTAGTTCTCAAGAGTTTTTCCTAAAAAGACCCTTTCATATATCAAAATCATATCAAATTGTACACGTTTTAAGGTATCTCTCATTGGGAAAGCAGGAACTGCTTTCAGAACCTAGAATTTGCCTTGAATTACGTCAAAGAAATCGTACCGAAATTTGTGAAATATTTTCTTTAGTCTTCCTGAATGGAGCATCGTACTACATACATAATGCTTGTTGTGCCATCATGTTTGGTTTAAGACGAATGTGTCTAATTGAAGAACACACAGTACTAATTTTGACGGATGCTTTGATGTTTAGCACATGTCGCGGGACAGGACAGAACAGGAGGATGGGCGGTGTAGTTTCTATGCTCAAAGATCTGAAACAGCGCATGAATAGTTGCCCCACAATCTTTACACGCATATTTATAATGCATGCATGCATGTATGTACGCGTACAGTGGCAGTGGGGTCATTGGGGGTGGGGGTAGGGGTAGGCGGTAGGTTGGAACAGACGACAGTTGCTTGCTTTGGAACGCTGTCAGAAATTGCCAACTGGCACATTAATCCACACGACATATTTATGAGTGTAAATGTATCTGCGGCTGGCTGGCTGACTGGTTGGGTCGGGTTGGGTTTGGGTTTGGGTCGGAGTCGGAGTTGGAGTCGGAGTATCTGTGAGATATAAAGATATTGTCGACATGGACGAGGGTTGCTCTTTGCTAAATGAGTGCACATTTCAGATAAATTATGGCGCTCCGCTCGTGTGCGTCGACAACAAATTAAAGTTGCACACACACACACAGAGAGAGAGAGAGACACGGGGAGAGTGCAAACATCAAAGAGCGCGCCGCAGCGTGTCTCGGTGCTTCGGGGGCGGAGCCTTGTGCCCGGGCCCATGGGCCAATGGGAGAGTGCGCGTTCACAGATACTCACCCATACCAGCTGGGTGGGTGGTGGTTGGGGTGGGGTGGTTGATACAGATGCAGAGATACAGATACAGATACAGTATCTCATCGATTTTTGTGTGCTTTGCATTGGAATTCATGGCACGAGACAGAGCTGAGACACTGATGCGACGCCAACTTGGTAGTCTGTCTGTCACGTGACACGCTGCACTCGCTGCTCTCTCTCGCTCACTCCCTCAGCCACACTCACCCACACACCCACAGCGACTGCATTTTATCTGGCCAAGCTGTAAATATCCGCGAGATTTACAACGACTGCGACCGCGTCCATGCTGATATCTTTTCGCGCGAATCGTGGCCAGCATTCGATACCATAACGACCCGCCTAACGCATCCGCTGGCGGCTAATCCACATCCACTGTATCAGCATCAGCATCGCCGGCTGGCCCATGGCCGTGCTCCTCCGCCGTTGCCTGTCCACGTAACTCAGCCCCAGAGCTGAATTGTTCCTTTGTTCTGTTCGCATAATTGGCTAAAAAGTCACTTGCCGCCGCCGCCGCCGTTGCCGTTGCCGTTGCCGATTGCCTCTGCCTTTGTAGTTGCCGCCAGACCGGACGTCGCCATGCTCGTCCCGCCGGACATGATGGCCGCCCAAACGCGCATGATCTATCAGATGAATCGCTTTTGCGCTGAGCGCGTCCAGACTCGCATGTTCAAGACCGCCTCGGCCATACGGGAAATATGCAAAATTGTGCAAGACATTCTGAAGGAGGTGGAACTGCAGGAGCCGAGATTCATTTCCAGCCTGGTGGAGTGCAACGGCAGGTAAATACAAACATTCATGCAATGAAGATGTTTCCCTTTGATGGTTCACAAGTTTGGGGCATCCGAATCCAAGCTTAGCAAAGTAACTTTGTATCTGTGGCTGGAGGGGGGTTTTCCCATCTTAGCAAGCTAGCAAGCCTGTCAGCGCAGGATGAATTATTAGGAAAAGTTGGTTGAAGAGTAAGAAAATCGTATCATTCAGAAGACATGGATTCGACTTCAGACCAGCACAATTTTTGATTTTCAGCCTGGCATAGCTTGAGATGCCATTTGCACTCCTAGAGGCCAGGTTTGTCGAAAGTCTTGGACTAGATTTACACGGTGAAGCAAACTTCATGGTGCTCTCTTTGCAGGCGAGAGAATCAGGTGAGATTCTAGGCCTTTTCTTCCTAAAACGTTGAATATTCCGCCTACTAAGAGAACTTGATCAAGTTTGCTTCACCGTGTAAATACAGTCGTAGTCTGAAAAGCTCTGAGAAACTGGAGTACACTCCTTTGGCATCCCATTCTATAAATATTTATGGCTACACAGTAAAAGATGTACAAAAAGATCCATTTGTAATGGATATTTCTTAATTTACATTGTTTTAATTATAAAAATATTCATTTTTCATATCCCTTGGATGATTTAAAATCCCAACAAGGGATATTTAGATAAATCCATTCCAAATGGATACCAAAATCATCCAAATATAATGTAATATTCTTATTTTTCTCTGTTTACTTATCAATTACGATTAGAAATCAACAAAAATAAGGGGGGCTATCTACGACTACCAAAATACAAGCAAAAGTAATTAAACGTAATCCAAAAATATTAATTACTTTAGATTTTTTGCCAAAAATGTAATATTTAGCCCTTAAAAACGTAACCAAACCCCATTAGAAATCATGGAAAACCAAAAACCAGCATGACCTGCTGCCTTCTACAGACATATCTACCTTTCTAATATGCCCTCTGGCAGAACTATTCACTACAATTACCATTACCATTACAATTGCAGATAATTAAAAGCAATTCCCGACTAATATACTTTTGTAATTGCAATTGTTACTTGAAATTACGTTTATTTAGTAGATTACTTATTACAAAAGGCGATTACATTTGCAATTACTTGAATAATTGTGCCTGTAAAGTGGGATTATTAAGTATTTCTGCCTGAAATGATGAATTATTCATGTATTTCTAGGTGTAAACTGACATTATTTACCCTACCTTACGCCAAAATCAAAGTAATCATGTCTGGGTAATATGTTTTCTCTAGGAACCATTGTTTACTCATGTGCCCAGGCATATTTCACTGCTTCGGCCATAATAAAATGCTCAATGTCTTCAGTTTAACGATCATGCAAAGCATTTGAGCCAACTGTTCGCTTCTGTTGTAAGTTGAAATGTATTTTATAATCGCTTCTTGACTTTACTCTTTGAGTAAACGATCTCTGTGGA
The DNA here is from genome assembly GCA_035044985.1 of Lordiphosa fenestrarum. NCBI lineage: Eukaryota > Metazoa > Arthropoda > Insecta > Diptera > Drosophilidae > Lordiphosa > Lordiphosa fenestrarum. The sequence goes on along the minus strand of JAWNNO010000297.1, from coordinate 990,779 downwards.
ATCAGAGATTCTCTTTGACTTTACTGCCACCAGGGTATTCAATGCAGGAATGAAACATCCAATATATAAATTATCCTCCATTTCAAGAAAGTCTTATGTGGTTTCTATGAGGGTCATCAAAGTGCGGAATTTTCTTAATCTAGCGGAATCTATGCTTAATTTGTGACACAAATCTGCGGAATTGCTAAACCAAACTAAGAACATCTCCCTGCCAACTTCTCTCGCTTCTCTTTTGGTGTAGGTCTTTGGCACTTGTGCTGCCCTGAAATTCCCAAGCAGTTTTGGTAGCTGCTGATTCGCAGAGGAGAACGCAAAGTTAACTGAAGAATAGTACCAAAAATCGCATCTTTCCTTCCTAGTTTGAGATATTTCGGTATGGAGAGCGAACTCTGAACTTCTTAGTAGTAGCTTGGCCCTTCGGCAACCCTTCCATTGGTGACCAGTGCTTTCAATCCTTTCCCGTAAGGCCGCCATACTTTCGCCTGACTGACTTGTGGTGACCGAACAGTTTACCATCAATACTGAAAAGTGGTTTGAATTGGCCACCGCCGAGCATGCAACGAGCCGGCTCTCTGAGCCTCGGCGTTCCTCTGACATCCGACATGGGAATGACTTGACAGTTAACCGACCATGACGTTGCTCGATTCATGTAATGAAAGATCAGAGCCCAGAGGCCTTCTCACTCGGTTTTATTGGCCCTGTTATCGAATGGGGATCAGGCGATGACAGCAATTGCCACCGGACTTACGCAGATCTCTTGGCAGTTGCCGTTGCTGCTGCCGTTGCTGTTGCTGATCCCTCACCTCTTCTTGTGTGTTGCAGATTCGAGGGCGTGGAGGTCATCTCGCCGCATGAGTTTGAAATTGTGCTCTATCTGAACCAAATGGGCGTCTTCAATTTCGTAGACGACGGCACTCTGCCCGGCTGTGCGGTGCTCAAGCTGAGCGACGGCCGCAAGCGCTCCATGTCGCTGTGGGTGGAGTTCATCACCGCCTCGGGCTACCTCTCGTCGAGGAAGATACGCGCCCGCTTCCAGACGTTGGTGGCGCAGGCCTGCGACAAGAGCATCTACCGGGACATGGTCAAAATGATAGGCGACACCACCGAGGTGAAGCTGCGGATACGGGAACGGTTCGTGGTGCAGATAACGCCGGCCTTCAAGTGTTCCGGCATCTGGCCGAGGTCGGCGGCCCACTGGCCCATGCCGCACATACCTTGGCCGCATCCGAACATTGTCGGCGAGGTGAAGACGGAGGGGTTCGACCTGCTGTCCAAGGAGAGCATCATCATGCAGAACAAGAACAACAATGCGGCCAGCATGGAGGGGGACGCCTGGGTGCTGAGCTTCTTCGAGGCGGAGAACCGCCTGCTGCAAGGTGAGCTGAGAGAGGCGCCGCGGGGTGGGGTGGTAGTGGTAGAGAGAGCGAGGGTATCATCTGAATCTCTTCAAAGGTGGCTGCCGCCGTCGCTGCCTGAGCATGCTGAAGACGCTGCGTGACCGCCACCTGGAGCTGCCCGGCAATCCCATCAGCGCCTATCACCTGAAGAATCTGCTGCTCTACGAGTGCGAGAAGCATCCGCGCGACTTTGAGTGGGACGAGAGCTGCATCGCGGACCGCATCAATGGCATCTGCCTGCAGCTGATCTCCTGCCTGCAGTACCGCCGCTGTCCGCACTACTTTCTGCCCAGCCTGGACATGTTTAAGGGTAAATCGCCCAGCGCCCTGGAGCAGGCGGCCAAGCAGGTCTGGCGCTTGACCAGGGAGCTGCTCACCAATGCGAATGCCTTTGAGAAGTTGTAAGCGAGGGGGGGGGGGGGGGGGATAAGATTGCCCAGAGCAGATAAACCCAGCGGCGGCGGCGTCTGCCATTTTGTGCCATTTCGGAGCGTGTGAGTGTGTGTCAGTGAGTGTGCGTGTGTGTGTGTGTGTGTGCTGAAAGTGTTAATGCAAAGATGCGAGATAAGTCCACTCCCCATTCGACTCTTTGCCATTATTCAAGCAGGCTGGCCCGGCTTATCCTGCGAATATTGTTTTTAATAACTCCTCGCCTCGCCAAACAAATATCCCCTTTGTCCGGGCGAGCACAAAGCGAGCATTTAGCCAGCGGCGGCTCCTTTTTCCCCGTCCCTTCCTCCTTCCACCTTCCTGCCTTTTTTGTTGTGTTTTTTAACAACAGCAGCAGCAGCAGCGGCAGCCCAAGTGTGAAATTGTATACGAAGGACTCGTCAGGAATAACCAACTTCAAGAATTTCCACACATCGTTTCCCAGTGGATGGAAAAAAACTAAACAAAATTAACTGCAAAGTTTTGTAAAAACTAATTATAATATTAGCGTGCCTAAGTCACCAATTTACTGCAATAATAAACTCACGATTAGCCAAAGGCAAACCGAAGGGGTCCAGTCGCGCATCTGCGAAGCGGTGGCAGAGCAGGTTCTAGTCGTTTTGCACCCTCAAACTTGGGATTTCACACAACTTTTCAACATTCGTGGAGCAGAAAGCATCTACGATAGTATATAATATATGTATATATACATTCTTGAACAGACTAGGCGATATGGCAATGTCCGTCTCTCAACTGAATGAACTCAATAATGGTAAGTGCTAAGAGTTTGCCCACATGTATGAGACATTAAGTTCCTAGAAAGTTCGCTGTCGCTTTTTATGCTGTTGGGTTCCGAACCATACAATTCGGATGGCTGCATCAAAAATTGAAGACATTCAAAAGGCAGTCCTACCAAGCCAAGTGAATTGCAGGCAGAGATTCAAGCCAGAACCAGAACAGGTAATGTATACAGATAACCACTGGTTGAAACTCAAAACCAGAACCGATACTTTCAACTAAGTTGTGTACCTGAGTGTGTTTAGCTGGCTCGGGGTCCCAAAAGAGCTGATTGCCCATCCCGATTCAATCTTTCGTAGGCTTGCCATTAATGACTGCTACTCGTCAGCTGTTTATCCCATGCCAACACCGCTTTAAGCAGTTGGGAACTGCAGAGAGCAATGAAAACGGAACGAGACAAACGATACAACTATGCGCTTTTCCAGCTTTCCCGCAGTGCTGGCCTATTAAGGGTAGCTTTAGTGCTGAAAGAAGGGCACTTTCATTCCAGCTTCCAACAGTGTGGCATTGATTCCGGTAGTTGCGAATGGTAAGCCATTGTTCAGTTCAATTACAGTGCAAAACGTGGCGCAGTAGGCGGTCATTTTATTTGAAAAGCTTGCCAATTGCTTTACAGTTTTGAGTTGAACTTTGAGTTGCCCATTTCAAATATAAACTTTAAGTGCAATATCTTTCAGCTGCCTGTTTGTTACGATGCCAAGAAGAGATGAGACGTGTTTGGACAGCAACTGGAATGGAACTTGAGCTAGAAGATGTCGAACGGTAGTGGGGTAAGTACTGTTAAGAGGCAATCGTTTCGTATAGGAATGATCAAAAGGTCTTGAACTGAGAAACCAGACGTCTGTTAAAGACTTTCCGACCTATATCTTTTCGTAGCAATTACAAGCAAAGCCGCAGATTGGTCCCAGTTTTAGGCAACTAGACTAGTATTTCCCCCAGGTGTGTTTGTTGTTGCTTGACAAATCAGTTATTAAACCTTTCTCTATCTGCCTCTCTTAAATCAGAGTAACTTGAACTCCTTAAAACCAGGATGGAGCTGGGCTAGGACATAGAAACTCAGCCCCTCCTCAACCCTCGCGCCATTCCGTTTCTAGTGAATTCTAACCACAGAACGCATCAATTTCCATGTCAGGCATCCTGTCCTGGCATGGGGGCCAACTGGTCGTCTTCTGTTCGGTTCGGTTCGGTTCGGTGCTGTTCTGTTCTGTTCTGTTGTTGTCGCTGTGTTAATAATTTAAATGCTTATCGCGGCGAATGTATCTATCGCTTGCATGTTGTATCTTTTACATATAATTGATATTATCTGCATTGATTTAACTCGTTCTCGTTGTCTACCTTGTTGGGTCGTCGTCGTCGCCGTTCTGTTGGGTTTCTGGGCACATTCCTGGGGCCCCAGAGCCCGATGGAGGCCGCCGCGTGTGCGTGTGCGAGAGGCAGAGGCCCGCTGATGATGATCATGTTGACAATCTTTTCGCTGAACTTGGGTTCTGGGAATTGAAATCCGTTTGAAAACCTTTTCGTGTTTTGACTTTTCCCCCCGGCCAATCCATTAATAATGTTAATCGATTTGGGATCATCTCGCCGGCATGATGAGATGCCACCGGACTGTCAGGCGCTTGTCACTTGTTCTTCCAGACAGTTTAAGTGCCTCCCACTGGTGTGCAGCTGGCAACCCGTTCCCAGTCCCAGTCCGCCTCTTAATTAGTTCACCTATTCGCCCTGCCGGCAGCCGGCACATAAATCAGACGCGACGCGACATCAAATGGAGCTCAAATCAGAATGTCATAATTTGCCAGCAGGCAGACATCAGTGACAATACGTCAACATGACGGCACACCCCCCATTCCACACCCCCACCCCTCCTGCTTAACCCGCTGCCGCCTCCGTTTAATTAGTCGCCCGCGCAATCCCCACACAAATCACATAATTATGATTGAGGTGGAGGAAGCGAACTCTTTGGGCCCATTTCGGGGTTTCCTTGGCGGGCATAAAAATAAATCAGCGGGCGCAGCTGCCGTAATTGAAAGCAAATGTCCATCCAAAAATACCAGCTCCCGGCACTCCCCTCGCTCCCCTCGCTCGTCGCTGGCTTAGAAGGAGCAGGCGACAATCTGCTCTAAATTATCGCGTGTAGGTGCCGGCTACCCGCTCCACCAATTCGATGCTCCATTGTCTCTGCTGGCGATGCGTGGAAAACTAATTTCCCCCCCAGTGCCATTCCCGTGCGGCCACCCCTGCCCCCGGCCCCGGCCCGATTTCCCTGTGTCACTCATAATTTGTGGCGTGTGCGCTTACATTTGGATGCAGCCAGCCACTCTGCTGGCTGCTCCTTTTGTCAAGATGGTAAATTGCACCACGTGTTTTTGATAATGACAACACAATTATGCCCCGGCAAGTAGATCACAAATAGATGGCTAAGAGAGTGGGGGAAGAGGTGGGTGGGTGGGTAGCCTTGCCAATCCCTTCCCACATCAAACGCTAGCTGTCAAAATGCGAAATGCGAAAGCCCGCTGGCGGTTATTTAGAGCACTAATTTAAATATCATTAGTAAACAATTAAAACAAAGGCAAAGTCAAACAAAGGACTCGCCAGGAGACGTTGACAATGCGCCATTCAGCGTCAACCAGTTGTCAACGCCCCGGGGCGGGGCGTGGCGGTGGCGGTGGCAGCAGCAGGAGTCGCAGGAGGCGGAGGAGGAGGAGGTGGCCGTTGAAGAGGTAAAAGGGGAAGGGCGCGCATAAATGTCAACAGCACAAAAACAATAAAAAAAAACACAAACAACTCGACGGTCAACTACCCAGTACGGGTTAAGTTTCGATGAGTTGTGGCGCCACAGGTACCGTATGACCGGCTTCAACACTGTAACTAAGTCCAGAGAAACAAAGTTGGGGCTTGTGAAGTGGTTTCAACTGCATTTCAAACGTTTGGGAAAAGTGACCTTCTATTTGGTTGACCATTTTCTCGAAATAAACTGACAGAAAATTGTTCTTCTCGGTCAAAATCTAGCCTCTTAGCTAAATAGATGAGTTGAATGTTGATTTAAAAGGCAAGTTTTTGTATAGTCTCTCTGTTCTCTCTTTTTGTGAGTGTAGAATTCCCAACTGGCTCTGGTTCTGGTGGCTTGATGATTACAATTCTTAGTCACAATGTTACCTTTTCGGGTTTTAAGATCTAAGCAGATTAGGAACAAACTGAAAACAGCTTAGGAGTTGCTTAGACCTAAGACAAGTAGATTGAAGTACTCTGAATTGGTTTCAAATGTATTGAAAGATTTGTAGAAATGGATAGCCTAAAATAGTCTTGAAATGAGCACACTTCAGCGCAACACAGCCACCGCACTTTGCCCATAAAGTAAACCAGTTGGAGTAGTCTCTCTCTCTCTCTCTCTCCACCAGGTTGCCAATTGAAGTCGAGTGCCGGCATACCCTTTCGCACCCTGCACGACTGGAAATCAAAGGCGACAAGCCACAACATTTTTGTGGCTTTTGGTAAAGTTGTGACAGCCAAAGGTAAGGAAAAAAGGTTCTATGCCAGTTCCTGGTATTTTTCGTTTCAGCTCCTTTTTAATTGCATTTCAAATATAATTTGTCAAAACAGACCCTGCCCCGGCCCCTGCCCCGGCGGGGGATTCGTGCCTTATCAATGTCCTCGGGGGCGTGCAGGCTGCGTCTGCGTCAGCTACCGCTACGGCTGGTCACGTGCCGCCTGGCCTGGCTGGCAAATGGGCAACCAGTCACCTGATGCTGCTTTTCCCAGGACCTAGCAACTGTGCCGCTTCCCGCCCACCCACTTATCGACGTCGCTTGGGGTAACCTGATCCTGCGTGCTACGGCATAATTTGTTATTTCTGTTGGACTATCGCATTATGCTTTCGCCTTTTGTTGGTACTTTCCACCTTTTGTGGACGGCAGCCACCAGAAAATATCGATTACATTTCGCCGAAAGTTTTTGTGTTGCTGCGTCCCGCCAAAAAAAGGAAGAGAGAGCGAGGACAAAAACAAAGGCAGGCCCCAAAAAAGTAAAGGAAAAGCGAAAAAGCAGAACGAGAACATAACCATAAATAAGGGTAATAAAATTGATGCTCAGTTGTCGCGCTGCGGTCGCCGTTCGCCTTTTGCCGCTGATGCAGCTGCAGATTCCCAGTTGTCGTTGTCCGTGTCCTGGCACTAAGAGCAGGAAATAAATTTCCCCCATACCAATAATCGTAACATTAACTCACCGCCGATCGTAGCGCAAAGGCAAAAGCTTTTTTAATGAGGAGCCTTTATTTTGGGCTGGACATCTCTGGATGGATGGATGGATGGGTGCTGGGAGTCTAACGCTTGCATCTCGCTTAGGACTTGCACTTCTTACGAGAGGGGATAGCTCTAAGAAAATGGTACCAATAAAATGACAATCACAATCAAACAAAATGTATTTCCTTATAGAAAATACTGCAAATAAATTCTTTCCTTTCTTGAGGTTCAACAAGAAAGAAAGTTGGTCAAGCCCGACTATAACATACTCTGTACCAAGAAATTTTGTCTTTTGATCATAACTCGAAAACCGTTCATCCGATCTTCTTCATTCCTTTGGCGGATCGATAAGTTATTCTAATAACTAAATATGTCCAGAAGGAATAAGCCATCTATCTTCAAAACTGTGGGAGATATGACGTTTTTTCTAAATTGCGGGGGCGGGAGGGGGCGTGGCCAAAATTAAAAATAAACTTGATCTGCCTGCAGACATAAGAAGCATATGTCCCATACACGTCAAACCTCTATCTCTTACCATCTCTGAGATCTGTGCGTTCATACGGACAGACAGACGGACAGACGGACATGGCTATATCGACTCGGCTGTTGATGCTGATCAAGAATATATATACTTTATGGGGTCGGAGATGCTTCCTTCTGGATGTTACATACTTTTGCACAAACTTATAATACTCTATGTATCTACGGTACAGAGTATAATAAAATTTGTTTTATTTATTTTAGTGACTGCGTAAGTTCAAACTGATGGAGCCTCTAAAATACCCATATAATAATACTGCTTAATGGGGTCGAAAATGGTTACCGTTTTACTCTAGGACTACAGTTTAGCAGCTATTTGAAATAATTAGTCTCTTTATTTTGCATTAGATGAAAATTTAGACCAGTGGTTTGTGTCTCGGCTTTTCAGTTCAGGGAGTGTTCCAAAAACCACCAGCCAAAAACTGAATGCCGCATTGCAAGCCGTTTAGCCAAGCTCAGAACCACCACGTCTAGCTGCCAGGTTAGCGTAGACACAACCCCCGCCATAAACAGCCAATACTAGAACCCACTGTCTTAGCCTAGAGTTGAACCACTGTTATTTACATTTATCCATGATACAAACCATACTTCCAAAGTTAGTCGATACTTGAACCCTTGGCACTCCCAGCGTTTTAGCCTAGACTTCAACCAGTTGGCTAATTTATTTTTGTTTATCCAAGACACAAACCATCTTCGCAAAATAGTCGACGTATGAACCCCTTGCCAATTCAACGATTTAGCCTAGACTTCAACCCAACCGCAAACTGCTCTGCTGCAGAGCTGAGCCTCGTCATGAATAGTGAATACTCGAACGCACAGCCCAATTCAATGATTTAGCCTAGACTTCAACCCAACCGTTTTGTGCACTGAAACAAAAGACTGAGTAATTTTACGCATATATTTTAATTAAACTAAATTGTATACACTCAAAAAAAAGAAGCACTTATTATACAAAAAAAAAGCTTAAATAATTGCATAATTTATATAATAAATAACGTTTATCGCTTTCCTTGCCTCAAACTCACAAAATACTATTATCAAATACAACGGGTGCCTAGGGCCTAGGCTAAATGGGTTCTGTTCTGTTCTGGTCCTCACTCCTTGCAGTAGCTGGTGCGCAGCACATTCTCTGTGCCCGACAGGATGGCGCTCTCATGCAGCGGACACAGCTTCAAATAGATCTCACTGGACTCCATGGACTCAATCAGAATATACTCCAGGTAGATGCGCGGCGAGCTGAGTATGCGCCAGGTCAGCGGATTGAGTATATTCGTTTGGTATTCCCAAAAGACGGTGGCATGGCCGGGATGGCGCAGATCCTTGCCCGGCACCAGGGCGCTGTACTCAAAGCCCGGCTCAAAGTACATAGCCTTGGGCGAGAATTTCATGCGCTCGGTGGACTTTTTGCCCTGCTCCTCGTGCAGGCGTATGGAGAGAGTGCCGATCTCGCCACCATGCAGGTTGCTCTCATCGTGGCTGGACACTCGGACGGTTATCTTGTAGTGCAATCGGCAGAAGGGCTTGCGCTCGCCGGTCATCAGATAGAAGATGGGCGGCTCCGCCCGAGGCTTGAGCAGACCGCGGGATATGTGGTGGGCATAGTCCGTTTGGCTGTGGAAACCCATGCGCATGCACAAATGGCCCGGCTCCTCGCAGCTGGAGCATTTGGTTTCCTTGAAGCTCTGCAAGAATTGGAAAAGACTATTAGCTGCTGCTGTTCTCCTCGGACAATGGACTGGCCGACTTACCTCAAAGGACTCACAGGTGATGCCCATGAAAGGACACTTGCTCTCAATGCTCTCCGTAAAGAACTGCTGGCTGCGGATGTGATTGCAGCCCAGAAACTCCTGCATGGTGAGGAACAGCGAACCCTTCTTGTAGGTCTTCATGGCGTCCTGCAGCTTCTTGTCACAGCCGGGATTATCAAAGCCGCCGTTGGGATAGAAGTCCACATGACCCAGCCGCTGATGTATGCCCAGGCCACCCTTCATTAGGGGATTCGCATCGCTGTGTATGATGTCCACAAACTGTGCATCCGTGCGGTCCAAGCGCACTATGGGATCCGTGTCCGTGAACAGCGGAGCAGCCGGGTCCAGGCCCGTGATGCGGGCCACCTTCAACCCAAAGTCACTCTGCAGATGATAGCCCGCATAGCCGGACAGATGAGCGCCCAGCGAGTGGCCCACAATGTGAACTTTATCCAAGTTGGGCAGCCCCAGCTCCTCGTACAGCATGTGCACCACATGCGCCGTGATGGCGCCCACCAGCCGGATATTGGCCACCGCCTGCACATAAGGCGGACTTGCGCCGCCGCCCCAATCGATCAAGATGACGGCGCACTCGCCCTCCGGCTCGCGGTTCAGCAGAGCCTTGCCCATGGTCAACATCCAGGGAATCTGGCCGGACTCCAGGTAGCCATGCACCAGCAGGTAGATCTTCCCCCGCCTATTAATGCCCATGCCCTGCACACTGTCCGGGTCATTGAGATCGATGTACTTGGGCTGGTCAAACGAGCGTCTCGTGTACAGAGTGAAGTGCGGCTCAATCTCCGAGGGCTTCTGGGGGTGCACACTTATCGAGCGGGTCACCGTGTTCCAGGGCCCATTGATGGGGAAACAGCCGTAGACGCCGAAGCACTTGACCTCGTTGATGTCTGCAAATAAATAGAACCAGAAGGTACAATTTAGAGAAAAGTTCCACCGCAATGCGTTAACCTTCTGACCACCGAAGCGTGTGTGTGTGGCCTGCCGTCTGCCGTCTTCTTCCGCTCGGCCAGCCATTGTCAAATTGAATGGCATTTGCCCATCGGAAGTCTTTGATTAGATAGCGGGGACAAGTGAACCATTGGCCGGCCAAGTGTCGTAATTACCAGATGCCGTTTAATTTCGGATTTCGAATTGAGTTGCGGCCCACAGATTGCCCCCACCCGCCAAGTAGAGAGCTGGCTTTCCCCTTTTCGTTGGGTGAGCAGGGGAACTGCTTTGCTCTTTGGGTTGAATGAATTATGCTAAACCAGATTTTGAAGTTGGAAGTTGGATGAGGGAAATCCGAGTTGAAACTGAGACGCTGGTGTTCGGGTGTTTTCTCCCCCTCCCCCAACAGCCGTAAGAAGCTTTAGACCTGGTCTCATACCCTAGCCTTGGGTTAGTGATTCCAGAGGATACCAAATGGTACATCACGTCTGCATTTTTGGCCATTTAAGCCTTAGAAGGTTAAACCCTGTAAGATCATTATTATTTTAGGTGCATTTGAGACATTTGCATGCCTTTTCGTAGTCGAATCGACGAACGATGTTCAGCCAGCGTTAAGAGGCTTATTTCTACACCTTTTTAGCCACGTTTTGTGGAAAGCCTATACTGTTGTTTTGACTCTCTCTCGTAAGATACTTTTTTGTAGCCTTAAGATAAGCTATCACAAATATTTCTACCATTTTTTTAAGTAAAATACAGATAATATTAGAAAAATCCATAAAACTCCAATTTTTTCATAACATTCATGAATCTTTTCAAACTATATCAAATAGTGTGTAAGCGCCATAGCTTTTCTGGGTTTTTGCTAAATTGTTTACTTAAGTCGTTTAGATAGAACATTGAGTAACCAAGTCAATCTCCCGACTGAAAGCACTTTAAACGATTGATGTTTCACAGGAATTTATCACGCCAAAAGTCGTGTCTGCCATCTTGAAACTTAATGTAGAAATTAGTGATAAATTATTGCACTTACATTTTCGCGACTTTATTGCATTTTACTGTAAAAATGATTATTTCCTGACAATGTTCAAAGTTATCATTAAAAAAGGTGTAAGATTACTTTGAAAAGAACAAAACAATATAAACAATATACAGAATGACCCGCATAAACAAATTATTCTGAGTAAGTGAGGGCTAAATTATGTGAAACTTTTTAAAGAAACTTTCTCTTGTTCTACGCAAAAAAGAATAGATCAAGATATTTAGGTTCATTCGAATATTTTAAGTATCGAATCAGCCTTCAACTGACAAAATATCAAGATGATATATGGACTCTATTTGGGACTAAATTGTAGCCCTTGGATATGAAAATAGTCATATTATAGGATGAAATTTGATATTTTAATTGGCAGTTTTGCAGTTGAAGGCCGATTTGATCTTTTATCCGGTGAATTTGTCAAATAAACTTGAAAGTAACAAAGTAAGCCCCGATTTCACCTATTCTTAACAGCTGCTATATGTCAGATAAATTCACAATTGAGGGCTGATTTTGTCCTCTTCTAAATATGTGCTTTGTTTCAGATAAACTTCGATTTTGCTCTGCTATTTGTAGGTTTATATGATAGATAGCCCTATCAAGATGATTAGAAATCGGGCCTAACTCTATCAACAGCCGTTTTGTCATGTTTTGTTAGTTCAAGTGACTCGATAGTGCTATATAGAAGCAATGAAATCGGCCCTCAATAGTAGATTTATCTGACACATAGCCAATCGAAATGGGTCATTAAAAAAAAGCTAAGCTTGTGGAGATTTCTAATCTTGGCTAAATGTTTCGTCAACTTCTTGAAGGCCTGTTAACTCGAGTAAAAGAAACTGCTCCAAAGTTACTTGGTTAGAGTGGCGTGGGCAAGACTGTAGCCAGGGTCCACCAGTGGCTGGCCCCTCCTGAGGACACCACTGCTTCGGCGGCACCTGCGCGCTAATTCTGGCCACTCGTGTAAGGCAACTTGTTGCCAATTGCCACACACCACTGTGTACCTGTGTACCTGTGCCGTTCGAGCCGTTCTAAAAACTAAGCCAATTTATATATTTATATGGCGGTCGGTCGTTAACCACTCCGCGGCGCACACACTTACCGCTTTTGGGTGCCGGTGGCAAGTCGATCAGCGTGTTGACTGCCGCCCGACTCGTGTGATTGGCCAAGTAGAGCATCGTCTGCAGCATCAGGCCGCCCGTGGAGTTGGCCACATACATCTTAAGGGTTATTTGTTTGGCTGCTAGTCTGGTTTCTGGTGGCTGCTGGCGGGGAGTGGGGAGCGTCTCTGGAAGACACACGCGCCCCGAAATCACTTGACGGCCCTCGAGTGGGCTAGACCCCGTTTACAGTTATTCGAGCTGATTGGATCGATCGGCTGGTTTGGTCTTTAATTAAGTTAAGGCGTCGTTAATCTTATCTCTTTTGTCTCTCGCCTCGTTCGCTCTTTTGCACACGTTCGCTTTTGCACTTGATTCCACTGCCACTTGACTCCTGGAGTCGCTCGGTCGATCGATCTGTCACGTTTGCCACTCGTCGCAGCACTGAGCCGATCAGCTGCCGGCACTCGCAATTTGTACGCCCAATGGGCAGCGGCGCCGCGGCAGCGTCTGCGTCTCAGTCGGGCTTCGGCTTCAGCCCTGAGCTGTGCACGAGATAAGCCGCCCGATCGGCCGCCTAGCTCATTTTTGGGATTGGGCAGGGGATGCAAAGTGCACAGCGTCAACGGCACATGCTGATGCACTTTCCTGATAATCCCCGCGAAGATCAAAGCCGCCGCCGCCAGCAGAAGCAGAAGCTGACGCTGGGGAGCGCTCTTCAAAACATTTGGAAACAAACACCGAGAAACTGTGTCAAAGCGACAGGCCCCCCCGCACAGGCACTGGCAGGTGGCTTATCAGACGTCTGCCCCAGTCCAGATTCCGTTTCGGATTCAAGCTCGAAGCTAAAGTCCAAAGTCCGGGCACAGCGAAAGGTGTTTACGACTTTTCACCAGGATTTGCCAAAGCCCGCCGATTGACGTCAATGTCTCAGCGTTCTGACATTATCTTTTACTATATGTTTTTTTGTTTTTGTTTACCAGCTGGCACAGGCGTCACCCCTGCCACCGCTTGGCTCTTCTCCAGACTAGTTGGGGCGGACGAAGTGGGATAAATACTGAGAGGGAAGGGTTGGGTCAAACTTAAACTAAGCTTCTTTTTTTTTGCTACTGTTGACGCTATGAGAAAGTTTATGGACGAGAGAGAAGTTTTCTCTTTGCTAAAAATTTGCAAAGCTGCTGATTGTTGCCGGTTTTTGTCAGTGTAAGCGCTCTTTGCCTAATGTCAGCCAAAAGACCAGGACAAATGAAATACTGGTGAAATAACCTTGAAATTGAAAATGAAAGCACAACAAAATCAACAACAAGCCGATAGTCAAACATCGATATCGATTGTATGAAAAGCCAGGAAGTGGCAACGCCAGCACACTTCAGTCAGTCAGCCCCATGAAATAACGGATGCCAGCTCAGCTGAGCGAACTGCTACTGGAACTGGTTCTATTTCAACTGCTGGCTTACATGACACAACAATTAAGGTGGGGTGGTGATCTCGCAGTGTGCACCCTCAGCAAAGTACTTAAAACGTTTAGCGTTTTGCGTACTCCCCTTCTTTGTTATATCAGGCTTTCAATTCTAGCCGGTACATGATAAGAGCAGTTGAATAAGACATTTCCCAATGAAAATTCTGCCTTACCTTTGCTTTGTTTCACTGTCAGAGCGTGTGAACCCTTAAAACTTCCCCCTGGAAAATGCATCTAAAAATAAACTGTGAATCCAAAATCCACTTGCTGTACAGGAGAAGTAAAGTGCAAAACAATCAACAGCACATGTCAAGCTACGAAAATATGTTTTTGTGAGTGTTCGACACAAGCAGACGACTTGAAGCGCGTCATCGATTCCTGTTTCAACTGCCGCGAGCTGAAATTGATGTGTTTATAAATATACAGTAAAGATAATACGATTTCAGACTAATTTGAAAGCTGCATAACTACGTAAAGGTTCGCCTTACGCCAACGCTACTAGAGCAAAAGCTTAAAGCTCTCTGTTCTTAATGTCGTCAGCGGCCGATTAATACAACAATCAAAGCTCTCTCTCTGCCCCGTCATTTTGTCAGTTGCCAGTGGCAGCTTCTCCAGCATTATTTCTTCCTTTCGTTTTGAACAAACTTGTAGTATGTTGATTTAATTGCTAGAAAACAAAATGTTTAAGACTTAAGTTGTAAGTCTATGGATCTAGTTGGCGAATTTGGATTTGATAAAATGTTTGTTGTTGGTTAGGGCAAAAAAAGGTGTGTTTGTGTGTGAATTTGGGGTGTCCTTAAAACTGTCTGCTTATTGTCAATGAAGGCAAAATGGTGCAATAAGCTCTACATTAGTTTAAATTGAAATGGCACTTAGCTTTAAGCTTAACATACAACTAGTATAACATTAGAAAAAAAAAGTGAGAGAAAAGAGCTGGAGCTGGAGCCGCTACTCGGTGCGCTGCATCATCATTTCGATTTTGTCGCCTGCGGCGGCTATTAACGGCACCGTTAGACAGCAATCAAAGTCCTGCGTCTTCATCTCGTTGACCTGGGAAGTGGACAGAAAAACGCTTGGAAAATCAGTCAGCCAGGACAAGCCACTCGTACTACCTGCATGATGCGATCGAAGGGCTTCAACTGGCCGCACATGTCCGCCGGGCCGCCACTCCGTATGCGATTGATGAACACGCCGCGCTCGTACAGTCCATCCGACACGGAGAAGCCATAATCATCGTAGACCTTGTCCTTGTACAGGGTGACATGGAAGATGCGCGGCTTACCGGCAGCCGCCTCCTTGTCATTAATGCTGGCCTCGGTGTTGGACTGCGAGGGACTGCGCGGACGGCGTTGCACCTTGGCGTAAATGGCCTGCGTCTGTGGCATGCCCGATACGCTGGATCCATGGGCCAGATCATGGCTGCGCAGTATCTTCAGGTCAACCAGATCGCCCAGATTTTGCAGCAGACTGGTGGCGTGCGACAGCGGCATGCCCTGAACCGAATGCTCATCAATGGCCAGCAACTGATCGCTCACATGAATCTGTCCGTTTTTATGGGCTATGCCACCTGCAATATGGAGAAGTAGTAGAGCATATACCAGACAGTGACCAAAAACTCACCTTCGACTAGTCCACTGATGGTGATGGGTTTGGTGATATCCTCACTGCCGGCCAGGGTGATGCCCAGCAGACCACCCTTGGGCTCGAGACGCACGGTGAAGATGATCTGATGGAGACTACTGCCGCTGCTTTTGCTACTGGAACTGGCTGCCGAGCCGTAGACTTTGTTCTCCATGGGCGGCGGTAAGGCGGTGCAGTCCACGCTGTCAATGGAGGGCAGAGGCAGGGGTTTTTTTGTGAAAAACTTTACGATCGACGTAAGGAAGTGTTTCATTACCTCTAGGATCAACTAAAAGCGAGCTGGATTGAGGGTAACAACTGTTTACTTCCTTTTCTTCTACAGGAAGGCTAGAACCCTTCACTCATATTTTCTCTAGGGTCACTAAATAGCGTGAAGCTGTCAGATATTTGGGCTAATTTCCTCAGTTTCATCAAATAAAAAGCTGAATTGACATTTCAAAACTGCATCCCGTTTTTTTCGAACGGAAAGTACCTAGCCTTCTCGCGAAATTTCCTCTAGGGTCACTAAATAGTGAGCTGAGACGCGTCTTTAAAGCAAGTTCCCTCTAGGATGACGAATTGGTGAGATTGGTGGACGGTTAAAACTGAATACTCCCTTTTTTCAACCTGAGGGCTAGAAAATGTCACTCAAAATGTCTCTAGGGTCACTAAATAGCGTTGAGGTGTCAGTTTCCCTCTAGTGTGACCAAACTGCAAGCTGGCACTAGTTTTTAGCGCTAGGCTCTCCAAATAGCTGATTAGCAGAACGGAAAGCATCAATCCTTCGTGCATAACTGCCTCCAGGGTCACCAAATAGCAAGTCGAAGGCTTTACAAGCCCGCCAGGCCTCATTTAGCCTTAATCTTGACTAACAATCGGACCACCGATCTTCCTTTTGAACTCACCTGGCATACCGATTCAGCTCGTAGCCCGCATAGTGTTGTGGTTGATCCGGTGAGTCCGGCTCATCCTCCTCTTCGGGCAGCTCGGTGGTCAAGCTCTGTGTATTGGGTGGTGGCACAAATGTGCGGCTATTCGGACTACTGGAAGTAATCCAAACTGCGCCGGAACCCGTTCTCATTTGTACCTCGTCCAGGCAGTTGTTGGCACCACCACCACCGCCGCCGCGGAAGTAGTCCGGCTGCGGTGTTCTCGACTTGTGTGAGATGGAGCAATCATTGTACTTGACTTCGGCATATTTGGCCGCCACATAGGCACTGCCGTACAGATCATGGTCGCCGTTGCTGGCAGCCGGACAGTTACTGTAGATGGGACTGGGCAGAAAGTCGGGCAGCACCACCCGCTTGATGGTCAAGGTGGTGAAGTCGGTGGTGCTGGGTGCTTGCGTGACCGCTGGCTGTGACTCCTTCAGCAACGAGTCCACATTGAAGTGCTGCACCGGATGCTGGTCCACGGCCAGCAAAATGTCGCCCGCTCTCAGCGAGCCACTGCGATGCGCCGGACTGCCCATTTTCACATCCGAAATGACCAAGCCGCCGTGGCTGGAACCGCTGACACTCAGACCTAGGCCACATTTGCCGGCGCGCAGCAATTTCACATTGAACACCCCACTGGAGGGCACCACCGCGTCCGGCATATCGAACTCCACCTCCAGCTCCAGCCAATTGGCCGGAGCGGTGTTGTTCAGGCGATGCGCAGAGCCGCCCTCAAGCAGCTGACGCATGGCAGTCGCCTCCAGGCTGTACATTTTGTTAATGGCCACAATCCGATCGCCGGGCTGAATGCAACCGCTGCGATCGGCCACCGAATCGGACAGAATCTGTGCTATGACCACTGCCCGTCCACAGCTGGTGGCATCGCCCAGCACAATGCCGGCGCCCTGGCTGCAGTCCAGCAGCACTGGGAAGCTCTCGGCTCGACACAGGCCCAGGCTGCTGGCATGACCCGCTCCGTTCACCTCCAGTGGCAGGGAGCTCTTCCGGGCATAGCGCTGGCGCTGCTGTCTGCCCGTCGAGGTGGACTTGCGTGACTCCAGGGTGCTGAAGCTGTACTTGGGACTGCCCAGAGCTGTGTGACCTGTGGAATGAACAGAAGAGCACTTTAGGCAAACATTTCGTCTCTTCGTTTTTTCTTCTATTTTCGGCTGACTTCCTAATGGAAATGGAGTGTGTGTGTGTGTGTGTGTGTGTGCCGTGGGTGTCTCCCACTGATGGGCCAAAGCTTTTAGACTGGTGTGAGAAACAATTGGACGACTGACTGCCCACTAATCCTCAGTTCAGCCAACGCTACGCCAGCTGTGTCCTCCCGCCCCTTCATGTTTATTTGTGTCGATCTCGGATCTGGAATTTATGGTCCAAGCAATCACACTGTGTCAACCCCCAAAGTGAATCGTTTTGCCATCTGTGTGCGTGTGTTTGCTTAACAAATTGACGAGAGACGCACACAAACAGCAAATTGATTGAGCCCAGCGAGGGTGGATCGATGGAGTTTTGGTGTAAGGCAAAACGCACTTACCAGCTACACCGCAGGGCGTTTTTGCTTTGCTGAGAGTGCCTAGACTATGGGTGGGTTCTGTATTTCCAGATGTTTCCCAAAAGACGCAGCTCAGCCAGGGACTCAGCTGGACAAGGGACATTTCGTTTTCGACTCTTCCCCTTTCAAACTTCTCAATCCACCCACCCCCCCAGGCCGGTCTAGATCTATGGCCATGCTATTGTTTCAGCCGCCTTTGTTGTTGTTGTTGTCTGCTTCATTAGCTGTGACGCCCGCGCCAGACCTTCGCTGTGCCGCATTTGGCCAGAGCCTTGACTCGATCGCCCCGGCGCGATAGCCAAAACCAATTGAACTTACCACGTCGCGCCAGAGCGTGAGCCGGCATGATCTGCATTTGTGTGTAGCCCCGTCCTGTGCTGGTGTCCAATATGGTCATTACCTCATCGGGACTGTAGGCTGCATGCTCAATCATGGTGTCATCGATGGAGAGCACCTGATCGCCCACCGATAAGGCGCCGCAACTAGCGCAACAGAGCGAGATTTATGATGAGTCGGGGAGCCAGGCCGTCTTGGGGCGGCGTACTCACCGATCTGCAATACTGGCCGGTAGAATGCTGGCTATGTAAACCCCCGCCGGCGTCACCTCGTCCATTTTGTCCAGGCTGGAGGATGTGGTGCCCGAGGCGGCTGACCCAGCGCTGGTGTAATTACACAGCACCAAGCCCAGCTTGTCGTTCATGGGACGTTCAATCTCAATCAGCAGTGGACCCATGGAGAACTCCACACTCTGCACCACCGACACATCGTACTCGATGGTCAGGTTGGTGTAGCCCGACACATGACCGCCACACTTGATGATCTGCTGGGCCTCCGCCAGGGTTTTGCCTATGAGCGAGACCTGGAAATGGCAGAGAGCGCTAGTTTCGGTGGTTAGTCCAGCTGGAAAAAGAGTCTTACATTATCCACGCGCAGCAAGCGATCGCCTGGCTTAATCCGTCCCGTTTTGTATACGGGACCATGGGGTCTCACATGGGTCACAATCAGTGGATAGTCAGCTCCGCCGCGCAGTGTCAGACCCAAACAGCCACTCTCCCGCTCCACTGTTATCTGGGCCAATTTCGAGGTAACACAGAGACTGTTCTGGGAAACTGCTGTAGCCAAACGGAAAGGGGATTGGGAATGGGCCAGACCAAAGATTACTTTAGCACTTACCGTACTCCGGCAGTGAGTATTCAATTTCCACAATGGCGGGACCGGCATCAACTCCATTCGCACACAGCATGCTCATGATTTTCTGGTTGCTAAGGCCAATGGTGGAGATGCCATCGATCTGATGCAGACGATCGCCCGGCGCCAAGAAATCGGCTGCATGACCCACTGGACTGAGGGCGCCGACAACAGGTGGATAGGATAAATCATTGCGCTCTGTGGGAAGGAGGGAGAAATGGGGGGGGGGGGAGGGTGTAAACAAAGTGTTGCTTTAGTGGTTGGAATGGAAAGTAGACCAGCTAAGCCCACCCAGGGTGATGGAGTTTACACAGAGGTAGAGAAAGAATGAACATACTTGATGTGAGTCCACAACGTGTGACCCCATGTAAATACTTGACCTAAGTAAGTCGGTATTTACACGCTGAAGCAATCGTTATAAAGTTGTCTTAGTAGGCGGACAATTTAAGTGAAATCTACTAGAACTTATTAAGGTTAAAGGTTTAGAATCTTACCAGATTCTTTTGCTTACTGAAAAAACTTCATAAAGCTTGCTTCATCGTGTAAACTTCGACTATAACATGTTGTATACCGTGTTAAACTTACAGAACTTGCACCGGCTTTCAATACTTGAAGGTCGATACTAAGTGGTTGATAGTCAGTACTCGATACGCAGTATTCAATACTCAGTTCTCGGTACTCAGTAATAAGTACTCAGTAGATTCTCAGTATTTGATACTAAGTTCTCTATACTCAGTTTCTAGAAACGCAGTATTTGATATTCAGTACTCGATACTCAGTATTCGACAGTCAGTATTAAATACTCAGAAGATTCCCAGTGCTCGATACTAAGACTGGATTTACACGGTGAAGCAAACTTCATGAAGTGCTCTTAGTAGGCGGAATATTCAAGGCAAAGTGAAAACATTTTATAAAGGAAAGTTTTAGAATCTCCAGTGATTCTCTCGAATACCAAGAGAACTCCATGAAGTAATCAAACTTCACCCTGTAAACCCAGTCTATGTATTCGATACTCAGCCTGCTGGCAGGGCAATCTTTCACCCAGGTGAACCCCAGAGAATCCTTTGAAAAGACAACAGTTTTTCCGTTCGCTCTCACAAATCAATCGCGATTTCAGCTTGATTTGAAGCAGCAAAATTCTTCGAAACTCAACCCCTGGCAACTCGAAATTGTGTGCCAACTTTTTGCCAGGTATTTCTCGACTCATTTCTAGCACAAAGACCTCGTTCCAGACGTAGCTTTCGCCTTGGCTTCTATTTCAATTTCCGCCTCTGCGGCGTTTCGCGGCTCTGTCAGCAGCTCGTCATCCGACACAGGCGGCGGCCCGGCCGCGCGGCAGCGGCAGCGGCGTCGTCTCCTTCGACTCGTAAATAAATGCTTATAAAAATCCAACCGTCTCTGGTTGGTATGACAAACTGTGCTGCTGCTGGCACAGTGCCAGCCAAAAGAAACTGTCCCCCATTTAGCCTAGACACGACGCTTTTTTGTGACAAAACCCAAACACCACGCTGACGTCAGTCAGCGACAGCGCCGACCCCAGTGCTAAGGTTAACCCCCCCCAAAATGGACCCTTGGCCATTCGTTTGTTCGGATTTCTTAAGATTTCTAGACGGAACATATAGATGATTGTTGTGTCTGGCGAACGACTTAATGGTCCCCGCCGCCGCCGCCTGGTGGTGGTGGTGGGTGGGGCCAGTGCGGATGCCAGCGATGATTTATTCTTTTGGCGGCGACGCTGTAGTCCCGTTATCGACGACGCGACGCGTTCCGCATTCAAATCATGTCGTTGCCGAAACTAGAACCGCAAATTAAGACAAAAACACATAAAAAGAAGAGCTGCAATCATATAAATCACCAATTGAGCCCCTAAACATATGTAGATTGCAGAGACATAGAGATACCCAGTCGCTCTCTCGGCCAGGGGGGGAACATGCATTCTAACCTTGGCTAGAGAGAGCCCTGACAGGGCGTGGGTGTTGTATTTTCCTTTGCATTTGCATTCTGGCGAAGAAACGAGCACTCATTTGTCAAATCGAAATGATTTACCTTGAATGTGAATCATTAATTTCCGAAAAAATGGGGCTGACTTGGTGACAAAAAGTACAGCACTCTCCAAGGGGGTTTGGAGTGCCTCACTTATCTTTTTGTATACCCTGTTTGCATAAAAAAGATGGGACAAAGGGATCATCTAGTTTCTGCGAAAGTAGGTAACAGGAAGAAGAAAACATTTCCGAACCCATTAATGGCCATGGCTGTCTGCAAGAACGCCTCGATCTCAGAGACTATAAGAGATAGAGCCACAAGTTTTTGCATGAAGGTAGGTGTATACCATACGCAGTTCAGTTTGCAGTTTCCTTAAACCGCAAAAAACCGTCAGAGCCACAATTTTCAAATTAGAGCCACGTAGCTAGGCCCATTATATATCTATTCTGAAAAGTACAACAAGATCGAACAAAAAATACCGAAACTATAAGCAAAAGAAATTTACTTCTAGAAGCGGGGGGCACCGCTTCATCAGTAGGAGCATGCGTGTGGCTTTGTGTGAGTGTGTGAGGTATACATTCGTTAGAAACTAAATGAAAACAGGGTATTTTGTAGTCGAGGCACCCTTATTTGATTTTAGACAATTTCTAGCCTTATGCCCAGGTGTATACAGTTAATGCAAGTCCGGCTAACTCTTTTACTAACAAACGTTTTTGGTTTTGGTACAACTAAAGCTACTTCCTATGTGTTTCGAAAAGGAAATCTCTGTACTGAAACATAAAAGGCTGCCACAGATTTAGGGAAAATGAACAAAACGAAGATCAAGAATCAGAAATTGCATAATCAGTGTTGGTTGCTTCTCCATGTAACTATTCGGTTGTCTATAAGTACAACAAGTTCTTGATTCAATATAAACGAGAAAGCTAAGCAAACTTCGGCTGTGCCGAAGTTTTTATACCCTTGCAAGTGCTCGCTTAAATATTTTCAAAAAATACTAATTTTTTCCATTTTTCGACCGATTGTTCGTATGGGAGCTACATGATATAGTCATCCGATTTGATCAAAAATTTTTCAAATTATGTGAAAGCATGCGAAACAAACAAATACAAAATTTCAGCAAGCTACCATTAAAAACAAAAAAGTTTTTCTAACTAAGACTGTTTTTCAGACCTATCTTTTGTATGACAGCTATGCCATATAGTTGTCCGATTTTCATCAAACTTGGCAGAATTATAAAAAAGCATAGAAAACCTAGGAATACAAAGTTTGGAAACGTTTCCATGGAAAAGAAAAAAGTTGTTCATACTAAAACTAGTTTTCCGACCGATTGTTCCTATGGGCGCTATGAGATATAGTCATCTGATCCGGTCGGTTCCAAAATATTAGTAGTGTGCAGCAAAAAGAAGACTCTGTGCAAAATTTCAGCTCGATAGCTTTAAAACTGAGAGACTAGTTCGCGTAGAAACAGACAGACGGACGGACAAAGCTCAATCGACTCAGTTCGTCACCCTGATCAAGAATATATATAGTTTATGGGGTCGGAAATGAATATTTCTATGCGTTGCAAACTTCTGGGCAAAATTATAATACCCTTTGCAAGGGTATAATGAACAAAACGAAGATCAATAAGGTATCTGAAATTGCCTAATCAGTGTTGGTTCGTTTTACATTCCGAAAAATATGTAACTATTCGGCTGTCTATGAGTACAACAAGTGCTTGATTCAATATAACAAACGGTCATATGTGGATTAACAATATCTCGTACTTAACTTAGGTACACTCAAAATCAAAACATACTTGAGAGGCCGCAGTATATTCGACATCAGTTTCTTGGAACAGGCTCAGAGCGGTTCAGTCTTGATTGATAGGGCACCACCCAGGTCCCGTGCTTGGACATATAACTGATTCAAAATGTTGTACGCTATGATCCATGCCAGACCATAACCATTATTGGGAAGTATCCATAGGTGTTTGTGACTAGGTACATGCCTCATAACACGAGGCTAACTATACACAGCCCAAGGGTACAATAGCTTGACTTGTTTGCTTCTAATTATTCACTCAAGAGAAATGCTGGACCAAGGCTGGCGCCAATAGCTAGTGAAGGTGACCGGGTGTGTTACTTTTTATACTCTGTACCGTAGGTACACAGAGTATTATAAGTTTGTGCAAAAGTATGCAACAGGCAGAAGGAAGCATCTCCGACCCCATAAAGTATATATTCTTGATCAGCATCAACAGCCGAGTCGATAAAGCCATGTCCGTCTGTCCGTCCGTCCGTCCGTCCGTCCGTCTGTCCGTCTGTCTGTCTGTCTGTCCGTATGAACGCACAGATCTCAGAGATGGTAAGAGATAGAGGTTTGACATGTATGGGACAGATGCTTCTTATGTCTGCAGGCAGATCAAGTTTATTTTCAATTTTGGCCACGCCCCCTCCCGCCCCCGCAATTTAGAAAAAACGTCATATCTCCCACAGTTTTGAAGATAGAAGGCTTGTTTCTTCTGGACATATTTAGTTATTAGGATAACTTATCGATCCGCCAAAGGAATGAAGAAGATCAGATGAACGGTTTTCGAGTTATGATCAAAAGACAAATTTTCTTGGTACAGAGTATGTTATAGTCGGGCTTGACCGACTTTCTTTCTTGTTTAAAGCAAAAAACGTTGTTACCAGCCTAGTTTACCAGCTTCTACTTCTATTTGTGGCCTCAACGAACCGAATGACTGTATCTTATAGCTCCCTAAGGTCCGATTGCTTGAATAATAATTATAAACTTACCAAAATCTACCAACTATATCCTATTGATAAGATCCGTTAGTTAACTAAAACGACTTGTGAGATCGTCATATTTAGCAAATTTCAGCGATATCCGACAACAACTCCCTCATTCCTTCAGCTCAGCTCACAAACAACTTCATTGGGTTCAATTAATTATACAAATTGTACCCTCCAAAGGGTTGTTTTGCCGTTTTCCTTCCAATTTGTAACATAATTATGCCCCCTTTCCGAGGAGCAATCAATGTTAATGCCATATGACAGCCTGCCAAATGATGCGGGCAGCCCATGTCCCACATCAATTGTGTGTACATTTTCATTTGCTGCCGTTTCCCTCGCGATCCAAAGATCTGGTTGCGTTGGCTTACCTGCAAACGTGATGGCCAAATGCAGGGCATTGCGTGGCAGTGTGATGGTGGCATAGGTGGTGCCTCGTTCCGGGGCCAGGCCCGAGTCCTCGGACTGTGCTGGACTCATGGCGCGGTCAACTGCAATGGCAAAGAGATGATGGGGAAATGGAGGATGAACATCAAAGGTAAGACAGACAAAGCAGGGGGCGGACAAGTCGTTGACCCGCTGGTGTGGCTGGTTGCAATTTCTTAATTTACATATTCATCAAAAAGAACACACACACAGATACACACACATACATACACAGAGAGAAAAACAGCGATACGCGTCATGAGATCAAAGAGCTGAATTTCTGCGCCTTTCCGGACTTTTGCGCTTCATGACAATTCACGGGGGGGTGGTGGTGTGGCGGTAGGGGTAGTGAAATAATTTTTTGTTAAATTTCAATTCGATGCGCCAACCTTCAGCTGAGCCAAGTGTTTCAATTAAAATTCCACAAAAATCCCCAATTAATCTTTATGATTCTTGCAGCTCTCGCAGAAAACATAAAAAGCAACCTCAGCAGCAGATGGCGTCGTTAGGAAATCCAAAATCATAAAATAAAAAACAGCACAATCGATTGGATTTTATATCTCTGGGAAAACTAGTTCATGTTTCTTTTTTTGAACTATTCTAGCTTTTTAGCCGGCCTTTGCTCGGGTCAGCAGATTCTACAAAACAAGCTGAATATGGAAATCCTGTAATCTGTGCCATGGCTCTGAGTCACACTGGAAGCTGTTCAAGTTGGACTGCAACTTGTTTTGTAACAGATGAGTTACATGTTACGAATCTAGTAATAAGTTCGTGGCGACCGTGCTTAAAGAGAAATGGCGGATGCCCTATTTTACACATGGAGTTGTAAATTTAACTAATACCAAAGTTCTTTTTGGCTGAATACCCTGCTTGAAATCGTTTGTAAGCCAAAAAGAAACTCACAAAACCTAAAAAACTTTTTAGAACTAGCTCGCAACCCTTTTTGAACCAGTTTGAACTGTTTTGGAACTGGTCTTGAACCAGTCTATGTATTTTTTATACATCTAAACACAGCATTTCAATTTCCTGGCAGATATATGGCCTGAAACCTCTTTTCAAACGGTTCACTTTGGATTTAGAAAAGGTTTTGAATCAAAAAGTAGCTCACCTTTTAAACTAGTTTCGCATCGTTTAAGATCCTTGATAAAAATCAAGAAATTTGCGCTTGAATTAAGTAAGAACAGTGTGGGTACTAAGATAAGTACAACAATTCTTGATTTAAGTACCGAAATTCCATTTCAAAAACGATTTTTCTTGGTCTTTTTCCATCCAATAATCGTAGGATTCACCTTCATTGGCTTCTATCAGTTGAGATTGACTCACGTGCTAGAACCAGTTGGGAATTTCAAGAGCAGCGATGCATTTTTAGCTTAGTAAGTCTCTTGAGTGCCCAAACCAAGCTGTTCTTAGTATTCTCCGGCTTATGCTAAGTGGGAAATGTGCTGTTCAATCCAAATCAAAGTTGCTTTTTCACTTGAGCATGTTCTAAACTTAATACAAGCTCTTTCAAGTACAGTACGTACTAGAAATTTAAGGGATCAAGTTCCTTACCGAGTATTTGTGGGTATAATTTCCGAGCTATTGCTCTGAACCTCGGCCTTAAAGCGCTTTTCAAGGAGTACCTCACTGACGTTCATTGCCCACTTCAGTCTCTAATCACTCTATGCAGATGGCTCCATTTTCTTGTCAGATTTCCCTTGAATGATGTGTCTATTTTACATACCCAAGCGAATGCCAGGCATTCCGTACTCCAAATGAACCGTACGCTGGCCACACCACCACACAAGGCGACCGACCCCCAGCAGCCATAGCAATCTTTCCCAGCAATCTGTCAGTCACTTTGGCTACTTGGATCGACACTTGTGCAATTTTCTTGTTGTTGTTGTTGTTCTTGTGACGGCCTGTCTAACTGCCTGTCTGTCTATTTTAATCAGTCGGGGCGCAAGTGATCTGTGATCTGTGATCTGTTTAATTGCCAGGATTAGTTGGTGGCCAGGAAGTGCTCACTCTCGACGCGCCTGAGCGCAATTTCCGCCTTCGCTTCGCAACTGTCGCCGATAAATTTTGCGCAAGTTTGCTCGCCTTTCGCCTTGGCCATAAAAACGCATTTGCCAGAAATAGTCGTTTAACTGCTCCATGTCTTGATCTAAGACTTCCACTCGCCGTGTTTCATGTGCCTTAAACGGAACTGCGAATGGCCATGCAAATTTGGCATTTTCGCGTTAATAAGTTCATTCGATTTGGCTGGGTCTTTGCCTTTCATTTGAAAATTGTAACTGCCAGTTTTTATGGTCCATTTTGCGGGTTCCCGCCAGTTGGTGGCGACCGTGCTTAAGTTGTAATAGCCTTTCGGGCGAAACATTTTGAAACAATAACAAACGTTCCGGGAATTGAGATGCTCCACTGACAGGTGCTGCTCCATCTAATTGACTGACTGACTGACTGACGGCCTGCACAATGGATATTGATTGGCAACTTGACGGATTGTTATTGTTTCCGAGTTGTGGCCATAATAATCCTCGAGTCGGCAACTGGCAACTGCGTGTCCATTAACCGCATTGCGCCGCCTGCCCTGCCGGAGACTTTATTAATGGACAAGCGTGGGGCGTGAAAATATGTCAAAAATTTCACAACAGAATCTATTTAGCACACAGGGGGCAATGCCGCTCGGTCCGTGGACAGGCGAAGACAACAAGAAAAACCAATTATTGCAAATGAACTCAAGTGTGGTTCCGCAAAAATGTCAACATCTGATAAAGCCGCAACCGAAGGCGGAGCCAGAGCCATCTAGACGGTGGCGGCCAGGGCAGGCAGCTGCACAGCTCTCATTTTGCACAAGGGCAAGCCAAAGTGCAACAGCCTGAACTGAACTGGTGAAGGAAAAGGGGGGGGCGGAGGGCGGTAGAGGGGGGCAGGGGCAGGGCCAGACCCTTGCGTGTTTAATACGCATTTCGTGGCACTGGGAACACTGACAGGGCAATGTTGGATGTGTTTCGGGGAGCGTGTGTGTGTGTGTGGATCCTGGGGCATTTAGCAAAATGTTGACATTCATTTGGTGACAACGAGGCGAAAGTTTGAGTGAGTCAAAGTTTGAATGCCCTTGCCAGTTGGATTGATTACAAGCAAGATTTTCCCATCTTTTTCACATCCTCAATTCACAACAGCCTATCGACTGGCTATGGTGCTCGTATATGAGTCAATGTTTGGGCCCTCCAAGAGATTCGTAGCCAGCTCGCCGAGGTTAAAGCGGAAATCATAGACAACAGGACAATGAAGTTCCTCGCCAGGTTCTAAGTTACAGCTTCATCCACAAGAGCATAAAATCTTGTAATACGATTAGCCTCCCATCCACCCTAAGAAAGTTGTTCGAGCCTTGTATCCATTGAAGAAAGCTGGATAAGCGATCAGTGCATTAAGCCGTACGAGTCGTGGTATACTAGAACCAGAGGCGCATCTAGGAGGGGGCCTAAAGGGGCTGGAAGCCTGCCCAAAACAAAGAAAGAAAGTCAATCAAGCCCGACTATAACATACTCTGTACCAACAAAATCATACGCTCAGCATACATTTTGATGCTTCGGTAGCAGCTGAAAGCAGCGCTGCTACAGAGCTGCAGCAGCAAACAGCCTTTTGATCATAACATTCCCTTGGCGAATGGATAAGTTATCCTAATTACTAAATATGTCTAGAAGGTACAAACCATCTATCTTTAAAACTGTCGGAGATGTGACGTTTTTTTCAAATTGCGGGGGCGTGGCAAAAATTTAAACTTAATTTGATCTGCCTGTAGATATAAGAAGCATATGTCTCATACATGTCAAACCTCTATCTTTTACCATCTCTGAGAACTGTGCGTTCATACGGACAGGGCCATATCGACTCGGCAGTTGATGCTGATCAAGAATATATATACTTTATGGGGTCGGAGATGCTTCCTTCTGGCTGTTATATACTTTTGCACAAACTTATAATACTCTATGTATTATTCAATCTTCTTGTTCTTGGAGTAATCCAATTCAATTCAGATCAATTGCGCCTTTAGCCCCCCTCCTAGATCCGCTACTGACTAGACCAACTACTACATCCTCCAAGGGTTCAAAGATGTAAAAGTGTGTGGTTGACATTGACATCTATAATGGTTCTTAAGAAGGTCTACTCTCAAAGATGAAGAAGTTTCTACCTAAAATCGGGGCTGCAAACCGGTTTAGAACCGAAGCGGAACTCTGCCTTTCAGATAAGTGTGAACCCAACCTTGAACCGAACCACTTAATGTATTAAAGCTGAACCTGAGTCTGTTCCGAACCTTAAATTTCGGTTCGGTTCAACAAATATGATAGATTTCGTCACAATACTTGATATACATAGCAACACTTTGTCATTGCTTTGATGCTCATGAGCTGTATGCAAGTGTTTCTATTTATATAAAGTATTCTGTCACTATTAAGTGGATATACCCCGCTTCGCAAGGGAAGTGCAGCAAAACCAAACGCAACGCATATCTTGAATTGAAGACTTAACCTAAGCACCAAGCTGGGTTTTGTTTTATGTCTCAACTCATTACTCTTATCCACCGAGAGAGCACTCCGAGTGGTAGTCGCTGGAGCATTGCATCAAAATTGATTTATGACCATTTGAGCTGTTCGCGCCGCCGCCGGAGTACTCCTCGCGGCTGCAACTGCAAACAATTCCGTTTGCACATCAACAAACCGAAAAAAAACGAACGAAATATTTGTCAATTTCACAGCATATCGTTGCACCATATGCGTCTCACATAAGGGGCACAGATTTATGCCCCGAAATGTTAATTGCCCATAACCAATCCCCGGCCGCGCCAGCCGAGCACGCACAGGGCGAGCACCGCCGAGTGATAAGCGGACCCTACAGTTGGCTCGAAGGTTTCGTATCTTTGTTGGAAAATATAGAAGGCGTCAGCTCAGCTGCTGATAAGTTTCAAGGGGTGGATGAGCTGTCGAACTAACCAATTAGGTAACAAATCTTTCCCTCTGACCCAGTGAACCACAAAACCTCCACCACCTCCCACAATGTATGCCCTGCCGCCGGTTGGTTTGGCTTTGCATGGGATGTGGCAACACTTTCTTGGGCGGCTGGGCCATGCGGCGTATGCGCGATATGCTACAATTGTGGCGTTCACCGTTCCCGTGCTGCCCTGTCCGTCCGTGTGCGTCAAGAGCAGGGGAAGACACTCGCACACTCGCACAGTTGTACCCACTTGTGTACACTCTTGACGCAAACGGCGAGCGACTTTTATTTTCGAACGCTTCAATGGCGCATAAAGTTTTTCTTAATGCCTGCCCGAGTATGAAAAGCCAGCACAACAACAATAATTAGGCAAAAGAGTGGAAAGCAGGGAGGCAGCATAAAAAAACATTTTCACGATCCGCTTCATTTGCCTGGCACCAACAACAACAACAACAACATCTTTGCCTCCAAAAAAAACGCGCAGCGGTGGACCCACGACCGTCGATTGAAATTCATTTTCATTTAATTCGTTTTCGCCGTTTCCTCTGCCCGCAGAAGAGGTGCGCCAATTCTTCTTCTTCGTCATCTGGTTTACCTTTAGCTTCGCCTGCGTCTCGCATTTTTTTGGCCACTTTATGCCGACGCTTTGAAGTCGTCTTTACATTTGGGGTTTTCTTCTATTTTTATATGTACGCTTTTCATTTTGTTTTCCCGCTTTTCGTCGCTTTTGACATAATTCATTGGTCGCGTCGGCCGGGCGCAGTCGACGAGCGGAAATTATATGTACGAAAAGTTTCATAAATAAACTCTTAATCAAAGAATTGAAGATGTGCACGAACTGGAGATGCCCTAATGAAGGTGAGCTAGAGCGCTAGAGAACCTTCAGCTGGTCTTGGGTTGAAGGAAATAGAAGAAGATAGTGTCATGAACTAGGGAAGCTAATGGAAGTAGTTTGGTTCTATTTTTTCACTTATGAAGGGGCGGTACTTCAAGCAGACACTTGGTTCTTGGTTCGACAGAAGAACCACTCCGGAAGTGCTTGGCAGAGCTGGCACTGGGGTTCGTTCTGATGCTGAGGCGCTCAACTCACCTTATAACAAGTGCTCTTCTGTCTGGGACCTGGGAGACTGAACTCTTACGGACGTCAGCACCTTAGAGCATATGACTATCAAGCGCTCGCGTGGAATAGCAACGAAGTCATGGAAAAGTATGTATGCTTAAGCGCTTAGCAGTGCTAAACAGTATAGTGGTAAGGCTTTTTATACCCGTTACTCGTAGAGTAAAAAGGGTATACTAAAGTCGTGCAAATGTATGTAACAGGCAGAAGGAAGCATCTCCAATATCATAAAGTATATATATTCTTCATCAGCATCAACAGCCGAGTCGATATAGCCATGTCCGTCTGTCCGTCCGTCCGTCTGTATGAACACCTAGATCTCAGAGACTTGAAGAGCTAGAGCAACCAAATTTTATACGTAAGCTAGTATTGTCTGTAGGCAGATCAAGTTCGCTTCAAATTTTGGCCACGCCCCCTCCCGCCCCCGCAATAACAAATATTGAATAACTCCCAAAATTTTTAAGATATCGAGCTAAGATTTAGCAGTGTAGTCTATGTGGCCAATATCTACAATCTCACAAATATTCAAAAGGATCGGATAATAAATGGCCGAGTTAAAAAAATGTTGCATACTTATCCGAGCTGAGCTGAGTAACGGGTATTTCGAAGTCGGGCAGGGCCGACTTTAACTTACGCTCTCGTTTTTATAAGTGAACGTCGAGCTCGAGGGTTTCAAACCCCAACAAAGTCAAGTTTAGCTGTTTTTATACTCTTTACCAAAGGTAGACAGTGTATAACTGCCGGAAGAAAGTATTTTCGAACCTATAAAGTATATATATTCTGGATCAGCCTCAATAGGCAAGTCTACACTGAAAAAAAGTATATTCCGAATTTCAGAAATTCGCCTTAAAATCAAATTTTTCTCTCTTAATTTAAAGAAAATTGCCTGTTTTTAGACAGAAAATTGAATTTAGTGTATCAAACATGAACTGAACTAAGGTTCGAGGCTGAAATTTTCGAACCTTAACCTTTGGCACATTTTGGTTCGAACCAGCGAACCGTTTTTGTTTTCCTATAGCATCAATTTTCAATTTCCCACTGTAATTTTCCACATATGCCAGCGCTCCTGGGAGAGATTGAGATGCAAAAGCGCTTTTCCCAACTCCCAACTCCATCAACAGACCATAACAGAAGTCTCAAATCGTTGGCGACACTTCAATGTTGATGGGTTTATTTCATTCCTTGGAGACTTCAAGGGTACCCCCCAACCCCATTCCTCCCCTCGCAAAACAATAAAAATCACGCGAGCGAGCATTTCTCTCCCCCCCCTAGGGAAGTTTGCTCATCCGGGGATTTTCATAATGCTCGGCCATGTACTTTCTTCTCAATGACAAGCAGTGGAGCAGGAGGAGGAGGAGGTGGTTGGAGGGAGCGGGGGCACCAGACAAACATTAAGCATTTTGTGTGTGTGTGTGTGTGTGAGTGGAGATTTCTTTCGGCTATCGAACATTATTTTTCATTTTCCTTTCGTGTTTATTTTTCGCCACATTGCGGCAGTTCCAAGTATAAACAAAAGAGCGGAGCAGAAAAGCCGCAATTCAACAATTTGACGCAATTAAAACGAAATGAGCACAGACCGAGAGGACGTCCCCCACCCCCCCTTACCCGGCACACACCCACAACAGTTGTTTTTGTTTGTGGTAGGCACAAGAGTGCGAGTTATGCCAGGCAAATCCTTTCGGGTGTCATAAAGCTGCCAAATCAAACGGAAGCTGCAAATGGGCAAGGCAGGGAGGAGAGCCGAGCCGAACAAATGCCACAGGCAGAGGCCGAGGCAGAGGCAGCTGCTGCCAGCTGATAAGGCTACAGCAAAAAAAAACCCAGTTCACTGCACTTCCGTTGAACTCTAGGCCGAACGCTAGGAAGGAAGCTACCAAAAAAACAAAATAAGACAAATCTTTGTGTCAATAAAGCTACAAATTGTGGTGAATGTCCTTAAATCCTGGGCTAACAAGGGAAGCCTTTTTACCAAAATACTGTCGAAATGCTGCAAGTTGCAACGGATCTTTGAATGGGGCTACACTCCAAAAAAATAATCCCCATACCAGCTGCCCCATTGTTATACTCTGTACCGTAGGTACGTAGAGTATTACAAGTTTGTGTAAAAGTATATAACAGCCAGAAGGAAGCATCTCCGACCCCATAAAGTATATATATTCTTGATCAGCATCAACAGCCGAGTCGATATGGCCATATCCGTCTGTCTGTCCGTATGAAGGCACAGTTCTCAGAGATGGTAAGAGATAGAGGTTTGACCTGTATGGAACAAAAACTGCTTATGTCTGCAGGCAGATCAAGTTTATTTTCAATTTTGGCCACGCCCCCTCCCGCCCCCGCAATATGGAAAAAAACTTCATATCTCCCACAGTTTTAAAGATAGATGGTTAGTACCTTCTAGACATATTTAGTAATCAAAATAACTTATCGATTTGTCAAAGGAATGGTAAAGATCGGATGAACGGTTGTCGAGTTATGCTCAAAAGACTGTTCGCTGCTGCAGCTCAGTAGCAGCGCTGCTTTCAGCTGCTACCGAAGCATCCAAATTTATGCTGAGCGTATAATTTCGTTGGTACAGAGTATGTTATGGCCGACTTTCTTTTTTGTTTTTACATTTCAAATGCAGGGAATTCGTACTTGAGAATTACAAGCGGTGTTTCCTTATATTTCCGTGCATTTTTGGGCAATTTTGTGAATTAAAATGTCTAATTTTCTTTTTTCTAAATTTAAGAAATGTTAATTCAAGGGTAAATCTGCGCTAAATTTAAAAAGTTCATAGAAAGTCATCTTAAATTTACTAAAACTAAGAAATTATTATGTAAAAAACTCTATTTTTCGGTTATCCTTTTTTAGTTTAAGAAAAAACTGTCTGAAAACAAGAAATTTTCTTTAAATTAAGAAAAGGTTCTCACAAAAAAATTTTTAAAAACTAGAAATACCTTTTTTTTTGAGTGTAAAGCCAGACGGCTGTATGCTGTGTTAAGCTAGCTTTTAAAACAAAATGTTTCAGCACATTCTAAACATGTTTCCTTTGGCATTCTTTGCCTCACCCATTCCATAAGACATGGTTCGCACAATATCCAACTCGAAGGACCAAATCAGATGATGCCAAAGACCTTTGAACAATTCTTAAAACCTGGGTGGCCTCGATTCATATGAAACAACAAGCACGAATATAAAATGTAGTTCCATTCTAAACAGCATTCCGAAAGTTTTGTAGCCGTCTGGAATTTATGGAATTTAATTGCTTTTTCTGTTCTGGTTGTCCCTGAAGTTTTGGGAATTTTTTTTGGAACTCTTCAACTCAGGTCTCGAAAATAGATGCTGTTTAATGGGCGCTGGGACCAAGACGCGTGACTAAGTTTTTATGGTCAGTAAATTGACTTGTACAACATTTACAATCTGGCCGAATGTGCAGTCGCGGGCCACCGTACCGAGCGTGGAAGTCACTCCACTCCAAATTAATCCAAACGGTAGACGACACAACGGCAACAAAGACAACGACAACAAATTACATTAAACGTGTGCCTCATGAATGCGACTTTTGTTTTTCTTTTGCTATTTTTAGATGGAAATGCAGCAGCAGCGTTGAAATTGTGACATTTCTCAGAGAACGGGAAGAGCCGACGACGAGGAGGCACTCCACCAGCTGAATCTGAATGTGAATACAAAGCACAGCGTCTGTGTCGGCGAGGAGGAGTTGCTCTGTTCCTCTAATGCTTTGAATGTGAGTGAGGTTGTTGTTGTTGTGGCAGATTTCGCGTAAACAAAAAACAGCAAACTGCAACAGCAGCAGCAGCGGCACTGCCACGCCAAGTGGCAGCAAAATGTTTGCAAACAAAATATACGGGGGACCACACACACCCTACTGCTCCGCAACACCCTACCAAGTGGCCATAAAAACTCAACAACCACAACAAAAATGCTGTGCAGGGTAGTGAGAGAGAGAGAGAGAGAGTGGAGAGAAGCGAAAGATCATTAATTAGGCAAATTAAGTACAATTTCAGAGACCTTACGCTAAGGTCCCAACAGGCAACATTTGTCCATTTTGTTTGCCCTACACCAAAATAGTTTGCGCGCAAACACAGCCAAATAGCCTTTGTCTATGTTTGTGCCACAATTATTTGCAGCAAATATTTGCCCAGTTTGCTCAAACCAAACAGTTTTCTAGATTTGTCTTTGGGCAATGAAATGTGTTTAAAAATTGGCCCCCCTTCATTGTGCAAATAATTTGCTGGTTTTGAGCAAACATTTGCATATCAAGGCTAACTTTGTTTGCACAAATTTGTTGGTTTGCTTGCCCTTAGAAACGGTTTGAACTTGGATGGGCTGAAACCAAACCACATCATCACATTAGGATTGAAGATGTTTCCTTCTGGTTGTAGCCTTTGGCAACTTTGGTATGGAAAGTCTACTGGCTTATGCTGTGGCCTATTCCAGAATCCAGGTACAACATTTTAGCACCCAGGCAACCGCACCAGCAGCACCAGCACCATAAACGCCTCTGCAGACTCTGCCGTGACCCTCTTGGATTTCGAGTGGAAGAGTTTCTTGCTATTTTTTGATGAGCGCTTAATGGTGCGACAAGTCATAAAAGATGGCGGAACCGGCGCAGGCTGTAGTGCGCACACCTTTCGATTTTCTCAGGGCTTTGTTTACACTGCCCCCCTCCCATTTCCCCATTTCCCTTCCCTTCCCTTCAATTGAGTTCGAGTTGTTGGGTAAACAAGTGACATCTGTCCCGCACTTATGAATGCTCTATCTGTGTTTTGTTTGCCCAACAGTTTGTGTATCTATTTGTGACTGATTGCCTGTTAGCTTTAGTTTGGCTTCCACTTCCACCGCCCTGGCGGAATGGTTGGCTACTTAGCCTTATCAACAATCTGTGGCATTCCGCGCAAGAAAATGAAGCAATGAAGCCGCGCCAACAATGCGCCGCATCACAAAATATTTAATTAAATGCTTAATTACGCTTGCCATGCCATAAATTCATCAAATGCAATTTAAGCTCACTCACACACACACACACACACACACACCCGACCACCACTCCACAGATACGCAGGCAGTTTTGCAGCAGCAGCCACAGATACTTTGTTGTATCTTCGTTTCCATTCATTGAGGAGAGTTCAGAGACTGCAATTGAAGTTGCCGGGTTAAATGCTTTAAGCCATAACTCTTCTTGTTTTGTGGCCTTAAACTGGCATAAATCCCAGCCGGGCAATTGGAGAAGGCACAGCGCTGGTTCTTAATAGCAACCAAGCTAGGCTTACTTATTTTCACTTTCGCCTTAATTTTGTGATTTTTTTTGGCACAACTTTCTCTCACGGATCTAAGATTCCCGTACCGAACCATTTTGAGAATTTCGAAAGGGCTTTGATCCCTAGATTTTGAACTGAGTTAGAAGGTAGTTCTTAAAACTTGTCAAATGACAACTCATATACCTCAATGATCCAATTATTTGGCAGGAAATGCGGTTTTTCTCACTAAGACAACTTTTCTAACCCTACTTTTCTATGACAGCTATACTATATAGATGTCCGATTTCGACCGAACTTGGTTGAATCATGGAAAACTATAGCAAACTAAGAAATACAAAGTTTGTAAGCGTTTTCTTTGAAAACAAAAAAGTTTTTCTTACTAAAACTAGTTTCTCGGCCGATCATTGCTATGGCAGCTATAACCTATAGTCAACCGATTTTGACAAAACCTTGAAGAATTGTGTGAAAGCTTATAAAATAAATATATGCCAATTTTCAAGAGGTTAACATTGAAAACAAAAAAGTTGTTCCTACTAAGACTACTTTTCTAACCTTACTTTTATATGGCAGCTATACTGTATAGATGTCCGATTTCGACCAAACTTGGCAGTATCATGGAGAAGCATTTAAAACTGGTAAATACAGAATTTGGAGACGTTTGCCTTGAAAACAAAAAAGTTTTTCTTACTAGAACTAAATTTTCGACCGATCGTTCCTATGGCAGCTATAACCTATAGTCAATCGATCCGGCCGGTTCCGACAAATGTGCAAAGTATTTGTACCAGAAAACTTTGTGCAAAGTTTGGCTGCGATAGCTTTAAAACTGACGGAGGAGCTGGCATAGAAACAGATGGACAAGGCTAAATCAACTCAGCTCGTCAGGCTGATCAAGAATATATATTCTTTATGTGATCGGAAATGCTTCCTTCTATGCGATACAAGCATTTGATTTGTACCTTCTAAGCATATTGAGTGGGCATCATTATTTAACGATTCACTCAAAGATTGATGAAAATCGGATGAACATTGATCGAGTTATGGTTAAAAGAAACACTTCTGCTGTGCAGCACCGGTTAAAACAGTGATGGGCAGCACTTCACACACTTTAAGACAGGCTTTGTAAGGTATAGCTTATATTTTAGACAGAGTTGGGGACTTGGAATATGAGAAAGCTCTGCAAAAAAGCTACGCTGAAGAGATTTTGGTATAGATTAGATAAAAAGAGCTATTCCCCGTCTCAGATTATGCAATCGGAGATCAGCTCCGATACGCTGCTACCCATCAATCAATTAAGTGAATTCTGCTTCAATTGATCCAGCAACTTATCCGATCTTGGGCAATTAGTGTTTGCCTCGTCGGATGGGCTGGCGATATGTGATTTGATTTGGCAACTCTCGGGTCAGGTCATTCTCCACGCACACACGCACACACTCAAAATGGACAAATTGCAGTAAAAGTAAACCATTTTTCGAATGGAAAAATTGAAATGCGAGCAATTATTTTTAATTGAAAATGTCAAACATGTTGAGAGAGTTGTCGCTGCTCGAGTTGGAGCAATACCGACAGGCACTCGAGGGCCCCTACCGGACGCACCTGGGGCGGAAATGCGATAACCCTGAGCGAGTGGGGAAAAGCTGACATAGTTTTTCTATTCTAGGCGGAAGCTCTTACCGGATAGCATGGGTGCCAGCGCAATGCCGCCGTTACTCTCCAGCTGGTGTTCCGCCTGCTCCTGCTGTTGCTGTTGCTGCTGTTGCTGCTGCTGCTGCTGTTGCTGTTGGTGCGGAGCCTGATGTTGCTTCTTGCCCGGCACACAGCCGCTGATGGGTTTCTTTGATTTCCACAGTTTCATTTTCGGGTCTCGGTGTTTTTGAATATATCTTTTGGTATTTTATAGCATGTTGCTTCTGCTTAGAATTCACCCAAAAAAAAACAACAAAAAAAACAGCAGCTGTTGTTGTTGCTGGTGCACTTTTTGCTTAGATTTTCCACAACATTTTCAATTGAGTTTCGGGCCAAAATGTAGAGCACTCTCTCGCACAGACACACACACACACACGGCAAAATGTATTTCAAAAATTTCAAATTTCACGCCTCGCAGCGGCAAACGCACGTCCGGCGTACACGACACGAAATTGCACAATGATTCAGAAGCAGCAACGGCAACGGCGGCAACGGCGGCAGCAGCAGCAGCAGACGCTGAAGCACAGACCTAGCGCCGGCAGCGGCGCGCAGCTCTGCGATCTGACACTCAGCCTTTTGTATCTGGCAGATACGCAACAGCAACAGCCCGCGGAGGGGGGGGTGGTGAGGCGGCACTGCCTCTCTCGCGCTGCCGCTCTCACTCTCCCAGTGGTGAGTTTTGGCTCATCGCATGCCACATTCTAATTGGAAAGCACTCAAATCACTGCCACTTATGCCTATGACCAGCAGATGACGCCGCTGATGATGGGTTTCTGACCTGGGTTTGGCTATAGAAATGACCTCCATTTGGTTGAGGTCGATGGTGTCGCTTTATTTTTCGCTAATTAGTCACGAAACGTTTTTTTTTTTTGCCAGCTCACAAATGGTCAACCCCAAATTGGTTATAGCCAGATGACAGGCGGAACATCTGCTAATTGCAGACAACTGCCCTAGAGAATCGAGAAGATGATGGCCAAAACGAGCAGTTGCTTGCAAGAAACTAAGTCCAAATGATGTTTACAAATGCTACAGCTTACTTATTTTTTGTTTGCTGTCTGCTCAGCAAAATGACAGGTACAACAAGTACAGTTTTACTCTTTTTACAGACTCTCTTGGCTGATCTCGTGTTTACTGTCGATGAGAGAGCACACAAGTAGCTGTCTCCCGATTTCGTACAGCCTTAGAAGCACACTAGCACGCAGACACACTTGCAGTTTAACTGCGCAAAAGGCATATTCGATAGATATTGCCTAGAAGAGTGTCAAATCAAGAAAGCAAGCAAGAAGAAACCTCTGAATTTGTAATTTCAGTTCCCTAAGCAAACTGTTTATTCTCTGACCGACTTTAAAAAGGAACCACTTCTTGCGAGCTCTGTTTTCAAGTCAGTTTATCTGAAATATGTCGAATTTACCGAACTTTTACTTAAAAATTAATACTATTTTACCACTACCAGACACTATTTGATCAGCATAGACTAGCAAGTGGCCCAACTGACACCAAGTCGAAGTTTGTTAAGCTCAAAATGCAGTCAAAATAGCAGCCCACCTCCCGCTCAATCGACTTAAGACGCGCACTCGCATGGAAAGAAGCACAAATAATGGTTGAAAACAGTCTAAATACTTTCAAATAGTGGGTTTTAAAGTCGGAGCAGAAATGTATCGTCACTTTGAACAACTGTATTATGCCTAGGATCATCTTTTTTCGAAAAAGATGCCTAAGACTGACTCTAAACCAGCGAGAGAGTGTGCTCAAATTCAGCAATGCCTCAGCAAACTTTCTTTTGATCATAACTCGACTTGAATTTGGAGTAGATTGTCTAAAGATCCTTTTTTGATATTAGAATAACACTTTTTCATATCCTTTGTATGATTTTCAGCTCCTTTGGATGATCCATTTAATATAAAACTGATATTTAAATATCAAAAACTGGATATAAAAAAATATTTTCTTAGCTTGCCACTCCCTTAGCTTGTTTTGGGAACCTAAACACAAATGTCGGCATCATAGCCCATACGACTATCAAACACTCGCGCGGCATAGCCGCAAAATAACAGTATTAAAGGAAAGCGACAAGCGAAAATGAACGAATGCGATCAGCAAAACGTTTCGTGTGGATATTCTTAATGTGGTTTAGAAACTCTATTTTATTGCCTAACGTTACGAATCTGAAACAAACTTGATATGGGTATGGTATAGACCCACACAGAGGTAAGAGCACTGTACAGAATTCACAATTTCTTCACCACATCATGATCTCTATTGAAAGGGTTTACCTAGGTCCTAAGCAAGCACCTATATATATTTCACAATCATAAACTCAAACAAGAAAGAAAGTCGGTCAAGCCCGACTATAACATACTCTGTACCAAGAAAATTTGTCTTTTAATCATCCGATCTTCTTCATTCCTTTGGCGGATCGATAAGTTATTCTAATAACTAAATATGTCCAGAAGGAACAAGCCATCTATTCTCAAAACTGTGGGAGATATGACGTTTTTTCTAAATTGCGGGGGCGGGAGGGGGCGTGGCCAAAATTAAAAATAAACTTGATCTGCCTGCAGACATACGAAGCATATGTCCCATACATGTCAAACCTCTATCTCTTACCATCTCTGAGATCTGTGCGTTCATACGAACAGACAGACAGACAGACGGACGGACGGACAGACGGACATGGCTATATCGACTCGGCTGTTGATGCTGATCAAGAATATATATACTTTATGGGGTCGGAGATGCTTGCTTCTGCCGGTTACCTACTTTTGCACAAACTTATAATACTCTGTGTACCTACGGTACAGAGTATAATCAGTTTATTCACATTATCTGGCATGTCTGCCACTTCTTTCAATTAACTAATCGCCTTTTTATGACTGCCTGAAAGTATGCTAAACTCAACCCCGCTATATATATATGCATACATACTATATATATATGCAACCAAATAAATATAGAACAAACATCTTCATTCACTTAGGAAGCGACAACAACACCTAAAAATAACTCACATATCCAACGAACTCCGATGAATCTGTAGAATCAATCAGCTTCGATCATTAGTCGAGGTCATTAAAGACATTAAATTCGGCTGGCCCACTCCAAATGACATGCGGCACCCCTCGGAATGGAACGTCAGCACAAAAGAAGGAAGGAAAGCATTAATAGTGGAGCAACATATGGAAAATACCTTTAAGGGATTTACTTGGATGACTCATAAATTATACAAAAAGGTGGCCACACATTTCCTTGGCCATTAAACTGGATTGCCAAATGGCAACAAGCTCAACGATGGGTCAGTATAAATATTTACCAGATACCCCTCCCGAAATGTCTTGACATATCGGGTCAATGAACATAAACAGAAATTTTGTAAATAATTTTTGTGCCAAATTGTTAAGGTAAACTTTAGGAGTAAGCGAAATAAAGATTCAGATGAGTTGATATGTTGCATTCTTTTACTGATTGCTTACTGATTACTTTAAGCCCTTGGCCCAGTGTGCACTGTGTCTATTCTCTTCTTTTTTTGTTATTGGTTGCCCTCTCCTTCTATAGCCTACCATTCCGCTTAGCCCGAGTTCCGTTAGGCGCCAGCGAAAGCAAAATGAAAAAACTAGAATGAAATTTTCCTCACATGTGAATGGAATTCGGCTGACTGACTCCATCTCAGCTCACCAGTCGTTGAGCAAAATGATCAATTTAGTGTTAATTCTAAGTGTTGTGTTTACTCTAAGCGTTTGTCCAGTGAGTTGCTGTCCCAGCTTAAACCACATCTACTCACCCAACTCCTTTCCAGTGCCGGGGACAACTGTTGGCCGCAGAGCCGCCCCATCAAGTGCGTCCAGCCGTCTCCTTGGCACCCAGTGTCTGCCGCAAAGGCCTCAATGGCAGCAGCAGCTTGAACAGTGTGGATATTAAGCTGCCGTTCATGGACATGACGCTGCGCCATGAGCGTCCACTCTTTGTGCTACACGAAACGGATGAGGAGTTGCTGTTGGTGCTGCATGGCTTTGAGCTGTTCCAGCTACAGGTGGGCAGTCAGCAGAAGCGACTGGTGCGTTTGGGTGAGTTGCTGGGCAGAGCACAGCAGCGGGCTCCTCTGGGTGCTGCCCTGGTGGCCTGGCGTCAGTATTTGCTGCTCGCTGTTGTGCTTGACGAATCCCTGGAGGTGTATCAGCTGCCCAAGGCGGAGGTACTGCAGGCGGCTCATCAATGGAACTTTGAGCCCATACAGGAGTTCTCGCTGGGTGGGAAATTCCAGCGATTGGATCTGTTGAAACCAAGTGCAGAGCAAGTAATGCTGCTGCTCACCTTGAACTATACACAAACGCAGGGCAAGTGCATGTAAGTTGGTTGGAATTTCGGTGGGTTTATCTCCTCTGTTGATATTTGTGGGGGCAGATCTTTCGAGTGGCTGGACACCTATTTCAATCCCATTGAGGAACTCAACTTGCCCACCATACAAACACTGCAGTTGGTGGGCCGAAAGCCCAGCTACCTGGTCACTGGTCGCTCTCTGCGTGGCTCTCAATCCAAGGTATTTCCGGGCTCCATTTCGGCCAACAGATTCAACTCCAACTCCCTTCCACATTCAGCTGGTCTTGACTGTCTATGAAGTGGAGACTCCCTCGTTACGTCTACAGCGAAGACAGACCCTGACCGTGCAGGCCCGCCAGATACTGAGTGCTCGCTATCGGGGACGTAACATACTAATAGCCTGTGGAGCA
This sequence comes from Lordiphosa fenestrarum, assembly GCA_035044985.1. Classification (NCBI taxonomy): domain Eukaryota; kingdom Metazoa; phylum Arthropoda; class Insecta; order Diptera; family Drosophilidae; genus Lordiphosa; species Lordiphosa fenestrarum. The sequence continues at coordinate 948,855 of JAWNNO010000297.1, read as the reverse complement.
ACCACTTGTCTCTTCTTCCGCATGGTTGAGGGACAATTTGTGGTCTATCGAAAGCATCAACAGCGGGATCTGCACTTCAGTCACTTGGCAGCGGCACAAAAGGGACACCTTATGGTGGGAGCACGTGCCACTGGTGATGTCTTGGTGTTCAATACTCCACGCCTGGACTGCTATAGCGGTTTCAGAGCCGAGGTCAAGCCCACCGGATTGCTGAGCTATCGTAATGGGCAAAACGAAAGCTTCCTGCTGCTGACCTACAGGCGAGACGCCAGTTCGGTGTTACGCATGGTGCAGCTGGCAGTCGATGATGAGCCCAGTCTGGGTGCCAATCTGCCTGAGGGTAATGAGGGTGAGTAAATGCGATTTAGGTGCGGGATTATTAACCAATACCTACAGATCTCAGCGTGGTACAGCAACATCGACACGAGTTTGAGGAAACCATTAATAAACTGCGTGGTCTGCTGCTAAGGCGCAAGTCCCAGGTGGAGGCCCTACTCCGCTTGAGTCATTCCCTAAAACAGCAGTCAAGCAGCTTGGAGCAACCTCTTCGTTTACTTAGGGGTGGTCACATACAGCAATTGCAGCTGAAAGGTGTCCATTTACGTAGTCCAACTCAACTAAGGCAACGGCTGCGGTATTTGCAACAAAATTATGGAGCGGGCAGACGTTTGACACGTTCCTTTGGTGTGGGTAATGATGCAGCCAACCATACTCGTGACACACTGAAAGTGAAGCGGTTGCAAGTTCAAAATTTAGTGTATCATGGAGAAATAATGCCAGGTAAGTAAGGAAAGAGAGAGAGAGAGAGAGCAGAGCAAGGTCAAACTCTCAAATCCGGCTCGAATGACCACGCTAAAGTTTGAGGAAAGCTCCATAAAATGCTACTGTAAGAAAGAACAGAAGTGAGAACAAGGAAGAAAGGACCAGAGCAATGTGAAACTCTAACTAACTAAGCCATCCGGCTCGAATGACCATGCTTAAGTTTGAGTAAGGCTCCATCAAAAGCTCCTTCGCACTCCTTTTATATCAAATCAGTTCTTGTATACTTGTTGCTCCACCAATCCCTTTCTTTCTCTCTTTTTGTTTTGCCAGGTTACAAGCTCCAGACTTCTAAGCCACCTGTATTGACCATAAAAGGACACTTGCTCACCAAAAAGCTAAACACCACCAAGCTCACAACTCCTGCCAGCTACCAACCAATGGACTCCAACTCTACGGATAGTAATTCCCTAGTGGTTCAACATTTACAAGTGGCACGCATCAACAACATCTCCTGGTCTGATTTCCTTGACTCGCTATTCTTAAAGTCGCGCGATAAACTGATCAAAGGAGATCTCATCTTTCAATCTCGAGCCGAAGTGATCAAACTGCAAACATCCTCGGTCAACGGCTTGAGGGTACAAGACCTCTTCAATCTGAAGACACCACAGACAGTCAACTCACATCTGTTCATGTCCGCTTTCTATGTATCCCAGCTGAAGGCTCAGCAGGTGAATGGTCTGGACTTTGCCAGAGATATAGTGTTTCGTGGTGGCAATAACACCGAAGTCAAGTGTGAGTAGGGATGTGCTAGGTGCAAGAGTATACCCATTGAACTCTCTCTCTCTCTCTTTAGCACCTGTGCGCATATATCAAATGAGTGTGCTGGGTGATCTGTTGGTGGGCAATCACACACAGGAGACGCGTCAAATGCCAGACGACCTGCACACATCGCCACTGCAGCAATACTACACGGGCAAGGTGATCATCAATGGCTCTCTGACCGTAAGCCACTTGCAACGAGACACAACCACCACACGTCTGTTACTAGGCCAGCAGTCCCTAGTTAAGAAGGATGTGGAAGCAGGCTATCTGATGAAGAACACACCACAGGTAAGGTGTTACCTGGAAAGACTAGCTCTTGTCGCACAGATCCATTTGATATTAAAATATCAATTTTTCATATCATTTGGATGAAAATTTAAGATCCTTTTGACCTTTTCTTACTCCGAGCATCTTAACCCTTGCTAAATGCTCCTCTCTTCTGCTTCTCTCCCTCTCTTAACAGAACCTCAGTTTCCTCAGCTTTGGCAATGCCAAAGTGACTCTACCCGCCTTGAATACAGCTCATCTCGCTGGACATCCCCTCGAAGAACACTTGTTGAGCTTTGGCCAAGCTGCCGAGAGCTCTAAGCCAAATCGCACCCTACACTTGATCCTCATGAATGCCACAGTCAAGGGTAATGTTGTGTGCCAGGACTATCAATCCCGTCTGGCTGAGCTGGCTCGGCAGTTGGTGTTGCAGGGGGAAGCTGCCAATATAACTGGCTTCAAGCAGTTCAAGGCAGCTGTGACAGTGGATTCTCTCAACAGCGGGTCCTTGAATGACTTACCCGTCAGCGAACTCCATCTCAAATCCCAGCCTGAGGCACAGTTTGGCGGTTTGAAGAGTTTCCGGCAACTGGTAATACAAAATTCACTAAAAGTAAACCACAATGTGAATGCCACGCATATGAACCAGTGGCCCTTGAGCCAGCTAATGAAACCCACAGGCCTTAGCCTGAAGCGACTGGAACTGGTGGACAAGCCGCGCCTAAAACAGTTGAACTTTCAGCGATTGAATGGCTTCGAATGGGAAAAGTTCACCCAGGATGAGGGCCAACAGAAACTGATGCTGCACAAACAGTTGATTATAGAGGGAAATGTACGCTTCGAGCAGGATGTGAGCTTAAGCAGAATCAACAACTTGGACTGGGAAGGCTATGTTGGGAGTCTGGTATCGGTTGACAAAAATGCCTGGATACGGGGGCGCAAAACTTTTCTAAAAGAGGTGCGACTAACAGATGCTTTGAAGGCGAGTCAGATAAATGGTTTGGATCTGAGTGACTTAATGGACAACACGCTGCTACGCAAGACGCCGCAGGTGATCACAGGTGCATACACTTTTGACCGAATGCAGCTGACTAATCTGGATGTCAGTCAAGTGAATGGAGTGCAAACACTAGACTTTGTGGATATGCAGCAAAGGAAAGTAAGACTAAGAGGCAACTTGTGTGTCGAGGAGTTGAAAATCAAAGGCGATCTGCAGGCAACGGTCAGAGCTGAGCCTAAGCTATCAGAGTTGGAAAATCAGCTCACTGCATTGAAACTACGTAAGTGGCACAAGTTGTACATAAGAGGCGATGCTGAGATACAACAGGAAACGCCTTCCCTAGTGGACTATGTGCGTCAGCATGCGGTACTCAAGGCAGCGGATAATCAAGTCATAACTGCTCAAGTAAGCATGCATCAACCGAGACTACTCAAACTACAGGCCCAGCAGCCAGATTTTATGCCTCTCAACCTGACGCATGTATATGGGGATGCAGTGCTACGTAGGAGTAGTCAAACTCAAGTGATCTCCGCTCAAATGGATTTCAGCAAACCTCTTAGATTTAAAACCCTCAAGGTAAACAGAAACCTACAGTTTGGCCTGCTGAATGGCATCGACTTGCTACGCTTCAATGAATCACTCTACAGACCCTCCACTGGTTTACCCCTAAAAGCACAGCTACACTTCAGCCAGGCTCCTCACCTGGGTCAACTGCAAGTTGAGGGTCTAATCAATGGTTTGAGTGAGCAAAACATTTTCCAAATGGGTAAGCAGGCCTGGCCCATGGCCAGCAGTTTTAGGTTACTCGACATCCAAAACTCACTTACCCTGGACTCGGCTAATCACATGGAACTGGACTATCTGCTACAACATCGTGTACCCCTAAAGGGTAAGGCCTTGGAGCTGTTTGGTACGCTCACATTTGAGAATCTCAGACTGGGTGAACAGGCCTTGGTGCGTACCTTGAATGGCATCCCGCTGGATAATGTGGTCTACAGGCACAGTGAGCGGCTGCAGGCCATTACAGCAGCCAAAACTTTTAAGGCAGGCCTCAACTTCCAGGGACCCGGTCATGTCAAGCAGCTAAATGGCCAGGACCTGAGTGAAAGCTACAGAGAAAGCATTTTTACGCATCGAAACTATAATATAGATAGTCTGGTCTTGGACAGGGCTAGCTTTTCGGGTGGTCTAGTGAGGCAGCAGCAGCAGCAGCACAAGGCACGTCAACAAGGGGAGCTGCTTAATCACACAAGACTGCTATATCTGGACTTTGCCAAGGAGTTGTATGAGCAAACCTGGACTGCAGCTGCGTTGAAAGACAGCCTTGACAGGGAGTCCTGGCTGAGCACAGTTGAGCCTACTTCCGTGTGTCCACTTCAGCACTTACAAGCTCAGCTCTCACTCTCACCACCAAAAGTATATGTCAGTCGGTTGAAGACCAAGCTCAGAAGAGCCCAACTGCCGCCTGTACAGGTCAAGGCACAGAACAGTTGTGACTCACCCTATGGTGCAGTCAAAAGTCGCCTGAGCTTTAGCTGTCGTCATGAGCAGCATTATCTGGGCCTGAGACATCTGGTGCAGGATCTTCAAATACTCGCGATAGATGCCCAGTCTAGCCTGATACTCATCAAAACCCCGGAAGAAGTGCGCATACTGCAAGTGAATACCCTGGACTGCTCGCTAAGAGATTGGCAATCCCTGAAACCGGCTTCTTTTGATCTCTTCAAAATCATAGAAATTGGGAATCACACCTATCTGATTACCTCGGGTCTTATGGACCAACCCTCAGCCGTCTTGGCTCTACATCGTTTGCATCCGCAGACACAAAGCTTTCACCTACAGCAATCTCTGGAGGGTAACTTTGATCTGGCCGAGCTCTCGAACTCACAGCTTATACTGAGCTGTCGTCAGTGCAAATCCCTGCATATTTATGACTTTGATGTGCCGCAGGAGCAGTTCTATTTGCAACAGACCTTGGCACTCCACTCACCTGTACATCAGTTGTTACCCTTCAGCATTAATGGTAGACCGCATCTCTTGATCCTGTCCCCTTACTTGCATGTGCTTAACTATGCTCCGCTTGAGGGCTGGCAGGCCGAGACCTTTGTTCAGGTCAAGGATTCGCAGCACATGTGGCCTCTCATCAAATCCGGCTCGGATGTCCAGGTCAGCGGCACACCCCTGCTGCTCTTGTGTCCCGCCACCAGAGCATCCTGCAGTCTTATCAATATCTTCTTAGCTTAGTCACTAAATTTGTTTGTATATTAAAGAGATTATCACAAATGCTTAGACCGACTCCCCCATGGACTAGCCCACAAAACTCTTGCGGCTCACTTTCAGCACATACGCCGTGAAGGCCAAGAAACCCAACATGCCCCAAATGCCACTATTCTGATGTGTGCCATCGCCAGTTTGCTGCCTTATCCACTTCACATGGCTCGACACCTCCAGGAACTCCATGGCACTTAGTTTGTCTTTCACCTTCAGGCCCAGCAGCTGGCCATTTGCCATCAAGGGAGCACCCTGATCCATGTGGACTGAACTGCGTGGACTGAACTGCACATAGACTTCAGTTGTTCGCCTGTGGCAGTTCATATGCAGCTCTGGGGTCGGCAGCATTATGAGCTCATGGGCTGCCCGTTGATTCTCCGAGTACCAGCCATTGATCTCGCCTTGGCTGGCACTCTGCTGACAAGTCTGGGGCAAGGCAATGGGTTGTATGCTTGCATGATCCGTGGGCACATCTCGCTGCAGCATTAGTATGGCTATGGACAAGTCTTTGGGCGGCTGGTAGAGATGTGTGACACCCAGCACCAGACCTTCAACGCCGGGAGCAAAGCGCTGCGAGCTGCCCAGCATCACGCTGAGCTCGGCCGGGTGATAGTATGTGTTGAGCTCGTGGCTGGAAGTGCAATTGCAATGGATCTTTGGATTTCTTCCATAACAAATGCCTCATACTCACTTGAACAGGCACTCCTGCACACTAATGACCACCGATGGGGCCACCAACGCTCCCGAGCAGATGTGTCCCTTGCCAAAGTACTCCCTCTCCTGGGCCAGCAGGCGTATGGAAGCCTGGTAGGGTGGAAACTTGGCACCTGCAGCCGTGACATGCAACTCACGTTGGGTGAATGCTAAAAATAAGAATAGTGCAAACAGTTGATAAGAATTCGGATCCCCTAGGTAACAGCCAGTGCAGTGCAACACCTGGCTAATCAGCTAAGGCGAACGCCCGATCAACAGCTGATCGCCCAAGAAAAGAGTGTGGAGTTGTTGTTGCTGGGGAAAACTGCTTATCGACGAAATGATATGATTGGCAATTGAGTGGGGGGGGGGGGGGGGGGGGGTAAGCGATCAGGCCATATAACTTTTGTTTATGGTCAACTATTTGCTGATCCGTTCCGGAAGTTGCGATTTGTGATAGTAACGAAAGCTTTTGATCAGATCAGGAAACAGAGTCTACGCAAGGACGGAGCGAGAACGGAGCCAGAACTAAGGATTGAGTTGTAAATGGAAAATACTCTACTCTGACAATTACTTTTGACCCCGGAACTCCAACTTTGTCCAACTGGAACCTAAACCTGTTCCGAACCTAACGTTTCGGTTCGGTTCAGCAAATATCATAATTGGTTTTGTCTTGGCATCTGCACAAAAGTATCACGAAAATTGCAAAAATCAGGTCCATTTAGGTGTGAGGGCAAGAGTAAGGGCCATCAAAGTGAATAGTAGGCACATTTGCCATGTGGACCCTCTATTTTTCATATGTGTGCTGCTGTCTGTGTGTGCAAAGTGTGTGTGTGGCAGAACCTTAGACGACTTAGCACAAGATCGACCTTTTACAGAATTTTAGAGCCTTAGTTTAAGTGTTGTAAGAGAATTCAAACTCCAAACTGTCATTGTTAACCTATGGGCCATGAATTGAACCAAAGAATTAAGTCTGCTGTGGAACACTAAGCCAAACCAGTACCAATTTTTGAGCTTTGTATTCCAACACAGAGGTTCTCCTTCAACAGTAAGGCATCGATAAATCGATGATTCATGGTTATCGATAAGCCATAATTGTAAAATATATAACAGAAAAGAACTTTTACTCAACTCTTTACTCTTTTCTCGGGCTTTCTGTGTTTTAACTTGTTTGTAATGAAATTTTTATGAAATTTTGTATGATGGGCTATCGATCAGAAACTGTTTTCTTCTAGATGTGGGCCTAAATCGATCTAGATCGCAATAATCCAACAACCCCGCACCGTGAACCCAAATGTTAACCCGACTAAAAGCTGCTAAGCCCCAGTTGCGTGCCAAGAGCTTGTAGTTTATGTAACTGCCTCAAGTCGCTGCTCAATAATCAACAAATTGTACTTTAATGATTCTAAGTTCAATCACGCTAGGGCAATGCAAATTCCGCATAATTGATCAATTGATATGGCACTTAGGTTAGTTGGAATATCAAATGGCAACAGAAATCAGCAAACAAAGAAGTGAAATGGGGAAATAAACTAAACAGCTACTTAGATTTTGAATGGGAAACTGGTCAGCCTGGGCTTTTAAGATTTAAGATTCCCATAAACAAGTCACATAAAGCAATTGTTAACTACCTACTAAATTTAAGTAATAATAATTAAGGTTGACCTATGGCCTGCTTGGAATGACTTATAATAATTAACTTTTTTCAAACTTACTTGTCTGCATTTCGGTGCACAGAAAGGCAAAAATGAGAATCTTCATCACCCGCCTTAGGTGCTCGTTCGGTGGCATTTTGCGTACAATTGGAATTAACACCAACAACTATTAAAGTTTAACAATTTGTTGCTCAAAGCCCCTGCTGCTGCTGCTGTTTGCTGCCCACCTGGTCGGAGCTCTAAACGCTGAATGAAATGTTCTTTTCTAATTCGAACAAAACGTCAATTTTGCAAAAACAGCAAAAAAAAACTGAAGCTTTCTTCGATAATTTCAGTTTTTGTTTTGGTTTTGTGCGTCGTCGTCGTCGGCGTCGATGATGTTTGTTGTTGTTTTGGTTATTGACGTTCCTTTGGCTCCTCCTGATATGTACAGATGATAAAGAGACCCCGCAACATTCGACCAAAGCTCACACACACAAGCGCAGAATCGGATTGGCAGTCGGAGTGCTGATAAGGGAGCTCAGTTTGTTGTTGCTGTTGCTGTTGTTGTTTTTGTTTTAATAATAATTTTTTTGTTTATTTTTATAGACAGTGCACTTTTCAAATGGCAAAAACAACACACAAAAGACGGCCTGAGATGTCCCCAACCAGTTGAACCATAAACTTCTACAAGTTCTCTGATCGGAGATACCCATAACTGCATAACTGCATTTGATTGACAATTGGGATTATGATTGCCCAACCTAAGACCAGTCTTAATACCACTAAATATATAACTCAGATTTCCTCGAACGTATCATGCCATAAAGATTAGCAAACTATTTGGGGTTTCATTCAGTAAACAAAGGAAATCAAATTGGGTTTTTTGCGTGTTACCTTGAAAGTAAACTATTTACAGTGCACATTCAATAAAGGTACCATGCTTCTGCAACTTTATATAGCAAAACCGTAGAAGCAGGGATGCCATTTCACTTTCGCAAGAAATTTGCGATTTGAAATCCGTATTCAGTACCAAATTGGTCTGAAAATTGCAAAACTTTTGCGATATTAATAAGGGGAGACATTATCTGCATAGTGAGAGGAATAAGTGATCTTCCAATATTATAAATAACATTCCAAAAATAACCAAAAAAAACTCCTACAGAATATAAAAATAATAACGGAAAGCTAGCTGCACGTTTTTCTAACTAAGACTACCTTTACTTTTGTATGGGACCTATACCATATACCTGTCCAATATCGACCAAACTTAGTGAAATCATGCCAAAGCCTACCAAACGTACATATAAAAAGCTTAAAGGCGTTTCCATTGAAAGCAAAAAAGTTTTTCTCACTAAAACTAGTTTTTCGACGGATCATGCGTACTGTAGCTATATGCTATAGTCATTCGATTTTGATCAAACTTTGTAGAGCTGTGCAAAAGTATATCAAATAAATACATGCCAATTTTAAGAGCATTTCCATTGAAAACAAAAAAGTTTTTCTCACTAAGACGACTTTTCAGACTCTACCTTTCTATGACAGCTATACTATATCGATCTGCGATTTCAACCAAACTTAGTGGAATCATGGGAAAGCATAGCAAACTGAGAAATACAAAGTTTGAAGGCGTTTCCATTGAAAACAAAAAAGTTTTTCTCACTAAGACGACTTTTCAGACTCTACCTTTCTATGACAGCTATACTATATCGATCTGCGATTTCGACCAAACTTAGTAGAATCATGGGAAAGCATAGCAAACTAAGAAATACAAAGTTTGAAGGCGTTTCCATTGAAAACAACAAAGTTTTTCTCTCTAAAACTAGTTTTTCGACCGATTGTTTCTATGACAGCTATATGCTATAGTCATCCGATCCGTTCGGTTCCGACAAATGTGCTGCGTATTTGTACTAAAAGACTTCGTTCAAAGTTTGGTGAAGATAGCTTTTAAACTGACGGAGGAGATAGCATAAAAACAGACGGACGGACAGACAGACAGCTATATCGGCTCGGCTGTTGATGCTGATCAGGTTATTGGGATCTAAAATGCTTTCTTCTGCCTCTTACATACATTTGCAAGACTTAAGTATACCCTATTTACTCTATGAGTAAGGGCACTAGGTAAGAGCACTTGCGACTTAGTTTGACCAATACATCGATATTTGTACGCCATACTATCGTATGTTAGAATCTCACAATTTTTCCGGATTTACTTTTCTATTTTCACATTAATAATTAACATGCGCTTCCCTTTTCGATTTTTAGGTATTAATATATCATTTTTGTATATATTTTATATGCAAGTCTAGCTAACATGCAATATACGTGACTTTGCGTCACGCACCCATCTCTAACCGATACAGTGCAGTGTGTCATCTCTCACGGTCAGCTGTTGTTACCAAGCATTGTTATTTCCGTCATCATTTTTGAATTTGAATGCTGCAATAAAACAAAATGATTGTCAAGCTAATTCAACTGGGAATGGATCAACTGGTCAGCTGCATGGCCGCCACTGCAGAGGGGGACCTACAGTTCTATGGTAATTTGGGCCAGGCTTATTACAGCGAGCTACTGTCGCTGGAAGCGTTTCTCAAACGGATTAAGGTAAGCTGCAGCATAGCAATTCCATTCCCAGCAGTTTAATTACCAACTTTTCCCTGACAGGAGTTGAACAAACGTGTGCAATTCCCAGCCGAAGCGGTGCGACACACTTTGCGGGACAAGGACCCCACAGAAGTCACACTCAACGAGACGGAGCCCAGCGACGGTGGGAAAGTGCTGGCACTAAAATACCGCCTGGAGGAAACTTCGGCTCCATTCAAGTGGGAATGGAAGTTGCGTCCGATTGCTAAGGAGGAGGTGAGCTCACCTAGTACTGGGCTCAGGCTCTATGCTATAGTCTTTGCTTCTTCCAGTTCTTTCGTATTGTGGCCAAGCACGCTACTGCCCAAGGTGCACAGTTGGGCCAACTGGTGACCAAAATGCTGCATATGTTATTAAAAAAGGACTTGGAGCTGAAGCAATACCGCATTGAGGGATTCCAGCTGCGACGCAGTGAGTTTTACACACCTACTCCAGCCACTTAACACTTATGATTGAATCCACAGCCACTGTGATAACGGAGCCTTTTGATGTGGACATATTTAATTCGGAGCACAAGATGACCCTGTGTCAAGCTGCTTCGTATGATCTACTGTCGGATGTACTGGACTCCAAGTCGGCTGCGCTGCCAACGCTACCCAGTCCTCCTCAGGACAATGAGGTCAAACCCAGGACACCCACAACTGGACCCACAACATCTGCTCAAGCAGCAAAAGGCTCAGCCAGCTCTCCACGCAAAAGGTTGGCTATAAAACACGAAACATTAAACTGTAGACTAAAGCTACCTTCTTATGTACAGAAAGCGTTTGGCCTTGGAAAAGAGCAACAGCCACTTGGAAAAGAAGATACTACAACGTCGTCGCGAACCGCAAATTCTATACAAAGACTCGCAGAGTCAGGAGGAGGAGATCGACAGTTGGTTTGAGCCAAATCAAATTCCAGTCAAAGAGGAAGAAGACGAATTGCAGAAGTTGTTGGCCACGCTGGAGCATACCAGTGCAGCAAATACAAAAATTCTGGAAGAAGTGAAGAAAGAGAATGACACCAATTAGAGGAAACAGCACTTCCCACTTCTCAGACGAAACAAAGGCTGTCTCTTTCTCAACACAACTTGGAAAGAAAACTTTAATTTTTTTTTATATGTTAAGCTTGGATCGAGAGCTGGCCCAAACCCACCTTTACTCATTTCATTTGGTTTTTAAAGCTTAGTTTTTAACCTCGGGTCTCATTATTCTGACAATGCGAATCCTACCAGTCACACATGTACATACCCAGTAAATGATATTGATAAGAAACGGAATATCAATTAACGTTCGATTAAAATGTAAAACATTTATCAGTCCATATCCAATGCTCGTCATGTCCAAGCGTTTGCTTTGGCCACTTCTGTTGGCCTTCTGTCAGCTTATCAACTGTTATGCACCTGATGCCCGTATAGTCAGCGGGGAGCTAGTACCCTTAGTGCCCTACCAAGTCTCGGTGCGTCTGAAGGCAATTGATCGGATTGCTTTCGGTGCTGGTCATATTTGTGGTGGCAGTCTTATCTCGCTGCGTGCCGTGCTCTCGGCAGCTCACTGTCTGGCCGAGTAAGTTGACTTAGGCTTGGAAGGCATATGCATATTTCAAAGTGTGTTCACACCTTGCAGCACCCAGTTCAATCCTGTTCGTTTTCGTAATGCCTCCGAGTTTCGTTTGGTCATGGGCAATGTGGATCTGTATATGCCCACACCGTATGTCTACAATGTGATGCAAGTGCAACATGATCCTGGTTTCAATATAAACACACTGATCAATGATATTTCACTGTTCTTTTTGGATGGACAAGTGCCACAGGGTCTGATTGCAGTGCATCCCATCATCTTGAATCTGAAGGCAGTGACCAGTGGCAGCATTTGTACGGTAACCGGTTGGGGAGTCACTCGTAGTGTATGTAAAACTTTCACTGGAGTGTTTTTATGGTTGAGCTGCTTCTCCGTTTCTTTGCAGCGTTCCGAGCAGGTGTCCCCCCTGCTAATGGGTGCCCAAGTTCCCGTTGTCAGCAACGCGGTGTGTGGCCGAGCCTATGCCACCTTGGGTGATGTGATCGGTGCCGGCATGTTGTGCGCCAGCAACATGCTAGCGGGCAGTGCCGATGCCTGTCAAGGTGATTCCGGTGGTCCGTTGGTCTGTCAAAATGGTACCCTGGCTGGCATTGTATCCTGGGGCAATGGCTGTGCCCAGCAGGGTTATCCAGGCATCTATACAAATGTCTCTGCCTATGTGGATTACATACGTAATGTCAACTCAACCTTTGACTATGCATTCTATGATGTGTCAGCTGGCGCTCCGGTTGCGACGATTGCTCTGGTGCTGTTGGGCCTCGGCCTCGCCGTGGCGCTGCTGTGCTAATAAAACCTCCGATATGTTTGGACTTTTGTTTAGCATTTATTGGTTATAGTTCCCACTAAAACTGTTTCCAGTATTCAGATAAGATTAACCCAAAACACCTTAAAATGGGGGAAAGCATTCGGTCTGGACTCATTGCGAAGGTGGGATTGAGCACTAACGGTTTGGGACTGTTTGTTAACCTCTTCTTGCTTCAAACCAAAATGATGACTAAAGTATTGTTGCTGATCTTGTCCCTAGTGGTCTACAGTGATTGCTCAACTGAAAGTGCGTCTGGTTTTTTGATAGTGTAAAGATTTTAGAATACTCACCTCCATTAGTGTTCCCTGATGGTCTCGTCTAGGTCTTCAGTGGTTACGTGAAAGATTCCATATAGTTTATCAATCCGCATCTTATCTGTTACTTGTGGTGTAGCCTTGGCCGGAACCATAAACTGTAATGGCCTGAACAGCTGCATTTTTGCAGAATGCTGGTTCGATTTGGGCTTCAACCTTCGCTTGTTATATCTAATCTATATCTCTATCATAGCGCAACCAGATCCAAGAATAGTGGGTGGCAATCCGATCACCATCAGTTATGCCCCTTTTATGGTTTCGGTGCGTCTGGCCGCTAACGATTCGATCAGCTACGGTGCGGGACACATTTGCGGTGGAGTGGTCATCTCACAGCGGGTGGTGGCCACAGCAGCCCATTGTTGCGTGGAGTACGTATTTAACACTTCAACTCACATAGAAATCCTCATCTCAACCACACATTCTTCAGCTTGGAAGCCGAAAGATTCCGCACAGCAGACGAGTTTGTGCTGGTAATGGGCAGTACTTTTCTGGATAGCGTGAATGAGAACTCACAGCAGTACAAGGTACAGGAGTTGCTGCGGCATGAGCACTACGTACAAAACGGTCTGTTCCACGACATTGCCCTGATGTTCATCAACGGCTATATACCCTGGAATTCAATGACGGTGAAGGCTCTACCCTTGAACAGCATGGAACCGCCAGCAGGCACCGAATGCTTTGCCACCGGCTGGGGAGCTGCTGAAGAGGTAGACGGAGGTCGGTTTCGGTGGCCATTTGTAGAATAATTTTGAATTTACTTACAGAACGCCGAGTTGAGCAACAGTTTGCAGAAAGTCAAATTGCCTCTGGTCAGCCATGAAGAGTGCGCCATAAGCTATGGCATTATTTCCAAGGCACAAATCTGTGCGGGTTATGCGGCAGGCGGTATGGGTACCTGCCGGGGTGATTCCGGCGCTCCGCTGGAATGCAATGGGGAGTTGGTGGGTCTGTGGTCCTGGGGCCGGGGCTGTGCACTCTCAGGCTATCCGGGCATCTATACAAATGTCGCCTACTATCACAAATGGATTGTGGAAACGAATAACACGCTGGACTACTCGGTGTACGGCAATGCGGGTGTAAGACTGGGCAGCATCTTTGGCCTCTGCTCGTCCCTAGCCGCCATTTTGGCAGGAATTTATTTACTATAGAAATGTGTTGTAAAAAAGTTAAGGAACGGTGAATAAATATAACAGAAAGAAGCTGCCACAGCTCAAAGATCGCTTACAGTTTCAATTTGAGGATAAAATCAATTCAAAATCCGGATAATCCACGAAAAGTAAGAACTTTGTCAATCACTCTCTTCCGATAACCCGATGGCATAGTAGATATCGTTATCTGTTATCAATACGTAGCATGTAAAGTGCTGTAAGCGCCTCATTTCGCGTTGACGTAAGACAAGAACGATTTGAATCGATCTCTCGCGTGTAACTGTAAGTAAGAAGAAGCACGCACAAAGCTAAAATGAGCGCACCAAAAATGGATTCCGCCAGAAAGCGGCGATTACAGGCATTACTCCCTGAGGTAGTGCTTTCTTATCGCTCAGAAGATACTTTTTTCTATCATCCAGAGGTAAAGCTTTCTTAAGCATTGCTTCCCAGGGAGCCAAATAATTTCGGATTGCTTATCAAAGGTATGCCTGATAGAGATACCAGGTAACACTGCTAAACGACAATAATGGTTTTTCTGATTTTTTTCAAGGTTTGCCTTCTAAAGTCTTGTTATACCCTTGTAGATCCTCTATTTTTTTGGTTGCTTATTAAGTTTTCTGACTCATTCAACACTCACTCGTCCTGGGCCAATCAATATTTATTGATTTTTAGGAGCAATTTACCCAGAACATTTGATCGCAATTATATTGAATCTATTTTGAGTGTGATGAAAGCATGCCAATTCTTGAGAACTGGTTCCACTTGTAGTACTTCCCATGATTTAGTACCTCCATTGATATCAAATAAAGTTTTTTGTGTGATTTTCGGGTTTGTCACTTTGTGAGATAAGATAATCCAAAATTTGGGCAACAAAACCCAGTGGCAGTCTGGGTGGTAGCTAAGTTGAGAGAACACGGTCAATAACTGTTGAGCTAGTTGATATTTAACTGAATTTTTGTACCAATAAATATGAATATAACTTTGACCAAATGGTTATTGGTAATCAACTTACTTATCTACAACGTTTCTTCCACGGAAAGTGAGTCATTATCTGTGATGGGGAATCACTTCTTTTTAAAGCTGATAGTGGTATTAATTTATGATCCGGGTATATTTTCCACTTATTACAGCTGCCGAAACTACCAATACTATCAACATTAACCCCAAAATCATCGGTGGCTCGGCCATCAGCATCACCGAGGCTCCTTACACAGTATCCGTGCGTTTGAAGGTATTTGACAAGATCGCCTATGGTTCGGGACACCTTTGCGGTGGTGTGGTCATCTCGCAGCGTCTGGTGGCCACAACCGCCTACTGTTGCCTTAAGTAAGTCCACTGAACTTAAGATTAAAAATCTCTATTCTCGAGTTCATCTTCCACAGTTCGGTTACCTCCAAGTTTTACACCGCAGACGAGTTCTTGCTGGTTATGGGCAGCACTTTGTTGGATGGCAAAGATACAAACACCCAGGAGTATTATGTACAGCAAGTGATGGTACATGAGCAGTTCGATTCCAAAGATCTGAACAATGACATAGCATTGTTGTTTGTCAACGGTTACATACCCTGGAATTCGATGACAGTCAAGGCTCTGGCCTTCAACAGCGTACAACAGCCGGTGGGAACTGAGTGCTATGTCAGCGGTTGGGGTGCATTGGAGCCGGTGAGCTTTTGAGACAGCTGTTTCAATATTCTAGTTAATTTTTCATTTCTTACAGGGTGGCGCACTTAGCAATGTTTTGCAGCAAGCCAAAGTGCCTTTGATAGCCTATACGGAATGCATGGTTATCTACAGTAATCTTCGGCTATCACAGGTATGTGCCGGCGTTATGTCAGGCGGTACTGGCACCTGTCTAGGGGATACCGGCGGAGCGCTTGAGTGCAATGGTCGTCTAACGGGTCTGGTGTCCTATGGCAGGGGCTGTGCTCTGGCTGGCTATCCGGGAGTCTATACGAATATGGTCTACCATCAAAGTTGGATTGTTAAGCAGAATAGCACGTTGGATTATTCTGTGTACGGCAATATGGGTCTTAGATTGGGAGGAGGCTTCTATGGCATTTATGGCTCTACACTAATGGTCGTGCTTGTGGGCTTCTTTTTGAAGTAAAGAATTGAATTATATATTAAACATTTGTGTCTCAATTGGAAACTATCATTGTGATCCTTTTTCCCGTATCCATTTGGATTGGTTTTATCATATCATATTGCACTCAATTGCTCAACCAGGTTTACGAACTGTGTAAAGTGCTACCGGACTTAGTTCGAACTTTTCTAATGGTTTACAAACTGGAAGTGAAGTATAAATAAAGCTAATGGCTACTTATTTCTAAAGTTGCCACAAAAATGGTTCAAATAAAAGGTTTTCTTTAAGCTAGGGGCTAAAATCTATCAATTCTTCGCAAGTTGCCCCGACGATTCTTCAAGTTTTCTTTGTAAATAGATATAATGTCACCAGCTGGAAAATCTGGACATAGTTTCAAGCTTAGTCATCGAATTACCACTAAATGCATACATCTACATTCGTAGGGATCAGCTAATCTGTTTGTAAACCATAGATAACCGAAAGGTAGTCCACCCTACAGTTGGATTAATAAGCAAGTTATCCTGGAATATATACAAAACTCTCTATGTCTGTGTCAACTGTAGAACCACTGTGGGTGAGAATATGTCAGAATATATAATTTTACACTATTGAATTGAATTATATCAAGTTGTGACAGTGTGGAAGTAAACGAACAATATGTACCATGTACATAAGGTAAACGCACACCCAGCCCCACCTTCAACCATAGATATAAGTAACTAATATGTGTCACCTGGCCAAGCACAGTGGTTGAAATAGCTTGACTAAAGCTAGAAAAAACCACAAAGTTTTACTTAATTTCGGACTAAAATGGAATGCTGGAAATTAAAGTAGCTGCAAGTGCTCTTCCCAGCTTTACATTTTCCCCGTATAACAGCCGATTGGCCCAGTGTGCCATGGCTCGTATTATCTGCTGGTTTTCTTACTGATTTCTATGATACATTTAGGTAATCATTTCGATATCACATATGGATTTTGTTGCGATTTCACATTATGGCCATATTGTGATGTTAATTGTAGCGGCTTTTGGTAACATTCAATTTACTCACAATACACAGCGATAAGATAAACCAAAACCCCTTCAAATATGAAAAGACTTCTGAGGGCCAACTATATCAGTCACCAGTTTGTGTGGGCTCAATGCGGTTGTTAGATTGAGGAAACACGGTCGATAACTATTAAATTCCTCGGACCAAGAGTGATTGTAATTTGTATTGTTCATCGTTTTTTTTGTGTTTTTTTGTTTTTTGTTACTACCAAAAAAATGATCGCAACGTTAATCAAAGTGGTGGTGCTTACCACGCTACTTGTCTACAATGTTTCATCAACTGAAAGTGAGTCATAATCAATGATAGTGAATCTCTTCTCCCTAGCTGATAGGGTGATAGCATCAAAATAAACGAAGATATTAAAGTTTGTGGCTCCAAAAGATGCTCCAACGTGGGATAACGTCAACCTAAACATAAACAGAGACGAAAAAGTTCTTCCAACATATAGAATAACAAAAGAACAGCCATTTTGAAACCACAATATTTCCACAGTACACACTTCTGTAGACCATTCAGCAGGAAGAGTCCTGCAAGCAAAAACAAAACCCAAAATACCCAAAAAACTCAGAACGTACTTCATATAAAGAGAAACACTTAGGCTTCAGCTCATAATACTCAACAGTGTTTGCCAATTTGTTTTTGAAATATGATCTCTGTATGGTATTAAAGTAGACTAGAAAGAGAAGTTAGCTAATCAAAAAGATGGACAGAAATCTATGATTACTTAATGAGACAACTGACAGAACCAGTTGGGAATTTTAAGAACACTAACTAGCGCTATCTGTGGCACTCTCTTGGGAGCTGGCATTATAAGCGTGTTTTGTACTTCAACTAAAAACGCATTTATTTGAAAATGTTATGCTTGATTTAAGTACAAAAAGTACTTGATTAGAGCAAGCTGATTCTTGTTTCAAGTTTTAGTATATCAAGTACTTCATTTAAGCGCTTTCAAGAACAAAACATACTTGCAATTTGAAGTACATAATGGTATAAACTCCATGTCGATTGAAAGTTTTGAAATTTTGTAGACTCAAGAAAGATTCGCCTTTAAATAACTGTCGCCAGCTGAAATCCTAAGTGAGAACACAACGATTGATGCTTTCTTTCTTCAAAAGAGTCCCTCAAGAATACAATTTTGTAAGTTTCTATAAAATTGTTCAATTTTCGGTCAAGACTACGCTGGGGCCCGAGAAACGTTAATAAAAAACTGCTTTTTAGCAATATCCGAAGGGTGATTGCATAATAGAAACTTGACTTGAAGTAACCTTTTGAATTAAAAAGGAAATTTTAAAATTTGCATACAAATTTGTAGAGAAAGAAAAGAGTGACACTTACAAAGTTCTATACGCAAAAACCAAAACAACAACGATTGCGGCTGGCGCATATAGACTGCGGGCATCCCTCTACCGAAGTTGAGGCTGCAAAAAAATGCCTACTACCAATTTGTATGATATTTGAAACTGAGGGCAGGGACTAAAGGCAAGCTCTAGGTTGATGCAGCTTCAGCAAAAGCAAAGGATCAACAGATTACCGTTTCCTTTAGTTTCCTCTGACAGTTTATTCCTGACAACCAAATACATACTTGCATGTCTGGACTGATTTTTTCAACTTCAAATTGAATCAGCCAATTAATTTTATGGCTTTCTTTCATATTTCGCCGGAAAAAAACCCACCCAAATCAGTTGTTAGTCACAAATTCAAGGAATTATAAACACAATTGCTTGTAATACGAAATTATTGATAAGATTGGGCAGCAAATAGATCGATTTCGAATTGATAAGCAATTTGCAAGTCTCTGGTTAATACCCTTCGAGTGTTGATGTTCTGACCTTCCACTTACAGCGGCAACCAATGCCAATCTCACCCAAATGGAGCCCAAGATAGTGGGTGGAGTACCCATCAGTATAAGCCAGGCACCGTATATGGTGTCGGTGCGTCTAACGGCCAACGATAGGCTGTCGTATGGTTCGGGACACATTTGCGGTGGAGTGGTCATCTCACAGCGGGTGGTGGCCACAGCGGCCCATTGCTGCGTCAAGTATGTACAGCCCGGACTTGGATACACCGAACAGCTAAATAAATCCAACCCCACTCTAGATCGAACACCAACCAGTTGAACAAGCCGGGTGACTATTTTCTGGTAATGGGCAGCACCCTTCTGAACAGCAGGGATGCCAACACCTTGGAGTACTATGTCCAGCAAGTGCTGGTGCATGGCCAGTACCAGCCTGGCGCCATGCCCAATGACATTGCCCTGATGTTTATCAATGGGTACATACCCTGGAATGCGAGAACGGTGAAGGCTCTGCCCTTGAACCGATTGGCACTGGCCGCCGGTACCATTTGTGAGATCAGCGGCTGGGGAACACTATACCAGGTGAGTGAGCGAGAGAGGGTGATGGTGAAAAGATCCAACCTGAGTGAAATTCATTTTTCCACAGAGCGGCTCAATCAGCAATCAATTGCAACAAGCCAGCGTGCCCTTGGTGGGCTTTGCCCAATGCAAGACTAGCTATACCATGCTACTGGAGTCGCAAGTCTGTGCCGGATACATAAATGGCGGTGTTGACTCCTGTCAGGGTGATTCCGGCGGTCCACTTCGATGCAATGGTCAGCTGGCGGGTGTAGTGTCCTATGGTCAAGGTTGTGCCCAGCCTGGCTATCCGGGAGTCTATACGAACATTTCAAGTTATCACAGTTGGATCGTCCAAGCGAATAGCTCGCTGGACTATACGGTGTATCGCAATGCTGGCGAGAGGTTAGGAGGCATCTATGGACTTGGCTTGATGCTGGTGACCATTTTGGTTGGTGGTCTGAACTGAACTGGACTGATTTGTGTGATTTTATTAAGTAAAGTTATGTTTAAAATGTGAAGAAAGTCGTCTTACTCGTTGCTGTAGTTCGTCCCTCGAAGGACCTGGCACAGGAGTCATCGAAGGTCTTCGAAAGAGCTCTCATTTCAAAAGTGTTTCTCCGATCATTCGTGCCTGGCGTCAACTATCACTTGAGCTACTTTCTGGGAGTATGGAGAGCATCTGTATTTCGGTTTTCGTCCTTAAATTTTTTCTCTCCGTATGTTCCGCCACCAACTCAACGGTCGCCGCCCGTAAATTCGTGATTCAACCCAAGGTGGTGGGTGGCTATCCCGTCACCATAGATCAAGTACCCTTTCAGGTATCGGTGCGTCAACGTGCCGTTCATGAGGAGGATTACGGCTCGGGACATGTGTGCGGTGGGGCGCTCATCTCACAGCGGGTTGTCCTGTCGGCGGCCCACTGTTATGCCATGTGAGGGGCCACTGAGTCAAGCGGGATGAGTCTCTCTCTTTATACGGTCTTTCTTCCACACAGCAACTCAACTCAACTGCAGCTACGCTTTCGGGATCCTCAGCTCTATGTAATAGTGCTGGGAAATAGTTATCTGAATAAGGTGGACAGGCACACGCAGGAGTATCTGGTGCAAGCAATCCTTGGCCATGCCGAGTACAATGTCAGCACGCTGGAAAATGATATTGCCCTGTTGTTCCTCAATGGTTATGTGCCCTGGAGTTCGAAAACAGCCCGAGCCATAGGCCTGGTAGAGAAGCCACCGGTGCCGGGTACCGTCTGTCTGATCAGTGGCTGGGGCAAGCTCACACAGGTGGGTGGGTGGTTAGCTAGAGGCTTTACCCAGTCATTACATGCCCTCCCTCCCCCTCAGACGGATAGATCCTCCACTCTGCAGCAGGCTCCGGTGCCCATTTTGAATAACCCCACCTGCTCGGCCATTTACATGTTTGTGCCGCGCTCCCAGCTGTGCGCCGGCTTCTTGCAGGGCGGCATTGATGCCTGCCAAGGTGATTCGGGTGGCCCCTTGATCTGTGCCGATCGGATAGCCGGCATAGTGTCTTGGGGTGTGGGTTGCGCTGATCCCGGTCTGCCGGGTGTGTATACAAATGTCTCGCACTTTCTCAAATGGATACAAGAATCGAATTCCTCGTTGGACTATACTGAATACAGGGAACCACGTGGCGTATATAATTTGGCTAATGTGTGGAGCAAACTGGATTTGCCAACAGTTTGTTTGGCTCTTTTGCTGAACCATGTTCTTTGTGTGTGAATTGAGTGAATAAAGTAGGCAGGTGGGTGAGATTATATCTAAGAACTGTTGTACGTCAGAGCTAGTTTAAAACTAGACAGACTTCAGCTGAGATGGCAATCTAGCAGCATGAAGTTAAAACGTAGTTGATTGATCGTTAATCGATTAATGGATTTTGTGTCACGTCACGAACGATGCACGAAACAAAAATCTGTCAGGCTTGTAACTTTGCAGAGTTTTGCGTCACTCACGAGTCATGCACGATCTACGGACTTAAGGAAAGTTAACTTCCCTTGCAGCACGTTTTTCGAACTAGGAGCACTTTTGTGACCTTACTTTTCTATGGTAACTATACTATATAGATGTCCGATTTTGACCAAACTTGGTGGAATCATGGGAAAGCATAACAAACGTACATGTCAGAAATTTGTCATCGATTCCTTTGAAAACAAAAAAGTGTTTCCCACTAAAACTAGTATTTCGACCGCTCATTCGTACTGCAGCTATATGCTATAGTCAACCGATTTTGACCAAACTTTGCCGAGCTGTTTAAAAGCATATCAAACAAATACAAGTGAATTTTAAGAACATTTCCTTGGAAAACAAAAAAGTTTTCCTCACTAAGACTACTTTTCAGACTCTACTTTTCTATGACAGCAATACTTTAGATAAGTCCGATTTCGACCAAACTTGATGGAATCATGGGAAAGCATAGCAAAGTGAGAATTACAAAGTTTGGAGGCGTTTCCATTGACAACAAAAAAGTTTTTCACACTAAAACTAGTTTTTCGACCTAACGTTCCTATGACAGCTACAAGCTATAGTCAACCGATCCGGCCGGCTCCTACAAAATGTGCAGTGTAAAGTTTGCTGAAGATAGCTCTCAAACTGACAGAGGAGATAGCATAGAAACAGACGCACCTATGGTAAATCCAATTTGACCCCTTTTTGAGGCGATTTTCTAAAGTCTAGGGCGATCTCCCTTATTTTTGTTGATCGATCATCGATTTGGTGCCTTTCACTCAATGGGAAAATACCAAACCGGAACCCAAAAATGTGCAATTAGTTTCGAGTGGTGGGAAAAGTGATATAGTTGAACCAATACTTACCCGTTTATCAGTTCAGTTTGGCGCTCTCAATTATTAAAATCTATTTGCCAACTAACTCGAAAGATAGCGAATCTAATTGGAAACATGTGGTAAGACGCCTGAATCACTCACAAATGAAAAACAACTTCTCCAGTTATCAACTCGGCGATTGCTTATCGAAAAGCGCTGTGAGGAAACCAGACTGCGGGAGGATGTAACCGGGTAGTTTCCCACCGCCAGAAAAGCGTTGTCATAAATTCTTGTGATTAGCCAAAGGGGCGGGAAAAACCGGACCAGGGGGTATCAAAAATATAAGTTTCGAGTGAAGTTGCACTGCCAAGTGGGATAGGCCGATCGACGTCGATCGATGGCATTGGCCATGTGGCGACTGGCTCTTTGATAAGATTAGGATGCGCGCACGTATAACCAGATTTACTGGGCCAGTTGGGTTAGTTTGTTCTGTCGCCTCGAGAAGTCCGCACGGAAATGAAGCTGAATGTTCAGTTATTGATCCTTGGCCTCATGCTGTTTGAAGGTGTGTCCAGTGGTGAAATGTGTCGCGGGAGTCTGTGATTTATATGTACTCCACAGCTGGGGCGGATACTCAACGCATACGGCCACGTTTCGAGGCGGATCCGGGACGCATTATCAATGGCACCCTGGCCAGCCAGGAGGCCACCCGACACCAGGTGGGTATACGACGACGTCTGAACGATGGCTTCTTCTTTGGCACGGGACATCTGTGCGGCGGCTCTCTGATACGTTACAATTGGGTGCTCACGGCGGCCCACTGCTTTGTGGAGTGAGTAAACAGCGATGAGGAGTATCTTTATCGTGACTCGTCCTTTACCTGTTTTCAGTCAGTACTTCTACAATGGCACCTTCGTGTCCAAGGAGGACCTAATTGTGGTCATGGGCAATCTCGATCGCTTCGACAAGGACCACACCCTGACCTTTGACATCAAACAGCTGCTGATGCAGCTGGAAGTCTTCGATTTGTCCACCTACGACAAGGATGTGGCCCTGCTGGAGCTGAACGATTCCGTGCCCCTCAATCATCCAACCATACGACCCATTGCACTGACCTCCCTGGTCATACCCGCGGACACTGTGTGCCAGGTGACGGGCTGGGGTGTAACTGAAGATGGTTACACCTCGGACTTCCTGATGACGGTGGATGTGCCCATGATAAGTGAAACGGATTGCAAAGAAAAGAGTGACTTGGGCCCGCTGATTAAGCCGGGCATGATATGTGCGGGTTACTTGGAGCAGGGGGAGAAGGATGCCTGCTCTGGAGACTCAGGTGGACCCTTGGTATGCCAGAGTGTGCTGGCGGGTGTGGTATCCTGGGGCATTGATTGTGCCCTACCGAATCTGCCTGGTGTTTATACAGAGGTGGCTTACTACCATGACTGGATAATGGAACAGATGGAGGCTGCCAGCAGTGGTGAGGGCAGTGGCGAGGGCAGTGGCGAGGGCAGTGGCCAGGGCAGTGGCGAGGGCAGTGGCGAGGGCAGTGGCGAGGGCAGTGGCGAGGGCAGTGGTGATGGCGCTGTGACCTTCTTAGCCAGCACTTTAAGTATTCTCATACCAACTCTGCTCTCACTTAATCACTTAGTTCCTTTACCTTTGTAAACCAAAACATGAATAAATCAAGTAAGTTGAGTGTCCAGACTCCAATATAAACTGTAGCTGTATCCTTGATGTCGTACACACTTGGCGGGAATGCGGAGAGCCAAAGAATGTGGTTGTGTTGGTGAGCACTGATGACTTTGCTTCTCTGCGCTCACCAATTCTCTCTCTTTCACACTTGGCAGGAATGCAGAGCACAGCAAAATATGGTTGTGTTGGTGAGCACTGATGACTTTGCTTCTCTGCGCTCACCAATTCTCTCTCTTTCACACTTGGCAGGAATGCAGAGCACAGCAAAATATGGTTGTGTTGGTGAGCACTGATGACTTTGCTTCTCTGCGCTCACCAATTCTCTCTCTTTCACACTTGGCAGGAATGCAGAGCACAGCAAAATGTGGTTGTGTTGGTGAGCACTGATGACTTTGCTTCCCTCTCTTTCTGTTCTGTTACTTTAAGATTTGCCTTGTAGCCGTTTTCTAGTAGCCTTTGAAATTGATACGTCACTCATTTTACAAACAGTTTCCCATCCATACACCATGGACGTATGCTTGCAGCTGCCCTTATTGTTACTCCTCAAACTGTTAGCCCTCAATGCGGATGACACTACGACCGAACCCGACGAGCCGGAGATCCTGCGACCACGTTTCGCCGGCTTCAATGGTCGCATCATCAACGGTTCGGATGCGCAGCAGGAGTTTGCCCGTCATCAGGTGTCACTGCGACGCCGTCGTAGGGATCTAACGCGTTTTGGTGCGGGCCACATTTGCGGTGGTTCCCTCATACGAAACAATGTGGTGCTGACAGCCGCCCATTGTTTTCTGGAGTGAGTAAAAGTGCCACTTGCTTCTCGCTGGAATCTCTCTAACCACTCCTCCTGCAGTCAGGTGGCTTACGATGGCACCTTTCTGCCCATTGAGGACTTCCTTGTGGTGGCTGGCACCCTGAATCGCTTCAGGTCCAATGGACACACTCTAAGCATGGACGTGATCGATCGTCGTACGCCTTTGGAACGCTTCGACCTAAAAACCTATGACAAGGATATCGCGCTGGTGTTCCTCAACGATTCGGTGCCCAGCAATAACCCTCTGGTCCGCATCATTGCCTTGCCCAGGCACAGTTTCAAGCCAAAAACCATGTGCCAGGTTACCGGCTGGGGTCGCACCGAGACGGGTTACAACTCCGCGGTACTCATGTCCGTGGATGTGCCCCTGATTAGTTTTGACGATTGTGTGGCGAATAGCTTGATTCATCAAAGCTTAATTCTGCCGGGCATGCTGTGTGCTGGCTATATGAAGGAGGGACTGCGCGATGCCTGTCAAGGCGACTCGGGTGGTCCCCTGGTGTGCCAGGACCAGCTGGCTGGTGTTGTGTCATGGGGCATTAACTGTGGGCAACCACGTTTGCCGGGCATCTATACGGATGTGTTGTACTATCAACATTGGATTGAGGAGAATATGAGAGTTCGTCCGTTTGTGGAGCCCAGCCAAGCCGTCACCGAGGTGGCTAAGGAGAAAACTCACGAGACGCGCCTGTCCTCCGGCAGGGCAGCCAGTCTAGTCGTTGCTGCGGGTATGGTGTATGGAATGGTTTTAGGGACGACTTGTTGGAATATATAGAACTGTTTTACTTTTCCCGCAAAAAATATCACAAAAAACACGTAGTTCTTCCTGTAGATTGGGAATGAAGGTAGCCTTGTGGGAAGGCAAAGAAAGTGGGGTAGGCAAAAAACCGTACTTGAATTAAGAATCAAGTAATTTCGTACTTACCGTTCTGTTGTCACCACCTGTACTTAATCCAAGCACAAACTTCTTGGGTTTGCGCCTTCGTGTACTCGCATTCAATCCTTATGTACTCCTTTTATTATGTAATACATGTATATACTTTTCATTTCATCTCAAACTCATCAAAACACTCATCGATTAACTAGTTTTTCACTAAATTTTATTTAAATTTGACTACCAAAAAAGATGTGTGATGAATGGGCTCGTTCGTTCCACATTGAATGCTAGCTGAATACGGTTCTTCTACGTACGATAGAATGTGTAAATATTAGTTTATAATTTTCGTCTTCCTTTTGCTGTATTGTTTAATTAACTAACTGTATGTTGTATGTGTAGTTATCATGTAGTAGGTAGTAGGTAATAATGTACTTAGTTTAACGCAAAAAAAAATAATATATATATATATGTATATCGTTTGGAGGAAATGTTGTCTTAAACTAGCCTCAGGCAAGCAGCTGTCTGTCCTTTTTGTCTTAGATCAATCTGTGGCGACGCTTGAGATTTTTGTTGTGCAAACTTTTAGCTGGCTTTCAAATCTGTGGCCGGGTCCAGAGCTCACTCAGATCCTTCTTCAGTTTGCCCAGTTCTGGAAACGAGAGAAAGAGAGGGTGAGGGCAGCTGTCTCTCTGTGAGGAGTTCAGAGCCAAAGCTTACCCAGCTGAGCGGGCAGCACGCTGCCATTGCGAAAGCTTAGATCGAAGCGCGGCTGTACGGCCAATTGGTTGGCCGCTGAGGAGGCGGAGGCAGAATTGCGAAAGGCGGTGCCGCTAAAGCAAAAGAGTGGAGCATAATTAAGCTTCGTTAAGAGATGGAAACTGAGAGCTTTGCACTGCGAAAGTCGCCGCAATTCATTGTCTCTCTTTGGGGTGGGGAGTTGCACGATGAAGCTTTCGTTGGTACCTACACATGCTTTTACTACTAACTAAAGCTTTTTCGAAAAAGCTACCGCTTCATGGAGTAAATCCAAGAGCCTAAGCTTTTAGAAAAACTTTTTGCAAAGCTCTGCCCTTGTTGTTAGCGGTGTAGTGGTGCAGCTTGCCCCTCTACATTTTACGACTACAAGCAAAAGCTTTCTTAAGGCTTACACTATGAAGCAAACTTTTGGCAAGAGTTGTCACCACCTTTTTTGCCATCAAGAGCTTTTCATAAACTTCATTAAGCAAACTGCACAGTGTAAAACCCGAATTAGACTTAATCTACACGTTGCAGTAAGCTTCATGCGGTACATGAAAAAGCTGTCGTTTGTAGGAAAGAGATGTAGTGTAAAAAAGCGTATTCAAAAACTTTATAAAGTTTGCTTCAACATGTAAAGCCCGTCTTAAACTAAGAACGAAGCAACCTTCACAAAGTTTTACCAAAAGCTCTTGCTTGATCTTGTAAGTTCTTCAACTAGAGCTTTTGAAACTACTTTATGAAGCTTTAAAAAAATCTTACGTTCATAATTAAGAGATGTAGTGGTGTTAATTCAGCCTCTACAATGTTGTTGTACCAGCAAAAGCTTTTATAAAAGCTTCATGAAGCTTGCTTCAGCACACTTCATAAAGAACTTCCACAAAGCTCTTGATTCATCTTGTAACTAGAGCTTTTTTAGAGTATCTTCCACCGCTACATCACTTAAAGCTTCATAAAGCTTGCTTCATCGTGAAAACTCCGCCTTATTTGACTCCTTCAGTTCCTTACCTGTATGGATGCTTTAGACAGCCATAGACCTCGCGATAGCGTCCATACAGTGTGCCATAGGACACACCCAAAATGCGGGCGGCCTTCTTCATTTCAAGTCTTTTGTTCTTAATGGCATCCAACACCTACAAAAGCAGGTCACAGAGGTAAGCCTACAACATGTCGCAACCAACTGTCAACACTTACGCGCTTGGTGAACGGCTCCTCCCAGAACTGCGGACGACGTCCCTTGGCCAAATAGTCATCCATTTTGATGACATCCTGCCACTGGGACAGCTCCTCATTGGTCAAACGCAGCTCGGCCGCATCGTAATCCTCCAGCTTGATGTCCGCATAGTCAGCCGTCTGGTCAGTTTGTCCATTGGTGGCAGCACTGGCCACCGCAGCGGCAGCAGCCGCTGCTGCCACAGCAGCTGGGGCAAAGTCATGGGCCATCAAGAGGCCGTGCTCGTTGATCATGTAACCTCCTCCTCCGCCGCCGCCGGTTGCCGCCGATCTGGCTTCATACTTGCAGGCAAAACTATTGTTCCGTGTGGACGGCGGCGACTCCGAACGATTGGCCACCAAATGCTCATTCTCTATCTCCTCCACGGGCTGTGGCAAGATGTTGGTTTCCTGCTCGGGCTCTGGATCCTCCTCTAAGCGCTTCTCGTTGGACTTTTCTCGACGAGCATGACGCAGCTTGCCATGACGTTCACGACGCTCGCTGATCTTGTCCAGCTTTCGGTTGGGCGTACACAAGGGCAGAGACTCGACGGCCGCAGCATCAGCAACAGTCTCATCAGTCACCTCCAGCTCTTGCTTGGCAATGGCCTTGATCTCCTCCCGCTCCTGATTGAGGGGTGGACTGCATGACTCGCGCTTGGCGGCCGGATACCAATCTGCAGCAGTGCTGCCCGACTCCTGCTCCTGGCGTGCACGCTGCTGTCGCTGCTTGGGCGGACAGGCGGCGGGTGGTGAAGCCAGCGAGGCGGAATGTGCTGCCAAATGAGGCTCATCAACCAAGTGACGCGTTGACTCCAAGTAGGCGCGCTGTGCGGGCTCCAGATGAGCAGCATATTGGGCCAGTTTGCGTCTGAGGAAGAAATCAAAATGTAAATGTATCTCGGAAGAATACAGCCTAAGACTTCTCCCCCAGCTCCCCTTAAACCAGATCTTAAAAATCTTACACATTAAACACATCATAGGCATCATCTAGCGGCGGACGTCCTCGCTTGCGTTTGGGTCCCATGTAGTGTTCCACAGCAGCCGTTGTGGTCTCCAGTCCACTTGTGCCTGCTAGCGGTGTCAGACTGGGCAAGCGACTGGCCGAGCTACTCAAACCCAAGTCCAGGGGCGGTGAGCGTTCCCTTTCTATGCTGGCCGTGCTGGCTTGATGCTGGGCTGTCTGCTGCTGCTGCTGCTGCTGCTGGGCATAGCTCTCGGCCATACTGCGTGCTGGTGAATGGAACTCAGCTGCTGGCACGGGTAAGGGTGGGCCATCCTCGTCATCGCGCCAAGTCACCTCGGCCAAGCCCTTGATTTTGAGATCATCAGCTGTCTTAAGCAGGGAGGGTAGGCTGGCCTGAACCAAAAGACAAACAGTCACTTAAACTCCCAATCCCCCAATCATCTCACTCACATGCTCCACATTAATTTCGCCCTTGTACATAAACTCAATGAGACACTTGACCTCGGCAAATGTCACATCCTTCATTATGATAATGGGATCCCTTTCGTTGGCATAGTTGGACAGCACCGAATCGAAGAAAGTGCTGCAGGCGCAAAGCACCACACGATGTGCACGTATCAGTTGACCCTCACAGGCCAGGGTCACATCACAGAAACAGCCACGATCCAACAGCTGCGAGAACATGGTCTGTAGATTGCTGTGATGGTACTTCCAACGCAGGCAATACTGTTGCGGCAACATGATGGCTCAGGTGGCGGGCTGCTCAATTGGGTGTCCTGCAAATTGAGGAGGAAGGGCATAATTAGGTCATTTTTCCATTGGGAGTAGAACTTCTGGCCCTTAAATTAAGCTAAAAAAAGGCTTCAAAGGCGACTCTCCATTTGTTCTAGCAAACATTATTCGTTTAAACGGACTGAGACTTTCTAAAACTTAGAAAATATTAAACATAAGCTAGAAAATATTATCTTAATTGGAGAAAAACATTTTCTAGATTTTTCAAAAACAAAATATTTGCCAACTGTTTCATATAATAGGACTGAGACTTACTAAAACTAAGAAAATTGTAGAAAAACATTAACTGGTAGAACATTAAGATATATAGACCACCATTTTGTATTTTTTTTCGGCCCTGGGGTTCAATCTGTCAAACTTTATAAGAGAATATGGCTCACAGATTTGAATATGCTGAGCTTTTAATAGAACTGAGACTTACTAAAACTAAGAAAATTGCAGAAAATCATTTACTGGTATAAAATTGAGAAATATAGACCATTATTTTGTATTTTTTTTCAGCCCTGGGGTTCAATCTGTCAAACTTTATAAGAGAATCTGGCTCACAGATTTGAATATGCTGAGCTTTTAATAGAACTGAGACTTAATAAAACTAAGAAAATTGCAGAAAATCATTTACTGGTATAAAATTGAGAAATATAGACCATTATTTTGTATATTTTCAGCCCTGGGGTTCAAACTGTCGAACTTTAAATGAGAATTTGGTTCACAGATTTGAATATTCTAAGCTTTTTATAGGACTGAAACTTACTAAAACTAAGAAAATTGTAGAAAAACATTAACTGGTACACCATTTTGTTAATTTTCAGCCCTGGGGTTAAATCTGCCAAGCTTTATACGAGAGTCTGGTTCACAGATTTGAATATTCCAAGATTTTGAGATGGTTAAAATCTTGAAAGCGGACTAACTATGGAAAGCAAAATCTTTTCTCAATGGATTCCCAAATGGAACACCTTCCACCAATTTCAGCCAGGTTATATTCTCTCCCAGCAACCCAAGAATTGGCGATGTAACAAAGAACTGCCTGCAAATGGAGAGAGAGAGAGAGCCGAGCTTGGTGAGGATGTGATGTGAGGTGTGGTGTGGTGGGGTGGGGCGAGTGGAGGGAAGTTTTTCAGGCTGCTAGCATCATAAAATGTTCGTCCTCATTTTCTTTTTATTATTTTGATTTATTTTTCATCCCGTTTGCTTCTCTACGTTTTCATATTTTCAGACACAATTTTTTTTTCTTATTTTCTCTTATTACGAGTATATATATGTGCAATGTACAATGTACATATGTATATAGGAAAGAAACATACGAAACATATACAAAAGGTTACCCAGAAAAGAAACGGCTAAGGGATTTTATTTCAAAAATGTAAAATTAAATGGGAAATACAGTTGCTGCCTTCAAAATTAGATGTTCTAAGCTGTTAGTTTAGGGTAAGCCGCCATCAGTATAGCCTTTTTCGAGGTCCGCTTTCATGTATGTACACACAC
Source organism: Lordiphosa fenestrarum (assembly GCA_035044985.1). NCBI lineage: Eukaryota > Metazoa > Arthropoda > Insecta > Diptera > Drosophilidae > Lordiphosa > Lordiphosa fenestrarum. Next base: position 918,102 of record JAWNNO010000297.1, on the reverse strand, counting down.
ACACACTTCGGTACTTATGTGTAAATGAGTCAAGTTATAGCCTCAACCCCCCAAACCCTTCTAAGCCAGGCTATAAATTTTAAGAATTCCCCCAACACTTTGGTTACCCTTTTTTTAACACAGCTGTTTTTGGTTTTTGTTTCCTTTTGTGAGTGTACGTGTAAAACGCATTCTTGTTTTTAGTACTAACTTGGGGGAAAAGGAAGGAATAATAACTTTGCTTGCTTCTGTTCCATGTCCAAGAGTATGCGTTGAACATATTAAATAGAAGGGGGCGGGGCAAGATTTTATGACAAAAAAAAAACCCATCAGCTGTTTGCCATACAACAAAATTGGATCATGGCAAGTTGGGCCAGAGATCTAATACTCTATACTGATTCTCTGTAAGCTTGTTTGGAAGGTATGGACACCTAATGACAAGCAAGAAAGTCGGAAATGCACGACACTTACTCAAAAGGAGAGGGATGATCATAGGAACGTATACTTCATAGTTCATTGGTTCAACCCTTTCTTTGTACCCTCTTTTATATATATAGCTTACTTAATCTATAATATTTTTGCAGTATCTGAACTGAATTTTCGTTATCATCTATCTTAATTAGCAAAAACAGATTCTGGTACACTTTTTATGCCCGGCCACCCTTTGATCAATGCCAATATACCCTTTCGCTTTGCCAGGGCATCAAAAGGAAGCTTGAGAATACGAAACTTATTTCGTTTCACTTTTTTTCCAAAACGAAAAATGGCAAGAAATGCTAAAAGAAAGCTAAACAAAAAAAAAAGCACACGGGGACATAAGAGCGCAGAATAAATTGCACAAAAGAGGGAGAAAAATGTGCACAAACAAAAAAAAGGATGTCTCAAAGTATATAAATGGTGTAGATGTACAAGTATACGAGGGGTGCTATATGAATACTGTACAAGCAGACAAGTAACTGAAGCCAATAACAAAGAATCCACCTTTAGTTACCATGTAAAATAATAATAGCAAAGTCCTTCGAAAACGAGCAAAAGTCACTAGAGAAGCTCTTGTTTTTAAAGTTTAAACAAAAGTCACTGAACAAGAGGTACTAAAAAAGCGAAGCTGTACAAGTGACACTGAGCCGAACGAGTCACATTACCAAAGTGAATATACAAAAGTCACTGAACAAGAGCCATTCACCAAGAGTCACTGAACCAGTTTAATTAAATTAGAGTCACTCAATAAGAGTTAGTTAGAGTTAATAACAGAAGTCACTGAAGAAGAGTAACTGTTACTCAAACACTGAACTGGAGTCACTGTACGAAAGTCACTAAATAAAATTCCCCCAACAAGAGTTACTGTATAAGCACCGATGAACAAGTGCCATTCAAGAAGAGCCACTAATCTAAGTAAAAGATTAAAAGTCACTGAATAATAGTTACTACTCTAGATAAATTAAACTAGAGTCATTGAACAAGAGTCACTGAACTAAATTAAATAAGCTAGAGTCATTGAACAAGAGCCATTTAACAAAAGTCACTGAACAAAAGTCACTTAGCAAAGGTATATGATCACAATTTCACTGAACAAGAGTCACTGAACCAGATTAATTGAACTAGAGTCATTGAACAAGAGCCATTTTACAAAATTCACTGACCAACAGTCACTGAACCAGATTAATTGAACTAGAGTCATTGAACAAAAGTCACTGAAAAAGTGTCATTGAATAAGAGTCACTGAACAAAAGTCACTTTATCAAAAGTAGATGATCTCAAGTCACTGAACAGGAGTCACTGTCCGAGGGTCACTGAACCAGATTTATTGAATTAGAGTCATTGAATAAGAGTCCACGAAAAAGAGTCACTGAACAAAAGTCACTTCATCAAAAGTATATGATCACAAGTCACTGAACAAGAGTCACTGGCCGAGAGTCATTAAACAAGAGACGCTGGAAAAGGGTCACTGAAATAGATTTATTGAATTAGAGTCATTGAATAAGAGTCAATGAAAAAGAGTCACTGAACAAAAGTCACTTAACAAAAGTATATGATCACAAGTCACTGAACAAGAGTCGCTGGAAAAGAGTCACTGAACCAGATTTATAGAATTAGAGTCATTGAACAAAGGTCATTTAACAAAAGTATATAAAAACAAGTCTCTGAACAACAGTTACCAAACAAGATTGACACGGACACGGACACGGCTGGACAGGTAAGAGGAGTTTTGTTACAGCCCTCTTTGAAGTGGATACCCATATACCCACATACCCAAATAGTACAAATACTAAAACATGTGCATATGTACAGAAAGTGGCATTAAAAAACGCAATGTCCGGCTAGCTGGACCACCCACAAATAGACATTTCACACCCATCCGGCCACCACTCCTGCAGTAGGGTTTTTTGATCCCAACACTCGCCCACACACACCCCCACACACACACACACACACACGCATGAAGCCGTTACACATTTCAGCTCCTTAAAATAAAAATATAAAAAAAAAAAAAGAAAACGTGAAGCGAAAAGAGAATGGCATAAAAAATACATGTTTTATTTGTAGTAGTATATTTTTCCCGCCACACACACACACACACCCCAACGCCCCACCACCCCATGCTACGCTTACCCCCCCGCTCGGCGTGTGCCCCTTAGCCGTTTTGTTGTTGCCTTCGCCACTTCTTTTGGATTTTCTCATGGAAAATATTTTTCAGTTTTTATCACATTTTTCTTCTTCTTTGGATTTCGTTTTTTCAGTTTTATACTTTTTTTTTTTTTGTGTTCAGTTAAGGCAAGAAACGTCGTTTGGCTCCAAGAGCGTAACGGGGTGGGTGGGTCGGGCGGGGAGGGGTGGCGACGCAAAAAGGTTGCGAGCGGAAAAATAAAATGAAAAAAGACATTACAGCAGCAGCAGCAGCAGCAGCAACGTTGGCAGCAGCAGCAGCAAAAAAAAAATAAATAAAAACACAAAAAGCTTCAGAACAGAGGAAAAAAGCATAACGACCGTTTCGGTTTTTTTCTTCAATTTTTTTTTATTATTATTTTCAGTTTCTGTCTTTCTCCATATTTTTTTTTGTTCCCTTTTCTTTCAGTGTGCTGTTTTCCCTGCATTCTGCTGCTGCTGCTTCTTCTGCTTTTTAAGCTGTAATTTTTTTTAACTTGTCGTTTTTTATGTGTTTGTGTTTTATTTTTTTTATTTTTTTTTTTTTTGCCCAGCAATTTTATCCTTTTTTTTAAATATCGATTTTTATGTCAGCTTAAATGAAAGGTACACAGTTTTCCATAAAAAAGAGTATGTAGGAACCGGCATGTGTGTGTGTGCGAGTGTGTGTGAGTGTGTGTGTTGGTATATGGCTGGGCTGTTTTTCCTGCCTCCTTCTTTTTTTTCATTAATTTTTGTTCTTTTTCGCCAGAAAATAAGGAACTTTTAAGATGTCAAGGGATGCGATGGAAGAGACTGTGATTAATGGAACTAGCAGGCGCTTTTTTTCCCGTCCAATGTCTTGTCGTTAACCCCAAGCACATACAGTCTATCTTCGGAGATTCAGTGGTACACATGGCCTTCATCAGAATGGCCCCCCCAAATCAGAGCGGCTCTACCACTACCCGATCACAATTTTCAAACTTATGGCTGCATTTCCAAAAAATTCTAGAATTAATTCCCCTTTTGTTTGGCCCAAAGAGCTTACAAAACAAATTTCAAGCTGATTGGATGCTCGACCTTGCAGCCTTGCGGCACTTTTCCACAACGAAATGTAAAATCATAGAAGAAGAATTTCGTCTAATATATTTACAAACCCAGTTTCAAGTCAATCGGTTGAAAAATGCTCATTTTCAGGCAGAATTTTCCGGGAGTTTCCCATTCCATCACATTACAAATGTGTTTGAATATCAAACTAACTACAAGTCGGCTTTAAAACGAACCGTTATACCGAAAAAGGTATACAAGTTGAACCTGAACCAGTTCCGAATCGAAAATGTGGAATTGGCCTAACAAACCACGGTATGTATATGATTTTGAGAGACTGTGTCTTAGAATTGGATGTAAAATTTAATAAAAAACAAGAAAGTTTTTATACCCTTGCCAGTGATCGCTTAAATATTTCCAAAAATAATCTTTTTTCCCATTTTGCGACCGTTCGTTCGTATGGGAGCTATATGATATAATCAACCGATTTCGACAAAAATTTGTAGAACCAGGTGAAAGCATGTGAAACAAACAAATACAAAATTTGAGGTTTTTACCATTAAAAACAAAAAAGTTTTTCTAACTAAGACTGTTTTTCAGACCTATCTTTTGTATGACAGCTATGCCATATAACTGCCTGATTTTCATTAAACTTGGCAGAACTATAAAAAAGCATAGAAAACCTAGGAATACAAAGTTTGGAGACGTTACCATTGAAAAGAAAAAAGTTTTTCTTACCAAAACTAGTTTTCCGACCAATGGTTCCTATGGCAGCTATGAGATATAGTCATACGATCTGGTAGGTTCCCACATATTAGTAGCGTGCAGCAAAAAAAAAGACTCTTTGCAGAATTTCAGCTCGATAGCTTTCAAACTGAGGGTCTAGTTTGCATAGAAACAGACAGACGGACGGACAAGGCTCAATCGACTCAGCTCGTCACCCTGAACAAGAATATATAAAGTTAATGGGATCGGAAATGAATATTTCTATGCTTTGCAAACTTGTGGGCCAAATTAAAATACCCTTTGCAAGGCAATTTTAAGAACATCATCAGCGATGTTCACCCATAGCCCCCAGGGGCCGGACACTTTCGGTAATTCACGCCGAATGCTTGCCGAGGCAATGCTTCAGTGAGTGTCGGAGAGAGGCAGAGAGCGTCAGAGAGTCTCTCTTCTTGAACATCGCTGGCTTAGCTGAATTATGTACTGTGGTTTCTCGTCTGGCTTAATGCCCTTTCGTCGTTTTGTTGTATGTGTCACGCGTAATATTAATAGTCATCTGCGTTGAGATGTCGAATTCAACTGATCAGTGTACTCAGGGTCCCTGAGGGTTCTCAGTTTAAGTCCGAGAGAGCTGGCAAGTAAAGTTATGAAAAGGATTTGTTTTTCTTTCTCAAATTGAGCACAAAATGTAGAAAGAGATTTACGTAGGTTTTAACTTAGAGCTTTAGGTATTGTATGTCCTAAGATCTAGGACCTTATGGTGCTTTTTTTTTGGCAAATTATCAGAAAAGAAGATGTGCTTCGTGAACCAATTAGTGCCTCAACCATGCTGGATATATGCCTAAGAGCAAGAGCAGTGGAATGTTTTAGTTACTCAAAGAACGGATTTGGATATTCAAGCGCAGTCTTAGTGGCTTATCAAACTGGCAAAGGACACACAAGCCTTAATTATAAATCAAACCAATTATCCATATTTCTGTAAAGAACGATTTTCAAATTGATTTTCCTCATTTTTTGTGTATGTTTTTTGTGTGTTCCTGCAAAGAAACCGCACTATCCAGGTTGCATATTAACGTATCAATGGAAGCCAATGGGATTTATATTTATCCTGTGCATACATACAAACCGTAAGTGTGTGTGTGTGTGTGTATATATGTAGCTATAGCTACGCATGTAAGCCATGTAAATCGCTTGGCTTCTTTTTTTTCTTTTTTTGTGTGTAATTTGTATAATTTTTTAACATCGTTGACGATGGCTCAGTCGCTCCTGTTTTTGTATTCTTTTTATGTTTGCTTTTTCGCTTTCTCGCAAACAACACAAAAAAAGAAAAAAAATGTTTAATATAAATTTATGTGCCAACGGAGCAAGCGGTAAAATGCGAAAAATGGAAAATATGTAGAATATTCTTTTTTGTTTTTTTTGTTTTCGTACACAATTTCCCATGTACTTAATAAAAAACTTGTGTGTGTGTGTGTGTGTGTGTATATATATATACTACTACAGTACAAGGCAAGAAGCAGCAGAAACTTTCATTCCAGTTGGAGTTGGGGCCAACCTACAAAAAAAAAGGGTTCCCTCAACTAACCCTCAATTTCAAAATGAATTTTATCGCATCATAAAAAAAGTGAAACAAAAAATTCTCCTTAACAGCAACAAGAAAAGGCCATTCCCCCACACACACACACACACACACAACCATGATAGAGTTATGCGTTTAAATATTTGCGGCAAATTAAATCGCCCTTCCTTACCGCACACCCCGCGCTGGGGGACACATATTCTTATTTTTTGGCGCCAGATTAGACAACGCCAATTTCAAATAGTTGAGTCAACAAATTTGGTCTTTTTTTCAGCAGGAAGCAAATTTATATACATATATACCTTTTCTTTGCGATAAACAATCAGTTTGTTAGCCGCTCGGAGTTGAGAATTGGTTCGGTTCAGCGGTTCATTCAACTTTTGAACCGCCGCAGCGGTTCGGCTTATTATATGGTTTTGGAAGCTTTAGTTTCGATTCGTTTTGGTGACTAACTGTCTTATCTTAATATATTTTTAAAAAATATCATAATTTCCGAAGAGAATTTCCTGCTTTTCGAACACTTTCCAGATTTAAAGCCTGTTTCTATGCTATCTCCTACGTCAGTTTTAAAGCTATCGTCACCAAAGTTTGCACAACGTTTTCTGGTACAAATACGCAGTACATTTGTCGAACCAACCCGATTCAGATGACTCTAACATATAGCTGTCATAGAAACGTTCGGTCAAAAAACTAGTTTTAGTGAGAAAAACTTTTTTGTTTTCAATGCAAACGTCTCTAAAATCCGTATTTACTAGTTTTCAATGCTTCTCCATGATTCCACCAAGTTTGGTTGAAATCGCACATCTATATAGTATAGCTGCTATACAAAAGTAGTGTCTGAAAAGTAGTCTTAGTAGGAAAAACTTTTTTGTTTTCAATGCAAACGTCTCCAAAATCTGTATTTACCAGTTTTCAATGCTTCTCCAAGATTCCACCAAGTTTGGTTGAAATCGCACATCTATATGGTATAGCTGCCATACAAAAGTAGGGTGTGAAAAGTAGTCTTAGTAGGAAAAACTTGTTTGTTTATTTTATAAGCTTTCACACAATTCTATAAAGTTTTGTCAAAATCGGTTGACTATAGGTTATAGCTGGCATAGGAATGATCGGTCGAGAAACTAGTTTTAGTGAGAAAAACTTTTTTGTTTTCAAAGAAAACGCCTTCAAACTTTGTATTTCTTAGTTTGCTGGGCTTTTCCATGATTCCACCAATTTTGGTCGAAATCGCACTTCTATATAGTATAGCTGTCATAGCAAAGTAAGGTTAGAAAAGTTGTCTTAGTGAAAAAAACTTGTTTGTTTTCTGTGGAAATGTCGTTCAACATCTAACCTCAAAGTCCTCTAATTCATAGGTTTGCAAAAAAGTTACCTTTACCAGCAGATTTAAGCTGAGGTACAAAAAAACCGACCCCAAGGCCGAAAAATGATAAGCATTTGTTGTCCTAAATTGATTTAAGTGAATACTAGGTATTTCCTCTGACAGGTGGGACCAATTTGAGCGTTTTTCTATAGCTAGTATGAGTGGTCATCTCAGCCACTAGGTTTTATCTGCGAAGATTAATTTCGCCCTCAGTCCCATCAATAACCTGTCGCTTTCTAAAGAAGCTTCGTTGGGGCATAATGCGATTGTCGATGTTGTCAGTCACACAAAAAAAAATGGAAAAACAAGCAAATTCGTGCGTTCGTTCTACGAAACAAAACAAAAACACACAAATCTGGTTTCTTGCTCTAGGACTCCTATTTATGGAGAAGTCCTGTTTCCCCGCTCCAGCTTTAAGCCCATGGGCCAGTCACCTCTCAATGGAAGAGGTTCAGCAACCTTAAGCCTAGCGCAGCGCAGCTCAGATACATTTGTATCTTTTGCTGTGTTTGTGTGTGTGTGTGTGCCAAACTGGACGCTGCGTGTTTTTTTTTTTTTGCATTGTTGTTGTGGTTGGAAATTATTAGAGAACGAAAAGCAGAAGAAGCTGCATAAGTCAACACGACAAAAAAAAAAATATAATAAAAAAACCGGCAACAACAAAAGCGGAAGGCGAATGCACTTGGACTGGCAGAGGCAGCAGCAGCAGCAACAACAACTGCATCCTAGTTGTAGAGCATCGTCAAGTCGCCAGTTGTGTTGTTGTCTTGGGCTGCAAGTTTAGTTGTTGTTTTGGGAACGTTTTATGATGCTGCTGCTGCCGCTGCTGCTGCTGTTGCGTATTTGCCAGATATTTTTTGCACTCACACATACTGCACTTAGATACAGATACAGTGCAAGTCCAACTCAAAGTGGGAGTTGTTGTTGTTGTTGTACGAGTTATTGCACTTGGCCCTATTCTCAGTTGTTGTCGCTGGTTGGTTGGACTTGATCTTGGGCCTTAATTTGGTCTTCAAAATGATGACAAACCAAAATGTCTCAAAAGCACCGAGAAGTTTCACAAAAACTTAAACAATCCACCAAGCATTCCTACCAAAAAAAAAGGGCTTAAGAAGTACACAAATGTGCAAGTATTTCTGGAAATTGCAAAAATATTTGATAGCTAGCTTTTTAATTAGCAATTCCTGATTACATATTTTAGTAGTCCTAATTGTCATTTTTAACTAGGATTATTCAGTGACTATTCTTAAATCTGATTACTTTTCCAATTACTTGAATAATTGAACCTATAGAAGAGAATTATTGAGTAATTGTGCTGGAAATGTTGAACTATTTTTATAATTGTGTGTGAAAACTGTAAAGTTTGGCCATGTTATGCTATAATTATCCAACTCTATGTATAAATAAGCCACCTTCTCACATATATGGTAATCTCAAAGTGTAATTACTTGAATAATTGAACCGATAAAGGGGAATTATTGAGTAATTGTGCTTAAAATGTTGAATTATTTTTATAATTGTTTGTGAAAAGTGACATGTTACGGTATAATTATCCAACTCTATGTTTAAATAAGCCACCTTCTCACATACATGGTTTTAATTACATTTACTGGTGAAAAAGGAATAAAGAATTGTAGCACTAGGGTGCATAGATGGTATATACATGCGGATTGGTAAACAATCATAACTTTCACCTACAATTACATGAATAGTTCAACTTTTAAAGCACAATTACTAAGTAATTCCTCCTTTACAGCTACAATTATTCAAGTAATTGTAAAAGTAATTGCATTTTTAGTAATTAAAGCTATGATTAGTAACAAGAATTTGGATTCAGGAATTGTTTGGTTAATATTGTGAATTATTGTGTTTATTTAAATGAAAAGTAATTAAATACTGAAAGTAATGATTACATTACAGCTCTGATATTTAGTTATTAGCATTATTGTTTGATACGCCGAAGGATCGAAGCTTACAGCTTACAATCTAGCAAGTTTGGTAACCTAGAAACCAAGAAAATACTGTCATTCGTACAGGAAATAGGGCTGCTCAGTAGGGTGGCACAATAGAAGGGCATTGTACAATCCCTTAAGTTATGAGCCTCGAATCAGAGCTGCATTCAGTTTTGTTTTGCGGCCTATGCGAGGCAGATACAAGGACTGACAGGGGTAACGGGACTGAGCAATTAAAAAGGTATGTCGGTCGCTCCATGCGCTCTCTACTCAGTTGACATTGGTGCAGTTTTGCTATCACTTGACACTCAAAGCTTAACTTTGAGCCTCCTTCTTCTTGTGCCTACTTGACTTGTAAGTTTCTTCAGCTGATGCCAGTAGCTGCTAAAGGTGACCGGTTGTGTAAAAGCTTAGAGGAGCAAATTCACTAAAAATGTCACATAATATGATATAGATTGAACTATTTCCGCATATCTAACAACATTTTAAGGACAGTTTACTTCCCCAACTACTACTGGCTGCGTTAAGTTGGATTGGATTGGATTTAACGAAAAATAAAAAAAAACAAAAACAAAAACAAAAAACGGAAACAATGATCAATAGTCTCCTCTGCACCCAGAGGCAGGTGGTGGTGCTGGCTGCTACACTGACTCCGGGGCTCCCAAGCAAAGACACAAATTGCGATACGAGAAAAGCAAAAGCTGCTTTCCACTGAGCTGCTCCTCTCTTTGGCTTTTTGGTTTCGCGCGTATGAAAAGCGAAAGAATATTTGCCAGAAGCAACAACAAAAAAAAACTCACATTACTTGAGCAGAACTGGCAGTAGGAGGGGGAGGGGGAGGAGGAGGGCAGGCAACACCGCGAACATTCATCAAGAAAACTGTCGTCGTTTTTTTGTGTTTTTGTGGCTGGTGTGTTACTTCCAGAATCTGACTCATATTACATGAGATAGTTTTTGCGCGGTGCGTGTTTTATACCCTGCAAAAGGGCTCAGGCAGAGAAATCTCTCTCTAATTCAAATATGTTTCGAGACAGCGCCCGATCGCTCACAATCAAGGTACATACCTATACATAACCTATATGTAACTAAACCTAGCTAGAGCCAAGCAAAACAATGACAAAAAGGAAGAAAGAGTCGGGCATGTCATGAAAAATGCCATGTGAAAAAGCTACGAGGAAAAACTTAAACCAAAACGAGAGAAGCAAAAAGATTGCAGCCAAAAGATACAAAGCGGTGAGTATTGTTGCAGCAAAAAGCGGCAAGGCGACTCTGCACATTTGTTGTAAGCTCAAGGAGCGGACCTGCTCTGGAGGGTCAGCTTGGACTTGATGTTTATTACTAAAGTTTGCCCGAACAAAAAAAAACACAAAGAAATTTGATTTACAATACACAACAAAAAAGTGCACTGATATTAACAAACAAAGGGTTTATCTCGCACTCGCCCGTTGGTCGTGTGCGCTAAGATGCAGACTTGCGAGTGTGCCGTTTGAAAACTGAACTTAGAAACTGTAAAAATTGAAGCAGAAAATTTTCAGAAAACCCAACAAGATTCGACGCCGATGATTATGTTGCTGGCGTTGTTGCTGGCTGCCAGTGGAGGATTTCTTTTTATTCATTGCCCATTTTGCCATGGCCGTTGTTCGTTCAAGTCTCCTTGAAAATAAGCAATTTTTTTTTTTTTGGGTATTGCTGCTTACAACAAAATGTTTTTTCTCCCGAAACGAAAATCTTTTTTGTCTGCCTGCTGCTGCTGTTTTTTCTTCATTTTTTGGTGACTTTGTAATTTATTACGTTTTTTCTGTTGCGTACAAGTATTTTATATAAAATTGTTCAATGACGGCACCCGGACTTAACGCTAGGCACGGCCCACCCCACACACACACACACATACAAAGGGGAAAAAACGCAGAAGTGAATATTGAGATATTTTCCATATACTGACATTCCCCCAACGCCCTCCTCATCAGGCACTACTCTCGGTTCAAAAGTGATTTACTCTTTGGGTAATGTGCATGTCTCTTTTTCCTTAAGTGTGTGTGTGTGTAGGAACATTGTTATGTATGGTATGTAGGAATTTTTCACAGTTGTGCCTGGCTTATTTACTTCAATTAATATACATACTTACATAAATATAAGTACGTCTAAGTAAATGCGAAACTATTAAAGCCAAGTAAGCAGCGATATAAGTATCAATGATCAATAGTAAAAGCTTTTAGGAAATGATGTTCTATGTTTGCAAGTTTGCAAGTTTGCATGTTTGCGTGTTTGCAAGTCTGCAAGTTTGCATGCTTACATGTTTGTTTGTTTTTAAGTTTGTATGCTTTTAAGTTTGCAAGTTTGCAGGTTTGTATGTTTGTTTGTTTGCATATTTGCAAGTTTGCATGTTTGCGTATTTGCAAGCTTGTACGTTTTTAAGTTTGTATGTTTGTATGCTTTCAAGTTCGCAAGTGTGCAAGTTTGCATGTTTGCATATATGCATGTTTGCAAGTTAGCATGTCTGTTTCTTTGCATGTTTCCTATATCTAAAGTCTGTGAACCGTCACGAAAGCGGCTTAAAACGGTATACAATGGTCCATTTCCATTTCTCCATTTCACAACGGATTTTTTTCAGTTTTAAGCCTAAGATTTTGGAGTGTAGGTAAGCTATTTGGAGTTTGAGCAGGGATGCAGAAACGGTTCAAAACTGGTGCAGAGCCATATCTCAGAAATGGTTGAGGCTATAAACCTAGAACTTATTATTTTGTAGTTTACTGTTCTGAGCCAGCTAGCTGAACCGGTTCCAAAAGTGGTTCGGAGCCATAAGTATGATATTTTTAGCTTGAAATGAGTTATCTAAGTTGATAATACAGGATTAGATATTTGCTTGGTTCAGAACCATAACTCAGCTGTTATATAAGCTTTGAACATGAAATCTGGTCAGTCGGCTGGTCAAATGGAGTGAGATATACTACTGGCTCATAACCGGTTTTACATCGGTTCAAAAGTGGCTCAGAGCCATATTTCAGAAGTTATATAACTTATGAACTCGAAATTTGTTTGAGTATTTGAATGGTTCAGCAGTGGTTCAAAACTGGTTCAGAGCCATAACTTAGAAGTTATATGTGGGGCAACTTTCTCAGGTTGAAACTGGTTTGAAACAAGTTTGAACAGGCTTAATATCAACCTGCAGCCAGCCTCAAACTTGCATATAATCGCAGAGGACAAAGGAATCGCCGGGAATGAAAGTTAATTTAGAACAAACTGCTCTCAAAAGCCTCGAATCTCTAATTTTCCAACATTAAACATTGATCAGTTTTGTGTTGAAGCAAGTGCTCGTTCTGTCTTTCTAAGACAGCATAAGTAATAAGCATAGGTAAGTGTAATATTCAGATTTTTGAAACATTTTCCCAAAATCCAAGTTGGGCCGCAGCGTTGCCAAGTGAATACTTCCCCCATCCCCCTTCTCTGCAGCTAAGTTTCACTTGAACTTTTTTGGTATTTCGAAAAACTGAAGCCTTTTAGGGCCCGCCGCCGCCGCCGCCACTTGCCATTTTGTTTCTGCTGCAAAATATAAATGAAGTTTTTTGTTGTTATTTTTCTTCTGCCCAGCCCAAAGTTCAGTTTCAGTTTCCTTTTTTTGCTCATAGTTTTTCTGCGCGCCAAAAACAAAACAAAAACGGCAAAGGCAAAAACCGAGCAACAGTAAAACGAGAGTTTTTTCCTCGTTTCTCTGGTTCGACGGCGGGGACGATGATGATTGTATGTACGATAGGACGACGTTGGCCGGGGTAAGTTGGTGCTGTATGAGGGCCGGGACGGTGGCGGGGGGGCAGGGCGCAGGAAAGGGAGGGTAAATAAATTAAATGCTTGACTTTATTTTGCTGGCGATGTTTGCCTTGTTTTAATATTTTCTTTCCCTTCTTTATTTGTACAACAAAAAAAAACAACAAAAAACCCTAAACAAAATATACAAAAATTTCAGTCTTCGACTTTTTGCCAGCAGTTTTTTTAGTCATGATTTGCCAGGGCGAAACTATGCATACAGATCTGGATAAGGTACAAGTGGGGAAGTTAACTCTTAAAATTTGAAGTAACAGTTTTTGTTTTGGAAAAATTTAATTACTTGTAAGGGCAAAGGTAAAGGCTAGAACTGTTTTAATATAAGTCAAAGTGTTATTTTTTTTTACCAAAAAGTAGCTAAAATATTTTCAGGTTTTCCATAAGCTGCAAGTACTGTTAAACTGAAACCTACTATTATGTTGCGGAACTGAGGAACTGGCCTGAGGTAGAGAAACAGAGAGGAGAGCAAGCTTGAACTCGCTCTCTCAGTTTTGTTTTTTATGGGAGAGAAGTGTGTGTGGAGCGGAGAGCGGCAACTCATGTTGCCTTGAAATTCCCAACCAGTTGATAGGCAAAGACTGAGGTTAAACATGGTTCAACAATTAGTTTTCCATGAAATAAATTAAAACAAAATGGAAAAAACAACTGATTTTAAATTGTTGTATGATTGGTAACTGTGAAGCTAATGATTTAAGAGTAAAAAGATCTTACACTTGAATCTGATGAGCTCTTGTTAATAGGAATAACATTCTCGGTTTTTGACAATGCTGTATGCTCTTGATTTAAGTATGCGCCATCTTGAATTTGAGTACGTTAAGCACTTTATTCAAGAACTATTCTGCTTGATTTGAGAATGATTCGTACTGGGATCAAGTATTAAAGCTCTTGGATCAAGAAATTTCATTCTTATCGAACATCTAACATTCAACACTCTTGATTTAAGTATGCGCAATCTTGAATTTGAGTATGTTAATCACTTGATTCAAGAACTATTCTGCTTGATTTGAGAATGATTCGTACTGAGATCAAGTATTAAAGCTCTTGGATGAAGAATTTTCATTCTTATCGAACTTCTAACATCCAAGTATGAAAATCTCTGTTTTTTCTCTGAGTGTAGCAGCAAATTTACTAGTTGAACTGTTCATGGTTTGTTTTTTGATAAATAATTTTCGAAGTTTTGAATTATAATACAAATATTTCTCTTTTGATTTTGTGTATAACAAAATGTTGCATACTTTTCTGAAAATTTTGCCATATTTTTATATCAATTTCACCTTTACTTAGCTGGCTGAGCTGTATAGATAACGCTCACTCAGCCTGTCTCCTCTGGTGGTTAAACCATTCAGCCTAAAGACCTGTTCATTCCCTGCATTACAAACATTTTGTGCAAACTGTAATACCCTCTGCAAGAAAGGGCATAAAAAGATTAAAGCTTACGCACAAAAAAAACTTCCCCAAATACAGAACAAAAGAAAAAATCTAAAAAAAAAAATACGAAAAAAAAACCAGTACGACGAAATCCGAATCAAAATTATGAATCACAAACAAAAAATGGGAAAAAAAATATCAGTTTTGTGGTCGGCTGCTTTTTGGTGATTGTTATTTTTTAATATAATTTCATTTCAATTTTGTTTTTACAGTACTTTTTTGTTTTTTTGGTATTATTTTTAATTTATCCGCTTCCGTGGCATTGCGATGTGGATATAAACGTACGTACGTATATTCTTGCATACAAACTAGTCGAGTATTATTCCCATTTGATTTTTGTTCAATTTGACTGTTTTGTGCTGACACAAAACCTTGGCAGATAATAAAACTATTGTATTAAGTTGGTTCAACTGTGTTGGTTTATGGTCAAGGACTAGACTGTAGCTGCATCATGGAAGCAAACTTTGATATATATTACAATTAATTGAAAAAACAACAACTAAGAAAGTAGGTCAAGCCAACAAAAGTGTATGCACAATTTACAGTTGCATTCTTTGGCTCATAACTCGATTGCTGTTCAACCGATCTTTACCTATCCTTTGGTGGATTGATACATCGTTTTGATGACGAAACTTCTATCTTTAAGTCTGTGGCTGGTACCTGCAAGGGTATCTACATTTCGTTGTCCGTTGGCCACAATATTTTTTCGGTTAATTGCATAAAAATAGAGGCCGTCGTTTGCTGTTTTTCCTCTAGTTTTTTGTGATCGCGACATAATTTTGTTTTTGTTTTGTGATTATTATTTGAAATTGTTGTTATATTTATTTTGTCTGCCTTTTGTTAAGCGGAAATAGTTTTTTATCTGTTTGGTTTGTTCCTTTTTGCTTTGCCTGCTTCTTTGGGGTTTTTCTTTGCGCTTTTTAATTTTGTTTTATTATTATTGTTACTGAAAGTTATCAGCGAATTTGCCTAGCGTGTTTGTAGTTTTTATTGCTGTCTTTTTTTGTTTCACTTTTCTAGTGTACACAGAGAGTCGTCGCCGTCGTCGTCAGTTAGTCAATCCAGTCATCCAATATTTTGCAGTTGTTTATTTATTTACTTGAGTTATTTTTTTTCTTTTGTAATTTCATTTTTGTGATTTGTTGTCGGCTCGGTTTTTGTTCTCGTTTTTTTAATTATAAATATGAGCGCGCTGATATGACAAAGAAATGGGAGGAAAACTCTGGCAGAACTTCTTCAGTCTGTTTTTGTTTTGTTTTGTTTGTTTGTTATTTTATTTTAGTGCAAAAATAACAATGACAAAGGAACTCTGCGCTGGTTTATTTATGCTTTCGGTTTTTCTAAAGAATTTGGAATAGTGTTTTTTTGGGGGGGGGGGGAATTGGAATTTGTATGATGGCAAACTGAAAAAGGCCATAAGTGCCTGGGTTGGGAGTTTGATATACCCTAGGCAAGGGGAAGGCAAATTCCCTATGTATCACAGAATTTAGTTCTCTCAATAGCTTTGGATGCCAGCTGCACGTTTCTACGAAGAAGTTAGAGTGTTGCCAGATGGATTCGTCGAGTATGGCCAACCCTGTATAATAGTTTTAAGCAGGGCTGCAAACCCAAAAAATTTCGTGGATCTCCGGCTCGCGGGTTCGAACCAAAATTTACCAATGGTTCAGGTTCAGAATTTTGAGGTTCAAGGTTTTGGTTCGAACCTTGGTTCAGCCAAGCTTTATACATGTTTATATAGTAATCGACCTAAAACCGACATAAACTGTTAGGGAATTGTCTCGATTTTGGGTTCGGAACGGGTTCAGGTTCAGCTTTAATACCTTAAGAGGTTCGTTTCAAGGTTCGGTTCACAATAATCTGAAAGTCGGAATTCCGGGCTCCAACTCTGGTTTTAAGTACCTAATTCTTAATTCAATTACAATTTTTAATTTCTGATGTACTTTAAGCTGATGTGAGAGATATTATATACATTTTTAAGCCACAAATCTTATAGTTTTCATACAATAATCAAGAATTTGCTTGCTTAAAATAAGTACAACACAATTTTTATCAAAGTCTTATAAATTCGTAATACATACTTAAATCCAAATAAGAGTGAGTACTCGAATAAGTTCAAAGTGTTCTTGATTTACACTTAGATTGTTCTGAAAACGAGTTCTTAGTGTTCAATCGATAAACACAAACAGGAGAGTTGTCAGAAAATATCGTTCTCACTCTTATAAGTTCATTAACTAAGTAAATTCTTGATTTTAGTACGAAATTTTTGATGCCAGAGATTTGAAGAACAATTCGGAATGGTTTCAAGTACTTTTTGAACTTAAGATAAGCACAGGCTTAGACTAAATCAAGTATTTAATGTGCTGGGTTAAGAACTTAAGATTTCAGGACACATCGTTTTCAGTTTCATAAGTTCAATAATTTAGTAAATTCTTGATTTTAGTAAGAAATTTTGGATTCCAGAGATATAAAGAACGATTTGGAATGGTTTTAAATACATTTAGAACTCAAGATAAGCACAGGCTTAGACATAATCAAGTATTTTATGTGGTGGGTTAAGAACTAGCATTGCTGACATAAAGAAAGTATCGACAGATCTCATTACCTCGCCTCAACAAAAGGTTTGAGTTACATAAGCTCTTTTTTTGTTGAAAACCCTTACTTTTAATATGCCTCAAGTCTCACAATTTATAGGGTGTTGAACCAATTTGGAGTTTTGAGTGAAAATTGGTTCACATTTCTTAAAATTCAACTTAAAAATGCATTTAATTTAATGTGGCTTCCAACTAAACAAAACAAAATCAACGCACAAATGGTTTCGCCAGCTAACCCCCACGGACACGCCCCCTGTTCTTAGTACGGGTTGTTGTTGTTGTTGTTGTATTTGGACAATGAACTTGAAATTTGGAGCACACACACAGCGGCGCGAGCCCCCTTTACCCCACCTAACGCCACTTTGAATGAGCAGGCGGCAGGCGGCAGGCGGCAGGCGAATTTCGTTGCGAAAACAAACAAATCTAATAAAACAGCAGACAAAAACAAAATAAAAGTGATTTGCAATTACATTTTTTTGTTTTATATAATTAAAGTTGTGAAAATTATTTCGCGGAAATGTTGAGGCTAATCGGCCAAATGGAAAATTTTCTAATACAAACTGAAATTGTGTAAAAAGATTTGAAGAGAAAACTAGAGAATACGTTGAAGTTATCTTTATGAAGTTTTTGAAAAAGCTTTCCTTTTTAGAAGAGAGGTTTAGTGGTGTCGCCTGTTTCCTAAAAACGAAAGCTTATTCAAAAACTTCATGAAGCTTGCTTCAGCGTGTAAGTCCATTCTTAGTCGGGATTTATATGATGAAGCAAGCTTCATTAAGTTTTCTCAGTACTTTGACAGCATCAATGAATTCCTGAAGTTTGCTGCATCCTTACTCACTTGCTAAGGTTTCCAAAGGACTTTTAGGGAATTCCTTAAGCTGTATTTTCATTTGTGGAGATCTCACATGAGTTGGTAGAAAAATACCTCAGTTTACCTGTGAGTTGTTTGAATTTAGATATCCAACTTCTTATGCAGATTTTCATATATTTTTGTGCTTCTCAGATTGACCAGATGGATCTCAGTTAACTTTTACGAGAAATCAGACAAGTGAGAATACAGTTTTATAAACTCTTAGCTATTTCTAAGCCGCTGTTTCATTCAGTGACCTTGACCTATTAACCTAATCCTATGATTTCAATTGAAGCAACTACTAAGACCATTTTCCACGAACTACATCTGATTAACTCCTCACTCCATATTAGCCAATTCTGAGAAAGCTTAGCTACTTTTTCAATAGAGATTCACTAGAAAAGCTGGGAGCGAAAAAAGCTTAAAAAAAAACCGAAAAAATCATATTTTCCGCCCTACAAATTTTAATTAAAATATTTACTATGAAATGTTTCCCTCCTCTTTGTATTATTTTTGCTGGGGTTTTTTTTTATGTCGTTTTTTTCGCTGTGCTTTAAGCAATTAGTCGACTCTGTGTGAGTGTTTTTTGTTTTTTTTATGCATTTTTTTACTCAAAAACAACAACAAACGATTTCCTGCGCACACTTGCCCACACAATAACAACAACAACAAGAAAAAAACACAATTGTTTATAATTATTTAACATTTTTTTGTTTTGTTCATTATTATTTATGCCAATTTCAATAAAGTCAACAAACCCGGAAACCTTCGCAGGAATTTTGTTGTTTTCTAAAATTAAATCTGATATTTGTTTGTTTCTCTCACCTTTTTATTTTGGGGGAGGGGTGGCGGGGGGTTTAACTTTTGTTTTTGTTGGTCGTTTGCTTTTCAGCGCTTTTCATTCATGCATTTTTTTGTGGTTTTGTTTTTCTCTTTGTATAATTATAAATTATTGTTTTCTGCAGCGCGCGCTTTTTTGGTAACGGTAAAAAAAAACGTTCTTATTGGCCACTCAACGCGACGACGCTCAAGTCGAAGCACCACAAATTCCAGCGACACTGAACCGACCGACCGACCGGCTTAACAGTTGCAAATCAACTGAAACATGGGGTAGCAGCTGTGTTTTGTTTTGTTTTGGGTCGTTAGCGTTCAGTGTTGGTAAGCGGCGGAGAAAGCTCAGCGCCACAGATGTTGGCCAAAGCTCAAGCTTAAAGCTTACAAATCTTAATAACCAAAATGAAAGCAAATATTTCGAGCTGGGTAAAACAACATCTTTCTTTTAGTTTGTTTTTACACTCTGTACCAGAGGTATACTGTATATTAAGTTTGTGCAAAAGTATGTAATACCATAAAGTGTTTATATTCTTGACCAGCAGCCAAATTGATATAGCCATGTCCGTCTGTTCGTATGAACGCACAGATCTCGAGAGATAGAGAGTGATGTGGCAACGCGAAAAATGCTCAGTAAGGTTTGCCCTTTTACCATGAGTAGACTAAACGAACAGAGCTTGCAAATTCTTGAACTTTACTATCAAAATTCTTGCTCTGTGAGAAATGTGCTTCACAAATGAAGTTCATTTTATGGTCGTCATAAACTACCTTCCGAAAAGGCTATTGTTAGTCACAATTTCACTTTCTTGCACACTTGTTTACCAGCGCGAGTGCGGAAAGTGAGTACCGAGGAGAATGTTGCTGCAGTTTCAAAAAAAGATCGCCAATTAGGCTTGTGTAATTCGAAAAATTTGGAAGATTTTTCGTGAGGGCCTGGGTATAAAGCCTTATAAAATACAGCTGCTGCAAGAACTGAAGAATTTTGATAAAAGTTTTTAATAATCTTCAAGTTTTGTTCGTTTGTAAGTGGATTCATGGTTAAATAATAGACCAAACTGAACATGTTTGACAGTAACATGTGACACGAAAACAGCTGAGCTGCCAAAACGAAAGTTGCTAAAAAATCACTTTTTATATCGAAAGTACTGTAAGTGACAAGGAAATAAGAAGCGATGTGTAGAGTACTTACAAAATGAAAGGGCCGATTTCTCATCTTCTTAACAGCTGTTATGTGTCAAATAAACTTCGATTTTCATCTGTTGTTTGTAGGTTTATGTAACAGATAGCTTTCCACGGAAGATCGACCCTTAGTTTAGTAGTTTTTTGAACCAAACCTTCGTTCGGCTTGGCCTCAGTTACTCAGTGTTACTAAGTTCAGAAGAATTAATAATGAAAATGTTTGCTCAAACTTATTAACAAGACAAGCTTGAATTTAAATTTCATTCAAATTGTTTCACAAAGCTTTCTCTCTGGGCTCCCTGTGGAGCGCACAAAGCTTTGCCCTAAAGCTCAAAGCAGCTGACTGAATTGACCCAACAGCGAATGCGTCTCGCCAGAAACAGAGAGCGTCAGCAGCAGCAGCGGCAAGTGACAATACACAAATTATGCGACAACAATTGCCTTATCAATTCCACAAAGGTTAAAGGGTATCATTGACTTGGATAGATAGCAGCTCGCCGACGCGGACCACTGGACGCCGTGAACTAGTACCGATTTGAAAGCAGTGGAAGAGATACACAGTTAGAGAATGCAACGCGCTCGTGCCATTTTACCGCGAAAGCTTCAGCAATGCCTTAGCCAAGACGCGAATCATCGGCCAGTTTGGCCAGTTAACTGTCGATTGAGGCAACAACAACAACAACAGCAGCAGCAGCAGCTGTGCAGAGCTTTGTCAACCAAAGCGTCGGCGTCGGAACAGTTCCAGTACACGATCAGACGATATTCGGAGACCAAGTGTGATAATTCTTCAGCTGTGAAATCGGTGAGAGAAAAACATAAATGAAATGAAGAAAAATGGCATAAAAAACTGCAAGTGAAAGTGATTGATTTACATACTTGCTTGTATGTATGTATGACACCGAAAAGCCGGCAGCGTGTTCTTAGCTTGACCTTGAAGTTCATTTGGCTGGAGCTTTGGCTTGGCTTGGCTTCTGCTTCAACCTCAAAGACGCCCATGTGCTTTGAACCTTGTTTGGCCCACTCAAGTTTCCATTTTGTGGCTCTGATTGTTCAGGTACATTTCATATGTACATAAGTACATACATACTTGTGTACTATGTATGTGTGTTGGTAAGCGGCTTCCTTTGTCTGATCGCCATATGTACATAGGTACATTTTGTTATCATCATCATCAATCAAAGACATGGATCAGCAGTCATTATAGCCACACATCTCATTATGTGGTAAGAGCTAAGAGAGACCTTGATAACTAACAGTTCAACAATGGTAGAGTTATTGGCATAGCAAAACTTCTTGCACTAAAACGGCAGTCGCCACAACAATTACATAGAAGAGTGAGAGAGAGAGAGAGGTTATGGACTAGTCCAGCAGGAAGCCTTAAAAATGGCTTAAATATTGAGATATCCGACTGGCCGATATCCGAATTGGGCACAGCTAATGCTTACAGTAAATACTAATTTCGGAAAAATTTTTAGACCAATCGGATGACTATAAGGTATAGCTGTCATACAAAAGATCGGTCGAAAAACTAGTTCTAGTGAGAAAAACTCTTTTGTTTTTAATGGAAACGCCTCCAAACTTCACATTTATTAGTTTGCTATGCTTTTGCATAGTTCCACCAAGTTTGTTCGAAATCGGACCACTATATAGTATAACGGCCATAGAAAAGATAGCTTTTAAAACTAGTCTTAGTAAGGAAAACATTTTTGTTTTCAATGGTAGCGTCTTCAATTTTTGCATTTACTTATTTTATGTCATTTCACATAATTCTACAAAGTCTTGTCAAAATCGGCTAACCATAGCATATATAGCTGACATAGGAAAGATCGGTTGAAAAACTAAAACAGAAACGCACGACCTAACACGACACGACAAACTATCCATCTCAAATTCGTGACATAGTCGGGACTTACACGACTAACGTAGTTTTCTCAGTAAACTAGAGCGACAAATGTACCTCTTCTTCTTAGTTTTAAGCCATATTCATTTTGGGTGATTCCGGTATCCATTTGGAATGGATATTTTCTTTAAGTTCATTTTTAGATGCTAAAATATGCATTTAATGTTAAATGGATCTTAAATTTTCATCCAACGGAGCTGAAAATCATCCAAAGGATATGAAAAATTGATACTTTGGATATTGGACCTATCTTTTCTATGTGGTTAAGGTTCGGTAAATGACAAGGAGAAGGTTTCGTTGCTTTCTAAAGGGAATAGCTGGTTTTTTGAAAAAGCTTTTATATTAATGTCCAATCGTATATGCAGGTGTCGTACATAAGCTCTGGGATTTCAGATAGCAAATGGAGCTTACTTACACACAACCTCCTCTCAATCCCTGACTAATTCTTCACATTTTAAATAGGAAAATTAAGGTCATTTTCTTTCAAAACTCAGTCTACTTGATTCTAGATGCTTCCCATCGAACCATGGCCAGTTGGGTGCGGGGATGTTATCATTCGTTTGCTTGAACTATTGACACTGCATCGATAAGCCTCACGAAAATAGATGCTGCCCGGGTGGGGTCTCTTACCAACACCAGATTTACATGACATAATCGACACACACACACACACACACACACACAGTTTGCTAATCTCTGTCCCGCCCGTGCATCGATTGTGCTGGCTTTTGGCCTTATCAGCTGGAACTTTTCCAATGAACTTTGCGTGTTTTTTTCGCAAAACAACAAAATAGGCTGGAAGAGCCGGGAATCGTTGAGTTATAGCCTCACCGATCGTTGCAACGAACGCATCGCTTTGATAACCAAGTCTCCTCCTTCTCCTCCTCTCGCTACTTAGAAAATGGCGGACCAAGAAATGCTGCAAGCCTCCCTGGTGGAGAGCGATCCTGAGCTGGCGCAGCTCATCAAGCAGGAAAAGGAACGACAGCGCGAGGGCTTGGAAATGATTGCCAGTGAGAATATCACCTCGGTGGCTGTGCTGGAGAGCTTGAGCTCGTGTCTGACCAACAAGTACTCGGA
Organism: Lordiphosa fenestrarum; assembly: GCA_035044985.1. Taxonomy (NCBI): domain Eukaryota; kingdom Metazoa; phylum Arthropoda; class Insecta; order Diptera; family Drosophilidae; genus Lordiphosa; species Lordiphosa fenestrarum. Next base: position 895,165 of record JAWNNO010000297.1, on the reverse strand, counting down.
GGGTTATCCCGGCAAGCGGTGAGTATACACACGCCATTTTGGTATTCCCTGCGGGAACTGATTTGTTTCCTGTGTGCAGTTACTACGGCGGCAACCAGTACATCGACATGATCGAGTGCCTGGCCCAGGCGCGCGGTCTGGAGCTGTTCAACCTGCCGACGAGCGATTGGGGTGTGAATGTTCAACCCTACTCCGGTTCGCCAGCCAATCTGGCCGCCTATACGGGCTTGTGCCGTCCCCATGATCGTATCATGGGTTTGGATTTGCCCGACGGTGGACATTTGACGCATGGCTTCTTCACGCCCACCAAACGCATTTCGGCCACCTCCATCTTCTTTGAAAGCATGCCCTACAAGGTGAATCCCGAGACGGGCATCATTGACTACGACAGGCTGGCCGAGGCGGCCAGGACCTTCCGCCCGCAGATTATCATAGCGGGCATCTCGTGCTACTCCCGTCTGTTGGACTATCAGCGCTTCCGGCAGATCTGCGACGATGTGGGTGCCTACCTGATGGCCGATATGGCTCATGTGGCGGGCCTAGTGGCCGCCGGCTTGATACCGTCGCCCTTCCAGTATGCCGACATTGTCACCACGACCACACACAAGACGCTGCGTGGCCCACGCGCTGGTGTCATCTTCTTCCGCAAGGGTGTGCGCAGCACCAAGGCCAACGGCGACCTGGTCATGTACGACCTGGAGGAGCGCATCAACCAGGCTGTGTTCCCCTCGCTGCAAGGTGGACCACATAATAATGCCATTGCTGGCATAGCCACTGCCTTCAAGCAGGCCAAGTCGCCGGCGTTCAAGGACTATCAGACGCGTGTGATGAGGAATGCCAAGGTGCTGTGCCAGAGTCTCATGGAGAAGGGTTACGATGTGGCCACCGGCGGCACCGATGTGCATCTCGTATTGGTCGATGTGCGCAAGGTTGGCCTAACCGGCGCCAAGGCTGAGCTGATACTGGAGGAGGTGGGCATTGCCTGCAACAAGAACACGGTGCCCGGTGACAAGTCCGCCCTGAATCCCTCGGGCATACGTCTGGGCACACCAGCACTGACCACGCGTGGCCTGGCCGAACAGGATATCAAACAGGTGGTGGCATTCATTGATGAGGCCTTGAAAACGGCAGCCGCAGCGGCCAAATTGGCTGCCGGCCCGAAGCTGGATGCCTATCGTCGGGTGTTGGCAGAGGATGCAAGCATTAAGGCCAAGGTGCAGGACATACACAAGCGTGTGATTGAGTTCAGCAAGAATTTCCCGCTGCCGGGACTGGAGGATCTGTAGAAATTTCCAACTCGAACTTTATATTTCCATATAAATGCATATTTTTTTTTTACCTTCAACAGAAAGTCTTTAGATAATAAAAACAAACAGAAAATCAAATTGCTAGCCATTTGGGTGCCTTATTTACTCACACTGAGAGACGGAGAGGAAGTTTCCTAAGATTGAGGTTATGATGCCAGCCAGTTGGGTGCCTTGTTTGCTTACACTGAAACGATTTCAAGTAGGGACATGGAAAGCAATCATTATTCACTTCATTTTACTACTCAGTTTGAGATGCCAGCCAGTTGGGTGCCTTATTTGCTCACACTGAAATGAAATAAATCAGGTAGATGTCAGAAAAGAAGTTATCAAAGATTACAAACCAACTAAATGAGCAGTCAAGGGTTATTCCCCTCAACTGAGTAGGAAAGTTTCAGTGCAAATCAGTTGGGTGCCTTCTTTACTCACACTGAAACTAAAATGTAGAGAAATGGACGAAAATGTCAAAGTAGAATTCTAATCATATTCAAAATGTGTTTCAAATTAAGATCAAACCCCCGAACACCTTGGATCTGCGAAGAGTTGCCAATTCCTTGGACTTTTTGTTGAAAATTGAACTCATCCTTGGATGCTCTTTAGACAAACTATTTGTACTTAATTATTGTTTAATTTGTGGCGCTTTGACATTTTTGCTAATTACTTATGTGGGTAGGTACAATCATTGTTATGAAATCATTTCCTCTAACTTAAGCTTACAATACTTTTCTGGTCCAATTTCCCTCTCCAACCTCAACTCCATTGTGTTAACCATGCCCAATTATTGATCCGAATACTCAATTTTGGTAAACTCTCGGCTCATTTTATGAAATCTGGAATTGTGCGTGGACAGGGACCATTTGGTTTTGAAACTTTTCATGCATATGAAACACTCATGCTCCTTGCCCTGGATCTCAGAATGCCTGGAGGCAATGTGACGCCTCAGGGCATTCATGGACTTCAGGCGACGCTTGCAGAAAGAACAGATTAAGGGGATGTTGGTTGAAATGGCGGAGTATTCAGTCTCCTCATCGCTGGCGGCAGTAGCAGCTGAAAAAGAGAGAGAGAGAGTAAAGGTAATCAGTTAGAAGGAGATGGGAAATATAACCAAGCTGCGTTTTCCAATCAAATAAAGCAATCGCATTGATCTTTACCTACGTCAGCGCAAAATGGAACGATAAGAGTCTGTTATTCGCTACGTAATTGGCAAGTGGAAACCAAATACAGCATACAAATGTAAAATTGCGGGTCCATGTTGAAAGTGTGAACTGACATTCACTTGAGTGGTCGTTATACATGTCGCGTCTTTGGTACCAGTGCTTTCTTTGCCTCTTTTGAGCTGCTTGTGGCAACACAGACAGCATACAAATGTAAAACTGCGGGTCCATGTTGAATTTTTGAACTTACATTCACTTGAGTGGTCGTTATACAAGTCTAGTCTTTGGTACCAGTGCTTTCTTGGCCTCTTTTGAACTGTTTGTGGCAACACAGACAGCATACAAATGTAAAACTGCGGGTCCATGTTGAATTTTTGAACTTACATTCACTTGAGTGTTCGTTATTGTATTCTTTGCCTCTTATGAACTGTTTGTGGCAACACAGACAGCATACAAATGTAAAACTGCGGGTCCATGTTGAATTTTTGAACTTACATTCACTTGAGTGGTCGTTATACATGTCTAATCATTGGTAGAAGTGATTAATTTTGAACAGTTAAGGGGGCTAAAGGTACTAAAAGTGAACCTAAACAGTGAGCACCCGCAATAAAGTACTTTTGTGTGTTTTTGAAATTGTTTTTGGTTTTTATTTTATATATTTTTTTTATTTTCTACTCCCATTTCGTTGGCTTCCTTTTTTCGCGGTTTTCTTTTAAGAAAATCTGAATAATGTATAATAATATATTAAATAGATATATACACATATAATATATATATATATATATATATTTTTATATATACTTGTATGATGTTATTTGTATTACGACAAAAAACGTTGAATCTCTTTACTCTTTTTGCTTGTTTTGCTTTTTGAATACTTTTTAGACGCACCTCTCAGCCCAGTTTGATAAATTCTTGGAAAATTTGAGATCCTGCCTGAGGGTACAGTTGATAAATACGTATGTTAGTATGTATGTATGAGTGGGTTATATTCAACTAGATTATGTTTAGTATTTTAAGGGGCGATTTTGGTTTCTTTCCGCTATATATATCTGTGTCAAGACATATACCTCTGGGCTACAAAACTGTTGGAAATTCACATTTTTTTTGTTTAAATAAACCTTAAGTATTAGCTGTACTCTACCTAATTAGATGGTGGGGGGGGGGGGGGGGGGGGTGTAGGAGGATTAACAACTAATTCATAATTTACAGTCGGTAGGGATTTGTACAAAAATTGGATGAGTTGAGCAAACTGTGTGGGGTACACACTCGTACATATGCAAGGCAACACAAAGGATTGCGTAAATAAGTATGTACACATAGCCGACAGACAGGGTGATGCATGTGGTTTGGAAGGATGGTTGAATAATTACAGAAAAGTAACAAAAGTGGGTTGTTCGCTTACTTAAAATAAGTTGCTTGTTTTTTGTTTATATGCCAGACGAGTGACTCTGACTGTCAATTTTCATTAGCCTACACAAAAAATAGTGCAATGTGGCAGCAGTGCTGCCACTTTTTTCGGTACACAAAATGGCAGCACTGCTGTTAACTTTTATTTAAGCGCAGCCTTGCAGAGGCAACTTCAGTTGCAGTTTTAGAAATCGCAAGACTTGGATTCCGGCAAGCATTCGGCTTGTTGAGAGCGCCTTGGAAGGACACTGCTGGGCACACACACACACATATATAAATACATTTCCCTTACCATAAACAACAAACAAACATAAAACACTTCAAAAAAAAAACAAAAAAAAAAAACACTTGTAACTTCTAATGACTGGAAAAGTGGACGTTATTTCTCGCTCGCCTGCCTCTGGCCTGCTGGACTCTTCTTCCTAAAAGATTGCCGCCCATCACATCAGTTCTCCGTTTTAATGGCCACCTTCTGCTCATGGGAGATGCGTATGTGTTCGCGCAGGCTGTATTTATTCTTGAAATTCTTATTGCACAGATCACATTTGCGCGGCGGTTGGGGTGTATGTTGGGTGCGAATATGTCTCCAAAGATTAACCGTGGTAATAACCATTTTGCAAAATTGACATTCTGTCCACTTATTATTGGGCGAATCTAAAAATATACAGAAAATAGGGCAAAAATTATACAACAGTTGGCTATTTTCCGGTTTTTTCTTTTTTACAACAAACAAACAAGCAACAGGAGACAAGCAACTTTGGAGACATATTCGACAACAACAACAACTAAAGGAACAACCAAATGAAATTCAAAAAACAGAAATGAGCAACTACCAAAAGTACAACAACTTAATCCTCTGTTCCTCCCTCCAGTGGAGCAACAAGCAAAACGAAAAAAAAAAAAAACCAAAAGAAATAGAATACTACGTAGTTTCACTCACCATTTGTGCCGCTGGCTTTGTTGTCCGTTTTGACCGGCGTCACAGACACCGTAGTCGAGGGAACCGTTGTGGTTGTGCCACCGCCGCCTGATTCGTCCAGCACTGCCTGAGTGGTGCTGGTGCCGCCACTTGCTGTGCCCAGCAGACGTGCTGGAATAGAGAGTGGAAATGTGGTTAGAGTAAAAAGTTGCTGCTGTTAAGCTATCGATAAGTTATCAAGATAATTTTGGCCACATGTTGCACGGCCGGTCAAAATATACCTTGAAATGCTGCAATGTGAAGTTCTAACCCACCCGCTGTATAGCCTAGACATGACCCCTTTCAATTTCGAAGGATTCTTAAGTATATCTGGCTGATGCTCACTTTACGCGAGAGACTTCACAGCTACTCACTCATTTCGATGGCAATCTCTGCATTATCCGGATCGGCTTGATATTTCTCCTCAATTTCAGACTCGGTTAGTATCTCATATTCGGATGAGTATTGTGCCACTGTTTGAGCGGCTGCAGTGGTGGCATCCTGCGAGGTTTGCGGCGTGGCTCCATCGGATAGACGGTCATCCACCTCGCTGACTATATAATCGGGTATGTCCATCTTAACGGCACCGCGCAAAAAGGCCATTTCAGCCGCTTAAACGAAATCAAAACGATGTTCAAATTGCCTGGGCTCTGCCATGGTTTCGCTTCCCTACTTACTTTTCACAATGGTCTGCTCATCCTTGACGGCATAGTCGACCGTTTCGGTGGTATAGATATTATCATCATCATCGGAGAAGGTGATTTTACGTTTCTTTACTGTGCTGGCAGTGGGCAGAGCCACAGCATTGGTGATGGTAACCGACTGTGGTGTGGTTTGTTGTTGCTGTGGCTGCTGTTGAGGTTGTTGATGCTGCTGCTGCTGCTGCTGTTGTTGTTGTGGTGTTGCCGATTGCACTTGAATGTGCTGAATCTGTGTGGTTTGTACATGATGGTGCTGCTGCTGCGGCTGCTGCTGTTGTTGTTGTTGAACCTGCAGCTGAGCAGCGGCGGCAGCAGCCACCACCTGCGTCTGAACTTGATTGGCCGCCGCTGTTGCCTGCAACAATGTGGCCGTGGGTATTTCGATGGTTTGGGTGGCAGCACCGGCAGAGACGGACACCTGCTGTTGCTCATTGACTGCCCGAATGGTGCTTGGTATGGTCTTGATGAGCTTATGCTCACTGATCAAAGGTGCCACAGGCAGTTGGGGTGGTTTCTCCTTCTCCTCGGCGGTTAGGCCCTGCACGGCCAACAGCTCGGCCGTTTGGAGGAAGGATTGCAAAGCCTCTTGCTGCACATTCACCTCCCCCTGGAACCGAAAAACACAAGAGTTGTGGCCATGCCTTGGACTGGGAACCGTTCGTCACACTCACCTGGTACATGAACTCGATAATGGAGTTGAGATCTTCGAATTTAATAAACTTAAATATGATAACCGGATGCGGATGTGGATTCTCCTTGAAGATCTCTTTGAAGTATGATGAACAGGAGGACAGCACCACCTTGTGGGCCTTAATCTTGCGACCATCCACACACAGGCTGACATCAACAAAGTCATCGTTTAGCCTGTGATTGTCCAGCGAGTAGGTCAAATGGCGTAGGTAATTGTTCCAGCGCAATGAATATTGCTGTGTGGTGGCCATGTTACCTACCCACGCCCCGCGCGCCCTCTCCGACAAATGTTAATCCAATTAACTGTGAATTTTGGTGGGAGGCGAACCACCACAAAGAAGCCTAGCTGTGATTCTAATGGGTTCCTCTGCTTCAAATGTTTGGTTTTGCACATGGAACAAACGGTGAGATTGTTAATTACGAATGCTTTTTGCGCGCTATTATTATTATTTATATCTTATATACATATATATATGTATGTTGTTATATCCACCATTTTGTTTTTTCACTGATGTATTAGAGTTACCATGGTGCATTCAGGGCCAAAATACCAAAATACTGAACGGCTGTTATCGATATACGAACTATCATGCTCTTATCGATTTTTTTTAAAATTAAGCTCTAGTCAATGGTCTCACTAATCTTAAAAGGAATTCTACCCTCGGAACTAGTATCAGTATTTATCGACGTTAGGTATATCTAAACAAAATTATTTTTCAATGTACGATAGTCTATCTCTCTTCTAGAACCACTCATCAAAATCATGTGTAGGGGCTTTAAGAAAAATTAGCTTCTTACAGGAATTAGAGATGAGAGCTTAAATAGTGATGGTAACTAGTAACCATCGTTCAGATAAAGGCAAATTTTGAAAAGTGTTTGATTTAAAAAAGGAGTTTATTATAATAATAATTGTCAGTTTAAGAGATATTTGTATAGAGTTTTTTAGGTAACCTATTTAATATTTGAATGATTAGCTAGTATATTCATAAATTTGTTTTCCCCAATTCCTCAGGCTCACAATTAGATTGCACACTTCAATTTCGTATCACAATTAGTGTGCTCCCTTAAGCATAATTCTTACAAGGCTATTTCAAATCGCTGGTCTCCAGCAGCGGCACCGCACTGTCCATCTTAGGACCGAGGTGGAACGAGGCATAGTCCGTGGGCAGCTGTTGCTGCTGGGCTACAGGACGACGTCGATCGGCTGGACCTGGACCAGTCACACCGCTGGCGTGCCCACCGCCACCACCCAGGCTCTCCCTCTTTTCGATGACGCAGTCAAAGAAGCGCGACAGCTTCACCGCATCCGTGGTGCCAGCGGCCAGACTGCGCGTATCCCTACAATTCAGCCAGATCTCCTCGGCTCCGCATTTATCCGCTGCAACGTGAGACAAACATGGATCAAACATACATCAAAATTCTCAGGCCAATCCTTTACCTATGCCTCCCGCCTTCTTGACCGCAGTCTTGGGCTGTCGCTTCTCATCAATTAGATCCAACTTGGTGCCCATCACCAGTATGGGCATTTGTGTGGCGCCCAGGAACTCTTCCAAATCGAAACGCATATGTCCATCTGCCGCCCCCGCGTATCCGGACAAGGGTGTGGGCGAGGGGGGCATTGAACTGCCGCGACACTTGTATGTGTCCTTGCCCTCCTTGTTCACTATCTCGTACAGCCAGTCCAGCAACTGTTCCTGCGACTTACCATTGGTTAGATCGTGCACCAATATGATGCCATGGATGCCCGTGTAGAAGACGCCGCGTGTGTTCTTGTGGCTCAGCGAGCCGCCAATGTCGAACAGTTCCACAAAGTAGGGACTCTGGCGGGCGGTGCCCTCTTTGAATTCATGGATTTTCACTTGAATGTTGCAGCCAACTGTCCAGCCGGGACGTATGAGGGATTCGTGGTGGGCAATCAAGTGAGTGAGGCAGGTCTTGCCCACGCCTGTCGAAACACACACAGTTAAGAGAATGGGCTGGGAGTGGGAATGGAGTTGACAGTACCTGAATCACCTACGATCACAATACGCACACGGTTGTTCATGGACATGGTTGTTCTTTATTTTTATGATTTTTAATTGTTTTTGGCCAAACAGTGATCAGTCTTGGTTTGGCAACAGCTGTTCAAGTGAGATGAACTAGTTCCGGTTTTAATACAAACGGCTAATAGTGATGAGCATTTTTGTGAGCTAGGAAGAGCTAAAATAATTTTTAAGAAAAACGCTAAATTTATATAGTTGGATGCCAAATCTATGAAAAGAAATGGTAGCTAAGGGGTTGCTGAAGCTGCCGACTGCTCTCTTAGCTGTCCTAGTGATGCTGTTATACCCACAGTAAAGCTCGTGGCGCCATAACCTTGGCTGGCTGATTGAGTTTAGCTAGCTAGAATCGAACAAGTGAACCAGTTCCGAAATGGCTGAACACAGTTTAAAAATACCGCCCTTGCGGACATCCAATTCAAATTCTGCAGATATTGAGAGGTTTATTTACATTGGGTCAAAAACTTAGTAGACTCCTCCAATTCCAGAGTCTTCCCAATGCCTGCCTACGACGGCAATTGAACGCACAGCTCTGTGCCAGGATATTTGGGTAAATTCAATTGATATTTGCTCTCCAAGGCGGGTGGCACAAATCGTCCGCCCAAATAATGATGCTGCCCCTTAAAATGCTTGGCACACAACTTCGGCGCCGTCAGCGAGATGAGCAAAGCGGGATCCAGATCATCATCCTTTAACTTGCCACACTCCACATCCCAACCGCTGGGTATATCCAGACTGCAACAAAATAGAGAGAGTGGCATGACCAGAACACCGCCACAGGATTCGCCTTACCTGGCTATTGGCAGCTGAGTTTTCTGCATCAACTCCACAACGGGCAGAAAGTCCGTGCGCACCGGCGGCTTGAAACTGAAACCAAACAGAGCGTCCACAATGAGATCATAGTTTTGGGCCACCTCCTCCAGGCCAGGACAATCGGCCAGGCGGCATATCTCCATCAGGTCACACTGATGACTTAGATTCTCGTACAGCGGCTTGGGCGTGGGTTTCGGGTAGTAGATGGCGGGCGTATAGTCCAGCAGGGCCAGATGCCGGGCACAGACCAAGCCGTCCCCTCCATTGTTGCCGGGACCACAGCAGATCAGTATGCGCCGATGAGTGGAAGGGGGGAAACATTTGGCCACCGCCTGGGCACAGCTCAGGCCGGCCAGTTCCATCAGCTGGTCGACGCTGAATTTGTATTCATTGAACAGGTCCTGGTCGACTTGGATGGCCTCGACTTGGTTCAGGTATTTTAGCATGTTGTTGATTTGGCTTGGTGGACGCTGGGCAAAAGCTCTTGTCGGCTGTGAGAGCCGTCGACAGCTGTGGAGGAAGCTTTGCAGGGGAAAACGCATAATTTAGTTTGATGAGGCCGCAAATCAAGTGTAAGTGTCAGCTCTAGTAGTTATCGAAAAAAGCCAAGCGTGGTCTCACTAATCGACTCGATGGCCGATACCTGGGTAATCCAGTTTGGCCACCTCTAACAACCGTGCTGCTGTTGTGTGTGTGTGTGCGTCGTCGCGACGAAAAAATACAGTAAATGTAAATCGTAACGAGCAGAGACCCAAAACGTGTGGAAAATTCATAGAAAGGTACCGCCAGCACCTGCCCTTTTTGCAAACCTAACGCTTAGCCAAGAAACGATCAAGTGTGTGTGTGTGTGTGATGCTTAACCATTTGAAGGACCTAATTTGCCTACTCCTACTACTGCCCCCACGTTCCATCTCCGTCTCGCTCTATATTTGCGTGTTTGTGTGTGTGTGTGCCTTTTGTCGCGTGTGTCTTCTGACCACGACCACCTGGGCGGCGGTAGTCAAGTGGAAATTTTTGCGTTCAAGGACAACGGCAGTGGCACCACCCCCGCACCCAACCAACACCATCCCTCCATCCTGTTCCTGGTGCTTGTGATTCAATTAAATCGGTTTCTAGAATCAGCTGTCTTTTTCCCTTGGCCACTGAGAACTGTTATTCGCTGCTGCTGCTGCTGCTGCAACAAGAAGGAGAGGGCAATACATAGAACTTTGTGTGTTTTAAATACTTTTCATAAGATATTCAATTTTAATTTGAATTGTCTGGTACATACATACATATGTATGTACATTTGTATTTTTGCACGCCTATGAGCTTGCGCACACCTATACAAATATACATGCCGCTCTCCCTCTCTCTGTCGCTCACATGAGCTTGCAGCAGCTCGAAAATAACTGTTCGCGCTAGAGAGAAGAGAACATCAAACGTTTTCAATCCAAAAAAAAAAAAAATAAGTACGCAGATTCAAACGAGACAATTGCATCCGTAAAATACATAAATCTAGTACAAAAAAATCTAGTAAATAAACAAACGAAAGCTGTTCTAATTCTTTTTGTACCACGTGTGTAAAAGCTTGTCGGTGTGTGTGTGCGTGGGTGTGTGTGTGTGTTTGTGAGTGGACAAACTAATCAAAACCTCAATTTTTGCCACACACAACATCCGCTGGCTAAATCAGATTAATATTTGTGTGTGTGTGTGTGAGTGTGTTACAGCTGTTCCAAGTTTACTTTTAACCTTATGGTCTGGTCAAGGACTACAGTCCAAAAGTCCTTGTAAAGAGTTGAAAAAAAAATTCGGGGATTTTGACAAACAAAAAAAAACTCAATTTGAACAGAAATCTTAAATCAATAGGGTATTCTGAAAAGTAGGACATTTTTCGGACCCCTCAATCCCTCAAAATATCCTTAAGTGCTGTTGATAGCTACTATCGATTGTTTTTGCACTATCGATAGTCTTAAGCAACTTTCGAGTACTTTCTGTGAGTGTGTGGGTGGGGTGGGCACAAAAAAAGTAAAAAAAAGAAAACGTAGCGTAAACTTAATTTCGACCATCAAGAACTACAATGCTGTGCACTTGGATAGGGACAGGCATTGTTTTGAAAAGAAGTTACTATTCTAAATTATGTCACAAATTAGAATTAATTCTATGTTTTTAAATTCCTTGAAATCATTTTTTAAACTGTTTGTAAAAATTTGAAAATAAAAACTTTATTTTAACTGTATTTTTTTGTTACTTTTGAAAAACGAATGAAGGGTAGGTACAGCGCCTTTCCAATTAAGCTTCTCGGCTCTCTTAATGAGAACTAAATTGAGTAAAAATCAAGAATATAACAAAGAAAAAAGACGCAACCTTTTTTATAACATTTTGAGAAGTTCCCTTAAGACTTGTACGACTTTTGAATAAATCTTGTTCGAAATTTTCAATCTAATGCAAGAAAATTATAAAACAATGCCAGCGGCGCCATAATCACTTGGGAATTTCAAAGCAGCATGAGCGCAAAAACAGAAAGACGACGACAGAAGCACTTGTGTGTGTGTCCCTAATTGGCCTTACCGTATTAGAGTGAAAGATGCTAAATCGGTGACCAAAATGTTTGAGTGCGGGGTTTTTTTTTGATGTTTTTAAGGGTCGTAAGCTTATAAACTTTAAAATGAATGAAGTTATGGCGCTGTTTCGCAATGCAAATGAAGCTACAGATTAAAGTCGTAACCCAAAACCGATACTTACAGTTAGAAATTTGCAATCCACCCCGAATGAAAACTGTACACAGACGTAACCCTATTACTTTAATCAGTTACTATGAAATGTAGCAAAGGTAGGTCTCAGTATGCGCGCTTTCTGTACCATTGATTTTTTGACCTGCTTTATGCTTTTTGTACAGTTTGCCATAATTGTGCTATGTTTGAGAGATGAGGAGCTTGACTTGGCCACAGGTTTGTACCGAAACCATTTCCACAGAAATTGTGAGAGGTGTTTTGGAGCATTACAGTCTACATATATGTCTTTGAAAACAAATCCATATATTTTTGTATGAATTCGATGTATCTGGGTAAGGCCTTGCCAAGAAAAGTAACCCCAATCCATTAAGCTTGCTTTTGGTAGACGAATGTTCCTTTGAGCATTGTTTTCTTAGTTTCAAGGCTCCAGAAAGTGCTGTCACAGTTTTTAGCACCCTTTGTTGTTGCGGTCTATGGACGAAGGACAAGATTTGAAAGGTTCACCTTGTTATTGGCCACACAATACGCTTATGAATAAAGTTTTCTTACATCCTCAGCGCCTTTACCAGTAAAAAAAGCTTCAGTCGGGAACTTCCGCATGGTCTTCACACCTATTTTACTGTCCTTGAGTGTAAATCGTATTGATTGCTTAATTTTTCCATTATAATCGATGACTTCTGAGCTATTATAAAAAAATGTTAATTAGTATTGGTTGATTTTGAAAGCACTTAGTTGCGCTACGTTAGACTTTTTTATCTTAAAGAAGTCCCAAGTGTTAAGATATATAGCTGCTACATTGAAATCACCTTTTATTTTACTTTAATACCATTAACAAAAAGTCCTTTCAGTATTTTGATTCAATTAAATTGAATTAAAGTCATTAAATTCAATAACATAAAATCCAATGATGACAAGACCTCTAATTCCAAACATTCTTATCAACGACTATATAAAAATCGATTGTGTTTCTTAAACACTGGCCGATGCCGATAGTTTTCCAGTTGTAAATGCGTTTATATAACCCTCACGTTACGTTTTGTGCCCCATCTCTAATTCGTCCATTACATGGGCCCAAAAAAGTATGCAACATAATGCGTAAGGAGTTGTAATCCATTGCATTAGCCACAGGCGTAGCCTGTTGCTGTCTTTTTATCTGGTTTTAAGGGTGGGGGTGGCTGCGTCTGTAAGACGTAACCCAAGCATTTCGTCGTTGGGATTATACAAAACTTGTTTACGTTTGTTTTGTTCAATTTTACCCCATTTCCCTTAATTTTTTTTGTCACAATTTCTCAGTGTGGAATTTGTGTGTGTGTGTGTTCGTGTTATTGTTTTTGTTCGTTATTGTTTATAAGTTGTGTTCGCGTTGCAGTTATTATGTTACAAATGTTTACTTAATTAACCGTTACTTTATTGCTTTCCCCTCTCTTTCGGTATTTCTATCCCCTTCAAAATTCGCAACGTGCAGAGAGAGCGGCGCTATCGTCCAATTTTAATCCGTGTTCGTCATCGTCGTCTTCGTCCTACCCAACACGCCACCTCAAAGGATCATCACAAGCACAAGAACAACAACAATAGAACCAGCAGATACAATGCCCAAGAATTGAAGAAGAGGAAGATGGACAATTAGAAGACAACTCTCCCAACAATTCGCTTAAGCTCACGCTCACGCTCTCTCCCTCTCGCTCGCCCGCCCGCCCACACACTGTCTTGGCCCTCCTCCTCTCGTTGTGTGTGTGTGTGTGTGGATCAATTTGCGATTTGTTTTTCGTTCGGATTTCTGTGGCATGGCTGCTGGAGAAGAGGGTAAAAAGGATAACGGGGAGACGCGGCCACAAAAACTGCAGTAAATTATAATTAAGCTCAAAGTATTTTAAAACCAACCAACAACAAATACCAAAGCCAAAGTTGAAGAATTTCGAAGACGGAGAAGAAGAGGAAGTAAGACAAAAGCAGACAAACGCGAAAAGAACCGTTGAATAGTAAAGAACCGTTGCGGGCCAACAACATGACTTCATTGGAGGAACCACCTGTGGACGTTGTCGTCGGGGCAACCATCTCCCATATGTGTGACGATGCCTCCAATTCCTCATCAGTCCTAGAGGACACCGATGTGAGCAACACTAGCAGCTCGAGCAGCACCAGCAGCACCTCGTCGAGCAGCTCCTCCAGCTCTAGCTCCAGTTCGAGCTCGAACTCGGCCACGGATACGGACACGGGCAAGGGCAGCAGCACTGTGGGCAGCATCGATGTGGCCAGCGTAAGCTCATCTAGCATTGGGTCGGCCGTGTCTGTGTGCATTACAGTCGCCCCCTCCCCCTCCATATCATCCATTTCCATTGCCACATCGGGCTTGGGCCTAGTCGTAGACGTGGACAGCCATGTCAGCAATAGCAGCAGCAGCAGCAGCCAGGAGTTGAGTCAAGGCGCAGGCGTTACCGAGCTGGACTCGCTGGAGGATTCCTGTAGTGGTCTCCTCAAGGAGCATGATAAGCTCTGCAAGCTGTGCAGGTGAGTGGATTCATCTAAACCCACCCGCCTCCTCCCCCTCATACTTAACACTTTGCCTCCCTTCCATTAGTTCTCGTCTGGTGATGCCGCGCATCCTGTCCTGCCTGCATGTCTTTTGTGAGGATTGTCTGCAGCACTTGCAACTCTCCAAAGAGGCCAGTTCGCCCAACAGCTGCTCCTCTGCCTCTTTCGAGAATGAGCAACAGCAGCAACGCCTGCAACTCCTCGAGTGTCCCGTTTGCAAGCAGGCCACACCCCTTGGCCCCAAGGGCGTCAAGGGTCTGACCTGTGACTATATACTGACCAACATTTTGGACCTATCCAATCTGGAGTCGGAGCATATTCCCTGCACCTCCTGCAAGAGCAAAGAGGAGGCCATCTCGCGGTGCAACGATTGCGCCAACTTTCTGTGCAACGGGTGCGACAATGCCCACAAGTACATGCGCTGCTTCGAGAACCACCAGGTGGTGCGCATCGAGGACCTGCAGAAGAACGTGCACGACAAGCTGATCATCCACAAGCCCGTCTGCTGTGGCCAGCACATCAATGAGAATCTCAAGTACTACTGCTTCACCTGCCAGGTGCCCACCTGCAACGACTGCCTGCTCGGCGACCACAAGGGCAACGATCATCACTACGAGACGGCCAGTGTGGCCGAACAGGCAGTCCGTGCCGACCTAGAGGAAATCCTGACGGAGACCATGAAGAAGTCGCAGTACTGCAATGATGCCGGTGGCAATTTGGGCACCGCTCTGACCGAGCTGCAGTCCCAGCACGACAACGTGCGGCAGCAGATCGAGGATGCCCACAAGAGCTACAAACGGATGCTGGAGGTGATCAAGGAACAAATGCTCAACGAATTGTCGCGCCTGCACTCGGAGCGCGAGCTCAAGATAATGGACCTGATGCAGAGCCTGGAGAATAACATGGGTCGCTTGCAGCAGGCGGCACAGTTTGGCCAGCGGGCCATGGACAAGGCGAATGCGGTGGAGTTTCTGCTGCTGAAGCCGGTGATCAATGCGCAGTGCCTGCAGCTGATGGAGCAGACACCCCAGAGTGAGGTCAACTATCAATTGAAGTTTGAGACGAAACCGGATAAGTTTGAGCAGTTTGCACGCGATATGTTTGGCAAGTTCCACACGGAGTCAACGTCCGCACCCAAGCAGCAGCAGCAGCAGCAACAACAACAGCAGCAGCAGCAGCAGCAGCAACAACAGCAGCAACAGCAGCAGCAGCAACAGTCCATGGCAATGCCCAATCTAATGATGAACCATCATGGCAACCTCATCGCCAACAACTCGCGCAATGCCAGCGCTGGCAACTCCTCCTCGGTACAAGGACGTCTTAGCTCGGCGGCGGTGTTTAGTCCCATCTCATTGCCCAGCTCATTGCAAAGTTCTTTTGATGGGGACAACTCGGTGATGACCAACTTTTCCATGATGAGCAACTTGCCACCAGATTCGCCACCCCAGCAACAACAGCAGCAGCAGCAGCAACAACAACAGCAGCAATCACAGAAGCCATCACAGCAGCAGCAGCAGCAGCAGTTGCTGCATCAGCCGCCCCAGCAGCTGGCCTTGGTAAATCCGAATCTTGCATCTATGGGCGGTCCACCCGGATCCAGCTTTAGCATGCTGGAATACAACATCTCCAGATTGGCCAGTCTAACTGAGAATATGTCCGACACTCTGGGCGAGTCTTTGTCGGTGGGACCACCCGGTGCAAGTAATGTGCCCAGCGGTGGAAGTGTGTCCAATTCCAGTGTGGTAGTGGCTCAGCCGCCCAGTGCTGTTAGCGGAAACCATCAGCAGCAGCAGCAGCAACAACAGCAGCAGCAGCAACAACAGCAGCAGCAGCAGCAGGCGGTGATGCCAGCCTCCGCGGTGACACCCACTCAACCCATCACACTGGCTGATATATTGTCGGGCGATCAAAGGGCTCTCAATAATTTGCAGGCTCTGGCCAAGCTGGGACTCAACAACAATGGTGAGTGACTCCACACCAGCACATTTCCAATCCCTCCCCCCCCCCCCCCCCCCTGTTGCTGCACATAAATCAGTTTTCCCCTTGGTTTTTCATTTTCTTTTGCTTTTTTTTCTTAATTTTGGATATGTGCCACCACCTACACCCACCACTCACACACACACCACCAAACACCCACCCACCACACAGATGATCCCTTATCGAGCGGTAGCTCATCGGGCATTGATTTTTTGTCAGATTTCTGCTTGCCAGCCGCCACCTCACCCAGTCTCCAGGCACTCAATCCCATTGTGGGCGGTGTGGATGACATTGGATTGAATAACTTCCATGCGGTGGCCGCTCCGGGCACCACCAGTGTGGTCACCGGCCGGAATAAGGCCACGCCCATGCAGATACGCTGCAAGTTTGGCTCGCTGGGCACGGCCAAGGGACAGTTTAACTCGCCACATGGCTTTTGCCTGGGCGTCGATGAGGAGATCATTGTGGCCGACACCAACAACCATCGCATCGAGGTCTTTGACAAAATGGGAGCCCTGAAGTTCCAGTTCGGTGTGGCTGGCAAGGAGGAGGGTCAGCTTTGGTATCCACGCAAGGTGGCGGTCATGCACAACAATGGCAAATTTGTGGTCTGCGATCGCGGCAATGAGCGCTCGCGTATGCAGATCTTCTCCAAGTGTGGACACTTTATGCGCAAGATTGCCATCAGGTGAGTTGAGAGTTGAGGGTTGAGAGGTGATATGGCAGCTAATCTCTCACTGTCTGCAGATACATTGACATTGTGGCTGGTCTGGCAGTCACTGCCAAGGGTCACATTGTGGCAGTGGATAGCGTTTCACCCACCGTCTTTGTCATCTCCGAGGAAGGTGAACTGGTGCGTTGGTTCGACTGCAGTGACTATATGCGTGAGCCCTCTGACATCGCCATACGCGGTAAGTGTAATGTTGGAATCCTACAAGGACTCAACTCATGCACAGTCCCCTTCTTTTCTGCCCACAGACAACGATTTTTATGTGTGCGACTTTAAGGGACACTGCGTGGCCGTTTTCCAGGACGATGGCACCTTCCTCTATCGCATTGGCAATGAGAAGGTCACCTGCTTTCCCAATGGCATTGACATATCGAACGCTGGCGATGTGCTTATCGGCGACTCGCATGGCAATCGCTTCCATGTGGCCTGTTATTCGCGCGAGGGTGCACTCCAATCGGAGTTTGAGTGTCCCCATGTAAAGGTAAGCAAATGCAACTCACCTTCATTTGGTATTACTTGCTCTGGATCCTGCTGCTGCTCGGAATGAGAACACGAAGACATGATGCAAATTTAGTTTTAACTTTGACAGTTGATTTTTTGGTGTTGCAAGTGTTAGAGATGGCCGATTATTTGAAGCACGTTTGAGCTTGTCTCTTTGTACTCGATAAGAGGTTGGGTAGAACAAGAAGTACTTACCGCTTCCCCACTTGTCTGCACATTACCATTCATCTCTCTGTTTCTTTCTGCAGGTTTCACGTTGCTGCGGATTAAAGATCACATCCGAGGGCTATGTGGTTACATTGGCCAAGAATAATCATCATGTGTTAGTTCTCAATACCCTCTATGTTCACTGATTGCAAATCAAAGCGCGTAACAATCGTCCATCAGTCGATATGAACAAATACAATTACAAATACTCGTCGGGCAAAATCTACGGCTGTCGCAGGCATCACCAGCAAATCAACAACAGCAACAACAACAACAACAGCAACAACAACTAAGCCAACAAATATATATAGCAACGTGTTCAACAGCAAATGGAAAGAAACTAAATGGACGAAGAGAAATCTCGAAACACCAAAAATATGCAAAACAAAAATCCAACCAACCAACAAAAAAAAAAAGAAGAAAAAAACAACAAAAAAATGCAACAATACTATTTTTGATCTCTAATTTAAAAACAACAAAACGATTAGCGCTACTAAACAACAAAAAAACAAAAAACTAACACAAAAATCTAAAAAAAAAAAAACAAAAACCCACACACATTTTACTAAGTATAAAGAAATGGAAAAACTCTTTTTAAATTGTGTACTTTTTTTCGTTTTTTTTTATATTATGTTCTTGTTAAAATTGTCATAACACTCACAAACCACACACACACACCACACACACACACACACACAACTACATGTTACTTATTATCTATATATATAGACAGATATATTGTTATATAACGACCGATTAGCTTTTTTGTGCATACCCTTCCAGAATGAATCTTTTTCTAAACAAAACAAAAATACGAAACACGCATATATATACAAACACATGCATATATACATACAATATATATATATATGTATATATTTTACATATAATATGTGCGAGTTTTAAGCACATGCAAGTTTGTGTAGGGCGAAACCAGGAAAATAACAATTTGTTGAGGCAATAATTAAACAACAACAACAACAAAATCTATATATACATACATATACATATATGTAAAGCAAAAAAACAGAAAACAAACAACCACAAAAACCAAACACGTAGCTTATTTTGAATAGGTTTTTCCTTACGCTGCTTATATAAGGTGATATCTATATGAAAAACAAAAAAATATCTTAAACATATATGTGAAATCCTATGACTATATGACTTTGCCATATATACAACAACACACACAACATAACAGAAGACAGACAGACAGACGTGTATACATGTATAATTAACTAAGATGATGTGTCTATATATATATATATATATATATATATTAATATATATACATGTATAATAACTATTATGAATAATACAACAAACAACCAAACCCAAAAACTTTGTCGCCGCGTTGTGTGTGTGCTAAAAATTCGAAAAACAAAACAAAAACTCAACATACAAATTATAAATTTAAGCAAAAACAAAACAAAAATCGCCAACTAATCATGAAAAATGAAACAACAAATTCTATTGTTAAGTTCTATATACATATATACATATTTACATTGTTAAAAGAACAACAACAACAACAAAAACAAAACGATATTCCTTTTTGCTTATATATACAAAAAAAAAAACAAACAAACAAACAAAAAAAACAAAAAACATATGTCTTTATATGTAAGCTCTATGTATATACATACATTTATTTATATGTGAAGCCAAGACTCTGTCAAAGTTCTCTTTTTCCTTTTTTTAAACCAAATCCAGAATTGAGAAACCCAACATTGTGAAGTAGTTTCTTAATAGTGAAAAACACATAAATTTAGTTTATCCCCCCCCCACCACCCCAAAAATTATGTCTAAATTAAGCTAAAATTATGAGGCTTTAAAGCGAGTTTGTGTACATTTTTTAAAAGGGTGAAAAATCTAGTTTTTCGCACATGTAAATCCAAAATGAGGTTCTAACTAGTTTAAAATAGTGTCTACATTCAAAGTTTTTGAGAAACCATAGGTTTATTTTTACACAAATATTCGCAAAAATGAATTACGTTACTTAGGTTTTTGTAAAATGTGGCACCGACTAGTTTGTTGTACGTATTTGAGGCACAGTTTATGTGAAATACTGGCAATATTTGAAGTTTCTTAAGAAGACAGGCCTATTATACAAAAATATTCGCCAAAATGAGCTACAATACTTAGTTTGTTGGTGAAATCTGGCCAAAATGTGGCTCTAACTAGTTGGTTGTACGTATTTGATGCACAGTTTATGTGAAATAGTGGCAATATTTGAAGCTTTAACAAAAAAACTACACAACGAGGATCTTTTCGTGAAATATTTCAAGTTTTCAAAAAGTATTCGCCAATTAGAGTGAACGTAAACTCCTTTATACGGCCCTAGCTATTAAATGTACGTATTTGATGACAAGTTTTCATGAAATAGTATACATCTACGAAGCACAGCACAATATACGCGAAAATTGAGAATCGAAGCTTACTTTAAGAAAGCTGTTCGTGTTATAGCTGCAATATCTAAAGATTTTAAGCAAACTTTTCAAAGAATAGTGCCCATTTTTTTTAGAAACCGAGCCTTGTTTTTGTACCACATATTTAAAGCAAAGTTTTTGTGAAATAGTGCCGTTTTTCAAGACAACAGGCAAAATATTCGAGAAAATGAGCTACTATAATGGTTTATTTTTGCGATATAGTGACGAAAATTCCAATGTACGACTCTAACTAGCTAGCTTGAAGGGCAGTTCGTTATTGAAAAAACCACAAGCTTACTTCGAGTATCTTTTCCTCAAATCACAGGCTCATTTTGCCATCTCAATATAGTGCTAAAGAACCATTCTAGCAATAAAGTTTGTTGTCGAACGTACAGATTCTCATGCAATACGTTAGTCGTTTGTAAGTCGAAAAACCAGTCACACTCTCGTTTATTAAAAATGTACATATACACACATCATGAAAAATAAGTTTAACACTTAGTTTTCCCACAGGTTCTATTAGATAAGTTTATAATATGCTTAGTCCTTAACTCAATCGTGCAAAAACATCTACGTTTACACCCCTCTACTTATTTGTGCAAAAATATCTACGTTTACACACTTACTTTAACTAGGCTGCAGGATATATTCAGATTGGGAACGAATCAATGTCCAGAAGGTATAAGCTGAAGTTAGCAAAATTAGTGCCATTTGTGTTTTATTTTTCTTTATTTTTCTGTCCCGAATATTCAGTGTTGTCCCGCCCCGCCCTTGTGACAGAGTGCTGGGTATCGTGTATCTGTATATGTATGTATATTTTTATATCTAGAGCTCCATATGTAACATTTCTTTCCCGTTGTAATACAATTTATAAGGCTGGTTTACTCCCAAGACATTATTATTTTCGTTTTTTTTTTGTCTAAGATGAATTATGTTAATGATGAGAGCAAACTTATTTACACAACGAAACGTTTGGTTTTCACGTTTTTATTATGTTTCCTTCAATGTTTTAAACAATGTTTTTATCTTGTCATTTATTTTAGAATCTACACACACACACACACACACACACACACACACACACACACACACCCACACCAATTATTTCTATAAGTTTAAACACCACAAAAAAGTCATTGTAATTGTTTTTTTTTTTGTTACGTGTGAGGCTACACATATTTTTTACTCTATATGTTAAGTTTTTAAGTGAAACGACGCTTCTGTTTATGAAATTATGTAACTATATAAACACACACACACACACACACACCTACTACTACTACTACTATATTATCCAAAGTTGTTGTTGAAGAAAAGAGAGAAAAAATGCAATTTTTTGTGAACAATTTGGCCGTGAAATATAATTTTTATGTTATAATTATTATGATTTATATATTATTATTAAGCTTAACAACAAACAAAACATAATGTTAAACACACACTTTGTGCTTAGTGAATTTACTTAGAGAGTTCGTTTTCTTTACAACAAATACAAAAAGTATTAAGAAAACTAAGGAAAGGAGGAAAACCAAAATCATTTTTTATTTTTGTTCAACTCAAAACGAAAGAAAACAAAAC
The DNA here is from genome assembly GCA_035044985.1 of Lordiphosa fenestrarum. Classification (NCBI taxonomy): domain Eukaryota; kingdom Metazoa; phylum Arthropoda; class Insecta; order Diptera; family Drosophilidae; genus Lordiphosa; species Lordiphosa fenestrarum. The sequence continues at coordinate 873,425 of JAWNNO010000297.1, read as the reverse complement.
ACAATTTTTTTTATAAAATGAAATTGTAATTCCACACGCTTTTATTTTTAATCATCTGAAATGAGACAACACAAAAACAAAAACAACAACAAACAACAATGATATTGAAAATACAACAAAAAAAAACAAAACAAAAAAAAAACATTTATTTCCTACCTAAAAACCGAAAATGTGCTTAAGTTTAAATCAAATTTACAATTTAGTTGAGATTATGAAAACTAAAAAAAAAAAACGAATCACATTTGATAATAATTATGATTATGAATGAGAACTATAGAAAACTAAAATAAAATAACTAGCGAAAATCTATGAAAACATATGAAATGAAGAGCAGACATGAAGAGACAAAAAAATTGAGGAGGTAGAGGAGTCTTCAAAAAGGACAGCTTCTTCAGTATCATTCAATTTCCATAACAGTTTTGATTTTGAAGCAATTTTGGTTATAATTTAGCGCAAAATTTACCAAGCTGTCCCAAAAAACCACTAAATATTCTCTCCATTTCAAAGAATATCTTTGAAAATTCTTAAAAAGCTGTACTTAGCTGAAATAAAGCTATAAACAAAGTTTAAAAGGCAATATCAATATGTATAAGCTTTTATTAGGCAAAAAACCTTCAGAGAATAACACGAAGAACTCAAGCAATTCTCGAAAGGGGCTTTATAAATCATGCAAAACCTAAATTGGCTCACCAAGCTGTCCTTTCTATTTCAATAACATCAAACAAAAAGTTTTACAAGGCGAAAAAGTCAAAGGAAAAACTCCAGGAACTCACTGAAGTCTCTAAAAGTGACACATATAGGCTTGGTTCTTAAAAGTTGGCAAAATTCATTAAAAAAAAATGTTCAAAAAATTTCGATTCCCTAAATTTTTTTCACAAAATCTTTGAAAATTGTACAGTAGCTGTATTTAACTGAAATAATGCCAAACAAAAAGATTAGAAGGCATTATTGTTAGAGATAAAGCGAAAAACGTAGACAAAAGAACTCACGGAATTCTCTAAAGAGAGGCTTTATACTTGAAGTGATACGAATATGTTTGTTTATTAGTACAGATAAGCAAAGTGGAATGTTTTAAAACTGCATTTGCTTTCATCTGTTCTAAAGAGCGTACTAGTTTGTATCACCTCTTATATAAAGTTTTTCAAGTTCAGTTCGCAATGCAAAGTTTTCAAAGTTTAGACCCAAATTAGGTGATGACTACTCCCCAGATATGTTAGCTAGATGAGGCTTAGAATGAGGAAATCTGATTAGAATCTGGTATACGATGATTTAGCGCCGATTTTACATCTACTAGAATTCACTGCGACAGATAGATCTATCTAGAAAACGTGAATTCAGTCCTTAGTGTCTTAAACCTGATATAGAATGGCTTACTGAAGCATTTTTCCTGAAAGTTTAAATCCTGAAAAACCCAATTTTTATGTGTTAGTGTTTCCAAATCGCAAAACTTATGCGGAAGTGAAATTGTACTGTTGGTTCTTGAACTTGACCCACTGAAGACTCCTCTAGCTCTACCTGCTGCTTCTAAATAAGTAAAATCTAAAAAAAAAAAAACATTCACGCTTTCCACCTAAATTTCTTATGTTTGGTTTTTAGTTTTTATATACTTTTTGTTTTAAACTGAAAAATCAAAACCACAAATTTTAAAATTCTATGTAGAAATAGAGGCCTACACACACACTCACACACACACACACACACCCATTAGCCCATTTCTTTCTCTCTCTCTCTCTCTTTATCATGTTTCTCAGTGAAATTGGCACGTTTACACACACCAACAAAAAATGAAGACAAAAATATATGAAAAATATTAAGATGCTGCCAAAGATTTTTTATACAAACAACAAAACAAATGAAAAACAAAAACAAAAACAAGAATTATTATTATTATTATGATAAATAATTATTACCTACTTACCTATTATTATGTGTACACTGTGAAGGAAGCGTATTAAACTTTTGTCTTGTTTTGTTTTCACCCCTTCTTTTTGAATAAAATGGAAACGAATGAATGAATTTTTTTGAATTGAAAATCTTGCTCAGCATATTAGCTAACTAAACTCAACAAACTATACTAACAACAATTACTAATTGAATTTGTTAATAATTTGTTCCTCGATGATACGCTTACACGAAATCATAACAAAAAAAACAAAAATAAATTGTTGAAGTAAACACACTAGACATATACATATACGATATACATATGGAACGAAATATATATATATATATATAATTATATATATAGGGATCAGGACACACACACACACACACACACACATATTGTGCATTTAGTTAAAAAATGAAAGCAAATGAAAAAGAAAAACAACAACAACCAAACGCTTTATACATCAAATTATTTTAATACAAATGTATATTAAAAAAACAAACCAAAATATGTATCTATATATACATGGAAAAAAAAACAACAAAAAAACCAACCAAAAATGATTTATTTTATTTGAAAATTTTTGACATGTAAATACTAGCGACGAATTGAACTCCACACAGAAGATAATAATGATGATGGTGGTGATGATTGGGGGGGTGCATAAGGGGATTGTTGGTATTGTTGAATAACTTTTGCTATGTCCGTCCGTCAAACAAAGTAAGCATTAAATCATGTTTTCACTCCACTCTGCACACATCAAAGACCGAAAGAAGTGAAGCAGAGACTGTGTAAGCTTCTCATTTGATTGTTTTTGGTGTGGCGAGAGCTTAGAAAGACAATGCTCAGTTCTCTTCTCTTCTTTTTGAATAACTGTAAAAATGCAGTCGAATGAGAAAATATATAGAAATTTGAAACCAGAAGCTGTAAGAAACAAAGTTACATAAAGCTAAAATATGAGAATGTTCAAAAATTGAATGGGGAACTATAACATAAAACTTATAATCCTTTCTGTTTCAAAAAATATCTTTTAAAACTCTAAAGCCTTGAAGTTACAAGCTGAAACATTTCATCATATCTCTTTCTCTTTCATCTCTTTCAAAATTCCTCTTGCCAATGAGAAACACAACTCAAAAACTTTGACCTTTGCTTGTTTCTCAAGTTTGTCTCCCTCTCTTTAATGTAGTTGCTAGAAAAAAGATGTTTTTTTTTCAAGTGTATTAATTTCTGCATGGCCAAAGATTGAACCTTGAGCTGAATGCCTTTAGTAATGCAAGCCGTTAACCAAAACTAATGCTTTCCAAACTGCAAACTTTCAGAGTTTAGCTAAGAATATCATAAATAATTGCCAAAGGAGTGAGCGGTGCGAAAAAGTAGTATAAAGCAGTCCAAACCAAACTTTTTATCTAATTGAAAGACAAACTTACGTGGGCGTTATGGCACTGGGCGTTGTTACGTGCACCAAACGACGAAATCAACTTCAAAAGTCAATCAAAATTTCAATTTAGATTTAGAAAACTGAACCAAGGCAGTGCCTGAGTAAGTAGATTTCGTATTAAAACCACAAGCTTCAAGAAAGTAATAAAATTTCAGGTACAGTTGCGCCGTAGCTTTGCTTTGCTCAAAGAGTGAGACGTCTATAGAACAGATATATCAACAATCCTTGCACACTTTCAAAATTGAAACCAAAACAAATTTACTATACCCAACTTATACATTATAATCTACACACACACAGACACGCATAGTTTATATGTAATACTTAACAATAATTGAGTAAAAACAAAACAAAAAACAATCTAGTGTACGTCAATTTTTTGATGATATTTTTCGCCTTATTATAGACAAAAAACAAAAAAAACCAACAAATTCAAATAGAAAGAAGCGTGAAAATGACAAAGCAGCTGCTTCTTCTATATACACACAAAACGAAAAACAAACAACAACTTAATAATAAATAGAATTAAATTAAGGGAAAATTGTTTGAATTTGATGAAGAGGAGTCGCTCGGTCGGTGGTCGGTCGTCATTATTAACGAGAAGCAATCAATTACACAAAGAAACCAACAAAATGTTTAAATCAATGTCGTCTACATTAAGTGAACAAAAAACCAAACAACAAAAGTATGTAATCAAAACAACAACAACAACAACAACTACAACAGCAAACAGCAACAATTTGCATTATCAAAAACTTCAAAAAGCAAAAGCAAAAATCAATTAAACCCAAATTAAAGAATTAAGTAACAAAAATATACTCGTCGTACATAACAATAAATGTGAAAAGTAGTCAAGCCCCGCCCCCCGCCCCCCTTCCCCTGAATACAACACACACAACTATGCAAACATGCACACACACACACAAGTTCCTTCACACATACGATCATCTATAGTTTACTTATTATCAAATATGATTTACAATTTTGTTTGTTTAGTTTCGAGGACCTGCATTTTGTTTATACATATTTATTTAATAACTTATATACATATACATATATATATGAATATATATATATATATCAAAAACAATGTTGATAAAAATTGAGTTGTGTTCAACTTTATGTGAAATATATTAAAAGAAAACACAAAAATATTTGTTTATTTTGCTTTTATTTTTGATTAGTATTATTTTTTGAAAAGTTTTCGTTCCAGAAACGTACCTAATACGACTCCAAAAGTTTAGCTTATATCAACTTATTCAGTATCTTCATCTGTTTTAGGTATCGTCAAGTTCTATCACCCAAACCAAACAATTCAGTGATTTTTTTAAGCAAAGATATACCAAAATAAAGTGACACATCTTTCTACTTACTGCCCAAAAGGCTTTATAAAACACTGTGACTCGGCCAATCCGGCTCAAAAGATCACATAACTTTGATCTAGACGAAATTGCATACTCAAACTATTTGAAGTTACATATAGGTTCCTCAAAAATTAGTTGTACATTTTAAGGGATAGCCTTTCCAGTACCTTTATTACCAACGAGGCGCCATGAAAATGTATTTTCACTTGAAATGTTAAACTCCCATTGGCAAGGCAGGCCTGTTCACCACCAATAAACTGCCATCGCTAAGGCAAGCAAACTCCCATCGCTACAGCTGGCGTCCATCACTAGTGAAACTCGTGCAACAAAGATAATAGAAACTTAATTGTGGCGGGCAGTTGTGTTACATTTGCGTACATATCAGTGAGAATTGTTTACACCAGAGAAAAAGTACAGTAAGTTACAGGTTTTTGGTATGTTTATTATTATGATTTATGTTTGCTAGCATTTGCTTAAACATTTTATTCACTGTGTGTGTGTGTGTGTTTGTGTAGTTTTTAACTACCATTCATATAACTATATGTACATATATATATCAGTGCCTGCATATATATATATATATATGTGTAGCTATATGCGTGTCTATGTGTTATAAATGGAAAACAAAACTAAATAATAAAAAAAAAACAAAAAAAAACTAGTGCCATGGATCATACTACTATACATATACATATATACATACATATATATATATATATGAGAAGAATTGTTTTATTGATGTGCTGTACAATTTTTAGTGAGTCCTTTTTTGACAAACAACAAATATACATGGCATACATACATATATACACATATTTACTAGTTTATAGACAAACAAGACAAACAAACAAACAATTATACAAAACGATGTTTTTTTGTGAGCAAATGAGAACAGAAGCAATTAGAAAGCTTTTATTTTTCTAGAATTTTAAAACTCTAAATGAACAACATCAACAACAACAACAGCAACAACAACAAATTGTAGAACAAGGCCAGCAACTATAAAACAAAAAGCAACTTCCTAATTTCTCTCAGTGTACTATTTCAACATTACTAAGTAGCATCTATATACATACATACATGCAAACACTGTCTGTGCGTGTCGAACTATATAGCAATAATTATATATATATATATATATATATACATACACACCTACATACATATAAACTATATATGTGCATGTCTCTGGGTTGTTCAAGAAAAACAAAAACAAAAACCATAAATTGTAGAATTATTATATAAAAATTTACCACAACAAAAATAAAAAACAAACAAAAAATGATGTATACAATGACAAAAAAACGTAAAACAGAAATTTAATATATATATAAATTAAGATTTGACCAAACCAGAAAACTTTGCGCGCCTTGCAAAACGAAAATCATAAATGTAGATAAATAATTTACTAGTTGGATCACGATCACTAATCAGTATGCGGCATGATGTTGAAAAGCTTAAAAGGAGTTTTGTGCAGGGGGCTGTGACGCTATCCAACACTGTTCCAACTAGCAGAACTTTTGTGCGTTCACCTGGACCTTCTGGCCGCTCCACGAATTGTTTGAATTACTGATCGATCTGTTTGTGTGTGTGTTTTGATGTCAAGATAAAAGCCAATGAGGTATACATATATACATATATATATATATAAATTGAAAATCGTAGCCAACTTTCCGGCTTTTCTAAATACTTATTAAACTAATACAAATATCTCAACAACAACAACCACAACAACAAAATAATCAAATAATCGCAAAAACAAAAACCAAATCCCTGTGTTGTCAAACGGCTTTAACTTAAACCGAAAGTAAGGTAAACTTTTTGCAAAAAAAAATAATAATAAAAATACAAAAAACATTTTACAAGTGCGCAAAACAAACAAAAAACCAGACAGCAACAATATTTTTGGGCACCAAATATATATACATACATACATATAGATGGATAAGGCGGATTTTTATGAAGTGTGCTTCAAAAACCATTCAATACACACACATTTTGACATTTTGAAACTCGAGAAAACAAAAAACTTAAATCAAGAAACGGCGCAACGGTTTTCCAGCAACAACAACAAAACAAACAAACAACCAAACATATTTAACAATTAGAATGTTTTATGAATTATATACACCACATATACATGATATATATATATATCTATATAGCATATAGCAAACTCTATATATACATACATACATCTATATACATACACACATATATATATACATATATATATATATATATATTAACGATTTGAACTAAGCCATAAGATGTTGAATGAATTTTATGTGAGTTATTTTTGATGTTGTATAGTTAAAAGAAGAAAACAAAAACGGGAAACCAAATTGAGAAACCAACCTAAGGATAAAGCTAACGTGTCACACAATAACTAATACAACAATTTTTTGAGATGGGCCGTACGCAGCGATTTACCCCCCAACAATCAAGTATAATACAATTAATTTTAGATAAGCCAACTAACAGCTAATGCCTAAGGGCTCCCCAGGCGGAGCGATTTGCCTAAAAACGAAAAACAAAAACCAACTTTAAATGAATTTTACTGAGAAAACCAAACAAGCAAACAAACAAACAAACAAACAAACAAAACACCAAACAAAATGAATATTTAGATTATGTGAATTTTGTTCTTTGGCCAGCAGCATTCAGTTTGATAGCACAAGGGTTAAGCCAGCAAACGTACGTTCCTCTACATACTAACCCTTGTGTGTGCCACACAAAGAGAAAACCCGAAAAAACCCGAAAAAATCAAAAAAATGCTTACAACAAACGAAACAAAAACTATTTACAGAAACGACAACAAGAACAAAAAACAAAACAAGAAAAGAAAACCAAAAAAAAAAACTTATACCATTTTTGCTGACTATACTCCTTAGGCTTTTTACACCTTTTACCATTTACTCGCAATGGCAGACTATTTCAAAAAACTAAAAAAGCAACAACCAAAATAAACAAAACAAAACAAACACACACACTCACACACACACACACACTCACACACACACACACACATACACACAATTTTCGCAAGCCATTTAAATCTTAAAATCAACTTTTTACTTCTATTAACATAAATACGAGAGAAGACAAGGAAAACTAAACTGAAATACACAACAGAGATTAGTCAAGTGAAAACGTGATATACAAATATTTTTTGCTCTCTTTCTCTCTTTAAAATTTAACGTTAAATTGTTCGTGTAATGCCAAGAGAGAGAGAGAGAGAGCGACAAACCTAATCCACACTCAAATGCTTACGCTCTGCGTGGCACGAGTAGAGTAAAGACTGCATGCATTTTGTTGCAGTGGTTGGGGACATTTGCGTATGAAAAATCTCTGCTGTGTATATAAAATACAGAATTCTCAAAAGAGTTAACTTGTTTTTCTTTTTTAGTATTCGATATAGCAATTCGCTAATATGGTAGTGGTTGGTGTTTACGATATTGGAAAGTACGATATTGGTTATGCGGTACTTGGGGTACTTACACATACACTCTCGATCAATCTAATAGACTTAAGGTTTTTCTGTTGAATATTAAATGGGGTTTGAACCAAACTTGTTTGGCTTAACGTTTTATATGAATATAGTCCGCCATTTAGTTGCTTATCTTTCAAGGTTCAACCCAAAATCTTTATCCAAAACACTTAAACCTTAAATTACCATAGCATGACCATTGATAAAGTTTGGTTCGAGTACGCAAAACTGGAGGTCTGAATAAATATTGGGGTGGCGACCCTAGTTCTACCCTTCTCTAATCATGAAAATGACAGTTAAAAACAGCTGTTCCAACCAAAGCAACTCTAAACTTGCGGCCGTCAACTCTGGTCTGTCTAATTTGAAATCTAACGGTTGTGGCGTAAGAGAACATCAAAAGTGTAAACAACAACAAAAACAAGTGGAGTCTATTCAATTGATTGAGAGTAGAATGCATACAAAAATGAGCATGCACTCATATTTTATCCCCCTACTACCCCCTCCGCCTGTGATAGTGCTAAATGCAGATAACAGTTAGTTTCTTCACACACACACACACACACACAGACACTCTCTAATTGCTTTCGTTTTTTTTGAATGGTCAGCCTCTTTTTGGATTCATTTTTTTGTAGGCTACAATTTGCATACATTGCCTGCCAAACAAAAGGAACACACAAAAACCACACAGAACGAACGAAGAAAGTACGCCTGAGTTTTTTACACCATGACAATATAAAACGGAATCGGAAATTAATAATATTTTGAATTTAGTGTTGGTCTTTACAATCTGCCCCCGCTCCCTGCCTCTCTCTCTCTATCCCTCTCGTTCGCTTTTAAGCTTGACAACCCAGCAAGCATTTTTGACAAGTTTCTTTGATTTGAAAATGGTAAAAAGTACCTTGTACACACACACCCACACACACTCACGCAAACCCAGCAGACAATATTTTTATTGAATATTGCGCCATGAGAATCGATTTTGCTTTTGCCTCCAAAAACCAAGTTCTTTTTTTACGAAAAATGGTTTCATTTATATGTACATATATATTTTTTGTATTCGAGCGTTCTACACATATTTTTGTATACCATACCCATTCGATGTGTAATCAATTTGGTCCGAGTTTTTAGGCAGCAAACAAAATGTAATCAGATTGAAATATTGAATAATTACAAGACAAAAATATATATACATACATACATATATAGTGCGTGTAATAACTAGAATCACATAATTCCATCCACTTTTGATATTTTAAATAACAAAGAAAAAAGAAAAAAGAAACCAAACAATATGTTTATCTACCTATTTATTACAAAAACAAAAGCATATTAAGTGTTTGAATGTTGTGCAAAGAAAAACAAAAACCAAAACAAAAAAACACAAAACAAACTAAATACTTAAGGACGGGGGCGTCGTGTCATTCCTACAATAAATCTGGTGCTTTTGCACACGAAATGTTGAAAGCCAAAACGAGAACAAGAAATTGATATAATTGCGTATAGAACGAACCCCTCCCCCGGGTACAAGTTTCTACTACTGCACTCCCAAGGGAAGTAAAGCTCTTACTTATGTATTAACTCATGTATTACTCAACTCAAAAGGTACCGGGGATGCATTACATATATATAAAACGAATGACCAAAACTCCCTTTGAAGACACACTTAATATTTATATATACATACAAGTACATACATATACGTATATCTACCTATGATATGATATAGAGGCACCAAACAAAAAACAACAACAACAACTATATTGTCTTATTTTAGTAGTTCGAAAGCAGTTACAAGAAAACAACAACAACAAATTATATTGATATTTACACATCGTATAGAAGACAACAACAACAAAAAGAATTCAAGAGAAAAACTAAAAAAAAACTAAAAAAATAATTGAAAACGCTTTAATTATATATTCAAAACAACAACAAAAAAAAAAAAACAAATTATATATACCATTTAAAAAATATACACTTATATTTACTGACAAACTATATGTATTGTACCACAACAACAACAAGAAACCAAACAGTTAGGAACCTTTTTCTAGAATGTTATGTCTTCCCTTTGAATCAATTAAAACCAGAAATATTCCGCTTGAGCACACGAAGGACGACAACTACAATAAGAAAAAAACGTACTTAAAACAAATATAGAAACTCTACTTAACCCTCTCACACACACACAAACAAACACACACACACACACACACATGCAATACCAGAGAAAGCCTACAAATTTACCTACTTACTAGCAAACTAACTAAACTACAATTAAACTTGCATACTAAACCCGGTATATCGGTATACCGAAGCCTAACGATAAGCATATATTGTTCCATCATCTGTTCAAATTATTCAACATTTCAATACCCCCCCCCCCCCCCCCCCCCCAGCCCCCCCCAGCCCCCCTCCCCAGATCCAAGACAACAAACGAACTAGAGAATGAACAAATCGAACATGATTTACATACCACATATATATGTGTATATATCTTAAAAAAAAAAAACGCAGACTACTCAGTGCAACAGATAAGACTAGAAATTGATTACCTGAACCTTGAGAACAAAAGCTTCAGTTTTTCTTAAACCTTACTTAAACCACACATGCAATAAAACCATACCATATATACACACTCGCACACACACACACACACACATCCAAATCGAATCGAATCCAAAATCAGCTAAATACAAAAGAATTAGTTGCCGTTTTTTTTGTTTAGAAGAAAAAAGCAGCTGGCAGTAAAATAATGGTGCAAACATGAAAAAGTGTGTATCAAACAATTAATTGTGCACTTTTTGGTGTAAAGTTTGTCGAAAAAATGACTAACTGTAAAGTACAGTACATACCAACTGGTATTCAACTGGTTGCAAATAGCTGCTGTCGGCGTAAATTGGTACTTAACTGGTTGCAAATGGCTGCTGCAGGGGACAATTGGTATTTAACTGCTTGCAAATGCAAATGTACTGGTATTAAACTGGTTGCATTGATGCACAGTGTATAAAAGCCATAGCTGTTGCTTGTCCACCATTTTGTTTAGCCTGGCTTGCATTAACTGTTTTTTTTTTTAATTGAGATCGTCGTCAACTTATTTAAGTGGTTGTGAATTTTGTCAGGACAAAACAACAGACCAAATAATATCCCCCCAGCCGCCCCACACTTCCATATTCTCCAACATCTCTCTGCCGTTTCTCGAATTGCAAAAAAACTCCTTTCAACATTTATTAAATGGTAATTGTGGTACGATATAATGATGAAGCAACAAAACACAATACGGATTATATTTACAAAAAAACAACAACAACAACAAGATACATTTAAAATCTTGAAAATACTACAAAACAAACTACAAGTCCTATAGATATTTTGCTCATTGTTTTAGGTTATTTTTAGTGCTATGCTCTTCTTTTTTCTTTTTTTTTAGCTAAATGTGTGTGTATTTTACATATTAAAGTTTACAACAACAAAACAAAAAAACAGCATTTTTGAAACTAGAAGAAGAAGAAAAAATTAACGAAAAAAATGGTAAAAAAAAACAAAGAAAACAAATTGCAATCAGGTACTGAAATCAAAATTTTTGTATTTTGTGTTGAGAATATTATAGAAAGGGTGTATTTACTTGTGTGTGTTGTTCCTCAGATCAATTTGTTTGGGCACACCACACCACCTCACCTTTTTTTGTCATAGTTTAGTGACACACACACACACACCAACACACTCACACACACACACACACACACACACAAACCTTACCTACTATGTAGTTATTGGATGAACTTGTAAGTGGAGAACAAATGAAATTGAAAATATGTCCAGACGTTCAACGAAACCAAATGCAATATTTAAATATTTAATTATACAACTCTACATATTTACATATACTTTACAATTGATTTATATATACATATATATGTACATACATACATACAAGCCACATCATTTTGCGCCTAAGCCTCTAAAAATTGTTTGTTACATTTTTGTAAACATTTTTCTTTACCAGAAAAAAAATAAGGAAAAAATTAAAAAAAAAAACAACAAAAAAAAACGATACCCACAGAAAATAAAAAGGAGCAGCTACACACACACACACACACACACACAGAAAGTTAAGCCAAACAAATTTATATGTAGACATTTGTGAAACGAATAAAACAACCAACAACAAATTATATACACAACATCTACCATTTAGTAACTAAATTAAGCAAACAACAACAAAAAAACCAAAAACAAAGACCAAAAAAAAAAACACTAAATAATTTTTCAAATATGGAAAACGCAACAAAAATGGGTTCACTTGATCGACGATCAGTTTTAGGTTCGATCCACCCATTCAAAACAAAAAAAGCTGAATCAGATTTTTTAACGAAACCCAAAAGCGCTCATTGGTATTCCTAACGAATTGTGGTTATTTGAGCAGACCTTGGACTATATAATAAGAATTATTAATCCTTAAGCTGGCTTCTAAAAACTCTACATAGTTGCTGGATGATCAATGATCAATTTTTTGTTGGCTAATTGAATTTATGCTTCCTAAAGCTGCCATTATTGCATTTTTGCTCTTTTTTCTGCATTTTCCAACACTTTTCGAACTGTTTCGGTGTGAATAGCTGTCATTTAAGACTTTTGACATAAACTTTGGACTTTGAAAACCCAAAACAAGAAGTAGTCTTGCCCATTTTCAAAGGGAAAAGGGTATACAATGGGTATACATAGGATACTTGAAGTAGAAAGACAACCATTTACCATTTTGGTAATAAACTTTCATTTAAATTTAGAAACTCAACCTATAATATGCACAAATTTATATAGAAAAACGCACTTAAATTTTGAATAATACAAAAACACACCACTTGTAATTCCCAAGGGCAGCTAATCTTCGGCTTGCTGAGAAACTCGCCCTAAAATATAGAAAATCGAACTAAAATTAAGAAAACGAGAAAGCTAAGCTAACTTCGTCTGTGCCGAAGTTTTTATACCCTTGCTTAAATATTTTCAAATAATAAATACTCTTTTTCCCATTTTCCGACCGATCGTTCGTATGGGAGCTATATGATATAGTCAACCGATTTCGACAAAAATTTGTAGAATTATATAAAAGCAAGAGAAACAAACAAGCTACCATTAAAAACAAAAAAGTTTTTCTAACTAAGACTGTTTTTCAGACCTATCTTTTGTATGGCAGCTATACCATTTAGTTGTCCGATTTTGATAATACTTGGTAGAATAATAAAAAAGCATAGAAAACCTACGATTACAAAGTTTGGAGACGTTTCCATTGAAAAGAAAAAAGTTTTTCATACTAAAACTAGTTTTCCAACCGATTGTTCCTATTGGAGCTATGAGATATAGTCATCCGATCTGGTAGGTTCCCACATATTAGTAGCGTGCAGCAAAAAGAAGACTCTGTGCAAAATTTCAGCTCGATAGCTTCAAAACTGTAAGACTAATTTGCATAGAAACAGACAGACAGACGGACGGACAAAGCTCAATCGACTCAGCTCGTCACCCTGATCAAGAATATATATATATAGTTTATGGGGTCGGAAGTGAATATTTCTATGCGTTGCAAACTTCTGGGCAAAATTATAATACCCTTTGCAAGGGTATAAATATAAAAATACAATGCTTGTAATTCACAAGCTCAAATTCCCTGCTTTCGGTATATAAAAGGGGCAGCTGATAATCGGCTGGCTGATAAGTTCGCCCTAGAATTGGGAAAAAATGATGTAGAAAATCGAAAAAATTTTAAGAAATTATTTTTCCAAAATATATGGTGAATCGAATTTGTGAGCCTTTTGTGAGACAAATTTGTACATTTTAAGGACGATTTCGGCTGTTTTTTTTTGAGTTGACCCTTTGGAAAACTAGTCTTAGTGAGAAAAACTTGTGTGTTCTCAATGCAAACGTTGTTTCTATGCTTCTTCCTAATTCTAACAAAGTTTGATGTTGATCGGACTACTCTAGGGTATAAAGATGGGTCTGAAAAATAGACTTTGACTTCCGGAAATTGAATATTTCTACATTTTAAATATGTTCTTAACTATAATTTATGTTAAAATCGGCAGACATTTGCTTATGGCTGAGATCGTTTTAGTGGTGAAAACTGGCTTGTTAACTGCTTTTAAGCAGTATTTTGCTGGATTTGGTCAGAAATGGATGAGCTATATATTGATGGATGGGTGGGTTGGAAACTGATTCTAGGTTCTGCTGCCAATGAATGCTTCAAAATTTCGATTAAAAATCTATTTCTAGGACTTGCATTTCCTGTTCTCTTTTGTGTTATTAGTAATTGAAAACAAAAGAAGAAACTCCAGCAACGAGATGACAAGAAACACCAACAACAAAATAAGCATAAACTTTATATAGTCCAAATATTTTTACAGTACCACAAAAGTATATTTGAGGCAGTTTTTAAAGGCATTTTTGAACAAACAGAAACAAAAAACAAAACTAACAAATATATATATAAAAAGTATATCGAATAATAGTTGGACAAAAACAACAACAACAACAACAAGAAAAAGAACAACAAAAAATGCATACCGCTTCCGACAATAAGCTTTGGCCACACTTAAAGTATATGAACAAAACAAAACTTAAAATATTTACGTTTTACAAGCAAATGTTTTGCGTTACAATTACAAATTAAAGGTACACACACACACACATTGAACACACACACACACATATGTATACAAAATACATATTTATGGAGTTGTATTGTAACAGAAAAGCAAATGTATTTTCATGACACGCATTTGAAGCGAACATATCAAAAAACCAAAAGAAAATGAAAAGAAAACTAAAGTGAAAATCAAGCCCCCAATTACAGAACCGAGAATCGAGAATCGAGATGATGTTTGAGTGTTTAGCATTAAATAATAATCCATTTGGAGGCCGGCAAATGCGGAAAACTAACTCATATTTATGTACACTTACACCGAAGTTCTTTAGCTGTTTCCATCATCATTTTGTAGTCATATTGTGAACAAAAAATAGGTATATATACATACAATATATATATATACATACATATATATACATATATATATATATTTATTTACACGCGCATTTAAATGGCGAAATGTGAAAAGTATGCAATTAAAAACCAAAACAAAAACAAAAAAAAACATAAAACCTAAATTAAGCATAAATATTTTTTGCTGTGTCTTAGTCCATGTGTCGTAACGAATTTATTGAACTAAAATATATATACACACACATACATACAAGCATACATATATACATATGTGTATGTTTAGGAAGGCGGAAGGATGATGATTACAACAACAACAACCACAGCAATCAACGATCTAACGATTTTGAGTTGTTGTGGGTTGAAGAAAAACCAAAAAAAAACCAACAAAAATAACAACAATTTCTACAAAAATTAAGCACAAATTTTTGTCACTTACAAAATTGCCTTTTCATTTTTGATTTTCTACTTAAAAAAAAACAACAAAAAAAACAAAAAAAAAAACACGCTGAAAATTCATTCAAGAAATTTAAGAAAAAATAAATAACAACAACAACAACTGTGAGTAAAACAGAAAGAAACTCCAAGTAAAACGTTGATATAAATTAAGATGTCCTAAATGTTGGCAAATACACACACACACACACACACACATATATATAATTATATAGGTAACCTATATACATACATTTAGTATATCTTCTAGCTACAGTTTAACTAATTATGGATAACGGTACATACATTCTACATATGTACAGCTGAGAGAGCAAGCTGAGCTCCCCCCTCCACCCAAAAAAAAAACCCCACTTCCCTACCCTCCCCCACTTCCCACTCAACAGATACATACTATGTGTAGTGACAGTTTATACCCTAGAACTACTTTTATTCATACATACATACATGCATACATACACCTCTATATACATACATACATACAAATATATATACACATAGTTATATACAGACATATTTAATCGGTAAACCAGAAAACAGCAATTTACTTAATTCTTAGCCGAACAAATGACAAAAAAACCAAATCGATTTCCGGGGTTATCCCCGTTGGAAAATGGTAATAACAGCAAATATATATATATATACACACATATATATACATATATATGTATTTAACAAACGATTTATATGTATATATATGCATATACCACTAAATAGTTTAAATGTTTATTTATTGTATTCGAAAGCAGATGCAAATGATAATGAAACCGAAATTTCAATAAAACTAATAAATTTAACAAACAAAAAACCAAAAACAAAAACAAATCACACTCTGGCGTTCTTAATTCAAAAATAGAGGGTTTTCTTACAGTTGACTGCGGGTAGCTAGTGATTTCTCTAATCACCGGTGGACCACTGCTTACTGGTATACAATAATCAAATGGGGTGTCAATGCATAGGTTTTTGGCTGCTCCGAATTCATTTCTGGCCATATTTCTCCGATCGGTTGGGTGGGGGCCCACATATAGAAGGGGGTAAAGGGTGTAGCTTAAAAGAAAATACCGTATGGGGTATCGTTTTCTAGGTTTAAGCATACTCAGATTTCATTTCTGGCCATATTTGTAGCAATTTGGTAGGAAGGGGGCCTACTTATACAGAGGGAAGGGGGTAACATACTATATAACTTATAATCGAATGGGGTATCAATATATAGGTTTTTGGTTGCTCTGAAGTCATTTCTGGCAATATTTTTCCGTTCGAGGGGGATGGGGCCGACTTATAGAGGGTTGGTAGGAGGTAAAATCCAAAAAAATCAAATGGGGTATCGTTTAATAGGTTCTCGAATGCTGCCATTTCATTTTTGAACATATTTTTATCGGATCGGGTTCAAGGGGGCTGACTTATAGAGGGGGGTGGGGGCTTAAATTTAACATATAATCAAATGGGGTATCGATAAATAGGTTTTTGGGTGCTCTGATTTCATTTTTGTTAAAACTTTGCCGATTGTTAGGGGGGGGGGCCGATCTAAAGAGGGGGAAAGGTTTAAATTAAAAAAAAAATTAAATGGGGTATCGTTTAATAGGTTTTCGTATGCTCCTATCCCATTTCTGGCTATATTTTTCTCTTCGGTAGGGCGGGGGCTCACTTATGGAGGGGTAAGGGATCTAAAAATTAACATCTAATCAAATGGGGTATCGTTTACAAGGTTTTTGGGTGCTCCGAACTCAATTCTGGTCATACTTTTCAGATTAGTAGGGAGGGGGCTGATCCATAGAGGGGGAAAAGGTTTAAATTAAAAAGAAAAATCAAATGGGGTATCGTTTAATAGGTTTTTGGAAGCTCCCATCTCATTTCTGTCAATATTTTCTCAATTGGTCCTCGCTGAGTGGAGATTTATCTACAATGCATTGCGAAAGATCGCCATGGAATGATACGCCAACTCATATGCCCCGCCAATTGGGGAGAGCTCCCCGTCTGCACATTGTAACATGAAGCCTCTATCGAACGCTCAACGAACTGAATATTCATCGGGTTGACCCCTTCCAGTTTGGCAGTAAAATTACCATAGACCTTCAACGGGGCCGCCACGTTGCACACCAGCTCCGCTTGTTGTGGACAGACCACGTTTGAACGGCAATCCGTACGGAATCAACATGTCAATTGCGGCGGCTTTCAAGGACCAGGAGATATTCGTGACAGGCGGCTCGGGTAGGTGTTCAGTGATCCATGTGTGGGTGGTGTGTTAATGCCCCCCCAACCCCTTCCTCCTTCTAGGATTTGTGGGCAAGGCCTTGATCGAGAAACTGTTGCGTTCATGCCACCAGCTGAGCAAGATCTATGTGCTGCTGCGTCCCAAGAAGGGTCAGACCATCGAGGAGCGTTTGAAGTCGCAATTGGAGTCGAAACTGTATGAGCGCCTGCGACAGGAGCGACCGGAGACCCTGTGCAAGGTGGTGCCCATAGCGGGCGATATGCAGGAACTGGGATTGGGTTTAAGTGCCAAGGACTTGGCTCGCCTGAAGAATGTCAACGTGGTGTATCATTCGGCGGCCAGTGTACGGTAGGTGTGGAGTGAACTTTGTGCCTGGCACTTGCTCTGACCCCTCTACCAAAGGTTCGATGATCCCCTGCGATCGGCCATACTGATGAACACACGCGGCACCCATGAGCTGATCAAGTTAGCACTCAACTGGAAGAAACTGAAGGCCTTCGTGCATGTCTCCACCACCTACTCCAATCCCAGTGTGCTGGAGGTGGAGGAGCGCGTGTATCCGCCGTATGCCGACTGGCGCACCACCATTAAGCTGGCCGAGACCTACGACGAGGAGACCCTCAACATCTACAGCCTGAAGTGAGTGTGGGCAGGCTGAAGCAGCTGAGACTTGGCTAACACCTTTGTACCTCCATTGCTTAGATATGGTAACTTCCAGCCGAACACGTATACCTTCACCAAGAGCCTGGCGGAGCATGTGGTCAACGATTACCGAGATCAGCTGCCCATCTACATATTTCGTCCTTCAATTGGTAAGTGAAGGCAAATCCTCCCTTCAACCAACCAACACATCCCTCTCCTTGATAGTCATTTCCACACTGGAGGATCCGGTGCCCGGCTGGACGGACAACTTCAACGGCCCCACCGGCCTGTTGGTGGCCTGTGGCGTGGGCATACTCCGCTCCCAAAACTGTGATCCGCATATTGTGTCGGACTTTGTGCCCGCCGATATTGTGGTGCGCAGCCTCATCATTTCGGCCTACAGATTTCTGTCCAAGCCACCTCCGCCCAAGAATGAGCCACTGTATGTGGTGAACTGTGCCACAGCGAACATCTCGCCGATTACCATGGGTGAGGTGATTGAGATAGGCAAAAGGTACATCAGGAAGAATCCGTTCGAGCGTACGCTGTGGCTGCCCGGAGGAAGCATAACGCTGTGTCCGGTTTTGCATTTCGTGAGGGTGAGTTGAGTGCTGGGGCGGGGGGAGCAGGGAGTAGGAAGAGTGGGAGGCTTAAATGGGTTTCTTCCCCCACAGTTCTGTACGATGCACATAATGCTGGCCATTGCGGTGGACTGTTTGCTGCGTTTGACCAATGAGAAGCCGTTGTAAGTAGTTGATATTGATCAGTGGTCGGCAATGAGGGCAGAGACGCTGGCAGCATGGTATTTTGAAGCTTTCGAAAGCTTTATATGCTTGCCAGAGAGCTTTCTTTCCAAGCGCTGACTTAAACCTTGAGCAAACAAATTGACAGGCAAATAATTTGCACAAACTTTCTTATGGAAACTTTGTATGGAAATTTGCACAAATTATTTGCCAGTGTCAATGTTTGCTCAAAACAAATTTGTCAAAAATTTGTACAAATTATTTTCCCCCCCACATTGGCTTTTCCAGCCTCCTCAAGCTGCAGCGTCGCATCTTTGCCGCCTTCAGTGCCCTGCAGGTGTTTGCCGTCACCGAATGGCATTTCCAGAACAACAATTTCCGAGCGCTGCATGAAATGGTGGCTCCAGATGAAATGTAAGCCACCTGTATTTGGCATTAGTTTTCCCTCTCAACCAATTTTCGCTTCATCCCCTGCGCCCAGTCCGTCGTTTGGCTTCATGCAGTTCTCCAACATAGACTATGTGGAGTTCTTCCAAAATGGCATACGCGGCGCCAAGGAGTATCTGATGCACGAGAGTCCCGAGAGCAGCAGTGCGGCACTTTTCCGCATTAAGATTTTCTATGTGCTGGACTATTTGTGTCGAGCCGTTGTCTATGGGTTTGTGCTGCGTCTGATGTACAAATTCTTGCTGAAATTGATTTAGAGAACTAGTTGTGTGCTTGAGTATGTGTGTGTTGTCTATGTATATTTTTTTTTTGTTTTTTTTTTTGTGTAAGTTTTAAGTAAAACGTATAAATTTGGTAAAGGTAAATGTTTGTAGTTTGGCTTTGTTCTTGCTGCGATAGTTATCGATGAATGGCTTAGCGCCCTCTGGTGGCACTTTGGCAAAGCTAGCTTGTGGTGGGTAAGCAAAGCTTAAAGTATCGATAGTAGTTGAGTAGCTTGCTATCGCTCAGGGTGGCCAGACTCGACTTGAATGCTTTTCAGGTTGCCGCCTAATTTAGGCGGCATTTTTAAACTTTGTCGAGTAGTTAAAAAACGAAGGCGTACTTTTGTTCTTACACATTTCAAAAGTCCAAACAAAATCCAGTTTTTATTTTTGTAAAAATAAACTTAAATTAAATATATAAAGAAAAAAGCGTGAGTTTTTCAACAATTGAAAATGTACTAAATAAAGGTTTAAGCTAAGTAGGAGAAATGTTAGGTCAACTAGATCGAAAGGTCCTTGATTTATCATCTCTGGTGGTGGTGGAGGATACAAATGTAAATAGAAGCAGATGAACATTGAGTTAGTTGGCCATTTGCCGATTGCTCGAGGCGCGGGAGCTGGTCTCAATCCATTTGCGTAGCAGATCGCCTGGCTGTATGGTGGGGGGACGTGCATAGCTGAGGTCCGAGTGCGGCGACAGTGGGGGGGCGGTGGAGGGATGTAATGGCCGGGACCAGCCATAATCGCTGAATGCAGGCGGCGGAGCATAATAATTGTTGGGCTGCTGCTGAGGCAGCGTCTGTGTCTGTGACTCAAAGCCCGAGGATTGGGAGCTGGTGCGAGAGAGCTGCTGCTGCGTCTGTTGCTGCATCAAATGTTCCGTGTGCAGTGGCTGATTCATCACCTGGCTGGCGGCCACCCAGGCATTCACATTGCGGTGCATGGGCAGGCGTGAGGGCATCAGCAGTTGTTGGGGTTGCGGCGAGCGCAGTGGACGCACCGTGGAGTAGGCACTGGCATAGGATGAAGGCAGCGTCTGCTTGGGTCTCAGTGGCTGCGGCTGGGACAGATGCAGCGAGTCCAGCGACAACACCGAGGGGCTTCTTTGCCGCAGTGTTTGCAGCGAATTGACGCTGCTGGCATTGCTGCAGCTCAGTTGTTGGCTCAACAAACTGATGCTCTCCTCATCGCTGATGCACTCATCCCGGCACAAACGATGGAAACTGTCACCCGCCGACTCGCTGTGCGTGGACTGAAGCAACAAATTGGCCCGATTGGTTACCAGTAGAACCAAAGTCAAAGCACTGGCCATTAGCTGAAAGAGAAAACGCTTTAAACACCATTTATATACCCAATACCCGGCCTTACCATCAAGCTGACCTCATCCACATAATCCTGGACGAGCAGTTTGCCACTCCACAGCAGCAGGATGACCGCAAACCGTGTCAATTTCAAGCCATCGCCCAGTATGTGCAAAAAACTAAAGCCCAACATCAAATGGGGATACAAACTGCCAAAGCAGTAGCTGAAACTGGCCTGCTGACCCAGTCCCAGGGAGTACAACAACAGCTTGCCCAGCGTACGTGCGTATAACAACAATTTGGCTGTGCTGGGCTGCTCCTCCAGGGCTGAACCCACTGCATTTATCAGCACACGCAGCAGAGCCAGCACATGGCTGTACAGAAAGAACAAGGGACCAGCCAGTTGTTCACCCACACAGGCATTGAACTGCTCCCTTTTGGCCACAGGTAGGCCACACAGAAGACTCACCAGCTGCACCACAGTGATTAGAGTCATCAGTTGTTGGTAGCGTTGCAGTTTCTTTTGCAGCTGCATCAGGGCCAGGCGATTGAAGTGCGGCTGCTTGAGCAGGGCGGCGCCTTTGATTATGAAATTGAGGAACTTTGAACCCAAGACCATTTTCTTCATTTCCCGCAAGACCTGGTTGACATGACGCTCACAGCTGGTGCACAAACGGAACTGCTGCTCCAGTTGGTCTCTGTGGGTTAGAGTTGAACTAAGAACAGCCCTAGAAGTAAACTTGAGCCACTCACTTGAAAATCTGCAGCTCTTGCTCGTACTTGGACTCGTGCTTGGGCTCAAACTGTGCCAACTTTTCCACCTTCAGACGCTGCGCCTCATTGCACTGGTCGCACAGGCCATTCGCTCCGGCATAATACGAACTGCCCTGGGAGTAGTTGGAGCCGTTTTTGCTGGCATCCCGCTGACTTAGCAGGTCCCGATTGTAGTCGCCGTCCTTGGTGAAGCCATTGTATTGCTCGCAGTGCGGACAGGTCCAGCTATTGCTTTGAGTGTAGGGAACGCGCGCGTTTTCGTTGCAGAACCAACAATTCACCCTGGCATCATAGCGGGAACTGGCGGGAGTGTGTAGAGGGATTAGTGAGTATTCAATTGTCTGCCCTCAACGATGAACTCACCGTATATTTACATATAATTTATAACTAAGCAAGGCGGCTACAAAGATTAGAGCCAAACTTGGCAATACCGCGGCGGTAATGGTGAGAACGGTGTGCATTCTTTAAGGGCAGTGCTGGCTACAGCTGGCTGTGTGTGCTAGGGTATGGGGGACGCCAAGCCAATCGTTTAAACAAAAGGAAAATAAAATTTAGCGCGTTCCCCCCAGAACCTAACCACAAATATGACCGATGAGCCGGCCAGAATTTCGTACATGGATTAATGCTATCGATAGTGGGCGCTTAGTGATGGCAGTGAAGTCAGGCAGTGAATATTTATGTTTATGAATATATATATAAATAGCAAATATTTTAGTCTGTATATTTTCAATATAATCGGCTGAATATGAGCAAAAATATCGGCTTAGTAGTTAAAAAACTGATATATAAAATAATTTTAGTAAGTGATTTGAAACATCATGAGCACAACGAAGTTATTTTTTAAGTGATCTATTTCCAAAGCAGTTAAAAAAAGCCTTGAGTGAAACTTTAATTTGCCTTAATTTAAATAATAAGACTTGCTGTCGGAAATACCACCATTTAAAACAATAGAAACACAGTCTCTTATGCCAGCTCACGTGCTATCGATATATCGATATTTACCACCAAACGCGGCCAAGTCTCATCTCTAGGTGTTTTGAAGCCGCGCACGTGTTTGCAACAGCATTTTGGAGTTTTTTGGAGTCATTCGGCCATAATTCCAGCAAAACACACACAAAATGCAGCACGACGATGTAAGTATAATCATAGCCATGATACCCACAGACAAGGCAGTGCGCTTAGCTAGCCGTATCGTGATCCTAGTCCACACACACACGCATCTCTGTACATGCATGCAATCCCTCTCTCCCCCTCAGGTGGTTTGGAGCATCATTAACAAAACATTCTGCTCGCACAAAGTCAAGTGAGTTGCCTACAAATCATACCAAAAGTCCTTCCTTTTTACTTTCCCTCTCTCTCTCTTTGGCAGAACCGACACACGCACCTTCTGTCGGCATGAATACAATTTGACCGGCCTGTGCACACGTCGCACCTGTCCCCTGGCCAATTCTCAGTATGCCACCGTGCGGGAGGAGAAGGGCATCATTTATCTGTTCATCAAGACGGCGGAGCGGGCGCACATGCCCAGCAAACTGTGGGAGCGCATCAAATTGTCGCGCAACTTTGAGAAGGCCATCGAGCAGATCAACGAGAATCTGGTGTTCTGGCCCAAATACATGATAGCCAAGAATAAGCAGAGATTCCTGAAGATCACCCAATACCTGATGCGGATGCGCAAGCTGAAGCTGAGAAGGCAAAAGCTTATTGTGCCGCTGTCCACCAAAATTGAACGCCGTGAGGCGAGACGAGAGCAGAAGGCGCTGATAGCGGCCAAAATTGATAATCACATTGAGAAGGCGCTGCTGGAGCGTCTCAAACATGGCACCTATCGTGATATCTACAATTTCTCACAGACGGCCTTCAACAAAGCACTGGAAGCCGAACGTGTGGACGGTGAAGATGAGGAGGACGAAGAGGAGGAGGAGGATGAGCGTGAATTGGAGCTGGAGCGTGAGATGGAAGTGGATGGTGAACCTGGAGAGGCGGCTGAGTTGCATCGGGCACTGCTGGATGAGGAATTCGTGGAGGCAGAAACGGATAACGAGGAGGAGGAGGATGATGATGATGAATATGAAAGCGATTCGGGTCAGCGTGAGCAAGTGGAGATGGACAGCGATTTTGCAGAGTCTGATGATGATGCGGACGAGGACAATGATCAAGATATTGAGGTAACTATGGGCAGGGTTTTTGTTCTTTGGCAATTTGTTTATAACTATTTGATGTAGACTAGACAAAGACCAACTGAGGTGAAGATTGTACAGATCCAATTGTTTCCACACGTTTCGTTTTGAATTTCTTTCCATTTCTCTTGTTGGATTCGCCGAATCTCAACCTACTTTAACTGAAATCTTTTGTGTTTCGAAAAGTCGGGGAAAATGTTTCTAAAACTTATTTCTGTTTTGGCTACGCTCTAACTCGCCGACTTCTCCTCGGAAAGCTATTTTTTCGATCTTATCAAGTCCGAAATTCACTTGAGTTGTGATTCTAGATCAAAGATACACCCCTAAAAGTTGAGTTTTGAGCAGGAAACCAACAGATAGTCGGAATAAAACCCCTGAAATAAATTAGAACTCAGATAGAACCAAAATACGCTTAGATTTACTCAGCTCAAGCCGTTTCATTGCACATTTAAAATCTTTTGAACTTGCAATTACCATAATTATAAAAAAAAAAAACAAAAACAAACAAAACAAGTTCAATAAGCCGCGCCGCCTGTGCTGCACTTTCCGGCCGGCTGGCTGAGCGGCAGCGGTGGGAAGCTGGGTTTCAACCAGGTGAGAACGTCATCATCTCTGAGGGGGGGTTTGATTTCGCTTCTGAACATCTACGGCTAAAGAACGAAACGGGTCGACGCGCTGTGAACAAATTGCCAATGAAATTCTAAAAACTCCAAAACTCAACTAAAAAATAATGTGAATATCTGTGTGTGTTTGTTTCAAGGATACCCAAGTGCCTGGCAAAGCCAAGAAGACGGCCAGCAAAAAGAAATCCTCCGCTGCTTCCGCCACAACAACGAAACGCCGCCGCGCCAAACCCAAATTGGAGCTGGAGTACGAATATGAAGTGGAAACCGAGGCTCCACAGAGGCAAATGCGTTATTAGCCAGGTAGAAGCAAGGACGCAATCAAATGGAAATGTTAATAAACAAAATTATAAATTTAATCTAACTTTTAAACTGAAACCGAATCGTGTGTGTGAATTAGAAAGGGAGAGTGAGCCGCACACACAGAGAGAGAGAGAGGGAGAGAACGCGCCAAACCAGTTCTAGAAACTCTACCAAATATAGGCGAGAGCACTTTTTTGTCTGCTATTACATAAAAAACAATAACAAAAGTAAAATAAAGTTGGCCCGGGCTAATTAAAAATCGCACGCCAAGTTCAATGCAGCTGAAGCTTGACCAACTGAAGGTCGCTGGCCATTAACGCTGAGTTAGCCAAGTTTGTTGTTTGCTTTTGTTGTTTCACAGCCGAGCAAAGGTTGTTGTCAAAATTTTGTAGAATAATGTTTCCTGGTGTTCTTAATAACAAGATAAGAGAGCTGAAAGCTGAAGTTCAGGACAACTATAGTTGTGCGATGTAAGCCAGGGATCGGCAATGCCAGCAGAGAACAGTAAAGCTTTTAAGCAGATCCGGCCAAATGGAGAGAACAAAACAAGAAAGAAAGTCGGTCAAGCCCGACTATAACATACTCTGTACCAAGAAAATTTGTCTTTTGATCATAACTCGAAAACTGTTCATCCGAACTTCTTCATTCCTTTGGCGGATCGATAAGTTATCCTAATAACTAAATATGTCCAGAAGGAACAAGCCATCTATCTTCAAAACTGTGGGAGATATGACGTTTTTTCTAAATTGCGGGGGCGGGAGGGGGCGTGGCCAAAATTGAAAATAAACTTGATCTGCCTGCAGACATAAGAAGCATATGTCAAACCATACATGTCAAACCTCTATCTCTTACCATCTCTGAGATCTGTGCGTTCATACGGACAGACAGACGGACGGACAGACGGACATGGCTATATCGACTCGGCTGTTGATGCTGATCAAGAATATATATACTTTATGGGGTCGGAGATGCTTCTTTCTGCCTGTTACATACCTTTGCACAAACTTATAATACTCTGTGTACCTACGGTACAGAGTATAAAACTATGCTTGTGTTGGTGTTCACTAAACGCAGCTGTCGACGAGAGAGAGAGAGGAAATGCGGCTACCTTGTTAAGTATGCCTTGACCTAGTCGTCGTAGAATGCAAAACTTTAAAATTTGACTGCCAAACCTGTAATAATATTATCATAACCAGACCCAAGCTAATCAAAGTATATCCCTCTCTCTCTCTGAACATTCGCTCTGCAAGCTGCTCCAGTCCATGATACAACAACTAAGGTGGGGAGCTCGCAGTGTGCGCACTCAGCAAAGTACTTAAAAACCTTCAGTGTTTCGTGTACTCTTCAGGCCTATCGCGCAAAGCTCAGTAGCTGAAAAAAAATTAAGCGCCTTTCCTTCTTTGTTGTATCAAGCTCAGTGTAGTTAAGAAAAATGTGCGCCATACCTTAGTTGTTGTATCATGCTCCCTTCTCAAATGGGCCCATGATGCAACAATACAAGGTGAGGCGTTATGAGTGTGATGCGTACTTTTGCCAAAAGCTTACGCTTCAAAAGTACGCGCAGCACTGAACGTGAAGGTACTTTGCAGAGAACTCACACTGATGCCACCTCACCTCTCTTGTTGCATCATCAATGGGCCCAAGCGAGCTGAGAGCAGAAAGCAAGTAAATCGGCTGTCACACAAAATCACACTGTTATTTTTCTCTTCTCTTAAAAGAACCAGAGAGAATGTGGTCAAAGGGAAGCGCTTTTAATCGCTTTGCCGCTAACCAGAGAGCTTGAGCTTTTGCCTGGTTTGAGTCTTTGTCCGATTTACCGTTACTCTCTCTCTCTCTTAAACTTCTGTCCAGCCAAATTCAATTCCTTTTTTTGTTTTGTTGGTGTTTTCTTGTTTTAGTTAAGTGTATATACAGGCGCATACATTATTTCTTAATTCATGTAAAATAAGTTTGTAGTTTTCTCGATTTCTTAGTTTTACAGTATTACTTCTCTCTTTTGGATAAAAAAAAAAATAATTACGGTAAGTTTCATGTTCATTTTTCATTTTGGTTATTCTCTTGTTTTGTTCTAAGCATTCGGGCTGAACGCCGCCTGGCGCAGCAGCACATAGATTTTCTCCTTGATCCAATCCTTGTTGTATGGAGCATACGTGTTGGTGCTCTTCTGGTACACCATGCAACTGATGTCCATTAGGGTGTCTATGAAATCGAATAGCTGACTAATATCATAGGTAATGGTGGGAGTGTTGGGATTGCGACGCTTGAGATGTTCCTCGTAGATTTTGCAAACGCCCTCCATGCACTCGTTCACGCTCTCATAGTCGCAGTAAGTGCGCGTTTCGGGACGTGCGCCCGGCTGGACCAGCAATATGGTGTGTGACATTTTTCGGCGAGGGTGTGAAACTGGCAGGGAGAAATGCTGGTGTTAGTTTTTGTTAGATTTTACACTAGGTCTCAGTGGTGCTCACCTCTTAGTTTTGGTGGATCTTGCTGATATGATTCCGAGACTCCTGCCTTGGAGTTTGGCTCTAAAATAGTAGTGGCTGAAATTAGATAAACAAAATTTGAAAGTGGGTTAGCACCAGCCGCACAGTGGTCAAATCTGGCCTTGAGTAACGTATTAAACTAATTAAAACAATTAGTTGTGACCAAAACATGCCTAGTTCTATGAGAAATCTTATTTCTTAAAGATTTAAGTAATTTCCCCTAGTATATGCTGTAAACGGTTAACATTTGGTTCATATTTCCTTTTGTCACGAATTTTGTCTAAGCAGTCCACTGTGCGCCGCCTCTCTCACTCACACACTCTCCCTCTGAAATATAGGCACAGTCACACACACATGTTTGCTTAACTAAGTCGGCGTATCGAATTTGCTGCATCTTCCCCGTAATTAACAATAGAATAACATTTGTAAATGCAATTTAACTTTAGTTTCCTCCACCAACAATTCTGCTGCGGCTTGTTTTTGCCGCTACACACACACACACTCACATATACACACACACACATGCGGCCTCAAATGCAACCCAAGCAGAGCGCCCCGCAATTGAATTGGGTACGACACTTTTTGCCCTATTTGTGTTTGTTTTAATATTTAACTTAACTTACCTTAACTTGCCGTTGTTTTGTTTATAAATTTGAATTTATTATTGACTAATTAGCCTCCGAAATTTGTTGGTTTCCAGACGGCTAGCTTGGATTTAGGTTTTTTTTTTTAATGCCCACAAATAGTAACAGCGTGCCTGTAAAACGCCAAATTCTGTTAAGTATTAACATTGGCTGTTAGAGGTGGGAGTTGACAAAGTCACGGTGACTGTTTATCAGCATATGATGAGGATTGGTTTGATCTTTTAATTTGTATGTAAAATAATTAATAAAATAAGAGTTTTACTCGCTAACGTAATCTAATAAGGAGTATGTGTGTTACATACCAGGTTCACTATAGCGATGCGTGAGTGTTATGTACAATTTGAAATGGTTGTGTGTTTTGAGAAAAATTATACTACTGCGTATATGTAAGTTTAAAAGGAGTGGTGTCAGCGAGGCGTGGTTAAATATTCCACTTAAGATTCAGCGAGGAGTCGTTTCATATTTTAAATCGTTAAATACTCCTGTTCACCTAGTGCATTTAAGTTTTTCATGCTGTTGAACAGAGCTTTGATAAACATCAAATTACATCTCTCAGTTTTCTTCTCAAATTACAGTTGAAAAATGATATTTTTGTTTTAAAAGCATTTATTTGCATTTTTCTGGTGTATAAAACCAGCTAAAATAGTCATTTTCTTTGAAAACTAATCATATCTGCCCTTAGACAAATTTCTTCCCAGTCACCGCTTAGAATTTTGTCACAAGTCACTTTCAAGTCATAACAAATCAGCTCATCTCTAATGTTTATCCAGCTGCCATCACTGGTCAAGTTCAGAGCGTTGCCAGATGGCGTGTTTATCATAAGGTAGCCAGCTGTTTGAAGATCCAAAAATGGACCAATTGGAAGAGAGGGAGGGGGGAGAAAAGGCAAAGCGTGGAGCAGTAGCTGCGGCAGCGCGATCGGCGCAACAGGCAAATTAAAAAAAAAGAAATATATTAAGCTGTGCTGGTGAATTATTTGTTTGTTTTTTTTTTGTTGTGTGTTGTAAAGCAAAGTGCAAGGCGCAGACGCAAACGCCAGTGGCAGTTTAATTAAATTGCATTCTAAAGTGTTGCATCTCCCATTAAAGTGGTAGAGAGAGAGAGAGAGAGAGAGGAAGGAAGGGCAGAGAAGTGAAGTGAAGGCCCAAAAGCACAGTTATTATTTGTTGTGTTTTCTTTGCGCGTTACGCCCGCGCAGCTCTGTCGAAAGTTTCGGTCGTTGTTGTTGTTGTGTTTTATTTATTTATTTAGTTTTATTGTTATTGTGGTTCCTAGTTGCATTAGTTTGTGTATTTTGTGAATGCGTTCCAAAGTGGCCTAGGCGGCTGCTGCTGATCAACAAAGCATCATCATCGTCAGTCAGTCATCTCAATGTTCTCCGCGGCCAATGGCAAAATCAAGGTGAATTTAGAATTGGAATTATTCTGCCCTAAATGACAATACATGTTTCTTGAATTTGTTGCGAAATTTTAAAAAATTGATTAAAAAATTACAAAATATTTTGCTAATTTTATTAAATTTTTTTTTCTAAAACCAAAATTTTTAAATAAATTTTTGAGCTTTTTCGCATTTATTTGGAAATTAAAAAATATATAAGAAAATGTAGAAAATAATTTTAGTGAACATTTTTAGAGAGTTTTATAAAAATGTATCACAAAAAACTGGCAAAAATCTTAACAATTGTTTAAAACTAACACAAAATTTTACAAATTTATTTTTTCTTAATTCTTAGAACATTTTTTGGGGGGGGCAAGAATATTTTAAATATTGAAAGGTCTAGAAACGGTTCGGTTTTGGGTAGTTTAGTCTTTGAACCGATCCTTATACACTACCCCTAACGAGTTACCACCTTGCTAGCTGTCCAATTCCCTGAATTTAGACCCAAGACTTTCCGATCCTGCACCTGGAAAAGGGCGGTTTATGGGTGAAATTCAAAGCAAAGCAACCGATTCGCGAACCGAACCTTTTTGCAGAATTTGAGAGGTTTGCTATCTGGTTAAATGTCAAAATATGCTTTTGGCTGAGCGCAAATGAAATCTTTCTAAGGCTTAGCTTGGCTTAACACTTTCAGCTTGATTTTGTGGTAGGACATCAACAAATATGAATTCCTAACCCTCTTTCTGTGTTCGCAAACACATCTTTGCCGTCCAGAATCTGCTTACTCAATAAATCATTCAAGAATGATGCAAAATGTTTTTTAATTTTCAATATTTCTTCTTATTCTTGTCCATATATAAACTTGAACTTTTTTAATGCTCTTGACCTTGTCAATTATGTGGGGTGCGCAGTCTAAAAATATAATTGCCATCTGCTGCTTGTTCATTCCATCTCAATCTTACACTCCTTCCCTCTGCTTCCACAGTTGCCGCCGCAGGATTCAACTGCCATATCCTCGCCCCTGCGTTGCCTCTTGCATGGACCATTTCGCGACTTACATTTCAATTCGTCCGATCATCGTATAATTCCTGTCCACGATGTTGTCTTTCTTGATGATTTCGAGCGCAATGTGAAACCGTTGATCTATAGACCGGTGACGCCAGAGGCGTTGGCGGCGACATCAAACACTGTGATAGCAACTACAGCAACAGAAACAACAACGCTGACCATATCAACAGCAACAGCCAGCAGGTGAGTAACATCAGACCGAGTCTTGGCCTTGAACTTGATTCCATATTGAAAAGGAAACCCGTTAGAATCTGATTCAGTTTTAAAAACGGGTTTAAGTTGAATTTAAACAAAGTGAAATTTGAAGAGCGTGGTTGATGCTGGCATCAAGTCGCAGTCTTACAGGTGGAATTGACCCTAAAGCAGAGATTTAAGCCTGGGAAACCTTTAGTTGTTTTGCAAGTTGGTGCTATTTGTTTAAGGGTTTCTCAAATTGCTTAGTACTTTTGATAAAAGTCAACAAAAGTCTACAATTACTGTGTAGCCCTCATTCTTGTGTGTGTCTGAGATTCAATAGCCTTGCAATGATTGATTCATGTTATTGTTCGTTTAAAGATTATTGTAACAATAGCTTATTTAGCTTTGTCAGCAAATTTGCAGCTACTGCGAGTCTGTTCTTTTAATAAACCTGAAAACTTTTGCCGGATAAACAATGCAGCATTTCTTTATGTGAATGTGAGGCATCAATTGTATCTTTGATCTTCAAACTTATGTTTGGAGTGACTTTAAATACCATTCAAACAAAGCGTAGAAAATGCATTTGGCAATGAAGTAGTGCAAAAAGTAGGCAGAAACTGTAAAATTAGCTTTAATACTCTTCATTATATAGCTTTGCTTACAATTCTTCTTTAGAAGAGTTCCGAAATGTTGTTCAAAAACATGCCTAAACGCTTTTTATAATTTAAATCATGCAATTAGGTTAATGAAGTTGGTAGTGAAACAATAACAGTAGTGCCACATAAGAGTTAAGTTCAATTATGGCAGTACCGTGGCTGTGGTTTCGCTACTTAGTAGATAGGGACAGTAGGAATTCCGTTTTTCAGCAGTCAAGTAAGGCAAAACATTGTAAAATACAAGCTAATTTTATATTCTCTCAATTTTGTTGTTTGATTAACAAATATTTGTCACAAATAAAACCCGACAGTTTGATTAACCGATCATCCGGTCCAGTTAGCTACCAAAACAATTGTGGTGAGCTCAACCAATCGCAAATTTCTGTCAGTTAGCTTTCCTCTTGTTCAATGTACTATAACCTGATACCATTGAACACGCTGTGTATATATAGATATATTGTGTATGACCTGTCCCAACTTGCACTAATTTGTAATGTTTATGATCATTTAAACGGTGTCAGGCTCTTCGGCTGATAAGAAACGTTGATAGGGAAAGTCATTGGGCGCAACGCTACGTCACAAATAATCAATTCTATATAGCTTAACTTGTGGTTGGATCAAACGGATATAGTCTATTACACATGCTCATTATTCAGAATTGGCCATAAACCGGGGGGGTTGCTTATCAAAAATGCTTATGCGTGTTTATTTATTTATTCATTTTTTGTTGTTGTATTTTTGGGCATTTACTCGTAATATTTGTTTGTTTGCGGCTGCGCTTATTTGTTTATGATTTCATTTCGCTTAATTGTTTCACATTTCTATTAGCAGCGCTTAACACACGACTACATTAACTATTATTGTTATTACAATGCTATGATTGCATATATCCGCTTTTGTTTTTATGTGTTTTTGTTTTTCTGTTGTTTTAAGAGATTAACTAAAATAGAAGGGGTGGCTTCTGATGGGAATTACCTTTACCGTTTCGTTTGCCAACACAATGAAGTTCTAGTTGATGAAGCAGTGCAAGACAAATGCAATCTTATCTGCCAATTCAGTGGCAAACATAATCCACAGAATCTGACGAATCTGCAATTGTAAGATTGCTCAGAGAAGAGAGAGAGAGAGAGAGAGAGAGAGAGAGACTGTAGCAGAGTGAATGCGATTCTAATTCCCATTAGGCCCAAACCTTTTTCTTTCTTGTATTTCGAGCTGCTTCCGCATTTTGTACAACTAAATCTTTATATTTTGTGTTGTCTTTGCTGAAGGTTTTTGTCAGTTGACACCTTTTGGGGGTTTTTCTGTTTTCTTGCTTCACTTTTTATTGCTTCACTAGTCTCGTCGTCGTCGTCGTCGTCGCTGGCACGGTCCACACACACACACACAGTAGCCGGCAAAAGTATGGCGCCCTTGGCATTGACCGACGACTAGTCGTGCTTGTAGCCACGCATAATTAAAACACAAATCGTTTGCGGTGCAACGACTTCATCATTTGATGTGCATTCAAATTTGAATGTTGGGAAATCTGAGCCAATTTACCATTTACTTGCATTGCCCGAATTCCTCTCTCTCTCTCTAGAGACAACAAAAATTTCACCACTTTGGTCTTCCATAGCGCTGCGCCTTGGCATTGAAATGGCTCATTAAACAGAGTACGTATATATATAATATTTTGCGCTTTTGAAGCTAATTTAAATTTTTATATTAGCGGAAGCGCCTCTCAAGCCAACTCAAGCCAATAATTGTTAATCAAAATTTTTGTTTTTGTTGTTCATTGCTTTCCGCCTGCTTGCAAATGCCCAGACATTAAGCCGAACTGGGCTTCGAAAATCAATAAGTAAGTTGGGGGCGGGGGGGGGGGGGGGGGAAAAATCTAGTATAGGAAAAAACTTGTCTTGCAATTGAACTACGCATTGAGCCCAATGAGTGATGTCAATTGGTTAACGAAATTGATTATGAGGCAGATCGCGCAGCATACACTCTATAAATAAATTCGCCTTCTATTAAGAGGTCAAAGGCGATTCATCATATATAATATCTAACTAAATCTTTATAAGAAAGAACGCACAGTCAATTGTTAAGCACTTAGCAACCTGAAAACGATTTTAAAACCATTTTCTAGATTCATTTTTTTATATTTAAGTATTTTTCTTAGATTTAGGGCGTTTTATTACGTTCCAAAGATGCAAACCACTCGTAAAATAAGTAGAGGTTTGGTTCAGTGGTTTGGCACAGTTTCTGAACCGCCGGTTCGGTTCATTACATTGTTCTTGGAGCCAACTTCACCGCGGTTTCGGTTCGGTTCAGTGGTTCACACAGTTTCTGAACCGCCGGTTCGGTTCATTACATGGTTCTTGGAGCCAACTTCACCCCGGTTTCGGTTCGGTTCAGTGGTTCACACAGTTTCTGAACCGCCGGTTCGGTTCATTACATGGTTCATGGAGCCAACTTCATCGCGGTTTCGGTTAGGTTCAATGGTTCACACAGTTTCTGAACCGCCGGTTCGGTTCATTACATGGTTCTTGGAGCCAACTTCACCGCGGTTTCGGTTCGGTTCAGTGGTTCACACAGTTTCTGAACCGCCGGTTCGGTTCATTACATGGTTCTTGGAGCCAACTTCACCCCGGTTTCGGTTCGGTTCAGTGAAAGAAACATCTTGTGTCTGTCTGTCTGGCGATAACAGCTTGAAGGGAAGACTATTGAGCACTCAAAGTTTCTGTTTTGTTGTTGTTGTTGCTTAAGAAGCTCACTAGCACGCATACACACTTGCAGTTTACTGAGGCACCAAGCATGCAGCCAAGTGTCTCATGAAAACAAATGAAATGAAATATGGTTAATCGCCTTTGACGCCTTTTTTAAGGCAAATTTGTAGTCATCTTCCTTTTCGTAAAGTAAGGCTTGGCGAAATCCTTATACCCAGCCTAATAAATGCTGTAATCGAGTCTCCAAGTTGATGTTTCTATTAGACTCAGCCCTAACTTTATCATGAAACTCTACTGACCTTGCCTCGAGAGATTCGTTTTCTGACCCAAAAATCTATTATTTTTCCAATTCCAAAGGCTACATTGGAACAAAAACGACCACACAAAAGAGACAAAGGTCTTTTTATCGCTGTAACTATTATGGTTTCCCCAAACTTGATGTCATATAGGCCTTACTTTTGGATGCCTTTTATAAAGTAATTTGTTTTTAAAGGCCGCTGCATCGTCCATCCCCCCCCCCCCCCATCAGATAGATAAATCAGTTTAAATGCTTTAATTACCGGCTTGAGCAGTCAGTAGTCAATTGATGGTTTTAGCAAGGGCTTCTTTCTTTGCTGGCCACCAAATACCGCTGACCCATTTAAACTTGCAACACACACACCCTCCGAAATGTTCTTGGCCCGTCCATCTCTTTGTGTTTTATTGTGTACACTTTGTTGCTAATTCAATTAGCCCTACAACCTACCTACCTACCTGTGCTGAGGTCTCTCTCTTCTGTGTGCGAGAAGCCCCATCAAGTCGACGCGTCAACTGTCGCACAACTTGGAATGGCAATTGCAATTTTGAATGCGTTCGGTGCAAGTCTTTTTTTCGGGCGTGCGGTTTCGATTTGTTTCAATTTCGATCGATAATTGCCCATTTTTTTTTGTGAAGTGAAAAGTTTGAACTGTATTTTTTGGTGTGTGGTGTGGTGTGCTTGTTGTTGTAATCATGCCCGAGCGAAGCATCAGTCAGCGGGATCTCGATGAGATTGAGATCGAAAGCGATGAGGAGGATGATGAGTTGGAGCAAGGCGTTGGCCTGCCTGTGCAAGCTTCACGTCGTCGTCGGCAGGCGGCTTCCTCGAATTCACCCCAATCTTCGCATGCCAGCAATGGTATGCAGAGCCGGGAACGGAGTCGTGAACGCTTTGGGGGTCTCAATGCGGGGCAATCGGCCAAGTTCTATGAAAACGAGCGAAACCAGGAGGATGATGACTATGAGGATGATAGCGGTGATGAGGATGACATTGAAATGTTGGACTAGTGAGTAATCCAATTAGTTACACAAATGTTGTTGGGCTTCCTTAAGATATATAGATGTGTGTCAGAGCGACTACAGTATACCCTGTATACGTAGCATGTATTTTGAATAGGGGTCGGCTGTGTTGGCAGAGAACTGGCCACTGGCAACTGAGTAAAAAGTTTTGCTACCCACATCGCTACTCAGTGCACATGCCAGAAATGGCGACCGTGACCGTACAGTAGTCTCACACTAACACTGCAATCCAACTAATCCTATTGTAAGCCAAATTTATGCTTTCTGCCTACGGTTCTACTCACAATGCAGATACCCAACATAAATGGCGACCGTGACTGTACAGTAGACACACACCATCACTATAGTATAGAAAGACATCCAAATTTCGGCTGTTAACGTCCCACTTCTATTAATTTATACAAAGTACAAAAATACATATTAAATCAATTAAACTTGTAACAATTTTGTAGTGCCAAAAGTAGTGCTATATCTGTATGTATATGTGTGTGTGGGCAGATATGTACAACTCTAGGAGAAACTGTGGAGCTGTCCATATATTAATTTAAGTGGCAGTCGGTCTTCTGGTATTATCATTTCGCCTCCAACATCAAGCGTCGTATTCAGCTGTTAAGACAAGCGCACTTTGTCTCCTGGTGTCTCTGGTTTTGCATATTTTTATATAATTGTTATATGAATATGTTTCTGCATGGGAGGGAAAGGGTTCTAAAATGTTTACACAACTTCTTGTTTCACTTACCTGTTAGTCTTCTGGTATTCTGGTATCATTTCGCTTCCAATGTAAAGCGGTGGCTCATCTGTTATGTGTGATTTCACTGCTTTCCTCACCGGATTTCTTATTCAATTGTTTCTGTGCTGTGTGTTACTTTTACTACTGCCCCAGGCTTCACTGTAAATAAAACAAAAAAATTTATAAATTACCGGTTTCTTGTTAACAGTAGCGATTTGCTGAAGACTTTGTGCTACTGCAATTTTTTTTGCATATTTCCAAATATTTCTTACTTTTTTTTATGTTTTTTGTTGTTTACCCTGCGAGAGTGGAAGTTATACTGATAAATTTACATTTGATTTTACCTAGCTCTACCGAAAAGTCTCAAATTCGAAGTGACATTAAAGGCAGGGATAACTTTGTAGTCTTCTAGATTCAATTTATTTCTATTTTGAGAAATTAGCTTGAAGCTTCACCTTTGATGCTGTTTTTAGTCTGATTTTCATGGTTTGGGAACAGAAAAATCTCTTGATTAGCTTCAAACGGACAAAGCTGCATAATAAAAAGCGGCCCACCTACCGCTCCACTGACCAAAGAACAGGGCCACCAACATACGACACGAAAAAGTGCAGAAGAAAAAGTGCAGTGCAGAAGTTTCTCCGCCAAAGCTTTAAAAATGTAAAAAAATACGAGCCATGAATGCTTCTGATTTCAGACAATCATAAAACCAGAGTGAATTTTGTTATCTTCTCTGGTTTCCACATTTTTAAATGGGATTGTTGGTACTTAGAATTGTTCTAAGGGTTCTAATCTGCATAAGACCCAACTTCTTACTCTTTTCATTTACCTGTTGGTCTTCTTCTGGGTGTTCTGGTATCATTTTGCTTCCAATTTAAAAACGGTGTGCTCATCTGTTCTGTGTGTTACTTGCTGCTCTCCTCACCGTACCTCACTTCACAAATGTTTCTGTGCTGATGTGTTCTAGTCTGTATCTGTAACTTCTACTGCTGCTCCAGGCTTCACTGTAATAAAAATAAAAGAAATATAAGTGCGGTGCTGTTTCCCGCTTCCAAGTACTGATGGGTTCTACCATCAATAGGTGGGTTTTTTTTTGTAGATTTCCAAATATTTCTTACTTTTTTTATGTTTGTTTTTATTGTTTAAGTTTTATAGTTTTTTTTTGTGAATTTTTTGTTGTTTACCCTGCGAGTGTGGAAGTTATACTGATAAATTTACATTCGGTTTTACCTAGGTCTATTGACAGGTCACAAATTTGAAGTGACATTAGGGGCAAGGTTAACTTTGCAGGCTTCCAGACTCAATTCATTTCAATTCATCAATTTACGACCTGTTGACTTACATTTGCCTTGCTCCTGCTCACCCTATCTTTATGCGGCTTAAATAATATATACAGCCGCAGGTAAATTGAAATGTTTTAAGTTTTGCGGTTGACTGAGAATACCTGCATACGTACATACATATATGTGCATATGTTTGTATAAATATATTTATAAGAACAAAGTCAAAAACTAAAAACTTGTTGTGCTTCAATTACTGCGTGAGCAAGGGGGGGCGGTCGGTCGGTAAAATGTAATTTAATATTCTTTGAGAAGTCTCAAGGTTAACCAAAACAGCAGCTGGCGAAATGACATAAAACTTGTGACAAATTTTCGTTAGTTTAGGTTTTTGGTAGGAGTGTGAAAAAGTTGCAAAAAATATAAGTAACTGTTCGATTTCTCAATGTCCGGTTAGTCATTTTGGCCTATCTGCAGGAACAAACTTAACCGCCGGATCAGTCCTGATTAAATTATCAATAGACAATCTGCTGAATGCTTTGTAATTTTATAAAGAAGCAATCAAGTATATATATTCTTGATCAGCATAAAGAGCTGAGTTGATTTAGCTTTGTCCGACCGTTTCTAAGCTATCTCCTCCGTCAGTTTGAAAGGTATCTGCACCAAACTTTGCAAGAAGTCTTTAAGTACAGAAATGCTAAGCATTTGTACAAGCCGGCCGGATCGGAAGACTATAGCATGTAGCTGTCATAGGAACGATCGGTCGAAAAACTAGTTTTAGTAAGAAAAACCTTTTTGTTTTCAATGGAAACGCCTTTTAACTTTGTATTTCTTCGATTGCTAGGCTCTCCCATGATTTTACCATGTTTGGTCAAGATCGGACATATATATATAGCTGTCATAGAAAAGTTGAGTCTGAAAAGTAGTCTTAATAAGAAAAACTTTTTTATTTTAAGAGGAAATATTCTTAAAATCGGCATTTATATATTTTATATGTTTTTACACAATTCTACAAATTTGTGTCAAAATCGGATGACTATAGCATATAGCTGCAGTACGAATGAGCGGTCGAAAAATTAGTTTTAGTAGGAAAAACTTTTTTGTTTTCAATGGAAACGCCTCCAAACTTTGTATTTCTTAATTTACTGTGCCTTTCCATGATTCCACCAAGTTTGGTCGAAATCGGACATCTATTTGGTATGGCTGTCATAAAAAAGTAGAGTCTGAAAAGTAGTCCTAATGAGAAAAACTTTTTTGTTTTCCAAGGAAATGCCCTTAAAATTGGCATTTATATATTTTTTATGCTTTTACACAATTCTACAAATTTTTGTTAAAATCGGACGACTATAGCATATAGCTGCAGTAAGAATGAGCAGTCGAAAAACTAGTTTTAGTGAGAAAAACTTTTTTTTTTAAAATGGAAACGCCTCCAAACTTCTTACATGTACGTTTGTTAGGCTTTCCCATGATTCCACCAAGTTTGGTCGAAATCGGACATCTATATGGTAAAGCTCCCATAGAAAAGTAAGCTTCGAAAAGTAGAATTAGTAAGAAAAAATGTATGAGTTCTTCCTGATTAATCTGAAAAAATCTGTAAACTATAGTTCAAGCAATGCAGGATGGTGCAAGGCATTGCATTTGTCCAACCAAACTATAACCAGATCCACTGCCCACTACCCACAAGGCATTTGTGCTCAGCCCACAACTATGCATTAAAATCCTTTCATCTTGGCTGTTTGAATTGCTTCATTAAAATGTGTACTCATCTCTCTCGCAATCCCTGCATAATTTGTATCATTTTTTTTTTACAAAAAGCTAATATTACATTTTAATGGGTCCTTCGAGCCGGATTTGTGCATTCCTGTGTACTTACAGCGCTAATCTAGGTATACAAATACTTATTATTTTTATTGTGAAGAAAACGCTTCGACTTTTTCACCCCTTTAGAAAAAAAAAACAAATTGTAAAATGCTTTGTAAGCGGCTTATTTTTTTTTTGTCCGTGGGAGTTGTGCAGCTTTTCATTCACAATCGACGGAAGTATCGAAAAGCTTGTCAGAGATAATTTCCCGTCTATAAAAAGAAGTTGAAGCTCTGAAAACCGTAGCGTCCTTGTCCTTGTTGGCCTTGGGTTTCGCCTCTGCGCCTTTTTTTGTTTTGTCCATGCTGTGGGCGCTTAATTAAAATTAATGAAATGCGTTGCCTTTACATCCTTTTTTTATACATACATATATATATGGTGACAAACCTACAAGCTGCAGCTGCAGCTGGTAAATATTTTCAAGTCAGTTAATTAAGTGGTGAAACAGCTTCGCCTTCTAATGAAGCTTGATCAGGTGATGGACCCACTATTTTGGCGAATTGGTTTTCTCGATGCTGATTTCCATTTGCCCTGACCTTTAGTTTGCATGTATGATGCTTTGCCTTGAAAAGCCCCATTAAAGTGGAGAACTGCTGCTGGGCTGCCATAAAGTTTTTAACCACTGCACCCCAAAACGAAATGCACGGCACTCTTTAAGGCTAAAATGTGCATCTGTTGCTGGGAGCGGGACACACAGTGGTGGTAACATTAAGCTGAAGCTGTCCCGTTTCATAAATAACATAAAATGCACCAACGCCTGGCAATTTCACAAATTCGAAATGCCAGTGAAGCTCACAGAACAGAATGCAGCTAGGCTAGGCGAGAGGGGAAGGTGCATTTTTCCACTGTAATGCCAGCTAGAAATTGTTTTGAGTTACTTTAAGGTGGAAAAGCAAGAGCGAAAGGTAATCAAATTTGGGGGACATGTAATAAAAGTAAGCAATTTCACTAAATGATCAAACTACCGTGTGCACCAGGGACTCAGACGGGTACTTGGCCCTATCCAACATCGGTGTTTACGCGGAAATCCTTTTGGCATTTGTTGTCACAGCACGGATGGTTGTACCTGTTTATTTTTTCTGTATTTTTATACTCTGTACCGAAGGTACATAGAGTATTATAAGTTTGTGCAAAAGTATGTAACATCCAGAAGTAAGCATCTCCGACCCCATAAAGTATATATATTCTTGATCAGTATCAACAGCCGAGTCGATATAGCCATGTCCGTCTGTCCGTCTGTCCGTCTGTCCGTTCGTCCGTCTGTCCGTCTGTCTGTCCGTATGAACGCACAGATCTCAGAGATGGTAAGAGATAGAGGTTTGACATGTATGGGACATATGCTTCTTATGTCTGCAGGCAGATCAAGTTTATTTTCAATTTTGGCCACGCCCCCTCCCGCCCCCGCAATTTAGAAAAAACGTCATATCTCCCACAGTTTTGAAGATAGATGGCTTGTTCCTTCTGGACATATTTAGTTATTAGGATAACTTATCGATCCGCCAAAGAAAGGAAGAAGATCGGATGAACGGTTTTCGAGCTATGATCAAAAGACAAATTTTCTTGGTACAGAGTATGTTATAGTCGGGCTTGACCGACTTTCTTTCTTGTTATTAAGCGAAAGGAGGTGAAGTCTTTAACTTGGTAATAAGTTGGGAAAAGCTCTGCCCATTTGGCTTGTATTTTCTTATTGAAGGCAGAAGAGGTAGACTGCACTATATGAATATATGTATATAGATTAGGTAGTTCCTTAAGTTGCTTAATGAGGCCGGGGTAAACATATATATATAATTTTCATAGCATATTTTTATACCCTTGCAAAGCGTATTATAATTTTGCCCAGAAGTTTGCAACGCATAGAAATATTCATTTCCGACCCCATAAACTATATATATTCTTGATCAGGGTGACGAGCTGAGTCGATTGAGCTTTGTCCGTCCGTCTGTCCGTCCGTCTGTCTGTTTCTACCCGAACTAGTCTCTCAGTTTTGAAGCTATCGAGCTGAAATTTTGCACAGAGTCTTCTTTTTGCTGCACACTACTAATATGTGGGAACCGACCGGATCGGATGACTATATCTCATAGCTCCCATAGAAACAATCGGTGGGAAAACTAGTTTTAGTGTGAAAAACTTTTTTCTTTTCAATGGAAACATCTCCAAACTTTGTAATCGTAGGTTTTCTATGTTCTTTTACAATTCTACCAAGTTTTACTAAAATCGGACAACTATATGGTATAGCTGCCATACAAAAGATAGGTCTGAAAAACAGTTTTATTTAGAAAACTATTTTGTTTTTAATGGTAGCAGCCTGCAATTTGGCGTTTGACAGTTTCACATGCTTTCACACAGTTCTACAAACTTTTGACCAAATCGGATGACTATATCATATAGCTTCCATACGAACGATCGGTCGGAAAATGGGAAAAAGAGTATTTTTTGAAAATATATAAGCGAGCACTTGCAAGGATATAAAAACTTCGGCACAGACGAAGTTAGCTTAGCTTTCTCGTTCTTTCTGTGTTTTCACTTTCTGAAAATCACCTTAAAATAAGTAAAAATTACTTTATTTG
The DNA here is from genome assembly GCA_035044985.1 of Lordiphosa fenestrarum. NCBI lineage: Eukaryota > Metazoa > Arthropoda > Insecta > Diptera > Drosophilidae > Lordiphosa > Lordiphosa fenestrarum. Next base: position 831,461 of record JAWNNO010000297.1, on the reverse strand, counting down.
CCAACTTTAGTTTATTTTACATTTTCGCCACGCCCCCTTCCGACCCCCCATTTAAAGAAAAACTTCGTATCTACCAAAATTTTATAGATAAAAGGTTCGTACCTTCTGGACATGCTTAGTAGTCAGTATTATTTATTGGTTTGGATGAGCGACAGTTGAGTTATAGGCAAAATATACATTTTTGATGGGCAGCATTGGCTGGAAACAGCAATGGGCAGCACTTAACACTTTTTGTGGTAAATGAAAACTTTGTTATGTTCGGCCCTGACCGTCTTTCTTACCTAATTCCTTTCTAAAATGTAGAAAATATATTCTCTTAACTGAAAAAATATTTAGTGAATCGCCCCTTTCGACTCTTTTTTCAGGTGAATTTCTTAATTCTAAGGCGATTTCGAATGCATACGAAACGTGGCGCAAATTTCCCATGAATCTGTGGTAAAGGCACAATTAAATCTATATTAAAGCACAAAAAAGGAAAAGCGATTATCTTCCACTAGAGATGGGCCAAGAGATTCCGAGAAATAATCGACCCTATTGTATTTTCCTGATATTTCGTTTTATTATTTATGGGCCCTAATTAGGCACATATTTTCGTAGTATTATCGTAAATGCAGACTAGTTGGGATAAAGCCTTGTTTGGCTCTCGTCTTCTTCATTTCACCTGGCCGTGTGCATGTCTATGCGCGTTTACTTTGATGCTGGCTCTGGTTGTGCCTTTCATCAGTTAACTGCGTTGTGTGTGTGTGTGTGTGTGTGTTTACGTCCCACTCAGAGAGCTCTGCATATTTCAATGTGGGTTGCAAAAATATTTGTTGCCTGCAGCACCGCTATAGTCGTAGCTTGCAAGGTAGCAAAAGCTGTTATGCTTATTATACACGAACCCAACCTGTGAACCAAAGCCCCACACATCTATATACATATGCACACACACACACACACAGACATAACGTACGCATATGCCGAACAACATTTTAAGTGAAATTGCCCAAAAGCACAAAATAAAATACCGACATGCTGACATGCTCGACTTTGGAAATATCCAGCAAAAAGTTTTACTAAACCATTTGTCAGTGTATACGGCTGCTTAAAGTGTATGCACACCCAATGTGGTTCTTTCGAACTGTGACCGCCATAAGCCCAAATTACATTTCACATTTCATTCTTTTATTTTACTTTTGTTTTTTACAGTTACCTTCCATTAATTCTGCATCCAAAATTGTTACATAATATACATTAAATTTTGAGATTATCAACCAGTTCTTGAATCTTGTTTGTACCTTTCGTATAATCATCGTATGCCCGTCATCAATGTATCGTCAATAACAGGGAATGCGGTGCCTCTTTTCTAAGTGTTATGCCTGGAATTCCATTCCAAAATTGTTATAAAATATATACTTAATTTTGATGGTTCTTTTTGGGATCTTACTATGCTTCAGCGTGCTTTGTGTGGGTTACGCGTCTGTTCCGGAAAATATATGCGTGTTGGTGGATATCTTGCAAGGACTTGGTTTTTCTTTACAAACTTAAAACGAACATCAACTCAACTGGGTGTAAGAAGTAACCATTATGCCAGTCTTCTTCTCCTCCTCCTTGGATTGTATATTCGCAGGAACTTGTTCATCTTTCTGGTTTCCTACAAGGGGAACACAACAAATTTAGCACAAGTCAAGAATTTTGTTAGGTTTTTGTCCAAAAATTGTCCAACCTTTTTATTTGAATTCAACTTTATTTTCTTTTATTTTTAAATTATTGCTCTCGCACCAAGTTAGGTCGAGTATGGCTTGAAATTTGGTTCATGGCTTGTTAGGATTATACAAAATTCCAATTTTAATTCAAGAGAATTTGTATAAAAAAGCAAAAACATAGAACAACAAGTTGCGTATTGCAGCATGGATCTGGTTATGTTCGGTGGATGCTATCTCTCAAGTGTCCCGCCCAGTGTATATACTCCTCCATGCATTTCCAATCATTTCCAGGTCATCATATTTTGCGTGTTTCGGTTGTCGATGTATGTATACTTACTTGCCTCCAGGGGCGAGAAAAGGAATGCTGCTGCACCAGGATTGGCAATGCCTGAATGGTTTTTGTGAGCTACGAACTGCATTCATTATTGCCTGTGGCACGGGCGGGGCATATTTAGGGGTCCAGGTTGTACTGTTTTTGCGCCTTTGGCTTAAAGCGCACAGCCAAAAAAAAGAAAAACCGTCAAGATGAAATCGTGTATGTTACATCTATTCCAATTATCGTCACCCAACATTATACGCAATCTTGTTACCCACCTTATTGACATTTATTGGTCATGGCCAATTTGTTTTAACAATTTCGTTTATATTGATTTTCATTTTTTTCTCGTTTTCTTATTCTCGTTGCAGCGATACGTGAGTATGACCAGCCATTTTGTGTGTATGTATTTATTATATAAATATTTAAAACGTGAAACCGCATCCCGAACAAGGCAAGTTAATGCATATTAATGCCTGATCTGATATGCGTGCCATGGGATTTACGTAAAGGTTTAATCATAATTATTGAAAGCGTTGCGACTAATCTCTTAATATCAACTAGAACTAATTGAAAACTGAATTGGAGTGAATCAATTTTCGTTGTTTATACGGTTAAGCACAAATGGAACAATCTTTTCACCTGGAACGCGGCGGCATTGTGTCATTGTGTCAACCATTGTAATCATATTTCCTTTCTAAACATAACAGGAAAAAAGGCAAGGCAAGGATACTGACAAGTGTGTGTGTGTGTGTGTGTGTGGAAGGGTAGGTGGCCAGGGGTGACGCTTTTCTCGGTGTCACCAGAAGAAGAAGGGGAACAAAAAATTGTATAGAAATTCAACGGAAAATCGTTTAGATATTTTTTTTATTTGTTATATTTTATTATGCGTGGGGGGAGGTATATTCATTTTGTGAAGGGTTTGAGGTTCCATATCAAGGAATTCTTCGATCGTATTTATAATTTTCTTACACTCGAATCGGATTCAAGTGCGAAATAAAAACGAAGTAATAAAAGGGATTTGGGGAATGGGTAACGACAATATTATGTTATTATTATGATACAGCTACCTGAATCAATTTGTGGAGCCACTTCCTTAGAAGGGAAGAGAAGAAGAGAGAAAAGGGATAACTTAAGAATGAAGGGAAGAAGAACAATTAAAGAAAAGGGAAGAAAGAATGAAAAAGCCGGTAGAAAGAAGCTACCTAAATCAGTTTGAAGATCTACTTTCTTAGGAAGGAATACAAACTATGAAAAAAAAGCAGAAAACCCAAAGGGCGGAGAGAGAGAAGAAAGAAAAGGAAGGGGAGAAAGGGAAGAAAGAGAGAAGAAGACGGTAACAATAGGAGAATATAGCTGTTGGTTGAAAAGAAAGAGGGAAAAAAGAAAGAAAACGGAAAAAAAACAGCATAAGAGAAAGCAAGGACAAAGAAAGAAACAAACAAAGAAAGAAAGAGAAAGAAAGAAAGAAAGAAAGAAGAAAGAAAGAAGAAAGAAAGAAGAAAGAAAGAAAGAAAGAAGAGGAAAGAAAGAAAAAAGAAGAAAGAAAGAAAGAAAGAAGAAAGAAAGAAGAAAGAAAGAAGAAAGAAAGAAGAAAGAAAGAAAGAAAGAAAGAAAGAAAGAAAAGAAAGAAAGAAGAAAGAAAGAAGAAAGAAAGAAGAAAGAAAGAAGAAAGAAAGAAGAAAGAAAGAAGAAAGAAAGAAGAAAGAAAGAAGAAAGAAAGAAGAAAGAAAGAAGAAAGAAAGAAGAAAGAAGAAGAAAGAAAGAAAGAAAGAAGAAGAAAAGAAAGAAGAAAGAAAGAAGAAAGAAAGAAGAAAGAAAGAAGAAAGAAAGAAGAAAGAAAGAAAGAAGAAAGAAAGAAGAAAGAAAGAAGAAAGAAAGAAGAAAGAAAGAAGAAAGAAAGAAGAAAGAAAGAAGAAAGAAAGAAGAAAGAAAGAAGAAAGAAAGAAGAAAGAAAGAAGAAAGAAAGAAGAAGAAAGAAGAAAGAAAGAAGAAAGAAAGAAAGAAAGAAAGAAGAAAGAAAGAAGAAAGAAAGAAGAAAGAAAGAAGAAAGAAAGAAGAAAGAAAGAAGAAAGAAAGAAGAAAGAAAGAAGAAAGAAAGAAGAAAGAAAGAAGAAAGAAAGAAGAAAGAAAGAAGAAAGAAAGAAGAAAGAAAGAAGAAAGAAAGAAAGAAGAAAGAAAGAAGAAAGAAAGAAGAAAGAAAGAAGAAAGAAAGAAGAAAGAAAGAAGAAAGAAAGAGAAAAGAAAGAAGAAAGAAAGAAGAAAGAAAAAAAAGAAAGAAAAGAAAGAAAGAAGAAAAAGAAAGAAAGAAGAAAGAAAGAAGAAAGAAAGAAGAAAGAAAGAAAGAAAGAAAGAAAGAAAGAAAGAAAGAAAGAAGAGAAAAGAAGAAAGAAGAAAGAAAGAAGAAAGAAAAAAGAAAGAAGAAAGAAGAAAGAAAGAAAGAAAGAAGAAAGAAAGAAGAAAGAAAGAAGAAAGAAAGAAGAAAGAAAGAAGAAAGAAAGAAAGAAAGAAAGAAGAAAGAAAGAAGAAAGAAAGAAGAAAGAAAGAAGAAAGAAAGAAGAAAGAAAGAAGAAAGAAAGAAGAAAGAAAGAAGAAAGAAAGAAGAAAGAAAGAAGAAAAGAAAGAAGAAAGAAAGAAGAAAGAAAGAAGAAAGAAAGAAGAAAGAAAGAAGAAAGAAAGAAGGAAGAAAGAAAGAAGAAAGAAAGAAGAAAGAAAGAAGAAAGAAAGAAGAAAGAAAGAAGAAAGAAAGAAAAAAAAGAAGAAAGAAAGAAGAAGGAAGAAAGAAATATAGAACGTAACAGCAAATAGTTATAAAACGGAAGACGAAGAATGAAGATGCTTGCGTCTTCGGAAGAAAGAAAGATCAAAAAGAAGATATAAGATAAAGAAAGAAGAAGACGGAAAAAGAAAAAGTAGAAAGTTGAAGACAGAACAAGAAAAGGAAGAAAGATGAAGACAGAAGCAGAAAAAGAAGAAAGTGAAAGTGAAGACAGAAAAAATAGATGAAGACAGCAGAAGAGGAATGAAAGATAATAAAAACAGGAATAAGTAAGAAAAGAAGAAAAGAAAATAGAAAGAAAGACAGAAAGAAAGAAAATATAGAAGGAAGAAGAAAGAATGAAAGGAAACTGAAAGAATTGGAGTAAGTAAGATTGAAAGAATGGAAGAGGCTACAAGGAAACAATAAAAAAGAAAATAAAGAATAAAAAAAAACAGGCGAAGAATACAGAAAAGGTGAAAGAAAGCGAAGAAGAAAGAAAAAAACGAACAAACTGAAGACTGAGAAAACTTAAAGAAGAAGAAAGACCACAAAAGGGAATGGAATTTTGAACTTAAGCAATGCACTCCAACACAGTACCTCTTCATTAAAGGGTATTCCCTATTTGCCCCTTTACTTTGCCCTCGTTCATTCTTTAGCTTCTTGTTGCCATTGTGTATTACGCATACGCCGCGTTGTCGACCGACTCTTTTGTGTGTGCGGGGTTGTGTGTCTGCTAATGTTTCCTTCCTATCCAGCTGTACTTGTGTGTGTGTGGTTTTGTGTGAGCCACACAAAAAGGATCCAAAAAAATAAAAATACAAGACGAAAAATAACACCTGCCGTTTAAAGCCCAGTGATTGCAAGGCAATGTCAATACCTGTATAAAAATTGTTGTGAAATTGATATTGATATTATGCAATGGCAAATGAAAATGAAAATATTCAGCCATCATTGTTGTGGCGATGATTTCTGATGAGCCTTCAACCCGACACAGAAACCCCGAATTGCATGCCCCCCTTTTATTGTTGTTGCTGTTGCTGTTGAGTTGAGGCAAATTGTTATAACTTGAAATTTATTGTTGGACTTCCAGAGTATTTATCTAGTCGTGTCCGCTTCAGTTCCTGCAATTCCGCAACCAAATAACTCAAAACAGACAGCCGGTGTGAGTTGCCGGCAAAAGCCAATCAAAATATATGTGCGCCACAGGACATTTGCTCTGCATCAATGTCGCGGCATATGCTGCATATATTGAAATCCAAATTAGCGGTGAAACTGCAACACGCACTCTTCTGGCGAATCATTCGAAAAGGATATACTGAGTGAAGGTTCTGGGAAATGTTTTATTAAGCCTACCAGGACCCAGGTCCCCTGGCAGCAGTTTCTTTAATGAGAAATGTCTCTGAGAAGGTAAAAAGCTTTCAGGAATTCAATATAAACTGTTTACCTCCTCCAGATTCTAAAAATGGCATCACCTGGTAGTGTTGCTCTACAATTTCAAGGCTTACAGTCTCCGCTACCAGCATGCGGCCGTAGCCGTGCTTTGTTTTTCTTTTCTTTCTTGCCACTTTTCCTGGAATGCAATTCATTTGCAGGCAGCTTTCATTAGCATCTCGTTCAATGCTTTATTATAAATATAGGGAAACTCTATAAAAGGTTTGCCCAGAATTTTTCGTGGTTTTCCAACGTGTTTCTCTCTCCTGTTTTTTTTTTTTGTGTTTGACTTGTAGAAGTCAGCTTAAGCTGTTGGCTGTTTATTATCATGCTTTACTTGCTCTCCTCACACCGTCAAACCCCCGGCCCCCTACGTCATGTTGACATTAAAAATGTAAGCGCTTTAATATTTCATATTACGCATACGACATGTTGCGCCATTTTTATCTATGCATGTGTGTGTGTGTGTGTGTGTGTGTGTGTGACATTTAAATGAATTTTCAATAATTTCGTTGTCGGTTTTCTCTCTGCGTGTGTGTGTGTGTGTGTGTGTGTGTGTTGCTGGCGCACAGCAGGCGATAGAGTTGGCCACCAACAAGCACTTAGCGCCTAGACAGAGGCTGCCTGGTAACCACTGTACCAACTCCCGAAAATGCCATTTGTGCAAATCTAATAAAGAGCGAACCGCATTAAATTTGACGACAAAGCATGAGGCGGGCAAGAGGCGTTACGTGGGAACGCACGTGTCAATTGACAGCGCCAACGATGATGGCACCGACTTTCATTATGAAAACGGAGAAAAGAAAAGTGGGGAAAACATAAATGAAACATGAATTACAAATGGTGTAACAGTTTGAGCTAGGTAAATATCCTGTAAACCAAAGAAACTGCAGTGCATAGATGTGCATTGCGAAATCCAGTTAGTTGATAAAGCCCAACTTTAGGTTGCCACAAAAACTGTGGCCTACTTTTCAGCATCAATTTCTTAAAGCCCGGTACCAAACGACCCTTGATGATTCCTCTCGCAGCTGAATTTCAGAAGAAAAAAAAATCAACATGCAAATCCTTCGTTAACTGGCAAATGTATGACACATTTCGTTGAGGTGGGATTTTCACAGCAGGCAAAGGCCAAAGCATACGCATCTCCGGCATTTCTCGTCCCTCTCTCTCTGTCTCTCTTTCTGTGTGCGTCTGTGTGTGCGTGTAGTTTAGACCAAATTAACATATCACAAAGCCCGCAGCCTGAGTCTCTGGCAAACAGCTCTGCTTGACTTGCCACTTTGAGATGGCTGCTGCCTGAAGGCCCTGTAGACCTAGCCAGGCGTTGGCTTTGGGCCATTGACTCATTGTTGGCCCTCAAACTGCAGTCAAGTTCTCTGTGTGAAGCGAAGAATGACGGCTAAAGGCGTTTGTTGTCGTCATGGCTCGTAATATTTATTGCCATCTGAATGTCACAACTTTAAAAACATTTTTGCGTGAGCAAATATTTGACACACCAGTGCACAGTGGGTCGAAGTCGGGTCGCGTTATTGGTCAATAAAACACGAAAGCTGTTGGGGTCAATCAATTGGCTTAAGTTTTTACCGATACGCGCTACTCAGTACTCCAAGTATTCCAAGTATTTTAAAACCAGTGCTGGAAACTAATTACTGGATATTTAGTATTCGATACTCAGTATTCGATACTAGGGACTAATCACTCGATACTAATTACTTGATACTCAGTATCCGATATTAAGTACTCGTTGCCCAGTACTTGATACTCAGCACTCGATACTTAGTACTGGACATTAACTGCTCCATACTCAGTACTCGATAATTCGATACCAAGAACTGGATACTGGATACACTTGATACTTAGTACTTTGCACTTACTGCTTGATACTCACTACTCGGCACTAGCTACTCTACATTCGATACTAAGAACTCAATACTCGATTATACGTAACACTTACTGCTCGATAATCAGTACTCGATATTCGATACTCGATGCTCAGTACTCGAAACTCAGTACTCGACACCCGATATGCCCGATATTCGATACCAAAAACTCGAAACTCAGTACTTTATACTCGATATAATCGATGCTAATTACTCCATACTAAGTACTCGATAAAGCGTGACGCGTGACGCTGAAATCAAACGCGTGTGCCGTCCCCACTGTACGGGGGCTCAAGAGCCAAAAAGCTACAGCAGCCACCACGCCAAAGCTCTAAGTTGAACTAAGCTTACTCTTGTGCAAGGCACCCACTCACTATTAAGCCCGGCTGATTAATGAAAAATTGAAATTTCATTCATTCCGTCGCGTTTTTGCGCTGCCGCCAGCCACTTGAAACAAAAAGATAAAATGTTTCATTGTCTGCGCTGAATGCAGGTAATATATTTCTCTTCTTTTATTTTATTTGTTTGTTCCATGTTGCTCCCAACCTGCCTCCCTCCCTCTCCACCCCCCTGGTTTCCTTTTGATTTGTATTATTACTGTTGTTTGTGTGTGTGTGTGTGTGTGTGTGTGTGTGTGTGTAAGTTGCCTGCATTTTTCTTTTGCTGCAGACAATAAAAAGCATTTCATTTGAATAATGTGAAAACATTTTGTTAGACACTGTCTCGTTTTTCTTCTGTTTTTTGTCTCTTTCCATCAGAAATACTTTACATGTGTGTATGCTCGTCCCGCTCTAGCGCTGATTGCCCAATTGATAGACAGTCAGTCAGTCAGGCAGTCAGTTATTGTAGGTCATTGGATTTGTCAGAGATTGGTAGAAGTGGAATTTATTTTAATATAGCAAAGCAATGCAGCAGATACACTATTTTTAGTTGGGTAATAAAGCATAGCTATTTCCTACCTACTTCTCATTCTAGAACAGTCGTTTTTATATTATTATAAAGCTGAAATAGCTGTACAGTATGCATCTTACAAACGTAGGAGTACTATTTTTGGTGTTGCACTCAACTAAAAACGACAAGTTGTTCACAAAAGTGCTTAGATTAGTGTCTAATTGAACACGAATCTTCGGTTTTGCCCCTTTTTGAAGTAACTTTAAGTAAATATTGCTTACACAGCCTAAAAAGCCAAGCCCAGCTCCTCTCAATCTCTCGGCTTGTGTGCTTCTAATTTTAACTTTGAGTAGCTTTTTCATGGCCAATTATTTCAAAGCTGTTGCCAATTGCTTGTGAAGATGACCGGGTGTGTAGGTTTATAAAGAAACAACAACCCAGTAACTCTTAAACAGCTGCCACACACACACTACCCGCTGCACCACAACCTTGTATTAGAGATAAAAATCGGAAAATCCGAGACCCTTTCTTTTTCTTTTCTGATAAAAAAAGAAGCTAAATTGCATATATAAAAGAGTTTGTACCTGCAGATTGGCAATTTATGCATCAAATGGTTGAAACTGTTCTCGAAATAACTTTTTCCTTCACGTTTGACATAATATCTAAAGTTCCAGTGGACTGATGAACTTTAAATTTTGTGTGGGACTTTCTTATGTTTGCTTGTCTCTGTGGATGTAAAAATTTGAATTATGAGAATTTTAAAAAATATTTTAAATTTGAAAAATGCCAAAAAAAATTATTCTTTTTTAACTAAAAGGCGATTATTTTGTAAAAAATTAGGTATCCTAGTTAGGAATCTATATATGTAGGTTTTTCTGATGACTAGAATGGCTGAAATCGTGTCATGTTGAAGTTTTCATGTATACAAAATCAAACAAGAAAGAAAGTCGGTCAAGCCCGACTATAACATACTCTGTACCAAGAAAATTTGTCTTTTGATCATAACTCGAAAACCGTTCATCCGATCTTCTTCATTCCTTTGGCGGATCGATAAGTTATCCTAATAACTAAATATGTCCAGAAGGAACAAGCCACCATATTGCGGGGGCGGGAGGGGGCGTGGCCAAAATTGAAAATAAACTTGATCTGCCTGCAGACATAAGAAGCATATGTCCCATACATGTCAAACCTCTATCTCTTACCATCTCTGAGATCTGTGCGTTCATACGGACAGACAGACGGACGGACAGACGGACAGACGGACGGACGGACAGACGGACAGACGGACATGGCTATATCGACTCGGCTGTTGATGCTGATCAAGAATATATATACTTTATGGGGTCGGAGATGCTTCCTTCTGGATGTTACATACTTTTGCACAAACTTATAATACTCTATGTACCTACGGTACAGAGTATAAAAATGGACGGTAAATTATTTTGCTATGTATTTGTTTTATTAAAACTTTGCTCTTCTTAGCAACTTTCCAATATCTGTTGAATGAAACCAAGTATGCAACTGGGTTCCTCATTTCCCTGCTCATAGTTTTCTGCAGACAGCTGATCGAGTAACTTTTTCAGTCGACGCAATTGCCTTTTATCCTCGCTCAAAGCATCCAACACTCTGTGGGCCACATTCTGCAATAGTCCCAGACGTCTCAACAGACGCATCACACGACGCTCAAACTTGTTTCTCCTTCGTCGTATCTGTCGCAACTTTCTGTCCCTTTTATAGGTCACAAAATCATTAAAGGCTATTTGTATTTCAATGAGAGTTCTTAGTAACTTTTCCGGCCTGGGCAACTCCTGGTTAGCCGCCGCCTGCAAGCGTTGCCATTTGGTCATGAATTCTGCATCCGCCAATTGCTCCTTATTGGGTGGCTGATTCGTTAGCTCTTGACTGCGCCAGCGATACAGCTCGTACCAACGCAGATGAGCCACGAATGGGTCGAGGGAATGACTAAATGTTGGTGTCGCCGCCACTGCAGCGAGCAGCCCCCAAGCAACTAGGCAAAGCAACTGCATAATGAAACAAAATGAGAAAAAAAGCACTGTGAGGCAGGCAAATTAAAGCCGGTCGCTTATATAGCGTACCCAACTGATAAGCGACGCTATTTATTTTCTCTTCTGATTTATGCGCCACGTGAGTTTAATTGCATTTCTTAAACACAAAACTTATTTATGGCTCGCGCTCTTAGAGGCCCTTCTCCAGTGTTGCTTGCATGGCACGCAGCATTTCCGGCAATAGGGCCACATGCTTATCCACACAATCAAGTGAGCAGCGCTCCAGATTAGCACCGCCTCCTCCATCCTCTCCCGCCGTTGCATGCAACCGACACTGATGCATGCAACGTTCCAGCTGCGATTCAAATTCGCTTAGCTCTTGCTGCACATAACAACGGGCCCGGGTCAAGGGCAACTGGCAACGGTCCACACAACGTTGCACTGCCTCGGCACTGGCATCCGTGTCCGAGCAACAGCTTGTGGCACACGCATGCATCTTCAGCTGCAACTGACGCAAATGGTCACGGTCCAGGTCGTCGATAGCATTGATTATGGCATTATCAATGCGCTCGCGCTGTTCGCCCAAACTGGGATTATTCGCATCGCTCACAGTGGGAATCATTGTGTGGTTGATAGAAGATAGAATTGGAATGGAATGGAAAAGGGTTGCTGGGTTAAGAAAAGTCCAGGTAACGCCTACTGCGAAAGTTTTAACAGATAATTTTCACCCAAAAGTGTAGAAACGGAATGCTAATAGTAGAAATGCCATTAAAAACGGCTTTATCGTGAATATTCTATCTCAAATACTGTTCCATTCCAGTGTTTCACTCACTTAAATTAATAAACTAACATGTTTTCAGCTTCACTCATGTTTTAACTATTTAAAAAAATTATATATCGTGGTTCAAAACCGGTTTGCAGCCCTGGTTTTTATTAGTTTTCGAGTTTAAGGAGTGGCGACCGTGACCAAAAATTTTGTATCTTCTCAACTCAACACACTTCTTTCTCACTTGTACAATGCCCAAAAAGTATACCAATTTGCCAGTCTTCATACCTCAAGTATCGAGTGAGGGAACAATATATATTATACAAGCTACCTTTGTGCCTTTCGGGCTTCAAATACCAAAACAAAGTAATTGCTGCTTGTTCATGTTCATGTGGGTCACCCATAGTGGTCGGTTGCATAATCAATTAGATTGGTGGTTAAAGTTAGTCGAAGTCACACTAGCCCTAAACTATGATCAATAATGGTCTTAAATAATTGAACGATTATTTGCCAACTTCAAATACAAATATTGTCAAATACTGGTGGAATGAACTGGTCGACAAGTGATAAATAATAGAGTTTTGTAACACGCTGAATAAATTGCTTTCAGTTGATGGAAAACACAAAAAAAGTTGATACAAATGAATTGTGACAGACGATTTCTTATCTTCTAGACAGATAAACATAGATTTTACTCTGCTAATTGTTAGTTTATGTGACAGATAGCTTATTGTAGCAGATGTGAAATCGGCCCTTCATTGTTAACTGTATTGAGAATGGGAAATTGGTTCTCACTTTTTAAATCTGACATATTTTGATATCCTTGATACTAGTTTTATTCCTTGCTGGATCTTAATTCAGAGCTTTAAACTTTGGCATCGATTTCTGATGGCAATTTTGACTGTCACGGTTGCCAACTTTTCATTTTCGCCATCTTAGACTTAAACTAGTTTAAGTATTTAAAAATGAAGTATAAGATTGGTTTCTACACAGCCCCAAAGCCCATCCTTTGGATGATTTTCAGCTCCGTTGGATGATAAAAAGGATAATAAAGTCATATCCCGTCCAAATGGATCTTTTTGTTTTTCTGGGTAGGAAATAAGTTCAATAAATCTAAATCTAATTACTAAAAAAGTTACCTAGTGTTTTCCAAAACCTCACAAAAAAATTGAAATTTTTTTTCAAAAATGTTGAATTTTTTTTTCAAAAGTTTTGAAGTTTTTTTTTAAAAATTTTGAAATTTTTTTTCAAAAATTTCCAAAAAAATTTTTTTTTTCATTTTTTAAACTATTTTCGACGAATTCTGCTTTCTCAACCAAAACTGCAAGTTATACTTGCTTAAAACAGATCGTTTTCGCACTGTTTAAGTGCTTTGATGAGAAAGGCGAGGCTGGAAACAGATTAGGCTTATTGAAAAGCAATTAAAAGAGAGGCGCAAACCCGATCGAAGCGTATTGCTCCCTTGGCCAGAGAACAGCAAGCATTAACACCGCTCAGATCGAGCACGCACATAGCGTGACTGGAAACCGACTGCGCTTTTTACACACAAGCCAGGCTAATATCTACCTCAGTTTTTGATAATTGTGCATATTATTAGGCCTTATTCCCAGCAAAAGTTCTCTACATAAATGTTGTAACCCCCCGCCGCCCCCCGCCCCCGCCATAAAAAAGCCCACGTCCCGAATAATGTGCCAACTGTTGAGTTTCCTTCCGCTTCCGCGACCACCACCACCCCCATGCCCAGAGGCATGGACAAAAGAGAGCAGAGATATGCAACAATGGTAGCGCGTAACAGAGAAAGCAGATGGCCAGCACTGCTCTCTCTCTCCCTCTCCCTCTCCCTCTCTCTTTCTCTCTCGCTCTCTGCCGGCTGCCACTGCTTACAGGTGTTTTATCCGCACTTCGTCTAGGCTCGTCGCCATCGTGCCCACGAAGTGCCATTCGCTCTCCGCCTTTGCTTGCCTTTATATTCCTGCCGACAATGCGCTTTGGCATCAGTTTCATGCAAACGGTCGACGAGGCGCGTTGTGCAGCACCAAAGAGAACCGAATTCAAGCCAAATCAAACAACCAACAACCAAAAACCAAAATAAACAGACCATCAAAAACACAAGACTCCCAAAACTTCTTCTTCGAATTCTCCCGGTGGCTCATGTTGCGCACGAAAATAAAAGAAACTCGATTTTGTTTATTATTGTTTTTGTCGTTTTTTTTCCTGTGTTTTGTGGTGACTTCTGACTTTTGAAAAAATATTCAAAAAACCAGCAGATAATACCGAAAAGAAAGTAAACTATACTCCACCTTTTTTTATTGTTTATTGTTTTTTTTTTTTGTGTTGGATTGTGTGTAAAACGCACAAAAATGTGCACAAAATTTTCGTTGGATTCGAACGACTGAAAAGTGCGTTCTAAGAGGCAAACCATTTTCAAATGGACACGGTAAATATGGCAACCTTTTTTTTTGTTGTAATGCTCTTAATCAAAATTTTGCTGACAAATTTCCCGAGTGAGTTATTTGGGTTGAGTGCTGTGTGTGGTGTGGTATAGTTTTTAATTGGCCAAACAAACATTTTGTTTGGCCCCTAAACAACCACAAAGCGTGTTTGTGGAAACTTTGTCCAGTGACCCTCCATGTGTGTCTGTGTGTGTGTGTGTGTGTGTGGATTTCGAAATGCATTTCAATTATGTTGTTTTTTTCTTTGTAAGTTTAGGGGATTTTGTTTTGCATTGTAATTGAATATTTCTCCAAAATTACAAAATATAAATGAAATATTTTCAATAAATGTTTCAAAATATTGAGGTTCTGCTTTGAATATTGTTTTGTTCCGACAAGAATTTGAAAGCTAGCCAAGAAATGAATAATGTACTTTAACGGACAACTGGTACTTAACAGGTGGTGTTAGGTTAACAGCTTCTAAAACAGCTGGTAAAAGAGGGTATTTGAATCCTACTTAATTTAAAGATATTGAGAGGAAAAATGCTTAGACAGCAATTTTAGTTAACAGTGTATGTTATGTTAACAGTACCTACAGTTGTTGATAACAGCGTTGTGTTATTCAACAGAATCTATGCTAAATTAACCAAGAAGTTTGTACTTTAATTAAGTATAAACGTTGTCAATAGTACAGTAAGTACGCAGGCACTTGCTTCAAGTACAAAATTCGTATTTTAAGTACGATTTACTTGTTTTATGACTATCTGAGTATATATTTAGGGTATTCACGAGCCCCAGTTGTGCTGTGCAGTTGTTCAATTTAACAAAACCAAAAGAGAAGTACTTTAGTACTTTAACATAACCAAAAGTGAAGTACTTTAGTTCAGAAATCTACCAACACTCCATAAGAAAAGTGTTAAAACCAGTTGGGAATTTGAAGAATTCGCATTTTTCGTGGCAAACTTTTTAAAGCTACCAGAAAAAGGTCCAATTTGTACACTTTCTAATATATTTTGTACTTGAACAAAAGCTTTTTGAAAACATATAAAAGTTCTTACTGAAACGAACCTTTTTCAAAACAGAAGAGTTTCGGTTTGGGTTCTGGTTCGGTGGGGTTCGTTTCTAGTCGTTTCTGCGGGTTCGCTTCAAAACCGGCTTGAAGCCTCATCTGAAAAACATATTGGAGCAGATGCCTGTTCGGGCTTGTTAAAATTTCGTACCTCTATAATCGTCTTGAACACAGAAAAGACGACTCAGTTTTGCCACATTAAACCCAAACTTATTCCTAGAGAAATTCAAGAATTCTTCATCGTTTTTTCAGAACAGACAGTAGAAAGTGAGTAGCCAGAACTTTGACCGCAGTTAACTAACTGAAATATGTATATCACGTATACGCCATGTATTTCCTACACCTTTCATTTGGGGAGAAAATCAAAGATCCTTTCGGACCAAAGATCCGGTCGGTCAGGTCACGTGCCAGCAGCAGCAACGCTGCACTTTTTTTTTTTATTATTAATATTTTCATATTTTTTCTCTTTTTAATTTTTTCTGTTCAACCGCTTTAAACGCAGCGATTAGCAAAAGAACACGTACAAAAAGGCAACCCTCAGCTCATACATATGCATTTTTGCCGGTCTCTGTGTGTGTGTGTGTGTTACTTTGGTTAACGAGGCAACAAAAACAACGGCACCTTCCTGTGCTCCCTTGAAGTGGCTTTTGTGTTGCCTTGCAATTTTCATTCAGTTTTGCCAATTTGCACAGAACAAAATGCATTGCAGTTTCATAAGACAGACGCCACCGTGGCGTATGCGTGCTGATGTCCATTTCGGGGGAATGGAATTAGCAAAACTTTCATTAAATTAAGACAATCTTTCTTGTTGTGTATTATGCAGTGGCGGTGGAGTACTGCGAAATGAAAGGTTAATTAGCGAGAGCATTTCATTTTTGTGCTTTTTTTTTGGTTTGGCTGCAAAATGCAAATCCAGTTGAGCCAAGGGCGTTTTCTTGGAAACTTCTACAAATTAATTTAGATCAAGTTGGTAAACTGTTATTCATTTTTCAGACAATCAAGTTAACAAGTAAATAACTTTGGGTTTGTACTTATATACTCGAAATACTAATCTGCACTTTGGTTAAGACAAAATCTCATTGGGTAACGAACGAGTAATTGAAGGAGTTGTTAGTGCCGTACATTTTAGAGAAATGCTTACAGGTAACGAGTAGTTGAGTAACGACTCAACTGAGTAACAAAAGTAAAAACTAGCGAGTAGTTCGAATTTCATAAACAACGTGTAAGGGAATTTCTTTGAAGTAACGAGTAATTGGAAAAACACATGTCTTACTTTGGCAAGCTTTAGTTGCTTAAAATAATGATTTAGCAAACATTTTTACAATCAGCGAGTACTTAAAATTTGTCAAATGACTTGTGAGTGAAATTATTACAAGTAACGAGTAATTGACTATGTGTTAGTTGCTAAAAATAACAATTTGGCTAATATTTGTACAATATTTAAAATATTTAAAACAACGTGTGAGGGAAATTCTTTAAAGTAACGAGTAATTGAGAAATATTTTTCACTTTGGCAAGCTTTAGTTGCTAAAAATAACGATTTAGCAAACAGTTTTACAACTAGCGAGCAGTAAAAATGTATCAAAAAACTGGTGAGTGAAATTCTCACAAGTAACGAGTAATTGAGTATCAAATGTTTTATTTTAGCAAGCTTTACGTGCATACATTTTTAAAACAAGCGAGTTGTATATATTTTTGTAGTATCTTATGGGTTAACATCAAACCTTATGTTGCTTCTTCCCCCCCTTTTACCCTAAAACACTCAG
This sequence comes from Lordiphosa fenestrarum, assembly GCA_035044985.1. NCBI lineage: Eukaryota > Metazoa > Arthropoda > Insecta > Diptera > Drosophilidae > Lordiphosa > Lordiphosa fenestrarum. Next base: position 814,458 of record JAWNNO010000297.1, on the reverse strand, counting down.
GCTCAAATTGTAAAATTTTTTTGATCGTTTTTAAATTATCTAAGTAGGTTTTTAGCTATTTTCTCCACTTTTCCCATCAACATATCATTGAAATTTACTTGTCAAATTCAATTTCAAGGCTCTCAACTCACATTCGTTTGGAGTTCAGTTCTAACTTAGAGGTCGACATGGAAACATGTCTCCTAAACAAAAAAAAAAAATAAAAAAAATTCCGTGTTAAACCAAATTTAGGAAACTAACGTACAAAATTATTAGTGTTCTTTTTCGGACTTTCAAATTTGTTTATATTACACACGTGAGTAAAGAAAAGGCTGTCCAAAGAGGCCATGTTTTGGTACAGTTATAGTTTTTTCTTTTGCAGTTCCTTCACACTGCTGCACTCTTCCACATATCTGGCTGGTGATTTTATATTTTATATATTTTGCGCTCTTATTGGGTAAGAATAACTGTTGGTTAGCGCATTGAAATCTCTTCCTGACAAGTCCCCCACTTCACTGCAGTTGATTGCGTTGTAAGTGGAAATCGTTTAAATTATGATAATATAACTCAAGTACGTTCCAAGTCAAGACATGTTTAGTTTTAAGATGCGGTCCAACATAGTAGTCACCAAAATTTGAGAGTTGTGAGTATGAAGTACAGATTATTATCCAAAGAATGGTTTCTCATAACATTTTATCTGCAGATGCTGTAAAATCTTAGTAAATCCAAACCAAAATTGCAAGTCCAATGGGGAAATGCGTTGTCTGTTGTTGAACTTGGACTAAATTTCAAAGTTTCGGTTGCTGTTTCCTATAATTTATAATAACTGTCGTGTTGTAATGTTTGCATGTTTTGATATTGAGAAACACAACACACACACAAAAAAAAAAACAAAATAAAATTGAAAGTGAAGAAAATTGAATGTCGAATTATATTTAAAATATTTGGGGCCAGCTCTAAGAGTACAAGTATATGTAAGGTGTGTACTTTTTGGTAGTATGAAGGCTGGCAACCTTTTGAAATAGCTGTACAGATGAGCATGGACCATGTTTACGTTTACAAAGCGCCACAGCCCAGTCCCGAGAGGTTTTGCCTGGTGTTTTATGAAGTATCCAACCGTTGGATCTGCGATATGTAACTAAGACTTGCTCTTACTTGAGGCTTGATTTGGTTTTCAAAGGCTCGTCCTGGCCCTGGTCGCTCGTCGTTTCGACTACGCATGAATATTTATTCTTTAAATCGGTCACCAGAATTTTGAGAAAAACAGCAGCATAAGCAAGCGTCCTCGAAACGGGTAACGATTATTGCTTAGGGTTGAGACTGTTCGTCGTCGAAACACGAATGATGATTTCTTAGGTTTGAAACTTAGTGCTACGAGTTTAAGGGCCAATTTTTCATCTTCCACTTAGAGCTATCTGTCGCATCAACAACCTGAAAACAGCTCCAGTCAGTGATTGCCTCAGCTATATTTTTCAAAAAGCACAATCTAATGACGCCGTCGACCCTCTGGGAACCTACTCTACATCTTAGGGATCATTTCGTTCACGTTCAAAATTAACTAAACTTAAATTGCAATCAACCTTCATTTATTTCCCTATATAACTTTGGATCAGCAGTTTTGGAAACATAAAGATATAGATTTTAAAGCAACAGCAACCGATATAATAAATTTAATCCAAGCATCAGACAAGGCATCCTTCATTGCATCTTCAATTTTGATATTCCCAGATTATTCAGCATCTGCAGATAAAATATTATGAGAAATCTGAATGGAAGAAATAACTCAACCTTAATACTTACACCTTATGAAATTTGTCGACTAATACGTTGAACCACAAGTTGAAAAACATAAATTTTGGTGAACCAAAAGTCAAAATAGAAAATGCCTTGACTTGGAACGTACTTGGTAAGATCCACACAATTGAATCGATTTCAACTTAACAACGCAATCAACTGCAGCAAAGAAAGGAACTTGATAGAGGTTAGTTATACAATGGATTAGTTACGAGTTCTTCTTACTCAATAAGAGTGTAAATATATAGAAAATATAAAATCACCATTCAGATATGTGAAAAAGTGCAGCAGTGGGATGGAACTGGAATAGAAGAAAAAACCATTACTGTACCAACCGCAGCTCTTTGCACTGTTTTTATCTTTACTCACGCATATAGTGTGAAATAAAACAACATTGAAAGACCGAAAAAAAACACTTGTAAAATTTTGTAGTTTATTTTTCTAAATATTTTTTTTTCACTGTGAATTTTATTTTTATTTTTAGGAGACATGTTTTCATGTCGACCTCCAAGTTAGAACTGAACTCCAAACGATTGTGAGTTGAGGGCCTTGAAAATTGAATTTGACAACTGAACCTCAAGGATATGTTGATGGGAAAAGTGGAAAAAATAGTTGCAAACCTACTAAGATAATTTAAAAACGATAAAAAAATTATAAAATTGAAAACTGAGTGTTTTAGGGTGAAAAGACTACTGAAATCAGTTTTGGTGAAGAAATGACATGAGGAAGAGTGCAGTTTGTTTGTTTTATTGCATATATTTACTTTCGGCAGCTTTAGAAATAAGCAAACATAGCAAGTTAGTGGAAGTCTGATAAGTAGCGAGTCGACAATCACCATGACGAGTAGCTCATAGCGAATAAGTAGTTATATATCTTCTTCTCTTAACTACTTAACTTAAAAAAATTAATGATAAAATCGGGGCATTGTCTTTTCATAAAACCTCCAACTCTAGCGAGTCGTTAGAAAATTAATTTCATTTAGCGTTATTCTGTTAAACTCATAGAACCAAATAGCTAAACTGTTAACAGATATCGTATATGGAAACTAGTAAAAACAACGAGACATAAAATAGAAGTGAGTTGGTTGCATTAGAAAACATTCATTCAACGAATTTTTATAAATGAAAACGTTTTAAGTAAAGCCAAGAGGCTTAATCAGTACTGCTTAAAGAAATAACAACAAGCACTCAATTTAAGGACCTTCACAATGGTTCTAAGAGTTGATTTGTTGCAGTTTCGACTGGTAAATGCTAAGTACTCACTAAGTAGCTACTCGCTACTTAACATAAACGCTGCCGAGTCGATTGTTTTGAATTTATGCAGTTTCGTTTAGTAGAAGTAAAGGACTCGCTAATTAGCTACTCGTTACTGTATACCAACGGTACAGGTACGGCTATAATACAGTTTCGACTAGTAAAAGTAAAATACTCGCCAAGTGGATGCTCGTTTTATTTAACAAATTTGGATAAGTCATTCGTTTTGGCTGTGAAACAAATTCTGGCTATCAATATATCTGCTTTAGCTTGAAAAAGCTCACTTGTTTACCCATATTAAGAATTTCTATCTTAGCCTCAGTATTCACTTTAACAAAACACAAATCTTCTCTCTAAAGATTTTCAATTTCAACAAATTTTCCTCTTCACACCTTAATCCTTTTGTGCATTTCCATCTCACTTTGATACTTTTCTTTTGTTTTTTTTGTTGTATTTTCTGTTGACAATTTGATGTGTCCAGTTTTCCAGTTTTCGTTTTTTTGGTGTATTTATTTCACACATAAAATATTCAATTTCCATTTCTCTTGTTTGTTGTTTTTGTTTTTTTTTTGTTTTTAGAAACGTTTGCAAAATCCAATAAAAATACACATAAAAATTGAGAGAACCAAAAATGTACGCTTTTTCGCTTGTCGAGTCCTGGTAGCTGGTGTCTGGGCCCTTCGGGGTTTCATGCATTTTGATTGCAGATTGCTCGCGTGTGTGTGTTTTATTGTTTTCGTATCAATTAATAGAAATGGGAAATTAACCTAAAACTGCAGCTCTCAATTCGCTCCACACTGTTTTCAATTCATCAATCATCACATAAATATGTTTGATAAAAGCGGCTTTTGTTGTGGCCTGCAAGCAGCAGATAAATATTATGATAGAGAGTTATATAGAAAGGGAGGAGCTCTCATTATGCCTGATGGCATTTTAAGTGGAAAACAATGTTGTTGCGATAACATTGCATTGTTATCGTACTGGGGAAGTTAGATCGCCCACCCGCTTTCTCGCCCAAAATGCAAATCAATCAAAATAGCTCGAAAATCTGTAATCACAGTTCACTTGGGGTGTATGTGCAAGGTCGTAAGCTTATATTTCTACAGAAATTTAGCAATGTCGAGCAAATGATGGGGGGTTTATTGGCAAAATATTTTGATTTTGAATTGGAATCCAATTGGCTAGCAAATTGACAAACAATCTATGGGTTTTGATCGTAAATAATCTGCTTATCAATTCGGTTGTAGTCTATAACTTATTTAGTTTACTGTCTTCTGTATGATTTGCTATGAAACTTACTCGGTTTGAGTATTTATTGTTTAGTTCCTTCTTGAAGCTGTTGCTGTGTGGTTTCTAGTCGTTATTATATACATGCTACTCTTAACATTTTGTTAATGATTCCATTTTAATTGTATTTTTACTTAAATTTTATATTATATAAATAATTTTTATTTCAGTTTCACTCGTTACTTTTTGTTGAAAGTCGCAACTTTTTTTTTCTCTAACTCGCTACTTTTAAAGGTTTGATTTTATTAACATGCTTCGACCTGACTAGTTTTGCCCTAATCAATTTCTTTTTCATTATTACTCGTTACTTTTAGTAGTCAGCTAGCTCAATCTTAACTTTAATTCTGTAACCAGATGCTTTTAAAGGTCTTGTTTTGTTAACATGTAGTTTGTTTGTTTTTTTTTTTTTAAATTTTTACTCGTTACTCTTGAAACTTTGAATCTTTAACTCGCTTCTTTTAACAGACTTACTTCGTTAACATGCCTTAAGCTGACAACTAGTAACCTCACTTGAATATTAACTTACAACATTAGTTGTTCTGACTCGTTACTGTATGAAACTTGTTACTTGAAACTAGTGAAACGAAATAACTAAAAACTCTCTCAGATCACGATACACCATTGCATTGTTGGCATACCTTCCCTTTTGTTGATCAAAATTGGACCCTCAAATTCGGTTTATTTTGCTTTCATTTCGCAATGTTGATCAGACGCGTCAAGTGTTGTTCATCCTGTTCCCAGTTCCCTCAATAAAGTGCTGCCATAGCTCTCCAATTTTTGTGTTTTTTTGTGTTTTTATGTTGTTTTTGTATTTGCCTGGGTCCAAGTTAAGTGATTGCTATGACGGGTTTAGTTGCATGCTTTTAGGCTGTCAGTCGCCCTTTCTGTTGCTCTCTGTGAGTGTTGCAGTTGTGTAGTATGACCAGCAGGCGGATTTGTTTACGTACCTCACACACTATTGGCAATTTGGGGCCACGCTGACAGTTGCTACCTCAATTCGAGGCAGCGTACACACATGGCGTATGCTTAATATTAAAGAGGCAGCCAACGCAACCAGTTATGAGCCTTCAACATGCCCTAGCAACAACAACAATGAGACAACCCAAAACCACGCAAAACCAAAACTAAGAACAGGCCCGAAAAGTAACCAAGTTTGCTTCACGTAGCAACCGCTGCTGCTTCTGGCCCGTAATAACTAACGTAGTTTGCCTAAGCAATTTGGCACTTGTGCGCTTTATGTGACAGCGCACCGCATCGCTCAACACAATGGGACGCGCAAAGAAAAGAAATATTATAAAAAAAATCAAAATTTATACAATTTCCTATGGCCATAGAACTGAACTTTTCTTAACTTTAGTTGAAAGAACTTATATTTTGTAAACTTGAACGTGAAGTCGCTAGAAAGCCAAATTATTAGTGGAATTACTGTACCGACTTTCTGTTCTCTGAGCTAACGCTATGCATTCGTTGTTATTGTTATGGTAGACTTATTATCTCTTATATAAGCTTAAACATCGGAATTGGGGACTTTGTAGAGTTGCTGAAAACAAGCACTACTGTTATAAAATCCTGTTACTAGTTTACAGAATGTTTTATTATAAAAAGATTAGCTTCTAGGATTATTAGCTCAGTTTTGTAGACTTTGTAGAGTTGCATAAATCAAGCATAATTATTATAAAAGCTTTACAAAATGCACTGATGCTAGCATATCAGCCGCTAAATAACTAATTCCGGTTTGGAGACTTTCTAGAGTTCCCAAAAACAGGCCTCAATATTACGAAAACTTTCTAAAATGCATTGATAGAACAAATGCTGCTTTGGAGACTTTGTAGACTTGCTAAAAACAAGTCTGAACCCATATGAAACGATTTAAATTTGAGAACAATTTCTCCCCTCTCGTCCCACTGTGCCCCTGGTAATCAGGTAAAGGGCAACACTAAAGCATCGCCAGAAGCATATTGATAGAGACAGGGCACATTGAGTGGCAGAGGTGGAGGGCTGTAGACTAAGTAGGAGTCCAACGTGGCACATGTGTTTAACTGCCAGCATGAGGGGTGACGTCTGATATATTTGCATGCAAAAGTGTTGTCATTGTTGTTGTTTTTGTTGTCTGCCAATGATAAATGCAAATAGACAAGACAGACAGACTACAGCGGAGGGTAAATTTGGCACTGCAATTTTTGAGATTGTCACGCCGCGCTTTCCCATCTCACTCACCCCTTGATGACGAATGATTGGTACCAAAAATCTGATTGACTGATCCGTTAATCGGCCATCGATTTAAGTTTACCCTTGTCAAATAGTAGCAAAACACTGACTGACAACAACAACAACAGCCAACAGCCAACGAAAAAAATGGAACGTTTATTTAATAAACATAAACCGAAGCATAAAAGGAATAGTGACAACAAAACAAGCCTGTTAACTGTTGTTTATTTATTTTTGTTTCCTTTGTTGACGGTTGACGGCACCAACAGTCACGGGAAATGTTTGTGGCACCTAAATGAGTCTTTGGGGAAAAGTGACAAACTAAAGAAAATATATGGGGTGAACAAATGCAAGACTAAGAACTAAGAATCAAAAATACTCAGGTCACGGTCGCCAAAACTTTTGTTGAATTCGGTGTAGAATTGATCGAGTCACGGTCGCCACGGTACAATTTATAATTCCAACTGTTTTTGGGGGGTTTTTCGATCTTTCTTTCTACTTTTTTGGTACATTTTTGCATAATTTCATCAAAGCAATTTATATGCACATGTGTCTGTGTACAGGTCGTTGTGCATTGGAACCCTAATTGCATGGCCATAGCAAAAACAATAGAATAATAAGATGAGTAACGCCCATACAATCGTCTTGCATATGAAGTTGAATTTTCAGTGGCAACGACAATCGCACTCTCTCCGCTCTCACAAAAACGAGAGCGTAAAAATCTAAAAATAGAATGCGCTTGCTTGTGTGCGTAAACACAAATGATGCATTTGAAACGAACACATGCTTGCGGTTGCGAAGCATGAGAATACGTGTGCACACAAACAGTCGGCAATGTCGCTGTATGCGTATGAGAGAGAGAGAGAGAGCGCTGGCTCTTGAGCGCTCTCCTACTGGCTTTTAAATAAAGAGAGCGAAAAGCCAGTTTGAAAAGCCAGCACGAAAAAAAGTGTGTGCAGAAATTTTGTATGGCGTTACTCATCTTATTATTCTATTGTTTTTGGCCATAGGCACACGCACACTCACACTCACACTCACTCACACACTTGACCTTTCCCGTCTCAGCCGCATGAATAATTGAAGTAAAAGTGTTGAGCACGTCCAGTACCAGGCACTTTCTCTCTGAGCCTTCTTCAGAATCGTTGTCGTCTTCTTTGCTCTTTGTCAGACACTTGCCACGTTGACAGCTCATAAAATTTGCATATAAACTGCTTAGAAAGAGCAAAAACATGGAAAAAATACAAATACACACGCCTTGACCTTGCAAACTAGGTTGTCTTGAACTAATTAGTTATTACACTTGGCGAAAAATATATACATATAACTAAGTGTAGCTCAGCGAATTTGTTTAAATTCCGTACCAATTCAAGGAGGAATTTCCCTTTGAATTAAAACATCATCAAATATCCTTATTTACGGCCCTCAAAATAACAAGAAAGCAAATCATTTGACGATGAGTTCAATGTCTCGTAAATCTTTTTTGGTTTAAGTATATGCCAATCCTCCTGCGCCCAGGGCCCCCCCACCATCCCCCCCCACTAAATAGTAGCTGATAAAACAAATACCAAGCACACACACACACAATCAGCAGTCACAGCTGTCTCTCTGATAGATGGCCCCTTTCCCGCCCCCGCCCCCATCCCAACAAACAAAACCAAAACCAACAGAAACAAAGAAAAGAAAAGAACAGACAGTGCAGGAACGCCACCCTGGAGTAACTCAAGACAAGCGTGAATAAGATTTTTAGCCTATTTATCGACCAGTCGTGTCTCTTTGTTGCCTTGCTTTTTGGAGACAAATTCAATTTTCCATCTGTCCTTGCCAGCTTGCAGCAGCCACTTGAGTCAACTAAGCGAGAAGTGCAAAGTTTAAGTGGCTCCACGCTGGGGGTGAAGTCCAACGGTTAGTTGCAACCATTCAATCTTTGGCTCAAATAAAAGTGTACTTCAGCAGCACAAACAGATATTGGTTATGAACCCTAAATTTGGGGGCATCGTCACGGTCGCCAGTTGTTCTCAAAAACTGTGCTTTGTGCGCTATACTGTACCCGTGCAGTGTTCAAAACTGTTTAGCAGCCCCCGATTTCCAACTTGCCCTTCTTTGTTACCCTCCACAGCCAACTAAATAAACTGTAATTTATGAAGAAAAACGCTTAGCGGGTGTTCGACTCCGTCGAGCAAAGAAAAATGGGTTCAAAAAGTGCCACCAGAATAGTTTACGGGGGGTCGCCCAAAAAGAAAAAGCAATGCCAATGCCAATGCCAAAAAAAGCAGCAACAAACAGAATGACAAATGTGTTTTTTATTTTAATATGTGTAACATTTGGGCACGCCATCATCATCATCATCATCATTGTCCCCGCCCCCTCCCGCCCTTCTGTTGGGCATCGAGCATTGACCGCTGTGCGAGTCTGGCCTAATAAATTACACATACGACACGTTGCAAAGCAAAGCAAAGAAAAACCCAAATACCCAACACAAAAAGTTATGCAAATTCATAATGAATAAATGAAAATTTATTGATATGATAGATATGAATTCGAATTACACCCCAATTCCGCAAAATTGCTTGGCTAATTATATTGCCTTAATAGCGTCACGTCTTGTTTTCTTGTTTTTCCATCCATCAGTCATCCATCTAGCCGCAATCCAAGCGAGGAGTTGTCTGCATTGTTTTGCCTAAAAATAAGATCTTAGCGTGCGATCGTTGAGCATTTTGTGGTCACGTCATGATATAAACACCTGGCGTCGGCTTGTGTGTGTTTGTTTTCTTCTGTTTGACTTATTAATTTCAGATTGTTTCATTTTGTCCCGCCTATTTATAGTTGTTGGTTATTTTTGTGTTTAGAAAAACAATTGCAAAATACCCGTACACCTGTACCGGCATGTGTGTAAATATATACGTATTTTTGTGTCACTCAACCGTTTGTTTTTCTCCCAGAGATTAAAGGCAATCTATTCAAACACACCCGTACACGGGGGTAATTAATGTTCAATTTAATGTCGATGCATGTGCAAAATTTGCAACAGACCTCCTGAGGCGGCATCATTAAAACTATTAAACACAATTTGTTTTGGTATGAACTACGAGTTAGTGCAGGCCAAAATAATCTCAAAGCTATCTCTAAACGAAGGGTTGGCAGGGAGTGAGGGGGAGGAAACTTCTCGGAAAGTTACATAGATCAGGCAAAATGTAATAGCTGCATTTTTCAAAAGTTGGCGACCGTGACAATGACTTAATTCTACATGCTGAAGAGCAGCAAAAGCAGCTGGCTACAAAAACTGATAGTGATAGTTGTAAGCAAATGTCGAGGAACCCAAATGAATGTTATTTGTTTCAAATGTCAAGACATTTTTTGGTATATCCGGCTCGAAGGACCAGTATGAACTCTAAGAGTACCAACCTGAATATTGTCTTATCCAAATGTTAGCAATTCTAATAAAGACAAGGCATTAGTTGTAGTAAATCCGGCTCGAAGGACCACCACACGTTGCACCACTAACACTGGCTAGGTAGCTCACCTTGGGTTCTAAAGAACTAGACTCATTTAGCTGGTCATTGAACCCACAGCATGCACTAACTCTCTACATCATCATCACCATCACCACAAGCACTTTTTTGCTTCATTTCATCCCATTTGGTTGCCGCACTGATGTGTCGTCCTTCTGCCTTTTCAAGTTGTCGCCGTGGCTCAACATTCGTCAGCGTCAACTTAACGCCTTTCACTGTTGTTGCCCACTGCGCCTTCACTGCTGTCTGCCATCTCCTTCTGTCGCTCATCCTTATCCTTGTCATATTTGTGGCTCAAGTGCTGCACTTTGTTATTTTTAGTCTCCTCCTGTTTATTGCCGACGCGGGTAAAATTGATGATGCAAATATTTGTTACAAGCATTTGAATTCAACAGAGAGTTGAACAAAGTGTCGCCCCCTGCTTTGCCCACCGCTTGCCATTTGCAGTTATTGCACTTTGTCAGTTGTTTGGCTTTGGGTGTTGTTGTGATTAACAACTAAGCTCGTGGCTTTGTCGTCGTCTGGGCGTCGTCGTCGTCGGCAATAACAGCAATGCAACGAGTAGCGAGTTCGATTTGAAGTGCGCGAGTGTGTGTAAGAAACGAGTAGGAAAGTGGAATTTCAGCTGCGTATTTGTCAAAAGCCCGGGGACAAGGGCTCTGTCTCTGTTGTTTGCTGAAGAGGGGGCCTTTTTTTTTTTTTGCTCTTTCAAACTGTCGCCACAAAAAGCACCAGGTCAGGGTCTGAGGGAGATGAGGATAGTATTGAAGTGCGTAACTCGCATGAAAGGTAGCGAGACAAGGATTTTTTCTGCTTGAAGTAACGAATGAAACAAAAGGGGTGGAGCAGAGTTAAAGTTAGCTGAGGTTAGCTTGTTTTAGCTTGACTTTTCTTAGCATTTTTACATTGGGATAGTTAAGGTATGGCTAAGCAAGCTTAGGTTAGCTTAGCTGAGCCGAGCTTAGCTTAGTTCAGCTTGCACTAGCTAAGCTGATCTTAGCTTATCTTCTTAACTTAAGTAAGTGTATAGCTGAGCTTAAATCAGCAGAGCTTACCTGCTTAGGTTAGCTTAGCTCAGCTTAGATGAGCTTAGCTGAGTAGAATAGCTTAGCTGAGCTTATAATAGCTTAGCTTAACTGAGCTTATATCAGCTTACCCTATAAAAGTTGAGCTTATAATAGCTTAGCTTACCTGAGCTTATAAAAGCTTAGCTTAGCTGAGCTTAGAAAAGCCTAACTTAGCTGATCTGATAGTGGCATAGCTTAGCTGATCTTAGAAAAGCTTAGCTAAGCTGAGCTTAGGAAAGCTTAGCTTAGCTGAGCTTATAACAGCTTACCTAAGCTGATATTAGCTTAGCTTAGCTGATATTAGCTTAGTTTAGCTGATCTTAGAAAAGCTTAGCTTAGCTGAGCTTCGTTCAGCCTTGATAAGCTGAGCTTACCTTAACTGATCTTAGCTTAGTTTAGTTTAGTTTAGTTTAGTTTAGTTGATCGGAACATAGCTGAGCTTGGCCTTGAACTATTTTTACCACCACCAACAAGCGAATACTTCGACTAACATCTAACCACCTCTTAAAGACTTGCTCGTCCTTGCTCTCAAAATATCTAAGCAAGCTTTAACTTGCGTTGAATCATTATCAAACAATGAAGTGTTCCTTTTATCCAACATTATTCATTCCTTTTCATTCTTTTGTGTGTTCGCCGCTGTTTTTTTTTTTGTTTTTTTGCCAACTGCAACTGTCAACTTGAGTAAAAATTATATGCCTCTGAGGGTCTGCGTAACTCGGTGGTCAACACATCATAACAAACTAACAGAAAACAGCACAAAATGATGGGCAACCAACTAATTAAGAGATGACGACTAGTGGCGTGGTTTTTAAGCGCGTTGGGCCCAGGCCTGTCTGTGTGTGCTAATTATATTAAAAATGTATTAAATGCAAACAGTTGTGCGTTTGCCGATTGCCAGACACGCCGCCCTGCCGCACTGAGGTTGAAAAATATCAAATTAAAACGACATTTAACTGAGCGAGTGAGTTTGAGAGTTAATTAATTTTTAATGAATATGTATTGAAAATGCATTAAAAGCTTGTGGTGGCCCTTTTGTGTCCCCTGCAAGTGAAAATAGCCATACATATTTGTGTGCCACGTTAATTATTCTCATCTGACCAGGGCCAACGCCTGTTTTGCACAGCTTGGACATAATTGATAATTAATATGTGACTTCAACTTGAAAGGCCAGGTCTGAGTAAACATCAGAAAGCTGGCGTTTGCAGTTTTGCGGTGAATGCGGAGTACTCCAATCCCTCAACACTGAGATAGGGCATTGCCAATTCGTTTAGAATGTGTTATTTTATAATTTCTGTTGTGTTTTGACATGCGTTTGCTGTTAACATTTCTGTGTTGGCATTGTTTCTTGTTTCGTTGTTGCTGTAACAAGCTGCTGGCGTTATGGCAACGACATTATAGCCTCTTGGCTTTACCCAGGCTCAGCAGGAGCTGGGAGCTGGGAGCTGCAGCTGGGAGGGGGGAGAACCAGTCGCACATACAACATTTGCAAGTCAAATGAAATTATTTATTTTATATATGTTGTTGTTGTTGTTGTTGTTGTTGTTGTCGTTGGCAGCAATGTGAGGCGTGGGAGCTGCTGCTGGAGTGAAGGTTAATATAACAAAAATATACATACAAACCTGCATACGCACATACAAATATATAAATATTATAAATAAGCAATATATTCTGGCAAATACTTTAATATGCAGACGCACATAGCGATGCTTCGAGCAAAAGTGTAAATTTTGTTGTTGTTTTTTTTTTTGTGTGTGTGTAGAATGGGCCGGGGCGGTGGCGGGGACAGGGGGTATAGTGGCACCCTAATTAGCGACAGACAATCTGGAGTGGTCCAAGGTCTCTTAATGCACATTTGCTGCTGCATTACATTTTATGTGATGACTTGCCATTTCCGTTAGATGTTTTCCATTTCCGTTTTGTAGAGTCGGAGAATTTTTGCTTCTAATTACTTTACAGTGCGAAAAGGTGGGTGGTGGATGGTGGATGGTGGGGGGGGGGAGAAATCTCAATACAAGAAAAATCCCTCTGTTCTTTTTCTTTGAACTTAAGTTTGGGCAGGCTTTGCCAAACGTAATTGCTACTAAGACTCAGTTCTTCAGCTTCAGAAGCTGTTTGGATACAAAAACTGAGCAGCATTTTAAATGTGGTTTGTAGGGGGCGGTGGAGTGAATCAATGTGCTAACCCCTTTTGTAGAGAGAGAGGGGCATCAGTGCTAGTAAATCCGGCTCGAAGGACCCAGAAGAATGAGGGGGCATCATTTTTAGGAAAATCCGGTTCGAAGGACCGTTGAAAAAATGTTGTCTTTTGAATTTTTGAATTGAAGTAGTTTTTCAAAAACATGGACTAAGAAATGAACTAGTTCTGGTTCCAAAACACATATCTTATTCAAAATGGGATAGTTTTTTGATTACATACATCATCATTAATATTGAACTGGTTTTCGTTCGACGTGAACTAGTTCTCATTCTAAAAATACTTTCTTTTAAATGAAAATGAACCAGTTCGTAGACCAAAAATCCTTTCTTTTCAAAAGGAAGTAGTGTTTAAACAAAATATACAAAATGAACTAGTTCTTGTACGATTTTCTCTTTTTTTGTATTCAAAATGAAGTAGTTTTTAAGCTAGATGCCCTTTTCTTATCAAAATTGAATTTGTTTTCTTTGAAAATTAACTAGTTTTTATTCTAAAATACAAATATTATTCAAAATGAACCAGTTCTTTAACTAAAAGTACTTGTTCTTCATTAAAATAAAACTAGTTTTCCTCCAAAATGAACTAGTTCTCATTCTAAAAGCTCTTATCTTATTCAAAATGAACCAGTTCATGAACTACATGTTCTTTTCAGTTTATAATGTAACTTTTTTTCTTCCAAAATAAACTAGTTCTTATTTAAAGTGCACTTTTAGTATTCCAAATTGATCCAGTTTATCTCAACAGTTAATGACTCTTCCTTTAACTAAAATTAGCTCTTATTATGTCTAATTATGTTTCTAAATTAACCAAAGCTGGTTGCCTTCTTCTTGGCCACTTAATCCCAAGCCTTTTCATTTGAACTAGTTCGGTTCATGATTTATTCAATGACAGCTGCCTTTTAAACGCTAAACCTGCCAGTTATGTTGCCAGTCCCATAGTTAACATGTCCGTATTCTGCTTTCTTTTATTTATGTGACAACACCTGCCACAGACACACACACACACACATTGGGATCGAAATTGGGAATGGGGGGCAGCAGCTGGAAATTAAAGTACAAATCCCCTTTGGCCCGGCGTCAAGCAGACAAGAGAATGACACTCTACTCAGGAGAAAGTGAGAAAGTTCAGCGGCTGTGGCTTGGCGTAAATAACATAAATTAAAATGCAATAAAATAGACAACGAACTGGCTGGGTTTTCGCTCCTGGTTCCTTGTTGAGTTCGTTGCTCATTTTCGCTCAAAGTGAATGACTTCTAAATTGCAAAACAAGACAAAGTGGCACTCACACACACACACGTACGAAATGTGGCCTGCGGGACTCGTGTTGCTGTTTTCGTTCCATTAGCAAAAGGGTTCACCTGCAAAATTGATGTCCAACATTTTACGTGATTTTATAGAACCAAGATATTCCTCAGGCCGTAAATGGAAACTATTAAAAAATAGAAGAGAAAAAGATCGAAAAGAGGTTGTCGCCTCAATCTGTTTTATTTTCGCTTGTGAAAGGCCACCCAGACGACACGCCATAACAATGAAAAACTTCAACTTTAAGCTGGGAAGTTCTACAGAATTGCTGTCAGCTTTCTGCTTTATCCCAAAACAACACTCTCGCTCTCGCTGGTAAATATTCAAATTTAAGTTTATTTTCCGTTTTGTTGCCAAAGCAATTTCCCCAAAAATTGTTCGTTCACTCAAATTGATTTACATCCCGTAACCTGCGCATTCATTCAGCGTGAGAATCATTTCACAAGACATGAGACAGCAAATAGTCCTTAAAATAAATGCCGGGAATTGTGCTGCGTGGCAAGCCGAGTAGAAGTTACACCCCGTTCAACTGAGTGGGCATATTTTCGGCATGATTTAACACTTAATTAGCAAACATTTTTGACTCGAGTGTCGCCTCATCACCATTGTCAACATATGCGCGGATGTTTGTATGTATTAAAGACACGGGGCGTATGAGTAATCGCCATAAACTTGATAATCAAGCATAAAAACACGGCATTTGTGAGTAGCAACCACTCAAAAGCACAGCTGTGCGCTGTGTGTGTGTGAGTGTGTGTGTGTGTGTGTGTGTGTGTGAATTATTAAATAAGCAGCAACAACAAAAAGTCATCAAAAACATATATGAAAAAGTCAGGGGAAGCAAAAGGATTTGCTTGTTTAAACGCTTTCTGGGGCGGCAAAATATTATTCAATCTTATTACTTGCCTACTTTTTGGGGCAAAGTCGGCTGAATCATTAACGTTTTTGGGCCCTTTTGTTTCAGCCAAGTTGGTGTCATCTACTTAAGTGAAATCTTCTTAATATGTTAACAACTCTTGGGGGAGATTTTCTATATTTGGCCTCGTCATTCAGTTGGCTTAGGGAAAAACTATAAGTAAAATTCTTTTGCACTGCCTGCCACTTTGTTGCTTGAATTATTTATGGAGAGTGAGAAGGGATACGCTATGTCTTGCCCTCTCTCTCTCTCTCTCTCTCTAGCCATGCGTCGAGTGGTAAATCTGCGTTGTAATGTGCATATATAATTTTTCATATACATTTTGTGTGCGTTTCGTTTTTTGTTCGTCAGGCACTTAACGCTCGAGTGGAGTTTGTGTAAGCATTTTCTTCTTTTTGTTGTTTTTTTTTTTGGGGGTAGGGAAGTCCTTTTCCTTTTCATTTTTTTTTTGCTCCTGTAGGATTACCCTTATAAAGGATAATAGCGAAAGACAGAGAGAGCGTGAAAGAGAGTTGTGTGCGCATATACGAATTGATTAATTACTTTTACCTTAATTTGTAGACAAAAAGGTATTTGGGTTTTTATTTTAAATTGAAGTATTTTGTTTCTACAAATATGCAGCCACACTTTTTCCATATTAGTATCCTCAAAAATTTCTAAGGTGTGGTAATGCTCGTAAGAGCTAATGTTAGCCACTTACAAAGTATTACACAGCCACACAGAGTATCACAAACATATAATTGAGTGTGTGAAATGCAGCCACACTATTATCTGATGTATGAAATATGAAAACGTTGCCCAACTCAAACATTTAATGGTCAACAAACTTAAAATGCAAGCTCTAACATTGTTTTAAGTATTTTCATCTTAGAAATATGCAGCCACACTATTGTTAAGCAAGTTATTTTTGTTTCCATAAATATGCAGCCACACTTATTACCAAATTTGGCTTTAAATTAGAGACTCCAAGCCGCTTGCAAGCTTTATGAAATATTTCTCTTTGACTTTGAAATGTAGAATGATAAAAATCCACGCTGAGTAGCTCTTTCATCTCTCGTTTTGCTTTTTTTTTTTATATTCTGATGTTGTTTTTTTATGTCATGCTCTGAGATATATATTCCTTTTTTTATGCTCGCTGTTTTCCCTGTGCTTTTCCATTGTTTTTTGGCTGACGCCTTAAACTATGCACTGCGCACTGCAAAACGAAATGAACTCTAATGAAATGGGTGGCCAGACACAGCCAAGTGCCTCAAGGCGAAAGCAGAGACGACTTCCATGTCTTTGGTGGGTTTATTAAAATTTTGTTGCCCGTTGTTGTTCCTGTTGCCGTTGAGCCAGAGTTTATTAAATGCCCTAAAGTATGCCACACTCTTTGGCTCTGGCTCTGGCGCTGACTCTGACTCTGGCTGTGGCACTGGCTTGAGTTTTGATTTGATACTAATGTAAATAGTCTGGCCCGCCTCCTCCTGCCGCTGCTAAATTTTTAATGAAGCAACCAAAACAGATTTACTGCCAAGGCAGCAGCCTCAAAAATGAAGGAGCCAGTGGAGGCGGCGGCGACGCTACCGGAAGCATTGCTTAGCGCAACTGATGTCTGATTAATCATCAATGATTGAAATGGATTTCATGTATGGCAGCTGTGCTTTCATTTCCACTTTCATCCACATTTCATTCCGGAAATCTGGGGCACGTTTCTCGATTATTGCGCATACGCCGCGTGTCGCACGTGTCAAGTGCCTAAGCCGCAATCATCTTGCTCAGTAGGTCAAAAAGCGCATTCACCCGGCAAAACAACAAAAAGAGAAGCGAAGCAACCACCGAAACTGGAAACTAGATATATTCCCCCACACCCACCCAGCCACAAAAACTACTTGCAATTAAGTGTAAAAACCCTCGCTTACTCGCTTTCACTTTCACCAGCAGCAGCAGCAATTAGCAGCCCGAACAGTCGCTGCAATTAGTAAAGTTTCAGTTTTTACGAGTCCTTGGGTCAAAATAAATATGCGCTTGACAAATGAAGTGAATCTCTTCGCAGAGCGAGAGAGAGGGAAAGTGAACTGAAGTGTGTTTTTCTTGTACAAAAATCGTCTCATAAATCAACTTTGTATGTACGGAAGTTCAGGGAGTCCAACGTTTAGGTTCAGATGACTTTGTGGTTGCAGGATGCTTAAGAAGTCACGTTTCGATCAAATGTGCGGCAAGAAGCTGCAACAATGGGTGTGTGTGTGTGTGTGTGTGTGTTGGGAGAAAGATTTACGGACTTTCAAAGGAAGGCACAGAGAAAAAAATGCTTTTTACAAGCAAAGAGGAAAGCTAAAGGTGAATTTTTTATGTGAAAAATGAAGTTAAGACGAAGTAAAGCGTTTAGGGTTCAACAAACATTGAAAATTATTCGAAGCTGAGCGGCAAAGGTGAACAAGAATGTATAAAATCAAGGTAGTAAAGTTTTCTCAGGCAGATTTTCGTAAAATTCTTCTGAATTTTGCTAAATCAGAAGCATGAATAATCAAATTTTTCAAAAAAAGCTATAAAAGTTGAGTAAAAACATGAAATATAGCCAAGTCTTAGCGCTTTAACCAACTAAAGACATGATCCTATAATGCCAAATGGAACCAATTAAATCTCAAGACGAGAGCCGGGCCCTGCCCGACTTTAAAATACCCGTTGCTCTGGGCAATTAGTGCTTAATAACCTCATGCGACTCAGATAAGTATGCAACGTTTTCTTAACTCTGTCATTTATTATCCGATCTTTATGAAAATGGGTGAGATTGTACATATTGGCCACATACACTTCACTGCATAATCTGAGCTCAATAGTCAATGATTCAAAGTGCCTTTAAGTTGTGTTTACCAAAGAGTGAAGAGATAAACTCTAAACCCCAATTTACCTGCTGTGCTGCTAATTTCTTTCATCAGGGACTGCCAACTTGCTTTTCGGCCACCACTCTATTATTTTCAGCCATTTCAATAACACTGAACTATGCATTTTTGCCCTGGGAAATAGCAGGCTGCCTCTCCTTCCCGTTCGAACACAAAACAAACTTCGCCGGGTGGCAAATATTGATAGAATTTTAAACTCCATTGTTGCACAATTTTCATATTAAAAGTTATTTGTCGCCTCGTCTCGTCGCTTCCATTTGGCATGTGTGGCGGCGGCTGCCTGCCGGCATTTGCTTTGAAATGGAAATGTGCGAAATTTGTGCAAAATGCGAAACGGCGCTGCTACAGCTGTCTGCCTGGACACTGAATGAAAACAAAAGTCCTGCAGAAAAGTTGCGTAAAGCAAGCAGAACAGAAGTTGAGTCCACAGTGATTGTGCACGGGGCGACAATGCGTCAGGAGCCGGGGACTAAGGCAAGAACAAACATACGACAACAACAAAATCAAATACATGGAAGCAAAAGGACACCATACATATGTGCATGCAAACACCCACACAGGCACAAGCACAAATAAGCTGGGAAAAACTATTTGAAGCGACAGACCGACCAAAAGTTATTCAATTGGCCAACTGAAGTGAATGTTAAGCACCTTTCAAAAGCAGCTAAAAAGGAATTAGCCATTGAATAGCCCCGGGGGATGGATGAAATATATTTTCAATTTGAAATTAAATCACCTTCTTTGTGAACCTGGTGAGGCATCAAAGAACAAAGCGTAAGACGTATACTTAGCCTTAGCCTCAAAATTTGACAAATCACAGGCATTTCTTTAAGAAACTTGTCAAAACTATTCACTCTCAAAAAAAAAGGGGAAAATTCAATTTGTTGAGAGTTAAACTGATTTGTTTTGTGCTCTTACCTCTGCTGCTGCTGCTGCTGCTGCTGTCATTTGTGCAAGTCAAATAATACAATTTGTTGTTTGCCCTAAGTTTGCTTCTTTACCTTTGGACTTCAGTCAGACTTTTTAATAACTTTTGTCTGACGCGCGCATAACTCTCATACCGAAAAATTACAGCCACAGCCAAGCAAAAATTGCATTGCAAATGTTGGCTGCCTCTGCTCCTGCGACTTTTTGTTGAAAAGCTGTTGAGAGAAAGTTGGGCTGTCTTTGCAAGGATCTCGTTTTCAGGGTCTTGGTAGCACCCAGTACAAATATCAAGCCGGATCAACAGTCAACAAACATCAACTGGGTCAACTATTCAATTTGAAAAACAGTTTACGGTTTTTGTGTAATTTCATTTCTGAGAGCAGGCCTCCATGGTTAAAACTACCCTTAAAGTTGACTTTAAAGTCGTCACAACTGTGGCAAAAGTCAGGGTGAAAGTTCTTGTTGTGAAAATTAGAAAATACAAAAAAAAAAAATCCAAGAAGAAAACAGCCACTTAAAATTAACTGTAAACAAAAGCAGCCCAATCCGCAAGACACAAACAAGAAAGTTGTACACTAAAGTGACGGCTGAATGCTCTCAGCTGTAGTAATGGGGAAAACGCCAACTTGATTTCAGTGCTCTGTGGTTCAGTTTGCCAACTGTTTGGCTCTTTATTCTTGGTCTGTTTGCTCTTTATTGTTCATTTGTAGGATTTCAAATGTTCGGTTGCTCAGTGGCTCACTTAATTGATTTTAGTTATTCGATTTCTTACATTGATTGCGCTTTATTGTTCAGTTGATCAATTGACCACTTACTTTATGTTGATTTTTCAGTTGCTCAATTGCTCAACTATTATGTTTATTTGCTTAGTTGCTCACTAACTTTATTTTAATTGGTCAATTGCTCACATCGATTGCTCTTTATTGTTCAGTCGATCAATTGCTCACTTACTAACTCTATATTGTTCAGTTGCTCAATTGCAATTGCTCAAATTAAAGTTCATATGGTCAGTAGCTCACTCAGTTGAACAATTGCTTACATTGGTTGCTCTTTATTGTTCAGTATTGTTCAGTTGGTGAGCTGCTAGCTCACTTATTCAGTTGCTTACTCACTTTTTATATATATATTCAGTTATGTAGTTGCTCCATTAGCTCACTCGCTTGCCAAGAAGAAATTGCAGTAAAATGTTCAGCTAATAGCATACATGTTCGGCTCATGTAGCTCATTTTTGTTCACTTTCTCATAAACAATTCAAGCTATTACACTTAGAGCCGCTTGTCTTGTTGCTGTTTTTGCCAAAACCCCACCTTGGCTTGGTGATTTTGCCTGCAACGCCGAAAGTTGCTCAACAGTTTGCCCTGTCCCAAGGACTCGGCTTCCCTTGAAAGGGTATGAGAAAGTTTTGGCGAGCTTCGTCACACAAGCAAAAGTGAACAACAACCAACCCCCTAACCTCCTTCCATCACTCTCAGAGTGCCACTGTCAAAGCTTCCAGCAATTTCATTTTTGGCTCTTCTCCACTCCGCCTTCCATCAGCATTGTCATCATCATCTCTGAGAGTTTTTTTTTTTTTTGTGCGTGTTTGCCTTTGCCCAGGCGAGCGCAATTTTTTACGCCTACGCCTATGCAAGGGCCACGCCCACAACAATATAACCCCACCCAATCCAACCCAAAAGCTGGAGTGTAGGAAGAGACCACTAATTTGTCCATTATGGTGACAGTTGACTGCCTCTTTTTTTTTTGAGTGGGCGGTGCACCTGTTGCGGTCGGTTTAACTTTTAACTTGATTTTTTTTTGTTGTGTTGTCTCAGTTTTTCGGTAATGAAGCGATTTTGGGGAAGCTGGCGACCGTGCTTAAAAAGTATGCCATGAAAATTGATAAATTATGCCAGCTGAAGTGGAGGAAACGTTTTAATGACTGCATAAAACGAGAGGAATCGAATTATGATTAAGTCTTGTGTACAAATTTTGTGCCGCGCATAAAAACACAGAAATATGATTTGACCATAAAATTGCTTGTATGAGGCTATCAAAATGGTTATCATGAAAGCGGTAACAAAAAAAAGAGAATGGGAATCATTTGAAATGAATCAAAATTTGTAAAGCAGAATAGACGAGCAAACATGGGACTTTTAAGACTGTTATTTTAGCAAAAGCAAGTTTTTAACACTTAAATACTGCGAAACGGTCATTTCCAACACTAAGAAAATGGTGTTTTATGACTATCAACCATGCTCCGGCTTTCACTTATTTTTACGAATTGCGATTTTAGCAAATTCGCACGATTTCAGTTTAGAGCGCTCCGAAATTCGCAAGTTTTCGTTATCGATAATTCCCAACTTGTTTTGCGTCATTTCACATAACAAAAACAGCTGATGAGCGCCACTACTCATGCTATCGATAGTTATATATCGATATATACCATGGCCAAATCGCAAATTGTTGTTGTTGTGAGCAGTTTTCCATCTCGCTCAATTTTGTGTATCTCTATTAAATAATTGCTTAAAATATTGCCTTAGTGCGAATGGAGTGGGAGAGTCCGTAAGACAATTCTAAAAAGGTCAAGGAACTGAATAAAAATAGTTCCGTGGGCTGTCTGTTTGTGCATCAACCTATATTTTGCATTTACTTTTCATTTCACGGACTCAGATGTCGCCGGTTTAAAAACGCCAAAACTTTGCGATTTCCGAGTGTCGGAGCACCAACTTTTACGATTTGATGATCAAATCGCAATGTTTTTGCGAAAGCGAAAATGGGAGCATGGCTGTATAAGTTGATTTACAGAGAAACCATCATATTTGAAAGGCAGAAATCTTACATTTTATGGAAAAATTCAACTTAGTGTTTTGCTGCACATTTTATGGTGATCAACTTCTCTGCCCATTTTCCAACACTGCCAGTTGAAAGTTTACCTTTTGAAAAAAGGGAGTTTTTCAACTCTTATAATTCAAAATGTAGTTGCTGTGCTTAATGCCTAAACACCTAGAACTTAAAGCGTTTTTCAACACTAAAAATTCCATAAACTACTACAAAATCATGAAAACTTTGTGCTTTGTCTTAACTAATCCTTTCCAACACTCAAAATGGTAGTACAATACAAAATGAAGTTAACCATTGTCTTAACTAATCCCTTTCCTTTAGTTAAATTTTCTGAGAAACACCTAACCCTTTTCGGTACAAATTGAAGTTAACAATCGACTTGGCTAATCCCATTCCTTTAGTGAAATTTTCTGAGAAACATTTTCCATGTACTTTGCCTTAAATTGTCTAAACAAGAACCTGTTCAACAATGCCCTGGCACATTTTCAAGTGAATTTTCGTAATTGATCCATCAGCTATTATTGGTATGCATGGCGATTCTCTCATACTTAATGCCCAATAATGGCCACTCACATTCCTGCCCCTCCTCCGCCTCCTCCTCTGCATTCGCCTGCTTATCTGTGCCAATTAAAATCAATCTGGCGATTCTGCATATTAAAAACCAAACCACAACGCTTGGGCCTGTAAATTAAATTGTTTTTCGAAACCAATACAGGGCGCATTGTATCCTTCGGTTATGTTCTTGATGTACATAAAATACCTTCACCTTCACCGTCCCCCCCAACCAAAGACTGTGTTGGTTTTTGAAGTATTTTTTTTTGCGCCACAGCATTTAATTCATTTAAATGCCTTACAAAGCGAAATCCTCCTTTGCTCGCCCACACCCTCCCCTGGTTTGAGCCCTACTGATGCGGTTTTTGCTCGCGTTTTTAAACGCATCATAAATTTTTGCTCATTAATGAAAGGAAAGAACGGCGCTAGAGTGAGATATGGCTTAATTAGCTCAACGGGGGAAGTGTCTCGTACATAGTTTCACCGACGCCCCCATATCTTCCCACTCACCATCATTAGTTTATGAATCCGACTTGTTTGTAATGCCCAACTAATTTGTTTATATTTGTATAAAAATAATAAACATTAAGTGGCATATTTTTTAGAAAGAGAAAATTGTCAATTAGTTTATTTTTGCAGTTGGCTAATTGGCTTTTAGAAGATTTCAATTAGTTGATTATCGATTGAAACATTTCAACCGCAAGTATTAAGAGATGAAGAGGGCAGCGAGGATGCCTGTAAGTGTTGTAAAATGAGCAGTGCTTGATAAGTTCTAACCATTTTGGGAAAATATTCTAGTAGTCGAGTGGGATATCGGTAAATTACAGAATTTTTTGTGTTGGAAAATGTTATTAAAATTGTTTGAAAGCAAATTTCGAACTATTATGCTGCTAAAAGTATAAAATGTATTTACCAAATGTGTTGGGTAACACTTTTAATCTAGTAAATGTGCTGGTATTTGGAAGATAATTAGACAAATTTGCATTCACTGACACGTTTCTAGGAAAAACATGCTTTTAGTATTAAAAATTTGAAAAAAATTTCTACTCATAGTGTTGGAAAACACTTTTTATGAAAAAATGTGCTGTTAATTGGTAAAAAAAAATCTGACAAGTGATAAGTGCACACATAACAGTTCGAAAACCAAGCAACGTAATTATCAAGAAAAATAAAGTGCTAGGAAATGTGGAAAGTCAGACTTCTAGTGTTGGAAAAACACAATTCTTAACAATACAAATACGTTTAGTGGTGAAAAATTGCACGAAATACTATACAAATTATTTCAAAATGGGGAAATTTTTGAAATCGAACTATTCCTCTATTCTAGTGTTGGTTAATATTTAGAAATGCTAAAAAAAAGAGGAAAGTTGGGTATTTCTATATCAACAGCAACCTAAAATGAGTATCATATTAGCTAAAAAGGCATGTAAATCGTAGCAAAGAATGTATCTAAAACAGACTTCTTTGTCTGCATGGCAGACTCAATGATTATCAATGATTTTTTCAACACGTTTCTCACCCCTCGCCACAAAAAGTAATCCCAAACCTGTATACAGTGTATGTTGTTCGACATTAAATATTAAAAAGGTAATTTCGTTGAATTTAATTTAGGTTGCGTTATTTTCGTCATTAATTATTGGCTCACGTCAGTGTATTTATTGTTACAAGGCGTTGAAATTAATTACCCACCCACCCCAATGAAACCCTCCCTCCCCCCCCCCCCCTTCTGCTCCCCCTGGCGTTCCCATTTCCGTTCGTATCCAAAATGTTAGTTTTGGTCGAAGTTTTCTGTTTGCATTTCGGTTTACGCCTTTTGTCTGCTTTTCCTTGCCTCTCGCCCAATGAGCTGATTGGATAATACAATATTTAAAGCAACATTTTCAACATTTTACCTTTGGCATTTTGCGACAGTGTCGCCGTTCAATTAGATGTGCAACTGATTCTGATGGCCATTGTCCAATTATTAAGCACCTGGTCATCGTAATCGAATTTCCAGGACCGGCCCAGAGTGTGGGTGTGCATTATGCATTTTGGGGATAATTATTGATTTGGTTGAATGGACAAAAGCCGGCGCAAAATGCATCGAGGCGTATAAGACACAGTTTTAATCTTTGTGACGGTCCAGCGCGTGAGTGGATGGATAACAAAATAATTATATAAGGCAAGAAGCCAAAGTAATGTGCATCAGAGAGGGCTTAATGTGGGCTTAAGATAGGCTTATTGCTGAAACTAATCACATCTGGTGAAAATTCGAGATTTGTTTAAGATGATGCAACATAGAAAATTGTTAAAGCTTTGAACATCATTTTATTCCGTTCAATTTGCTATTATCAATAGGTTCGGATAAACTCTTTTAGGGTTATCAAACACTAAAAATCATGAGTCTTAGCTCTATTATTTCATGACTAAGGCAGTTTAAGAGGGGTTTTATTTAGCTCGCTGTAATATTTTAGTTTGGTTCATCGAGTCGGATGAAATTTACTCGGGTTACCCAACACTGAAACTCATAAGTTCTTTTTTAACTATTATTTCTTATTTAAGGCAGTTTAAGAGGTGGTTTATTACGCTGGCCTTAAGAATATTGATGGGTCCCTCGGGTCGGTTCAGTTTTTTCAAGCTTATCCAACACCGATGATCATAAGTGTTTGCTAACACTATTAATTTATATCTAAGGCAGTTTAAGAGGCATTATCGTTTGGTCCCTAGAGACTCATAAACTTTTTTTTTACAGTTTTACAACACTGAATAGCATACGGGTTTTCTAACACTATTATTTCATGATGAAAACAGTTAAATAAGTGTGTTCTTTCTTTTGTTGTAATATTTTTTGGTTGGTTTTGAAGGTTATCCAACACTGAAAATCATAAGTGTTTTCTTACACTATTATTTCATGTTTAAAGCTGTTTCCTACATCTTTTTTGATCAGTCAAGTCTTCCCCTTAAACATATATTATAGAGATCCGCCAAAAAAAACACAGAAATAATGGGGGGGAGAGGAGAAAACACACAAAATCTAACTCTCTCTTAAGCACTGCCACCCACATTTGCATTAAAACGGCATAATAATAATAATTGGCTGACCCAACCCACTCCCCACAACCGTTTGTTGAACTAAAGCGAGACCCCATTTAAGCCCCCTGGACTTTGCACAATTGCTCAACTTATCAGAACAAGTGTCAAATGGTGCTTAAGGAATAGCTTCATAACTGGCACGCAATCGACTTGAAGAAAGAATAAAATACCACAAACTCATCAGCCATCAGCCCTCAGACCTCAGCCCTTCCCCAGAACTGAGCTTGCGTGTCATTGAACTTTTAGGCCCAACAACGACAACAACTTCCGGTCCAAAAAACCAGAACAAAAATGTTGATCGATTTGTAGAAAATCAAGAAAAATCCATATTTCGCTTGTTCACACAAAATGAACTTGGCTTTAAGTTAAATAAACAGTCAATGGCCGCTGCCCTTTAACCCCTTTAGGGGGGATACAATTTTGTTATTTTATAATTGTCGCAGTGGCTGCTGCTGCTGCTGCTGTGGCTCATTTTTGCAGGCTTTCTGTTCTTTCCTTTGTTTGGCCATAGACGAGGCCAGACGGCCCAAGTAGAAAGAGAGATAGACTGAGAGTGAGAGAGGGTTAGATTATGGCTTAAAAGCAAACACTGGCAGAAGAGACTGAAAATTATATTTTATACAATTCCCCTGAAGTGGTCTTAAAGCCTGTTGCCCTCGAAACATCATTAGCTAAATGGGCCGAAGGCAAAAGAATGCGAAGTGTTGATTGGACGCATTTTCAATTTTCCAAATGCAATTTATGATTATGATGACAAATGCTGCATGGCACAACAAAGCAAACAATAGCAAAATCACAAAGAAATTCTAAGAAATGTGCTTTTTGTGGCCACAATTCAGTTCAAAGACCCACAAAAGTATGCTATAAAAATGCCAAATGCCTTTTGCGGTCAATGTGTGTGTGTGCAAGTGTGTGTGTATGTGTGTGTGTGTGCGAGCGCGCTGCTTGTTTATTTGTGCAATGTCAAGCGGTTAATTACATGTCATGAAAATTAATTTTTGACCAAACCAATTTTGCGGCTTCATCAAATGCGAATTTCTAGGGTTTTTATTTTCCAAATTGCATTTTACGTAATTAGTCAAAGTGCCTCCCCCCGCCCGCCTCCCGCCTGTTGAAAAAAGGGCTCAAAAAGCAAAGTTTAAATTAGATGGAAAAATAGCTTTTCATAAAAAGGGTAAACATATTTTATGCAGGACTGGACATTAAAAAACTAAACCAGAGTCCAGCCATGCTTGGTAGGAGCTGTGCTAAATTAAGTATCCCAGTGAAGGCAAGAAAAATGCTTCAACTGGTAACATGAAACCCAGCATTTCTGCCACTGAACACAATAGCAATCTAACAATCTAACAACCAATGGACCAAGTAGCAATGTAGCCGCTTAAGGCGGAAATCATGTTGCTTTCTTTTAAATGCAACAGACAACAAAGTGTCAGTGTCGGTCTCTTGGCAGAAATTCAGATTAGCAGAGGTCGAAAGATATTGAAAGATACACAGTAAAGTTCGGCGGTTCCAAATTCGCATAGTTTGATCGAAATCGAAATCAATGAAAAGATTTTCACTTAACGGCTTTTCTTACTTTTGCCCAGAAGCATAAAAATATTCCTTTCCGACCCCAGAAACTATATATATTCTTGATAAGGGTGACAAGCTGAGTCAATTGAGCTTTGTGCGTCCGTTTGTCCGTCTGTCTGCCTGTTTCTATGCAAACTAATCTCTCAGTTTTGAAGCTATCCAGCTGAAATTTTGCACAGAGTCTTCTTTTTGCTGCACGCTACTAATATGTGGGAATCTACCAGATCGGCTGACTATATCTCATAGCTCACATAGGAACAATTGGTCGAAAAACTAGTTTTAGTATGAAAAACTTTTTTCTTTTCAATGGAAACGTCTCCAAACTTTGTATTCATAGGTTTTCCATGCTTTTTTATAATTCTGTCAAGTTTGATGAAAATCGAACAACTATATGGTATAGCTGCCATACAAAAGATAGGTCTGAAAAACAGTCTTAGTTGGAAAAACTTTTTTGTTTTCAATGGCAGCAGCCTGCAATTTGGCGTTTGACTGTTTCACATGCTTTCACACAGTTCTACAAACTTTTGTCCAAATCGGATGACTATATCATATAGCTCCCATACGAACGATCGGTCGGAAAAGTATAATATTTTTGAAAATATTTAAGCAAGCACTTGCAAGTGTATAAAAACTTCGGCACAGACGAAGTTAGCTTAGCTTTCTCGTTTTTTAGTCCCAGTTGAGGTCGTTAATCGAGGTGGAAGGTGTAATGGTAATGTGATTTTTAATTACTTCAGATATTGTAATGGTAATGGAAATTTATAATTAAAGGTAATGATAATGCATCGAACGGTACTAGTTAGGTCAAAGAGAGCACATCCCTCGATTTGTTGAGCTGCTAAGCATTCTGAGCTAGTTGAAATATAATTTAGAAAAAAAAAACAACATTAAGAAAGCCAAACAACATGATATTATAACAAATTCAAGATGATTTTTCTCCGCCCCCGAATACAGTTTTTTTTTTATACTTTTTGGCCATTCGCAACTCAAACGATGGCACAAAAAGTGGACCATTAAAATAATGACCTATAATGAACTGATAACGAAATTGATTTTTCTCTTCCTTTGACCCCCACTCTACCTCCCTCTGCCTCTCCCTCTCTCTGTGTGTGTGTGTGTGTGTGTGTTTGTGCTTTTCTTGTTGAAGGGCTCGAACATGAATTATGGAAATGAAAATATAAAATGTGCATTTCAACGATTGAAGAAATTTATTTCATTGCCTTTTTTTTTCTATCGTCCTGTTTGCTCGTCAGGCAGGATGTGTCCAGCACAGCGAGATGAAAAAAAGAGAGCAGCGTAAAAGTGAGACATGATGTGATGCCCCGAAGGCACATTTTTTGTGTTGTATTTACTTTGATTTCATTTTTTTCTTCTTTTTTTTTTTAGGGATTTTTGTTTGCACGTAATTGTTCCTGTTTGTGTTTTTGCTTCAACCTGATAATAAGAAAGCCGCGGGTCCTGGGCACTTCAAATGCCGTTTGCTTCGCTCGTGCGACAAAAAGTCAAATAAGAAAACTAATTCTATTGCCAGGTACAACCCTCCGGTGGCCCCAGCCCAGCCCAGCCCAGCCCAGCCCTTGAGGCTGTTTTTGATTTATGGCTGCTATTGAACTTGCGTTTGCTTTTTTTGTTTTCGGCCGTGGCCAATTTGTGAGTTTATTTGCTTATACAAAGAAAATTTCTCTGGACATTTAACCCAACAGCAGCAGCAGCGGCAGCAGCAGCTCCAACAATATTCATTGAAAACTAATGATGTGGAAAATAGAAAAATTGCCTGCAGTTAGTAAAAGAGATGCCCAGACAAGGCAACAAAGTTTGCCCCATGTGTCTTTGCAGTGTGTTTTGCTGGTGTTTGTTTTTTTTTTTGAATACATATTTTGAATGGGCCCAAAATGAATTGAATTGCAAATTGAGGGGAATCTGCTTGATTTTTAAAGATTTTAATTTTGAGATTTGGGTTGAAATTTAACCAAAATATTTCCAAAAACAAGTAAGATAGTTGGCCAAGCTTGATTTAAATAGGTGCTGTCTCGATCATGAATCATACATTTGTCAGATAGATATATATATGCTAAGATCGTCGCATTCTTGGAAAACATTCATACAATTTGACCGCAAATCGTGATTTCTATTACTTGGACACAATATAGTCACCGTTTTGGTCACTAGCTTGGTCACTCTTATGGACACTGTTTAGGTCACTGTTTTGCTCAATGTTTGGTCACAATTTGGGCCCGTGTTTTGCTCATTGTTTGGTCACAATTTGGGCCACTGTTTTGGTCCCTATATTTGTTACTCTTTAGTCACTATTTTGATCATTATATTGCTCACTGTTTAGTCACTGTTTTGGTCACAGTCTAGTCGCTGTTTCTGGTCACTTCTTAAGTCACTGCTTAGTCGCTGTGTTGGTCACTGTTTTGTTCACTGTTTTAGTTATTGTTTGCTCACTATTTCGGTCACTGTTTGGTCACTAGTTTGGTCACTGTTTTGGTCACTATTTAGTAAAGGCTTTCGTCATTGTTTGAGTCACTGTTTGGTCAGTGTTTTGGTCACAGCTTAGTCGCTGTATTGGTGGCTGTTTTGGTCACTGTTTTAGACATTGTTTGCTCACTATTTCGGTCACTGTTTGGTCACTAGTTTGGTCACTGTTTAGCTGCTGTTTTCTTCATTGTTTTAGACACTGTTTTGGTCACTGTTTTGGTCACTGTTTTGGTCACTATATAAGTCACTCTTAAGCCACTGTTTTGGTCATTATTTTGTTCACTGCTTAGTCACTGTTTTGGTCACAGCTTAGTCGCTGTTTCGGTGGCTGTTTTGGTCACTGTTTTGGTCACTGTTTTAGTCATTGTTTGCTCACTATTTTGATCACTGTTCTGGTCGCTATTTGGTCATTGTCCTGCTCGCTGTTTTAGTGAACGCAAAACAGCTTCTAAACCCCCACTGTAATATACCCTATAGTTACCAAAATCAGGATACATATTACAACAAAATGTTAAACTTACCCACCGCGCCTAATTTCGCCACAAAATTTCCCAGCCCTTTTCACACTCTTTGCGAAAACGAAGTTTTCAAAAACAAAAAAGAAAAGTATGTTAAATTTTTGTGTAAAAATTTTGGTTGCAACCCAAAATAGACTCATAAAAAAGTTACCGGACGTAAGATAAAGTTGTTAAACAACAAAAAAAAAAGCCAAGAAAAACTTTTACAAAACGCCATGCCTATCATTTACACAGAGGCGTGCCCTGG
This sequence comes from Lordiphosa fenestrarum, assembly GCA_035044985.1. Classification (NCBI taxonomy): domain Eukaryota; kingdom Metazoa; phylum Arthropoda; class Insecta; order Diptera; family Drosophilidae; genus Lordiphosa; species Lordiphosa fenestrarum. Next base: position 783,879 of record JAWNNO010000297.1, on the reverse strand, counting down.
CTGGCTGGCTTGGCGGGCCAAGAACTTGTTCAAAAGTTCTTAATTTCTAATAACGAGGCGAGCTCCGACCCACCCCCCCCCCCACCCACCAGCAGCAAAGTTGTCAAAGTGGAATATTCTAAGTGAGTGAGTGAGTGAATGAGTGCACTCAAATATTCAACTCGCAACAAAAATCGATGGGAATTTCCGATAAGATAAGCTTAATCATCAGTGTAATGAGTTACATAGCACCAGATAAGCCCACAGAAATAAACATCCCATCCAAAAATACAAAAAAAAAAGGAAAAAACGCAGTGCACTAATAAACAAAACTTCAGTCAATGTGCCCCTCGATTGTTTCGCTGATTGATTTCCGAATGTGCGTAATCAATATAAAGACCCCTCAACGGGGCCAAAAAAAAAGAAGAAGGAAAACTGACGTCAAATCAAATGAAAATCTAAATAAATAAATATGTGAAAAAATGAAAGAAAAAGCTTTAAACAATTGGCGTGCGAATTGTGTTTTCAGTTTTAGCCATTTTAAAAGCGATTTCGTTTATGATGATGATGCTGATGAGTATTATTATTATATCACCACTTAAGAGGCAAACTCAAATCACCACATATATTCTTTTCTGGAGAAAATGGCGACCGTGATCGAAAGCACACGCTAATGGAACGTGCCGTTTTACTTCTTTGTTCAGGTATAACTGAAACAGAACAGTTTTTGAGCATAGCCTAAGTGTAAATGCAATAAGTGAACTAAAAGGAGCAGTGGACGGAATCACTTGTTGAGTTTTGCTCATATTTGATCAGTTGTCCGTTGTATTCAATTCTGTAATTGCTTCTCTTTTGTTCAGTCACAGCTCTTCTACAACTCATACTTCAGTTGTTCAGCTAAAAGTGGCTCACATTTGCTCTACAATTACTCCTTTTTTTGTGTGCTGTAACGAATCACTTGTGATTTTTGGTTCAGTTGGGTGTGGCTCTCTTGTTCAGTTGTTTATTCATTTCAGTTATTCAGCTGCTATTTGCTCGTAGTTGTTTTACTTGGCAAGTAAGGGCGCAAAGTAAGCGAGAAGAGAAAATGTTGACGTCTCTCGGGGGTTTTTTGTTTCTGAATTTCCCACACTTTGCAGCACAACATTACGAATCTCAATTCAGGCGCAATGAATCTGTCAATGGCAGTGCCAGAAATATATTTATAAAAAAAAAATATAAAACATAATATTTTACAAGTGGTGGAAAGAGGAAGCCCAAATGAAAAGCTTTATAAGCCAACGCACTTTTTTTTACTCGACAAGTGGCTTTCAATGACACCACCCCCAGCCGCCCACACGCCCACACACAGTCAGCAGATTGTATGCAACGATGCAGAGTGCAAAAAGGAAGGGTAAACGTTGAGTGGGTGTCATTTTTTTTCTCTTCGTTTTGCGGCTTAAAAGGTTGAAGAAAACTGTTGGCTTTGGGTTGTTTTTTTTTGTCTACCCATTTGCCTAGGACACACAGATAACATGTGTTGTGAATTGGATTGCTGTCTCATAAAAGCGGGGGTTGAGAATTAAATAAGGCCAAAGAGTATGCAGCATATAGATGGCATATCTCATGACAGAAATACGGGCAGCCCGCATGCCCATAAAGATGTCTTTGCGTAGGAAACACACGCGGAACAAGTATTTAAAAAAAAAAGGATTCTTTTAATAAGAATTTAGATCTAAGATTCGGACATCTTCTATGCTGGATTTTCATTCTGTATGTTGATGATTAAGTTAACGAATTGGAGATTTTTCAAGGTTTTTTGCCACATAATTAAACAGATTCTTTGGGTAATAATTACTTCATTCACAATTCCTTCTATACTTGTGCCTTTAAAGTGGATTTGTATAGTAATTGCGCTTGAAATATTGCCAAACATTACTTCAATTCTAATAAGGGAATAAGCTAGTTTATGGTAAAAATTATTCAAATAGTAATTGAAGTAATTAAAAGTAATTAAAAATGTTAAAGCAGGAATTGCAATATGTCTGGGTATTGTATGGTCCTTTCGAAATAGTAGAAGTTAACCAGTGTCATTCAAATTCAATTTTGTTTATCTATTGTTAAAGGTTTTTGCCCTCTTTCACCTACTCGAAAAAGTGATTGAAGTAATTAAAAGTAATTTAAAATGTTAAAGCAGCAATTGCAGTATGTCTAGGTATTGTATTGTCCTACAAAAGAAGTAAAAGTTAACCAGTTCTATTCATATTCAATTTTGTTTATTTATTGTTCAAGGTTTTGCCCTACTTCCCCTCCCCCCCAGTCTTCAGATGATTTGTGGTTGTCTGCGGGCCCACTTGTAGCGCAAACAAGCAAACCAAACAACTCAAGTATGCTCAACTAACACCCAGAGACCTACAAAAAAGAAAAACTTTGCTTATTAAGGCGGGTTGGAAAAAATAACTTTTATTTTCGGGGGGGGGGGGGGGGGGGGGGGGGGGGGACTTCTCGGGGGAATTCTACGCGGTTGCTGTTTACAAAACAACAAAAACGCTACAAGCTTTGCCTAGATCTTTAACACATTCATTCGCTCGCCTCCGCACACACACACACAGCGGATCAAAAAGAAAACTGTACAAAAAAAAGGGAGAACAACTTTTTAATCATGTAAACGAAACGTTATGTGCAATTTATGTGCATGGGGCACTAGTTAATGTGCTGCACACGCCATGTGCAACATCAGAAACAGCAACAGCACCAGCAGCATTAGCATCAAGGCAGTACACGGCACAGCGAGTAGTTGGATACAGTATCCCATGGGTACGCGCCCAACAGGTTTGCTCAATTGTCACGGGACTGTGCTTTTGTATTTCGTTTCTTAATGGAAACAACATGTAAGGAAGTCGGGCGAGCACGACTGTAATATGCTCTGTGAAGTTCAACGTTTTTAATTTCGATGCAAAAGGTTTAAGTGTGAGTTTATTTTGATATTGAGTACTTAGTTCTAGGTATTGAGCACTGAGAATGGAGTAATGTGTATTGAAAACTGAGCATCAAGTTGACTGGACTTAGTTCTAGGTATCGCATAATGAGTAACGAGAACTAAGAATCGAGTGCCTCATACAATTATAGCGTACTTATTATCGATTATCGAGTACTAAGCATTATGTGGTGTGTATCGACAACTATACACTGGCTGCCCACCGCTGCTTTAATGGTTTCTGCACAATTTCTTAACAAATCCTTTAACCAGATTCCAGAAATCGGAAGACTCTTTAAGTTTTCCCCTTCATCCGGCTCATCCAACTCATTTTAAATGCTCCCATTAAATTTCACGCTATAGCTTCAAAATCTTAATGTAATTTTATTAGTGAATTAATTTGCGTAATAATTTCCCTTCAATTTGATGGCTTTAGAAATTTCACGCGATTTGTCGCTTACCAATTTCGTGAATTGCATGTCGGTTCAAACAGGAAATTTGTTTTCGGCACAAAACTTTGCCCATCATCTCATATAACTCACATATGTATGTCATTTGTTATAAATTTAATTAAAACAAAATGCCGGAAATGAGTGAAGCAGACGACAAGAATCAAGTTGAACTTTAGTACACATATCACAAAAGTTGGAGCCAAAAACAGGGGGGGGGGGGCAGAATGGGATGGGTTGTCATTAAAAGGTTCCGCGGAAACCAAAAACTTTACATGTTTTTGCACTGGAGACAATTTACATGTATAATCCCATCTCTTTCACACACACACACACACACTCAGTCTGTATCTTTCTCTCTGGCGCTGACGCTAATGTCACAAAATTTTGTTAATTAAACATTTTGGTTTCTTTTGGGCCCCAAGCAAAGAACAGAATTACACAAACAATTAAGGAAAATATTTCCTTTAAAGGTGCCTTAACCAGGAACACAAACCGATACGCATTTAGGACCGATTTGGGACAGTGGTTCATGCCGCACAGTGGGATAAGCATTGGTAAAAGAAATGGTTTAGTGACTTACCTTGATTTTTGCCTAAATCTGGGCAAGGTGGTATAAGTAATTGAAGCTGAAAAGTTCACTTTAAGTCCGTTCGACCCGATTTTTGCCTGAAACTGCTCGAAACGTTATTATTTCGGTATTTTGAAGTTAAGGCAAGCAAAAAGGAATTCCAAAAACTTATTTCTGGCATAAGAAAAGCACCTAATTTAACTCTATCTCGAGTCTAAAATAACTCTCTTAGGCATATCGTGGTGACTCACACTCAAATCTGCTGGGAAAGTCATATTTTCGAGGTTTTGATCGACGAAATGATGTCGAAAACGTTTTTCTGTACAGCAGTCGCCCTTAATTCCAAATCTAAACCCTTCAAGACCGTTCTTAAGTCTTCTTAATCACTAAAATGAAAGTTAGAATTTATCCCCAAAAACTAAACGAGCCAACTTATTCATTTACCCAGTAGGCTTTGCCCGGCTTTTAACTTCAAACATGTGAATTGTTGACCAAAATCCAAGCAAATACAGTTCATTTCTCATTCGACTCTTGTGACATACACATGAATTATTGTTTACTATTTTCTTTGCTTTTATTTTCAACCTGCACTTCCTTAAATCGACAACCCACAAATTCGGCTGAGTTAAATTTGAGTTGAGATTTTTGACCTTAATTAATTTAATCTTTGGTTTGTTTTTGTAAAGTCTCGGAACTCTCTCCGGCACCTTTTTTTTTATGATGTTCCACAGACTAGTTCCCCCGTCTGCATCAGGCAAATATTATTGTATATTTTGATTCTATGAAAACGTTTTGCAGTTTATTGAAGGTTTCTGGGTAGCATCTAACCTGCTGCCATTGCACCACCGATTTGCTTATATCTTTCTTTTGCATTTGTCGTGCTGTCATATAGTCGCTTCTATCTTTGAACTTTTTAATTGCTTTGATGTCCCCTCCCCCCCTTCCCCCATCATTTGACGGGCAGTCATAAAACCATTTCTCAATGTTTTAATATCCTTTTCAATATGTCGAGTTTTTGATTATGTTGTGGGTTGCACATCCTCTACGTTTTCTTCATCCACTAGAGGATGATTAGGCAATAGCTTATATGCTTTGGAGTTTCAAATCCAGTTCTTTTTACTTTGATTCCTTCTCTGAACAAGGTGCTCATCGTTCTTATTATGTTTCAAGTACTGTTCGGAAGTTCTCTGTTTTGCCTATTACTCGGTTGCGATTATATTAGAGATGGACTGCGGTACTTTGTGTAGAATTGCCTGAAGAAGTTAATTTTTTGGAATTCAACTTTCGCATTGCCTAAAATCGAACTTAAACTGACGTCAACCTTTTTGCCTGGACGCTCGGAATGCGATCATGAGTGTAACTCTAAGCCGGAATCATGCGTTACCAAAAGGCATTATTCTTGAAACTCAAGGAAAAGGTTAAAGAATACTTTGATAATTGATTGATTGTTACTTCAAGTTCTCTCTCTCTCCCGAATTCACAACCTGCACGTTCTAAGGCGACGTTCTAAAATCTGTGCCAGGTGGCTTGTTGAAAGCTTCTTTTCAGCCATAAACTTAAACAGACTGTACTACTGTTAAGGAAAAGTGACCTTAAGTATATTTAGGTGACCATTTGAGGAAAAAGAACGGGAATCTGTACCAGCATCTTCTGTAGGTTTCTTGGGCAAACACTCCTACTCAACCTATCGGAACCTAATTATATTCTGTCCACACACAATGGTTCGGTACTGAACACCACCACAGAACATTGCAAACTTCACTAACAAATCTGTTTATGTATTTACAACTCTTAAGAAAAAAAACTTTGTTTTAATGATTCATCAGCCACGTTACGATGTAGCTACTTTAGCCTTCATCATAAGGAACACAATAATTGTGAACTAAATTAGCTCATATTTGTTTTTGATTAGCATTTTAGTGGCATTCCATGTACAGGGTGCGCCATATAAAGTGTCGGTATGGCAACACTGAATAAATATAAAAACAAACAACCGATTGCTATATGTTGATCTTGTTCCTTTAATTTGGTCCTGTACAATTTATTTCGACTACTTTTTGAACACAATATCAATCAAGTGGCCGCCTTTATTGGCCACAACAAAATGTGCCCTTTTTGCGGCATTTTCCATCACTTTTTCGAGCGTCTCAGTCGATAAAGTGGCGATTTCGGCACGAATGTTGGCCTTAAGCTCTTCAATGGTCTGTGGATCGCTGGCGTAAACCTTGCTTTTTAAATAGCCCCACAAAAAGAAGTCTGGGGCGGTCAAATCTGGAGATCTGGGTGGCCAGTCAATATCGCCTCTTTTTGATACCGGCCCAAACAGTCACTTTTTGGTCGTGTAGAGGTATTTCATGGATGCGGTGTGGATTTTCCGTGCCCCATATGCGACAATTTTGCTTATTAACACCACCAGAAAGCGTGAAATGGGCCTCATCGGGCATCAAAATTTGTTAGCACAATTGAACGATTATTTTCGATGAACAGCGTCACTATTTCGGCACGCTGTTTTGGTGTGAAATGGTCAAAATTGTACTAGATTGATGTTTCCAAAACATGTCTAACAAAAGCAATCGGTTGGTAAATGTCAAAGTTATTCAGTGTTGCCATACCGACACTTTATGTGGCGCACCCAGTAGAAGGAAAGGTCCCAAGATACAAAGGCATAAGTGATACCAAAATTGCCAAAATCACCGAAATGCTTTCGAGTTTCAATACAATTTGCAATTATTTAACCACATAACATAAAAATAACATACATTCCGTGACACATTTTTCTCTAATGATCATTTTGTGTGGTTTCTGTTATGATGCAAAGCAAACAAGTAAGGGCGCTGCAGTCGAGTTTCCCGACCACAAAATAACCTGTTCATTTATTTTCATTTATTTGTTTTGGAATTTTTGAAGATGTCATCCTAAATGTAGGCAATACTTTTCTAGTCCTGATCAACAACTGCTCTTATCAGCTCAACTGTTTCGCTTATAACTCCGGTGTTTTTGGTCCGATCTGATTGTACTTTTCAGAATAGATAGATTTTGGGCCTAGCTTGATGTATACTAAACCACGAGGTTTAGACTAACTTGAAAATTGTGGATCTGACGGCTTTTTAGAACTAGGATTTATAGAGGAGGTCTAGGTTTTTTGGGGATAAAAGGGGGACGGGGTGGATTTTTTCAAATCTGAAAGAAACTTGATCTGCGTACAGCATAAATCTACCATCGTGCAAAAATTTGTGGCTCTATCTCTTATAGTCTCTGAGATCGACGCGGTCATACAGACAGACAGACGGACAGACGGACATGGCTATATCGACTCGGCTGTTCATGCTGATCAAGAATATATATACTTTATGGGGTCGGAAAATTTTTCTTCTCCCTGTTACATACATTCCCATTTTCAATGGGAACAGGGTATAAAAACTTGCAGTAAACAAGATTTTAAAAGAGCAAAATTCAACGAAATCAACTGGCACTTTTAACACCATTTCAATTTGTTGGTTTGCCTTTTAAAATATGATAGGAAAATAGTGTGTTTAAGTTGGATACAGTCTTCTCCATAAGCTATCTATGTTAATTGGAATCAAGTGACTGTTTTTGAAAAAAATTAAATGAATTGTGTATAAATCTTAGATTGGCTTACACCATTTCAATTTGATGGTTTGCCTTTCAAAATATGATTAAAAAATAGTGTTTTGAGGTACGTTTATTTTACGGTGATCATTTTGTTGGATGCGTTGTTACGGTAATTGCATTTTTAACATGAAGATGGAAATGAAGCACTTTATTTGTGTTGGAAAAAAAAAATTATAAGAAAATTCAACAATTTGCGTATAAATATAAGATTGACTTACATTCATTTCAATTTGAAAATATGATATTAAAAAAGTAGTGTTCTTAAGAACTTTTACTGCGGACATCATATTGGATGCTGTCGATGCCGTCAGGCTGGAGCTGTCTAAGGCCCTTTGCTAGTCAGTGCCATTTTCTGCTGCTTATTTGTTATTTATTTTGTTTAAATCGAAAATCAAAATATAAGAAGATGAAACCAACCGAATTTGCCGCCTGTCGATTAAAGTGCAGGAAATTAAATAAAGAAAATAAAAGCCATTTGTACGAAAGAATGTTCAGTGTGTACGGCACAAGAGTCGAACAAGAAATGAACTATATTTGCTTGGACTTTTGTTAGCAATTCACAAATTGAGGGCAAAGGGCAAGGCTACTTGTCAATGCCAATTTTTCTAATAGCACGAGTAGGCAGAGCCGAAGTTTTGTATAAGTGAATTGTCAGACTGTCAACAGTCGTCTCCCCATGCCAGTAATGCCACAACTGCTTGGGAATTTCAAAGTTACAACCATAGACAAAAGAAACTGTGGGAGCGGCTCCTAGCTCATTACCTTAAGGAATATTTCTTAACCTTTTTTAACTGCACCATTTTGCTGGGAACTAGTTCCACTTGACTTTCAAACCCAAATCAAATGTTAGTTCTTACCTAATTTTTCAAACTCTGAATTGTCTTCAATGAATGTTTAAGTTTATTTTTCCCACAAGTTCACTCAATTTGTTTCAAATGTCCTTTATCCTGGAGCACACACACACACACACACACGCAGGCAGTTCATTATGCAAATGCAATGTAAACTTTTAAGGCAAATTCTACAATTGTCAATGTTTTTTCAGGCTTACGCAGACTCACTCTAATGCATATTTGTGCAATTTGATTGTCTTTTATGATATTTGATCAAATTGCTGTCTGTCCGTGTGAGTGCACTTTAAGGCTGATGTCCTTTGCCTTTGTTTGCCAAGCAATTAATTTTTCCTCCTGGGTTTTCTTTCTTCCTTTCTCTTTTTGTTTTTTTTTGTTGTTGTTTTAATTGAGGCCATAAAAAGATTTTTTTTTGTTCATTTGGGGAAATTAGTTGGAACTCTGGTGAAAAGTGCACTCTGTGTTGACCCCCTAAAAATGCAAGCAAATTGAATTTTTTTTTTCGGCCACTGAATGGAAATCTGGGCGCTGGGTCCAGCCTGTCGTCAGCAGCAGCGGCGGCGGCGGCGGCGGCAGTAGCCCGTGTGTGTGTGTGTGTGTGTGTTGTGGGTTGTCATAAAGTGCATGTCGATAGCAGCAGCCACAGCAGCTGGCACAGCACTGCACTCAAATTGCTTAAACATACTGAACTTCTCTACACACGGGCCACATTGTGGTGTTTTTTTTTTTTTTGTTGGCCCTTCAGGCCTGGTTTGACCCGCTTGGGATGCTGCAGCAGCCTGGGACTGAAATGCCATAAACAAGTTGCATATTGTTGTGGGCACAGCTGCAGCATGTTTGTGTCCGGGCAGAGCAGCATGTGAGTGTGAGTGTGTGTGTGTGAGTGTGTGTGTGTGAGTGTGTGTGCGGTTTTCTTCAAAAGGGAGCGCAGAGATTCTTGTCTTGAGTTTTACCTGCTGTGCAAAATTAGCATTTTCCACAAAAATGTGCAACGAAATGGAAGGAATGGCTACCATTTTTTTCTCTTCCGATTGTCATCACATTATCGAGTTTGGAAAGAAACCAATTTGATGTTTCAATTTGATAAAATGTGTATGTCCTGCTGTCTAGCACAGGTTGCTGGATTTAAACAGGTTGAAGTGACTTAAGACATGGAAAACAAGTGACAGTTTTATTTAGAACAAGTCAGAGACATACCATGACATACTCTGTTCTTTCCAAAGATTGCATAAATCTGATTTATATCAACTCTTAAGGAGTGCTGCCCCCATTGTCGTTGTTGTTGAGAAGATTCGTACGTGAAGTAAGACAAATTTATTTTCTAGTTTTTAGAATTTAAGGAATAAACCGAAAACTTAGATTTATAGATAATAATTCCTTAAATTTAGATAGTAGTGACGCATAGAAGGAAGCATCTTCGACCACATAAAGTATATAAATTCTTGATCTATGCCATCTCTTCCATCAGTTTGAAAGCTATCTCCACCAAACTTTGCACGAAGTCTTTAAGTACAAATACATTGCACATTTGTTGGAACTGGCCGTATCGGTTGACTATAGCATATAGCTGTTATAGGAAAGATCGATCGAAAGGCCAGTTTTAGTGGGAAAAACTTTTGTGTTTTCAATGAAAACGCCTTCAAACTTTGTATTTCTTAATTTGCTATGCTCTCCCATGGTTTTTACTAAGTTTGGTCGAAATCGCACATCTACAAAGTATAGCTGTCATAGAACAGAAGAGTCTGAAAAGTTGTTTTAGTAAGAAAAACTTTTTTGTTTTCAATGGCAATGCCTCCAAACTTTGTATTTCTTAATTTGCTATGTTCTCCCATGATTTGACTAAGTTTGGCCAAAATCGGAGATCTATTTGATATAGCTGTCATAGAACAGAAGAGTCTGAAAAGTAGTCTTAGTAGGAAAATCTTTTTTGTTTTACATGGAAATGTTCTGAAAATTGACATTTATTAATTTGATAAGCTTTCTCTCAGTTCCACAAAGTTATAGCTGTCATCGGAAAGATCGTTCAAAAACTAGTTTTAGTAAGAAAAACTTTTTTGTTTTCAATGGAAACGCCTTCAAACTTTGTATATCTTAATTTTCTATGCTCTCCCATGGTTTTACCAAGTTTGGTTGAAATCGGACATCTGTTTGGTATAGCTGTCATAGAACAGAAGAGTCTGAAAAGTAGTTTTAGTAAGAAAAACTTTTTTGTTTTCCGTGAAAACGCCTCCAAACTTTGCAGTTCTTAGTTTGCTATGCTTTCCCATGATTCCACTAAGTTTGGTCGAAATCGCACGTCCACAAAGTATAGCTGTCATAGAACAGAAGAGTCTGAAAAGTAGTCTTAGTAGGAAAATCTTTTTTGTTTTACATGGAAATGTTCTGAAAATTGACATTTATTAATTTGATAAGCTTTCTCTCAATTCCACAAAGTTTTGTCAAAATCGGTTGACTTTAGCCTATAGCTGTCATCGGAAAGATCGTTCAAAAACTAGTTTTAGTAAGAAAAACTTTTTTGTTTTCAATGTAAACGCCTACAAACTTTGTATTTCTTAGTTTGCTATGCTCTCCCATAATTGTACCAAGTTTGGTTGAAATCGGACATCTATATAGTATAGCTCCCATAGAGAAGGGTCCCAAAAGTACAAGAATCAAATCCACTCACCATGCAAAGTAAACTATAAAACTGAATTATTTATTAAGCGGCGTCATTGTTTGCTCCTTCAGCAAACCAAGCAAAGCCGCACAACCCGGCACAATAAACATAACAATTACAATAAAACTGAAACGAGAAGTCAACATCGTTTCGTTTCGTGGTCCAACCCCAAATGGGCTCCATTTAAGTGTGTGTGTGTGTTTGCTTTTGATTGTTATGAACTGTTGATTACAATTCGAAGCATCAGTAATATTCACCCACCGCTCTCAACGTGATTTGCTCTACCTGAGCATGCGGTGGCGTTGAAAGGGCATAAAGCACCGCCTGAGCCACATCATCCGCTTGAAGTATAATCCCGCCCAGCTGATCTTTGGTCTCGGCGGGCACTATCTCGGTGGCCACCCAGCCGGGACTGATGCTCTGCAAAAGAGTAAAACTATCAGAAGAAACCATCAAATTTCCCCACCAATTCACCTACCGTTGTCTTAATCCTTGTCTGCTGCTGTATCAACTCCTGCCGGCAGATCTCTTGCACCGCAGTTAGTGCAAATTTACTCGGTGTATACACGTTGAGACTGGCATCCGCCCGATCGGGCTTATAGCCCGCCAATCCTGCCGTGCTGTTGATGAAGAACAGGTGTCCCGCCATTTGACGCTTTCGCATTTGCTTCACAGCCAATTGGGTGCAATAAATGCTGCCCATTAGATTCGTTTGCATTACCGCAGCTATATCCTTGGTGGGCATATCAATCAGCAGACCCTCCCTTAGGATTCCCGCATTATTGATGAGCACATCGATGCCACCCAATTGCTGTTCAATCCACTCAAAAGTGCTGTTCACCTGCGTTTCCTGTGAAATGTCGCAGGTGCGTTGATGGAAACGCGCCTGCTGATCGAGGGGCAACGACTGACGCAGCTGCTCCAGACGTTCGGTGCGACGCGCCAGAGCAACCACCTGCAAGCCGGCAGATACCAACAGTTTGGCACAGGCCGCACCAATACCCGAGCTAGCGCCACTGATCACAGCCACACGATTCTGCCAACGTTCCATGATCGACTGAATATAGAATGAAAGAGGCAGGAGCATGTTATATATACACTTATCTTATCGCTAAAGAAAGAGAGAGAGAGAGAGAGAGAGTGAGCGGGCAGTGCTCTTCCACTGACGTGTCGTTTGCTCTTTGCTTCCAAACAGGCCACCAAACGGCAGTTTGTCTGCTGAGACCTTATCTGGTTAACTGATACTGCGGAATGTCTGGGATTTCGTTTGAGAGTGTTTAAAAATTTCCACAAACCAGCCGATAAACTGGTTCGCGGGTCCTTTTACCCACCTTTCATCACTTGGACGTGTTTGGCTCAACTAGCTATTAGTTCCACATCTTTGTTGTTAAGTCCGCCCCGTGTGTGCGTTGTAAACTTGCAAGGTATAAAAATACTTTTGCCATTTGTGAATTGTGCCATGAAATTGTGTGAAAGACACCTCTTGCTACCCTTTGCCTGGGTAGGCAAGTATACGTGGCTTTTAAATTGATGTTCCTTCTGCCAGCCAGAGCCATTACTTGTTTGGCTTTCCTTGCCCCGCGCATTAATGTGCTCCCTAAATGAGCTGTTAAATGGCCAAAACAAGAAAATGAGAATGAGCCGAAGGAAGGAACTGAAAAGAAAGTGCAGAATATTACCACATTGTAGTACATTTTCCCTGTTATTGTTGTTCGTGGATGTGGATGGCCTTCAGCTGAACATAACATTACCTGTTTTTTGTCTGAGGTTAGAACAGCCGGAGATGGGGATGGGGATGGGGATGGGGATGGGGGATGGAGGTGTGTTTGGAGAAAGTTCATTCATTGTTGCAGCCGAAGTTTTGGCTCATTTCTGATAATTTTATAGATCCTGTAAACTAAATTGTGCCTTTTTTTATGGTTCGTTTTGTTTGCCGCAAACAGAGGATGAAAAGAAAAGTTGGCAAGCCGATTGAGCTCGACTTTTGGTTGCCCAGTGCAGTACAGTTACTCGATTGTTGTACTCTTCATTGAGGTAACTAGCTAAAAGTACTCGATGCTTAGTTTTAAAAACAAAGTAGTTGCTTTTAAGTACTTAAAACTCAGTAAGCGACACTAAGTACTCGATAATTAGTACTGTTTATTGAGTACTTATTGAGTAATTACCATTGCCAATACCATTTCAATTTTTTTGATAATAAAAAAACATTTTTAAGTAATCGTAATTACTAAATTCAGTGTTAATTGGAAAATGTAATTCCTTTTTCAATTACTGGAATAATTGTGCCTGTGAAGGGGGATTATCAACATCAGTAATTGTTTTTACATTGTCTGATTAGTCGAGATAATTGTAATGAAAAGTAATTAAATACTCTATATTAAGTACTCGGTACCAAGTAGTCCATGCTCGATACTAAGCACACTTTAAATACAGTTCATATTAAGAACTCGATACTATGTACTTGATACTCAATGCTAAGTACTCTGTAGTACCCACTACTCGATATAAGGTTTATTCTAAGTACATTAAACTAAATACTCGTTACTCAGAACTCAGTACTCGATATTACGCGGTTCTAAGTAATCGAATCCGAGTAATCGATAAGCAGTACTCTATACGCAGTATTGGAGACTAAGTAATCTATTATAAGTACTCGATACTCATAACTATCATATGCTCGACGCTCAGAACTCAATGCTCAGCAAGTGGTTTTGCATACGAGAGTCTCTAGAGATTTCAGGGAATCACTAGATCTAACTTCAACTCTATCTTAAGGTTGTTGTTGTTGTTTGACATATAACTCTCTGCCTCTGGATTTTATATACCCTTCGTTTATTTAGTACAGGGTACTCGAACTGAAAAGGAGGGAGCATCAACTTTTGAGAAGGGCCCGGGCCACATGTGTTGCGGTCAAGGGATTTACCTCTAAGCCAGTCCAAAAAGGACTTTGACTTTGATTTTCGGCTCAAAACTTGGCCAACTCAAAGGGATTAGTCTTCAGTGTGTGTGTGTGTGTGTGTGTATGCGCGTGTGTTTATATCTATATTAACATACACACACACACACATTTACAGTCGGTAGATAATCGATTCGAAGTCTTTCATTTAATTAAACAAAACAAATTTTGCAAATTTGTCATCCAACCACAGCAAATTGCGCAATCAGGCAATCAGACGAAAGGATGTTGTTGTCCCAAAAGCTAATCAACTATTAGTGGTTAGCCAAATATTACACATACGCCGCATACGCCGTTGAGTTTAGGGCTAGTCACTTTTTACACTTAACTCAATTTGCTTTCGCCTGGCCTGGGGACTGGGCCCTCCCAATGGTATAGAAAATTATTGCTCAACGGAAAACAATTATTTCGTGCCGGTTTTCTCTGGCCCCTGCCATTAAACTGAGACGTGCTGAGACGGTGTGTGTGTGTGTGTGCTATCGTGTAATCTGAATATTGCCGTGACTCGCTGCAGCAACTCCTTTGCCATTAAATTGCATTTTGCTTTTTGCCGGCTATTTGGGTTATCGACTCCTTTGGCTTCCTGTTAAAATTGGTAAGGGGAAATCATGTTTGAGGGATTGAGAGCATTTGAGGTCATTTATCTATTAGACCAAATTGGTTGGCTTGTCAGCATTTTCCACTGAATACAATTTACTTGCTGCTTCTTTGCCTTTGTCTCTTTTTCCGCCATCTCATCGGTTTTGTTTTACCTGCTGGTTCCGAGTATTGTGTTCCCAGGTCTCACAAACCGTTTATCCTAGAGATCTTAAAGACAATTACGAAAAAGTCGCTAAAGACTTGGAACTCGCTTAAAAAAGATACGACTGCCATATAGTTCAATATGTTTTTATCGTTTCGATTCGCTTTTAAGCTTCAGGTCTCCCTTTCTCTTGTGCGAAAATCAGAAGCAGAAGAGCTAAAAGATTGAGGCTTTAAAATCAAATTTACAAAATTTTAACATTAATGTTACGTGTTCTGTTAATTAACATTTCCACTCGCAGCAAATCTGCTTTAAACATAAGTCTTACATGGCTCCACTGTAAAAATATCCCATATGCCGAATACATTGATAGTTTTCCTGTTCCCGAAATCTAAGGCCATTGGTCAGTATATACTGCTGCTTAAAGTGTATGCACACCCAATGTGGTTCTTTCGAACTGTGACCGCCATAAGCCCAAATCACATTTCACATTTCATTCTTTTATTTTACTTTTGTTTTTTACAGTTACCTTCCATTAATTTTGCATCCAAAATTGTTACATAATATACATTAAATTTTGAGATTATCAACCAGTTCTTGAATCTTGTTTGTACCTTTCGTATAATCATCGTATGCCCGTCATCAATGTATCGTCAATAACAGGGAATGCGGTGCCTCTTTTCTAAGTGTTATGCCTGGAATTCCATTCCAAAATTGTTATAAAATATATACTTAATTTTGATGGTTCTTTTTGGGATCTTACTATGCTTCAGCGTGCTTTATGTGGGTTACGCGTCTGTTCCGGAAAATATATGCGTGTTGGTGGATATCTTGCAAGGACTTGGTTTTTCTTTACAAACTTAAAACGAACATCAACTCAACTGGGTGTAAGAAGTAACCATTATGCCAGTCTTCTTCTCCTCCTCCTTGGATTGTATATTCGCAGGAACTTGTTCATCTTTCTGGTTTCCTACAAGGGGAACACAACAAATTTAGCACAAGTCAAGAATTTTGTTAGGTTTTTATCCAAAAATTGTCCAACCTTTTTATTTGAATTCAACTTTATTTTCTTTTATTTTTAAATTATTGCTCTCGCTACGACGATGTTGTAGGCTCGAGATGTGTTGTTAAACTGAATATTTTGTAGTCGGCACAAAGTTAGGTCGAGTATGGCTTGAAATTTGGTTCATGGATTGTTAAGATTATAAAAAAATTTCCATTTTAATTCAAGAGAATTTTCAAATAGCAAAAGTAGACATAGCACAACAAGATGACTAGTGCAGCATAATCGTTGCACACACATAGCACACTAATATAAAATGGAATCTATAGTTTGCTTTGGCAGCTCTGAGCTCAACTCTGAGTACAAAGTACTCGATGCTCTGTTCTCAAACACCACAACAAAAGCCGTGTCAGCATCGAAATATTCATTACCGATCCCATAAACCATATATATACTTGATCAGGGTGAAGAGCTGAGTCGATTGAGCCTTGTACGTCCGTCTGTTCGTTTGTCTGTCTGTTTCTACGCGAACTAGTCTCTCAGTTTTGAAGCTATCGAGCTGAAATTTTGCACAGAGTCTTCTATTTGCTGCACGCTACCAATATGTCGACACCGACCGGATCGTCTGACTATATCTCATAGCTCCCATAGGAACAATCGGTCGAAAAACTAGTTTTAGTATGAAAATCTTTTTTCTTTTCCATGGAAACTTTGTCAAACTTTGTATTCCTAGATTTTCTATGCTTTTTTATAATTCTGCCAAGTTTGATGAAAATCGGACAACTATATGGTATAGCTGCCATACAAAAGATAGGTCTGAAAAACAGTCTTAGTTAGAAAAACTTTTATGTTTTTGAAGGCAGCAGCCTGCAATTTGGTATTCGTTTGTTTTACATGCTTTTACATAAGTCAATAAATTTTGGTGCAAATCGGATGACTATATCATATAGCTCCCATATGAGCGATCGGTTAATAAGTTTTACAAAAATTTCAGGGAAACATTTGGGTCTTCTAGAACTAGAAACAAAAAACATTGACATTCATGTGATTTCTCCTGCTAATTGACTCTTTAGCCAATTTCGAAAGACTCCCAAAAGTATACTATGGAGATTCAGTAACTACACAGCAGAGAATTCCCCAAGCCGCCGCACATTGACTTTATTTGCATTGTTATTCCCATTCTCCTATTTCTTTGGCTTGCCTTTTTTCTTCTCCGTTGTGGTTGCCGTTGTGTTTTGGCCAGGGCCGCCTTGGCGTATGTGTGATATTTGGTAATGCGTGTAATTAAGCAACACATTTTCCTCTTCCATTCTCATATTTATTGCTGCGGCTGGCTAGCAACTTCCGTTTGTTGTTGTTGTTGTTGTGTGGCGAAACATGAAACTCTAATTACCAGGAACAACCAGAACAGAAAACAGAACGCAAAAAAGAAAAACAGGACAAGGGGAAAAAAATTCCGAAATAGGAGGCTGCTTCAGGCTGGTGGTGGAAAGCGAGTGAGAGAAATGGACAGGTTGATGGGTGAACGTGAACAGGACAGGCTCAATTATAATTTACCTAATGTTCCAACTTGAGAGACTCGAGAGATGAGTAACGGGCATACACAAACGCCCACACACACACAGCGCACACATGTAAAATCGTGGGTCCACCTTGCAAATTACTCCGCTTAGTGAGTTGTACTGACTTGGAACTGGACACACAAACGCTTGTACGAACTCTAAATGCATTATAATACGCGTAAATGTTTAATGCGCACTTAATGACAGCTAAATTGCATAAGTGTGCGAGTGAGTACACCAGCGAAGGGTTAAAGGTAAAATATGCCTTGGGGAAATTAAATCGAATGGCATGTGGGCCTGCACAGTTGTGGGGCTAGATTTCGTTTGTGCACCGAAGAAAAAAAAGAATAAATATCAAACTGATCATTTTCGAGCAGGTAAATTCGAGATTTTAAGATCAAATTGATATTTTATAATGTTAGTTTGATAATCGTTACTTGCCTGGGACCTCTTTCGCCTGACTACTTAAATATTTCGAAATGAAACTCCTTGTGTCTCCTTCCATATTTATGTTTCTACTCTCCCAAAAATGCCATCGAATTCCAAATGAAATGAAAAACATGATTTATGTCAAAATATCAAATTAACCAGCCCAAAACTAATTGATATTGACGTTTCATTTGGTGCCAACTAATTCAGGGTCACGTGCCTGTAAAAAGCACAGCATGAAATTCAAACTCAATCTCAATCTATACGCCTACATATCTACTGCATTCCATTGTCTCGCTCGCATTTCAATTTAAATGTACATATTTTTTTTTTGTTCATTTTAATTCATTTTCACTTCTGCGGAATTCGCTTTCATGGAATGCACAGGATAATTAAAAATATGCGCATTAGAGCGGAAACAATATGCAGTGCGCTTTTAGGCGTGGGCGTTGTTTTTCAAAAAGGATTTGAACGCGCGGTTAATTCCAAAGTTAACTAATTGTTGGCCCAGCAATTAGCCATGCGGCAAAGCCACCGAATGGATAGACATTCAGATTGCCCGACTGAATAATGCCAAGGGCAGGCCAGGCCGAGCAGCCCATGCATATTCAGCATCCTGCTGGCGTCTTATCAGCACAACATGCTTTACATTTTTTATGTCCGCTCGTAACGTTCAAGAGATGCTTAAATAAAACACAAATCCATCCCTCCTTCGCTTGATGTTGTTGCAACATGTTGCAAGTGTCCATCAAAGCACACACAATCGTTTACCATTTTGTCAGCACTTTATCATGCAATTACGTGGCAAAATGATGACAGGGTGGAAAACAAACTATGCCATAAAAGGGCGAAACAAACTAAAGCCGGGCTCATCAATAATTTTGATGACAATTTCCACATTAAATTGATGCGGAGCAATTTGCGGGGATTTACTTTTCGTTGCGTTCGGCTGTATCTTTTCCACTTTTGTGGTTTTCCTTTTTTTATTGAACGTGACGCCCGAGGAGACACGTGTAGACCAGCAGAACATTCCTGCCACCCCCCCACCGCTCCCCGCAGACTGGTTGGCATTCACCTTGAGACGTGTCAATTGTGTGCGTCGGTGTATCACCTTTTGGCTATGTAAATTATGAATGCTTTTATCCAGCTGCGAGCGATTCGTGTGTCCCATGTTTTCGTTTTTCGGGTTCGGTTTGGTTTTATTTCATTTGGATTTTGGGTCGCATGTGGGTATAAACTAACAAAAGTTGGCATCCAAGCGGCCAAAGCTAGAAAGTAGTTTTCATTTGTGTTGAAGGGATTTCGCAGAAGTCTATTTGAAAGGGAATGACTTTCGGCGCACTGTTGCTGCCGCTTAAATTTATAATCTCCTCCTCATTTACCCATTCTACCGGTTGTGCCATTTTAAGTGGTTCACACAATTCTAGGCAAATGATTTGCTTACAAAAATGCTAGCCCTAGCTCTTTCCAACACCTTAAATTTGCAACCTTATCAAGTTTTCCAACTGATTTTCAACCCACACGCAAAACTTGTCTCCCTGAGCACCCTCGGTAGCTGCCAAAATATGCTCTCACTTAATTCAGCATATTTTCACTCAACAACCAGTGTTGCATAGCTGCGTGTGTGTGTACACAGCAGGAAATATTAACGCTCAAATAGTTGGTGTAATTTACGTCGCTGTGACCATGGTGACCAGGTACGTGTACAATCGTCTGATGACCACACGGCCACTGGAGCCCAGCGACCGTTAAATGCAACCTGCAACAGCAGCGTAAATGCTGATAGCCCGAACATGCCAGCCCTTAGTTTTGTGTTCTCGTTAGGGGTGGCAGGATGCTTAAACAGCCACCACAGAGCCGACATTGACTGGCGGCGGATCTAGACATTCAACAGATTCGTCACAGAGCAACACAGGTCCCTGCAACTTGCAGTTGGCAGCCTGAAGTTATCAATAAATGTGTTGGAACTGTTAAGACGATGTGGACGCTGACATTTGCCGACAGTTGCTCTTGACAGTTAAATGGTAGTCCAAATGGGAATTAAGGCTGTTGGAGCTGTCGCTAAGTGAATGGGTTTATGCGTCCCATGGAGCTAATGCTACATTTCAGTGTTGTCCAGCACAGTTATAAGTTTAAAAAACACTATTAAAGCATTTTGCAACACTCTAAATTTGGTGTTTTTCCAACTTTTTCCTAAGTTACAAGTTTTAAAAAGACTTTCAGTTTACAACATTTTTACTATTATAGCGTTTTCCAATACTACACTCTATGTCTTGATTGTAGCTTTGAAGAAAAGATAATTTCACTAAATTCAAGAAACGTTTTCTAACACTACTCTTTTTATTATTCATATAGCTTTGAAGAATAGACTTTACGACACAGTTACACTTGAAAAGAATTAAGTGACTTAGTTGTTTAATGGTGTTAATGTTTGTTTTTCCTGTTTATCAATAAATCACTGACTTGTACATTAGTCTTTAGTGTTGGTAAACCAAAGACATGTTAACACCTTCCAACACAATACATGTTTCTTGAAGAAAGCTGTAATGCAAATATTTCGGTGTTACAGGCTGCAGATTATTTCAAAAAAAAGTTCACTTTCCAACACTATTTTAAGTGAAACACACAATTTAGTTACAAGTAATCAGTTGTAGTGCTGCTTAACATAGATTTGTTTAATTTTAAATCCGTTTCTATGCTTTCCCATAAATAACTCGAATTTAGCAAACGTTTTCAGTGTTGATAAACAGAAATAGTAAAATTGAAAAGCTTTTAGCTCTAATCTTATCTTATCTAAAACAATTTTGAGTGGTTTAAATTAGCTTTCAGTGTTGTATAGCAACACTAAATGTGTTAAAAGCCTTGATGAAAAGATTCTTTAGTAAAATACCACAAAATGTTTCCCTTTTCCTACTTGATTGACACATTTTGGTTACAAGACCTTAGTGTTTTAGGACCAAGTTCAGTGTTGCATAGCCTAAGACTGGTGAAGCCTGCTTAACAAATCGCCGCTTAAGGGCTCAAGCCCCCAAGTCACCACCAAGTCAAGTGACATCTGTTTTCAGTAAATAAACTGTCCCGAAATTTATCTAGTGCTGCTGCCCCACCCCCACCTTTGTGTTTGTTGTGTCCTTTGTGCATATTTCAGGAGTTCAAATTGCCGTCGCGTATTTTTTTTTATTTTATCCATGGGGCGTGGCTTTTGCTCCTTATAGGGTTGGTCGCTTTTGGCTTTGCGGCTTGCATGCAAATTTTATGTTTTAATAATAAGTCTCAGGCATGCAAGCGCCGCATATTTTATGCCAATTGCTGGTAACAACAACAACAACAATGCATACGTTTCTTCTTCTTCCACCTGGCTTGAATGGGGGAGGAGTTTTCCTTTTCCTCTTCTTTTATATATGTGTTTTTTTTTTTTTTGGCCCCTTAAGCAGCTTATTTTTAACCCAAGTGGAGTTTTCCTCCTTATCCGCACACACACACACACACACACACAAACGCAGACAAAAAACATTTATCTACCAACTCAAGTATTTTTCCCCGTCCTTGTTTTCCTACTCACAGCACTTTGTTCGTAAGTTGATTATAAATATTTGATGTTGGCAGTTTTATTAATTGAATTTTATGGCTTGAAAAATTTTGGTCGCATCTGCGAGAATTCGCAAATGCAAATGCAGAATGAAAGTAAACATATGCAGGAATTAAATTGGGGGCCATTTAAGTGCAATTTTTGGGGGTTTTGGGGTAAAAGATTTGAAAAAATCGAACAACTAGAGCTGAAAGTCCTTCATTTTTACCCAAGTCCTGAAGAGAAGTGGCTACCAAATAGTTCTAGCCAGTTTTTTTTTGTTTTAATAAGCCCTTCCTCTTAGTTTTTATGATTAGTTTTGAAAGGTGCTTGAGAGCCAATGAACTTGTTTTACAACACTACAAATTATGAGAGCCACATACTGGTACACATTTTCTGCCCTAAAGGTCAACTCTCAGCATTGCATCTCTCTTAATGATCAACTTTCAGCATTATATCTCCCTTAATGATCCACTTTCAACATTATTTCTGCCCCTCATGATCAGATGTCTGCATTATAACTACCTTCATTATGAATTTTCAGCAGTAAATCTTCCTACAAAATCAACTTTCAGCATTATATCATTCTGCAATAACGACTTTGTGAATAATATCTCCCCTAATTATCAGCATTCAGCATTATATCTTCTCTCGTAGTCAATTTTCTGTATTAAATCTGCACTGCACATCAATTTGCTGCACTATATCTCCCTTAAATATAATATTCAGCACTGTATCTCCCTTAATGATCAACTTTCAACATTATATCTCCCTTCATTATGAATTTTCAGCAGTATATCTTTCTTCATTATCAACTTTCAGCAGTATATCTCCCTAGATGATCAACTTTCAGCATTATATCTACCTGCATTATCGACTTTAGGAATAATATCTCCCCTAACAATCTGCATTTAGCGTCATATCTCCTCTCCTAATCCAATTTTCTGCATAAAATCTCCAAATGTATGAATTTTCAATACTACATCTTTCTTGATTATTAACCTTTAACACGAAAGTGGTCCAGCTTTGTAGCCTTAAATATTATTGGTACTTTTCAACGGAGAGTTCTTAAAACAAACAAATCGGTCTCAAAGTCTCTTGTGAACTTTCCATCCACAGTTGAGAACGAAAATACATGCTATCGGTATATTTAGATGGAAATTTTTTCCCGGCTGTAGCTTAACCAAGAAAAGTTCGTTTTTTTCTGTTGTTTTCACCGCTGGAATCCTAGCTGGATTTTGTCCTTAATTTGCTTTATGTTTTTTTCCAGAAATGCTGGTTTTTGGTGAGTGGCTGTGGCATGTTTGTGTGGCTACGTTTTTATTTTGCACTTAATTAAAAATCTTGTTTGGTTTTTCTGCTGACGTGCCACACGCATACCGTTTGCATGCATCCCACCTATCCAAGCGCATACCACCCACCCACGCTTTGCGCCCTAATCCCAGCGGAATCCCAGAGAATTCGTACCTTGCATTTTGCAGTTTATTTGCCTTGATAAAAGTGGGTGCTTGCTGCTGCTGCTGCTGCACTCAGCATGTCTTAAAGATGGTTGCATTGACCTCGTAGTGGCAAAGCCGTCGCCTGGTGACGCCATCTTTCGGATTTAGCGAGTATACGGCACCCCTTAGGGTGTACAGCGTATTCGGATGGTACATAAACTTGAGCAGAGTCGTATCGGGTGGCACTTGTATGATATTTATCACATAATTGCCCACCTTCAGCGGGCAGGCCAAACTCAGATTGCTGCCGCCTTGGTTGAGCATTATTTTGGCCACATTATTCCAGGCAGTCACATGTCGAATGTACTTCCAGAACTCGCACGTTTTCGTTGTAGAATTGTAGAGAATGCGTGGTGCCTCTTGGCGCAGGGCGGCGTCTGTTTGCTGCTTTTTGCGCGGCTGCTGCAGAATTAGCAAATGCCACAGCGTAATGGGTACCTCCTGACGCACATAGGTGACCGATGACATGGAGTTGTTTTTCTCATGCAAGTTGATTTTCAGGCCATAGTTGGGCGTATCCCAGGAGCGAACATTGAGCAGTTTCATCATATAGCAATGCTGAAATAAAGTGGCAAATAGGCAAGATTTTAGATACCATGATAAGCCAAAAAGCATGTTCGATATTAGTGGTTGTTTGTTTGCACCAGGCACCCTGTATAATATAACTAACGATCTCGTTAGCTTATATAAGTACTGAATCAAGGGTTTATTATTAGATACATAATATAATTATGACTAAAACACCCTGTTTTTGCTGCCTTAGTTAGGATCTTGAACTCCATATGCATTTAATACAGGGTAACGATTTTGAAACTAATTTCTCAACTCTTAAAGTGTTAAAATTGTTGTTGTTGTAGAACTTTACTGTCTAAGTTAGGCTGTTAAGCTTCAAACATTTTGTTTGTTTAATACAGGGTGTCGTTTTCTTCAAAATTTAATTCAAAATGTCCCCCCTCAACACTGCAAATGTTGTTTTGTTTTCGAGTATGCTAGTAGTTGATTATTTTTGCAGCACAGAGTGTTCCATTGTCTGAAAATGTTGAATTATAGTTGATTTTTCTTAGCCCCTGACACCCTGTATAAGATTACTTACAATATCGGCAGCTTTTATCACCATTTTATATTGAAACAAGAAAGAAAGTCGGTCAAGCCCGACTATAACATACTCTGTACCAAGAAATTTTGTCTTTTGATCATAACTCGAAAATCGTTCATCCGATCTTCTTCATTCCTTTGGCGGATCGATAAGTTATTCTAATAACTAAATATGTCCAGAAGGAACAAGCCATCTATCTTCAAAACTGTGGGAGACATGACGTTTTTTCTAAGAAGCATATGTCCCATACACGTCAAGCCTCTATCTCTTACCATCTCTGAGATCTGTGCGTTCATACGGACAGACAGACGGACATGGCTATATCGACTCGGCTGTTGATGCTGATCAAGAATATATATACTTTATGGGGTCGGAGATGCTTCCTTCTGGATGTTACATACTTTTGCACAAACTTATAATACTCTATGTACCTACGGTACAGAGTATAATTACTGATATTATTTGCACTAAAGCACCCTGTATGGGTTATAAATGACATATATGAATACTTTTGAAACCGATTTTGAATTATAACTGACTAAGAGATGTTCTTTTCTCAATTTACTTTGATTAATTGGGCCTAAAACGTGTAAACTTTGAACTTGAGCACCCTGTATGGGGTTTTAACTGCTTAAACACTGAGATTCACATAATTGCCTCATAAGTTTGATCACTAGGGTTGAAATCTTTTCTGGTCACTGAACAAAAATTCGAAGAAAAAAAGGATAAGCACACCCACCTGCTTGCCCAGATGTAACATGCACAGCAGGCTTAACCATCGTAACCAAGAACTTGTAGTGCGGCTCATGATATCCAAACTAAAATAACAAGAATCCCAAACCCGGCACTGAATTTTTCAAATGATTTTTTAAGCGTTCTTTTTTTTTGTCAATATAATTGTTAAATAATTACAATCAAGCCAATTAAGCTGAATTGAAAAATTTGTAATCGTGTCATTGTTTTTCAGCTAATTAGCTGGCGCGCCCCGTTCCGCCCATAGAAAATAGTTGGTGCCACAATTGTCACTTGTTGGGTAGATTTCCGTTACGTTTTTCCCTTCTTTGCCAGCAAACATTTCCGCTAACCGGCTTCCGTTTGTGTTTGTTGACAATAACAATGGCCACTTTTGTCACACAGCAGGGCATATCCTTTGTTGACTCACACACAGACAGACAGATCCTGCCTGGACATCCCTTTCAAATTTCATATTTACATTTTGAGTTATTTTTCTATTTGCAACAGATGTTTGCTTTTTTCTAGCTCACACTTGACATTTTTATCGCGTTTATCATCTGTGTAAGCAGGCAACAAGGCAAATAATAAAGCCACATCATAAGCTGTGTTGCTACGCTCCATTTTCAATTCAATTTAACACACAAAAGCGGGACGAAGATATTTGCTTTGACTTCAACTTGTAAATCTGTATCCCCTTTTTGCACCTCTACCGTTGCAGGCTATTTCTGGCGAAATGCTGTCCCTAATCCAGCCAACCGACTTTCTGAAATTTAAATATGCAGCTTGTATTACTTCCAATTTCTCCCCATTTTTAATGATTCTTTGCTAATTAAAGCAAAATATATACAATGTTTCGCCATGTTGCTAGCTCAATTATCAATTAGAAGGAACTTTGGTGCGAGCGCGCTTGCATGGCCACAGTTTGCAGCGGTTGGTAGTCTCGCCTTTCCTCAAAAGGGTGACCGCAACCACTGCACGCGCAACCCCCTGCCCTGCCGCAACTCATCATGCTCATTTGGTTGGGGAGTTTTGTTACACATTGGCATTGCCATTCATAGAAATGTAATGTATTGTGTTGTTCGAATGAATATGAATTTAAAATGCAGCAAACGGTTGATTTATTCATTATAATTAAAGCACACGCACAGACGCACACACTCACACACACACACGCACGCACAGTGGCGTTCTGATCTCTGGTAACCGGAATTGTGTGCTTTTAATGCGCCAAATAAATATTGCATACTTTTCAGCGCAGCACATTAAGGCTATGCATAACCGAGTGTGCGTGCGCTCGCCCGTGTGTGTGTGTGTGTGAGAGACCATAAACCAAGTTTACAACACAATTTCCAACTAATTTTGATTTGCTGACTGAAATTGGGCGGTTGCTGATTTTGCTGTCAAGTGGCTGATTTTTTGAACCACAATTTTGTAGCTGTGTAAACATGAGTGTGTGTGTGTGTGAGTGTTTGTTTGAGTGGGCAGCTAATTTTGGGCTTAGCACACTTCCTCTTGATATGAGAATTTGGCAAACATTTTATGCATTTATGCGACACATGAGCGAAGCATTCAAAATGGTTTAACTTGGCTTAAAAAAATCACAGAATTATTTTGTTTGGTTGGTTTTAAAGCTAAGAGGTAATATTTTGGAATAATGTTAAAGGGATGACAAATAATAGTACAGGTTGCCCATAAAATGCGTCTAAAAAGGGTTTAAATAGCAACTTTAAACTCTAAATGACTTTAATTCTAGACATGATGAACCATTTTCGTGCTAAGAGCACAAAAATCATCTGGAATCAACACAAATTCTTCTATATACTTTGGTTAAGACTAGGTTAAACAGGCTGCCCAGAGGCCTATGGTCCCATTCTGATGTCTAATAAAGGGGTGGTGTTTGGAAGGGTAGTAGGAATTGGCGGTCAGGTTCTGTGCAGTTCCTCTATTTGAAGCCATTTTGAGGAGTCCTCAAAAAGAGCCAGGTGTTCTAGGGGCACATTTGCCAGACTGCCCAGGTCTTTAAAGAATGGCTTACCCAGATACTGAATGCGTTTCCTCAGGTTAGTCGCATAGAAGGTGTTGGTTGCTTTCTATTTCCTCCTCATGCCCACAACTAAGACAGAAGTCATGGTGAGGCAAGCACAATCTGGTGGCCATTTGTCCGATGGTGCCCCGTTATGACGCCTATCATATTTCTTATCCTATAAACAAGTTTTAGTTTATAGAGTTTTTGGACATATAAGGCACTATATTGGTAACCGCAATGGCAACGCCTCACATATATCCTCAATAACTAGAACACCAAGAGTAGTAAAGGCTTCAAGTATATACCACAAGAACTAGATATGATAAAAAATATATAGTAAATTCTTTGGATTATATGAATTTTTGTCTAATGTAAATCTCAGCAGAAAAGTATGCTATATTTTTTTTAAACAAACATTTTGTTGCAAAAGCTAAGCTTACCAGCTGCTTAGCTAATATTATTCTCTTTCAATCAGCATTTTAGTTGGGCAACATTCAAAAAATGTTAAATTTTTAGCATTTCCTGAAATACTTTGGCCAAATTAGCCTAATATCCGTTTTTTAATTGACAAAATTGTGGCTAAACAAGCAATATATATAAAATAAACTCTAAAAACGTTGACATTTACAATTTGAATTCCTGATTAACTACTTAATCAATTTTTTGTACACTCTTTGGCCAATATTTGTTTGTTTCCCCCCCCCCCCCCCCCTTCACCGAGAACAAACAACACAGCGGCAGCTGTTGAGAGGGAAGCCTATCCAAAACCAAACAACAATTAAGCGCATAAACTGAGGATAATCCAGCCGAAGGGCTGGCCCAAGGCAGACGGAACAGAATTTCCATAAACATAAACAACAGTTTGAGCGCATAAACAAGTGGAAGTGAAATGTCTCTTACTCTTCTCTCACTCTCACTCTTTCTCTCATCTAATTGCAAATGATGTTGGCCAGAGTTGGTAAAGTTTGCCGATTTATATGCAGCATTATAAATGGAAACGAAATACTTAAATAAATTTATTTATTTACAATTTGTGGCAAAAGTTGTGCGCTGCTGGCTGTTGATATTTTTGTGCCATGCCTAAAAGTATGCAACAAGGCAAAACTGATGCCAACTTGTGGCAACTTTTGAAGTTGTTGTTTTCTCTCTAAATAAATATATCACTTACAGTTGAGCGTGTGAGTTTGTGTGTGTGAGTGTGTGTGGGTGCATGTTTTATTGCCTAGGCAACAGGGTAAGAGGCAAGCAACAGGCAAATGAATCATTGGAGTTGACATATGAGTGCCTGGTAAACGGTGCTGCTACAAGTCATTTCATTTCATTTTGCATTTACGTTTCTTAAATTTTGTATATTTTTACTTTAAGGGCAGAGAGAACACCTGTAAATTGTGAGCAAATCGAGCTAGAAATTGTGTCATTTCACTTGTTTTCCATGCTTTTTTGTCCGATCGTGTGGGTGATTCAAGACTGCTTGAACCGGTGGCCTTGGTAAGGGAAGGTCCTTTCTTCTAAGCCAAATTTAAAAGCTCTTAAGTCAAAAGTTTAGGAAAAGTTTGCCTTCAGCACTCAGAAGGAGTGAGATAGAGAGAAGATAGAGCAGAGTTAAAGAAACGTTGCATACTTATCTGAGCCGCATTAGGTTATTAAACACTAATTGCCCTCGCATTCACTTGTGAATGTGTGTTACTTTATAGCCGATACTCATAGTTCGATACCCAGCCATCGGAACTCGGTACTCACACTTCAAAGCTCAGTAATCGATATCTAAAACTTTATACTCAGTACTCGATGTTAAGTACTCGATGCTCAGTATGCAATACTTAGTACTCGATACTCAGTACTCGTACTCTGCACTAGATACTTAGTATTCGATACTCAGTACTTGTTATTTGGTACTCAATACTCAGTAATCGATACTTAGTACTCGTTATTTCAATACTTTATGCTCAGTACTCGAAGCTAAATACTTGATACTCAGTACTTGATGCTAAGTACTCGACTGCAAGTTGTCAATAACAAGTAATCGATACTACGTACTCGATCCTAAGCTTATTTTTCGATACCAAGTACTCAAAACTAACCACAAAACTGAATACTTTGAGCTTCCCTCCACGAACACCGCAAAAAACACAATGCTAACGAAATCCCACACAATTCTTAAAGATGTTTCCCTCTGTCTCTCCATCCACAAAAATTCAGCTCAAGGGTTCCGCTTGATTTGTTTTTGAAGCCATTCACAATCAATTGCGGTAAATGGAAAATGTGCCATAAATTGATTATATCTATTCCACGATTCACACTATTTTCCTGTCGTTCTTCATTTTGATTTGCGTCAATCGACTTTTATGGGTCATTTCAAGTTCCACTTTCTGCGGTTATTCTGAAATGCACACAACCAACTTTAATGCAACTTGCCCAAGTCATATGGGAACGATAGACCGACCGACCGACCGACCGACGGACCGACCACAGCAAGTTGGGGCCTTGAACGTTTTATGATTGCACTTTTCAGCAATAAAATTTATATAGAAAACAAGAAAACAAGCTACACAGTCAGCTTTGCCCCGACGCTGTTCGTCCGCAATGAGACTTCACACCACTTGCTGGAGCTGAAACTTTAATAACCTCAGACAGGGGCCCAGCACTGGCAATAAAACTGCGCTCGCTGCCTGTCGTTAAAAAACCGACATGGCTGCCCCCGTGCATAAAAAGTGTAGCCTAGTTGATGGCTGTCAACGCGTCGCCCTTTCTGTGGCCTCAATCCAAATGCTTGTTTTCCATTTCTTCCCGAAACCGTTGACATTTTTCAACTTATTAACACATAAATTTCCCGGCCTGACCTTGCTCATCCATTTCCGTTCAACTGTTGCACATCATTGTCTATTGTGTCGCGTGTGCTGAGGCTGCCGTTGCTGACCCAATTTGCCACCTGCCTCATCAGCCTCAGTGCCAATAAATTTTCACCAACACAAAAACAACTCACAAACAAAAAAAAAGGGCCAAGCAGCAATTTACTGGCCACGTTCGCGCGAGTCTTACTTCTGTTGCTGCCAAGTTAAAATGTGTGTACATACAAAATATAGATGTATGTATGTATGTATGTGTGTATAAATGTTGTTGCTCTCACTTTTTTTTGCCTACTACATCAAAGTCGAAGGTCCGAGTGATTAAATGAAATTTACGAGTATTCCCCACCAGCATTGTTGTCCCTACTGGTTTCTGCATAGGCCCTCCCGTCCGCTGTCAGAGATTGATGGGTCGTGTTTTTTGCTGCTGAGCGGTTGGGTGGGTGGGTGGTGAGAGG
Source organism: Lordiphosa fenestrarum (assembly GCA_035044985.1). Taxonomy (NCBI): domain Eukaryota; kingdom Metazoa; phylum Arthropoda; class Insecta; order Diptera; family Drosophilidae; genus Lordiphosa; species Lordiphosa fenestrarum. The sequence goes on along the minus strand of JAWNNO010000297.1, from coordinate 753,864 downwards.
GGGGATCTGAGGGATTTAAACAATAACAAGGAGGCTCATGTAATGAAGTGGCCGCGTACGTGGCGTATGCGTAATAATATACTCTCAAAGGGAACGTGAAAGAGAGAAGGGCATAAAAATGTACATAATGATGATAATTGTACAAATATGTGCAGGATAAATGTGCGTGTGCGTGTGCCTGTGTGTGTGTGTGTGTGTGTGTGTGTGTGTGTGTGTGAGACCATTATAAAAAGAAAACCAAATTAACTCATTAAATAATGCAAAATTGATAAGTAAGATAGGAGATGCCGCAGCAGCTCAGTTGTTTTACATCTCATTTTTGTGGCTGTTGTTGTTTTCTATTGACAAATGTGAGGCCATTCCGTTGCTGGCGGTGCTGGCTGTGAACAGTGTTGTTAAATGCCATAAATATGTTTGGTATACCCCAATTCTGGTGGCTTTCGCCGAGTGTTGACATTGGTTGAGACTTTGCCTGTTTGCCTTTGAAGTTTTTGTACAGCTTGCACTATTATAGTGTTGGTAAACGAGCCAAGCTCTTTGTGTTGCAAATAACAATGCTGTTAAATGCAATTTGTGCTAATTTTGTACAACAAAGATTACAATTAGAGCAGTTGGGTGTAAATAAACGACCAAGGCAATATTTGAGTCTATGTGCAATAGCCTAGTTAGCAAAATTGAGCCTTTGCAGTGTTGGTAAATGCTGTTTTTGTCTGTTTTGGTACAGTTTTGTTAACTTTTGGTCAGTTTGTTAGAGCTGTAGTGCTGAAAAAGTGCAACTTGCGACTTGACAGTGTTGGTAAATGCCATAGAGTTTGTCAAAAACTTAACAAAAAATTATTTTCGTGCGTGTTAAGTGAGTTATTGGCTATTGGGTGTAAATAACCGTTCAATTCTTCATTTAAGACTTTGTGTAATAGCCCAGAATTCAATTTTGACACTTGGCAGTGTGGTTAAACGCTGTTTTTTGTGCTTTAATTGGTTTCTGCCTATTACCGTTACCCGTTCGGTAAGGTTTTAGCACCTTTTAAAACCCAACTCCAGTGTTGATAAATGCGGTTTAATGATAAAAATAAAATGAAAAACTCTTTTTGACACAGTAGAGACAGCTATGCTAGCATTGGAAAACACAAGTTACCAGCCAGCGTAGTTGGGACCATATAACACTCCTCAGCTTTTGCCAGATCACCAAAAAACGAAATGGGTTCATCCTTTTAAGCCTGTGTAAACTTGCAGAAGGCCTTAAAAAAAAGTCCAGCCTTCATTATCAGTTTCTTCTGTGGATGGGTGATTGTGTGTGTGTGTGTGTGTGTTTATTGTTTGCTTACGTTCCTTTTGTGTGTTAATGGAAAAAGTTGGCCCATCCTTCTACTTCACTCTCCCCATTATCCCTCATCCGGTTTCGCCTGTTGCTGCCGCTGCTGTTTGCTGCGCTGATTGCATTGCCTTTGGTTTGGTCTTTCAATAGCTATTACAATAAACTACAGCTCATTGTTGTTTAGGATAGATAACGAGTAACCAACCAACCCCACCCCCTGCAGAAGCCAGGATCTTTTTAAGCTGTTCCCTTGGCATATGATTTTAATGAGAATTGTTCACTTGTTTCTCTTGTTGCTTGAATCAAATTAATGCAATTGACTAGATGAGGCATAGCCGTAATTTTTGAAATCAATAACATGTTTGAGTTTGTGGTGCTTTCAGCTATTCCGACATCTTGCCAAATTCATTATTTGCTCCTTGGAGAAAACCACTTCACTTCACTTCACAGTCAAAAAAAGAAATAAATGGGAAACCTAAATATTACAACGAACCGCTCGACTAGCAAATGGTTAACGAACTGAACTCATTTTGCCAGAATTTGTTGGGGGCTCCCAGCAGAGGAGGAGCTGCTTAAAAATTGATTAACACTTTTCGCATAACAAGTCTCAAATTACCAAGAGGCGTCTAAATGCCGTCAACCCAATGTAGTTGTTGTTATGTGCCCAACTAGTTAGCACTTTCCCGAGCCGCTGTCGCTGGTTAAAGAAAATCCATTCAAAGCCAGAGATCCATTTGCATTTAATATTGCCCCAAGATTTTAACGTATGTCGTTTTCTAAGCACTTTTTATCGCCGATATGTTAAATGCCCTAATTTTTCCTAGACATCGGCTTTAGCACTGAGGTGTGATCCAACACGACAGAAGAGTGTTAAAAGGGGGGAGGGTGGGCAAGGAAGAGGAGGTGAAATAAGAGTGGATCAACAAGTGTTGTGCAATAACAATTGTCTGTTTGGTGAAACTCTTTGGGTGGGTTGCTACCGCCGGAAAGTCATATGCCTAGACAACATAAAATGTTCTCAACCGGCCGCGGCACAGAGAGAATCGTTCAATTCCAAGCATGACAAACCAGAAATGGTGGACTGAGGCGCACTTTTAGACATATCTCCTTCTTAAAAAATATTTCAAATTCGGGAAAAAATGAAGCAAACACTTCAAAAATAAAAAAATGGTGGACTGAGGCGCACTTTTAGACATGGACACTTTAAAAAAAATATTTCAAATACGGGAATAATGAAGCAAAACTTAAAAATATTAAAAAATGGTGGACTGAGGCGCACTTTTAGACATGGACACTTTAAAAAAAATATTTAAAATACGGAAAAAATGAAGCAAAACTTAAAAATATTAAAAAATGGTGAACTGAGGCACACTTTTAGACGTGGACACTTTTAAAAAATATTTTAAATGTGGACAGCATACATCAAAGACGGAAAAAATTAAGCAAAAATTTAAAAAAAGTCCATTTGAGGTGGACCGAAGAACTGTTCTTGATGGATTCTCATAAATATAATAAAATACGTTGCTAAGAGATATCAAAAAGGTGTGACCGGTTTATGTAACAAGGTATAGTGTGCCCGTCTGTCCGCAAAAATCCAGCAAATAGAAACCATTCCATACGCCTCTTTCACCAACAGCAGGCCAATACCAATGCTGACGCTAACGAACTCTGAACGAAGCTTAGGGACTCGCAACTAACTTAACATCTAGTATTTAATTTTTTAAATCAAAGTTGGCCATTACATCGTTCGCTCATTTACAAATACTTTTGCTGGCAGTTTAGTTAAACTTTTGCACTCACACAAACCCTTTTGTTGGTCCTCTGCTTGACCCTGATGGTTCCGTTCCGCCTCGTTTAGAAAGAGCAAGAGTTAAATCAAACACACAAGCAACAGCAGCAGCAGCAGCGGCAGCAGCAGCTTCGCAACACAATGAACAAGCTTATTACAAACACATTATTTATTTGCACTGCCTCTCTGCCCCCAGCCCCAGCCCTGGCGCTCTGCCCAGTTGGCCTCGTAATTGTTCTGAGCCCCCAGTGCCACTAAGTAAAAAGTTTTGTATAATTTTTCATAAAGGCAGTTGAGGGAGAGCGAGAGAGCCCAACAACAGCATCAAGAACAACAAAAGTTGAAGAAGGCAAAGAGGCTGCTTTTGCTCAAACAAATGGAGCAACTGGGGAATCGGTGGCGTATGAGCAATGGCCTTATTATGTGACTAAGCCAGGGAATTGAAGGCAAAAGCAAACACAACAAAAAAAAAGACCAAATTCTACTCCCATTTGGACTTATTAAAGGTGCAAAAATTATAACAATTTGTGAGATATTTAGGTGAAAAAGTTTGGTGGTTTTTCACTGCGACTGTTGCATAGAAATAGATACATATTTTACGGTTCTTTGATCATAGCTCGACAACCGCTCAACCGATCTTCACCATTCCTTTGGCGGATCGATAAGTTATCCTTATTATTAAATATGTCTAGAAGGTACGAACCAACTATCTTTAAAACTGTGGGAGATATGAGGTTTTTTCCAAATTGCGGGGGCGGCAGGGGGCGTGGCCAAAATAGAAAACAAACTTGATCTGCCTGCAGGCATAAGAAGCATATGTCCCATACATGTCTCTTACCATCTCTGAGATCTGTGCCTACATACGGACAGACAGACGGACCTGGCTTTATACACTCGGCTGTTGATGCTGATCAAGAATATATATACTTAATGGGGTTCCTTCTGGCTGTTACACACTTTTGTACAAACTTATATGTACCTATGGTACAGAGTATAATTAGGCTAAAATTATAAAAAAAATACAGGTGCGAGTAGTGGTGGACTGAGGCGCACAGACATAGAAATCTAAACGAGCAGACGAACAGAGGCATTCTATAAACAAGTCAGCTGAGCTGAGTCTATTGAGCTTTATCCGTTCGTCTGTCCGTCTGCTTGCTTCTACGAGAACTTAGCTTTAAAGCTATTAAGTCTTCTTATAGCTGCTTGCAGATCGGAAGACTAGTTCTACCAGCTGCCATAGTGTACTTAATCTTCGGCTCACACAAAGTTCCCTCTTTATATTCCGCCTTCGGAACTATATTTCACATGTTATAGACCCACTCAAAGCAAAGTCTACTGGTGATAACAGCTGCTTTCTGTACAAATTTAAGGCTTACCTTAACTTCAATTTCCAAGCTGAATCGCGAGTTAATTTTAAACACAAAATTTACCCAGAAGTAAAACTTTCCTCCTACTGGACAAAAACAAAAAAAAAAGTGTCAATTTGTTAACTTTTGCAAAAGCGTTTTAATTGGTTGGGTTTAAAATCTGCGCCAAGAATTTCACCAGCGGGAAGGGCCTGCCATCCGACCCCCCCTCGCGTTGGCCACGCAGCTGATAAGTTGTCTTGAATAAAAGAAAAATATGTTAATTTCAATTAATTGTTGGGGAAGCCAAAAGCGAAAAAGCAGCAACAAAAAGGGAATTTCATCTTCTGCTTCGCGGCGTTTTTGGGCTTCATAATTTGCTGCCATTTGTCGCTGTTGCATTTAATGGCTGTTGGGGAAATTAGTTAACACGAAAACGTTTTGCGCCCAAGGAAGAAAGGAAACTGAACTGAAAGGCAAGCTTGAAGGATTCGTGGGGAAAATGTTATCTATGCAAATTGATTTCGAGCTTCTGACTGGGTTAAGTGGGTCACCTAGTAAACTGGAGGTGGAGCCTCGGGCTAGGCAACATACAGAAAGTCGCATGTAAAACGCCTCATCGCATATGATCGAAGCTGACAGACAAACAAACAAACCAAAAAAAATGTGTTGAAATTATGAACACGAAATTGGGTTTCGTGTGGGCTGTGATTTTTTGACAGCTCTCTGTTGCTCTGACACTACTCTGACCTGACACATTTGACATTTTATTAATGAGACTTTTCATTTTCGTGTGCATTTTAATTTGAAATGCCAATTTGCCAGTTGGAAATGCAAACAAAAAGAATTGATACAAATTATTATCGATACATGCAATCCTTTCGTTAGCCAAAATGAGATACAGAAATCATCAATTTGCACGACAAATGGAATGGGCCTAAGAACTGAGCTGCAAGTTTCTTTCGATAAGAGTAATGAGAGTTGCAAAGCTGTAAATTTGACATTTCTTAAGCTCAATTGTTGTTCATTCGGAGAGAATACAGTACTCGATTCTAGATTTAGGGTCACAAATTGCTAAACACTGTGTTCGATGCTCAGTACTAGATTCTAAGTATTCGGTAATAGGTACTTGATACTAAGTACACGAAGCTAAGTAGTCGATGTAATGGGTTATGGAGTTGAGGAACTCCAAAATAAGTACTCGATACTAACTATTTGATTTTAATTACTTTATGCTAAGTACCCGTTGCTAAGTAGTCAATTTAATGGTTTATGAAGTTAAGCAGCTCCAAAATAAGTACTCGATACTAAGTACTTAATACTAACTACTTGATTTTAATTACTTTATACTAAGTACTCATTGATAAGTAGTCGATGTAATGGTTAATGGAGTTAAGTAACTCCAAAATAAGTACTCGATACTAAGTACTTAATACTAACTACTTGATTTTAATTACTTTATACTAAGTACTCATTGATAAGTAGTCAATGTAATGGTTAATCGAGTTAAGCAACTCCAAAATAAGTACTCAATACTAAGTACTTAATACTAACTACTTGATTTTAATTACTTTATAATGAAGTACTCGTTGCTAAGTACTTGATTCACAGTACTCTCGCTTTTAGGCACAGTAAGCGCTCTTAAAGTAACCGATACTAAGTAGTCCAAACTACTTAGTACTCTCAGCACTCGATACACATTCCTCAGGCTCTGAACTCTGAAATCAAATTTCACTTCTTTCTAACTCAAAACCTGTTTTCAAACAGAAACAGAACTGATTTTTAATTTGGCAAGCATTTTCAATCCATTTTTTTCCAATCTTAGAAACCATTTCAAGCTTATTTCTTTCAACAAACATATAGATCCATGTCGTGTATGAATGGAAAACATGTTACATAATCAAATTAGCTTTCTGTTGAAATAAATTACAATTGGTTTGGTTCATTCCGTGCAATATTAATCAAATTAAGCTTTCCCCTCACTCGCCTTTTCCATTATTATTCAAATTAATGAAAAAAGGCATAATCCATTTCGGCAGAGAATGTGGGCGGTTGTCTCGTTGACATGCCTGAATTTCCGTCTAAATTTATTAACAATTTGAAATGTGTCCAAATCTATGACAATTTTGCAGGCTCCGCCTAAAAGTAGGCAATGCAACTTTCACTCTTGCATTTCCCCAAACATTTCTGCCTCTCGCTCTCTCCTTCTCTCGGTTCCTCTAATTACCCGCCTGTGAAATTCCAGAGGAACTGTGTGTGCCATTTGGCTGGGCCGGCCGGCCCCCCTTTTTCTTCAAGTTTTCTTTCACTGAGTGAACTTTTGGCATTTCTATGGAATTCAATTTCAAAGCTATATCATTTTCATTTAATTTCACGCTTTCAATTTGCCAACCCACACACACACACACGCACACACACATGGAAGCACAGAACAAACACTGAGCCTGAGTGAGCAGGGGCATTGTCCATAACCGTATCCTTTTTGTCCTAGCGCTCCCTGTGTGTGTGTCTAGTTGACCTCGTCACCGCTACGCGCTTTGAGGCACATGCCAAAGGTATGCGCCATAATAGATTTTTTTCGCCCCCCTCTATTGTCTGTAAAATGAAACCGAACCAACCCCCTCCGCCCACCCCTTCACTCGAGTGTGTGGTGTAAAATGCCTCAAAAAAAAAAACAAACTCAATCAGGCCCCAAAACTAATGGTTTTTGACCTAACCCCTGCTAGATTGACAAATCAAGTCTTCAGAAATGCAAATCAACTGGTTGCAAATGTCAGTTGTCCTTCGATTGTGGGTAACTAGACTCAAATAACCGAATTCACTTTCAGAAAACCACATAGGATTCTTGTAAAATTTGTGGTTTACTGGTATTATAAGCTGTACTTGACTTTTCTAGAATTTCAGTGTATACTTAGTCAGTGAATTTACCTAATCAGGCAAGTTCTTAGAAAAGCCCTCAACAAAACAAAACAATTTTGGTTTAAATAAATGTTTCTCCACTAAAGTCTCTCTCGGTGTATGTGTGTGTGTAAATGACTCCTCGGAAATTGGTCAGCAAAATTCTGGTGAGGTTTTTTGTAAATTGAACAAAACTTCCTTTGAAGCCGTCCAACTAACATAATCAATTTTCCACCTTTTTTTCTCTCTTCCTCCACTTGTGTTTCGTTTTGAAAATTGCAATTCACAGTACAAAACTTTTGATTAATTAAAAGTAAAACATAACAAAAAAACAAACAACTACAACAACAACAACCTGCTCTACAGCAGCAGCAACAACAAAAACTAGCACGCCAAGCGACAAAAATCGCGCATGAAACGCGTGGAAATCAAGTTTTTTGTTGTGTTTGTGTTGTGTTCGGGCCGGGGGGAAAAGAACATAAAAAACTTTTTGTGTGAAAAAAGTCATCATCGAAATGGAATTGAGCATCGGAATTGTCAATCAGCATTTAGCCAGCAACAGCAACAACTACAACAACAGCAAAACAACAAATAGTAAAAAGCCATTCAACAGCTATAACAACGATCAGCAACAGCAACAACACCCCAACCATAGAACAACGATATTCAGATCAACAATAGCAACAATTGCTAAAGCAGCCGCCGTAACCGTCCATCCAGCAGCTGCCAGCAACAGCGACAACATTAACAACATCAGCAACAACTAAACACAGCAGCAACAGCAGCAACAACATGCAGCGTCTACGCACGACTTTTACGCGTTCGCGTACCCCCACGGGAGCCGAAATGAAAATGCAGAATAGCCTAGAAGTTCCTAAACAGGTACCAAAATGTTATCGATTATTTGTCTTTTATCGATTGTTTGAGTTTTTGCATGTTTTTCATTCAATTTGTTACGATTATTGGTGCAAAATTTTCCGATTTCTTTTTAGTTTTGTGATCGATTTTAGGTTCTCAAGCTTCAAATCGATATATGTATAAGGCAGTTGAGTGGGGAGCTTGAAAAGCGGTGTCTACTAACTATAAAGTCGTTGATCAACTCAATCGAGAAACACCCATCTACCTATCGTTACTGCATACAGCAACCCACCAGATTATCTGTCTATAACTCTGATAAGTCATTTTCTATGCCTACAATACCGCATTCGACTTCAACTTAATGTTGTTTCAAACAAAAGTCTTGAATTATGCCTTAAATTATGTAGAAATACGCATTTTTGGCTCTGTAAGCGTCACACGTCACGCGTGACTTATAGAATTTAGCCACAACATAGTGCTCTTTTGCACAAAAATAACCATTGATGTAGTATAACTGCTTAACGAAATGTTCCCAAAATCATTTAAGCCATCTTAGCATCACACGTCACGCGTAACTAACCGAACTCTATTTGAATTTAGTGTTGACTTGCACGAAAATTCTGTGAATCAAATATTGCTGCTTAAATTAGAATGAAATGTATCATTTTTGCTTTGCTACCGTCACACGTCACGCGTAACAGGACAAGTTTCGCTACAACTTAGTGTTATATTGAACACAAACCCCATTCATGTCTTAGGAATGCCTTAACTTATTAAGAAATGTGTTGTTTTGGCTTTGCCAGCGTCATACGTCACGCGTGACTTAGAGTTTTCTTGAACTAAGGGATTCTTTCCTGAGTTAGCTTCACAAAACATGCCTAACTAGCTGACTTCAATTTCAACTGAATACAGCTCGCAGCAATACTCACAGTCAAAGTGTTACTGTCCCTAACAACTCCACAGTTTCTAAATAGCCCTGCTTATGGAAGGAATAGGAAACAACCTTACTTTACCCAACTGATGACTCCAGAGTATGGTATTTTCTTGCAACGTACAGTTGAACATGGCTTTCTTTATTTTGCTCTTTTTGTTCAGTTGCTCACTCACCTGCAAGCAGGTTAGCAGCTCCCATTCTTTCTTTCGAAACCTATTTTATGTTGTGATATTTTTTGCCTTGGTTGTGTTCCTCTGCATGTTTGGTCCCCGGCCTGATCTCTGTTTGTCCTTCCCTGCCTGCAGGTGCGTTCCGCTTCCTTCGATGAGATGCAATTGGAGGCTCAGCGTGTTTCGGCACATCTGCTGAAACATCAATCGTCGTCCTCGGCTGATGAACGTTCCTCGGCGGAAGGCGGTTACCTGCAGGTACCCCAGGCGGCTCATGCCCAGCGCTCGCATAGTTTCGATTCGGCCGCCGCTTCGGTGGGTAGCGATGATTCGGGCACTTTTTTGGAAGTACCACGACGTCTGAAGACACGACGCAGTTCATCGACCAAGACACCACCGCCCTGCATACATTGCTACTATGTGGAACAGTGGCAGAAGCAGATGAGCTCCGAGCAGCGGTTTTTCATAGATCATCGCGAGTTGAGCACCTTGAGCTACAGCAATACCAGTTCGGAGGTGAGCGAGGATGAGGAGATATCGGGCATGGAAGATGATGAGGATGATGATGATGAAGAGCAGGAGGAGGTGGAGGAGGAGGAGGCAGAGGGTGAGGCAGAGGGTGAGGCTGAGGGTGAGGGTGAGGGTGAGGGAGAGGAAGAAGCTGGAGCCGCAGCTGGAGTCGTCGTGGCGGAATCCGAAGATATGGCCGATCCAGATGCGGATCAGGATGATGATGCGGCAGTGGAAATGGACATACGTATGGCCAATCTGAGTATGGGCATTGAGGAGTCCAGAGCTCGCCTACCCCGACAAATGCGTCGTCATACCATTGGCAGTTCGGTGACCACCTCCGAGGATGAGGGACTGGAGGAGTCCGAAAATGGTTCACCACATTTTGGGAATACTCTTCTGCCGCCACAGCCCACTACGCCCTGTGGGATCACATTCACGCTGTCGCCCACCAACGGCGAATATCCACCGCTCTTTCCCAACGGCAGCTTTCTCATTGATCCCGGCTCACCGCCCATCACGCCCTCCTCGCCGCTGTTAAGGGCCAGTCCCGTGCTCGAACTGCCCCCGCATCAGCCTCAACTGGGAGCCACTGCAGCGGCAGCCGCAGCTGCTCTGTCCCTGCCAGCGATTGCTTCCTCCCCGTCCTGTGCCACGGTCCAGGCCGATGGCGATGATGCCATGGGCATCCCGCAGAGACCACGTCGACGTTCCATTTCAAGGCAAGAGGCCATTTTTGTCGAGCCCACTGGCAATTCATTGGAGAATGTGTCCCACGAGGAGGTGGACAACACCACCACTAAATCATCGGTGGACACGGCCGACTCATTGGAAGAGGCCTCCACTATGGCCACTTGTGGCTCGCCCACCGGCGGGTCGGCTTCGGTGGCCGCTGGCGCCGGCACCTCGCATCATAGTTCCTTTGTGGTGCGTGACATTTATCTCACTGTGCCGGATCTTAAGCGGGATCGGGCCGCCTCTGTGGACTCCTGCTTCTCCAAGGTGCCATCGGGCGGCAAGACCGAGGAGCTGCAACCATCGGAGGACGGTTGCTTTCTCGCCGTGCCCAATACCAATGCAACCCGATCGAGATCAGTGGATATTGTGCTGCCCACGGATGAGCAGGCGCGGTATAAGGCACTGGCCATGACTGGCTCCGGTGGAACCACCGGACTCTATGCAGATGGGTAAGTGTTGTGGGATGTGTTGGACGGGTATGCTACTGCTTTTTTTTGGTGGTTTTGTTGATTGAAGGGATCCTTTTCATAGAGGGGAAGGATGAAGGAAGGAAAAGAGAGAAAGAAAGGAAGGAAAGGAAAAAGGCAGGAAGGAAAGGAAAAAGGCAGGAAGGAAAGAAAGGGCAGAAAGAAAGATTTTTGGAAGGAATAAGGAGGGAAGAAGGAGGGAAGGGAGTGGGCAGGACGGAAAAGAGAGAGGAAGAAAGGAAGGAAGGAAGAAGAAAGAAAGAAAGAAAGGAGAAAGAAAGAAAGAAAGAAGGAAGGAAGAAGGAAGGAAGAAAGAAGGAAGGAAGAAGGGAAAGGAGGAAAGAAACGGATATTTAGTATAGTGGAAGGAGCAAGGTAGTAAGGAATGAGGAAAGAAGTAGAAGAAAGAGAGGATTGTTCTCAGAATAAAGATTGAAAGCAGAAAAGCCCCTACGTCCAGCTCTTCAACACATTACAGTAAACTTTCACAACCCATATAGAAAGTACCCCAATTACCCATCCTTCATTTGGATAGCCTCAAGTATAATGAGCAACAGGCGTTTCGCATATAAAAGGGGCACAAATTTAAATCATTTCCTTTCCCATCCATCCGACTGGCAAAAACCTTCAACTCGCTGGCTGACCCTCTGTTTACTGTAAGTTGTTTCATTTAACAGACGCTTCTTCTTTTGCTATTTTTAGCCAAAGTAAACTTTCAAATTGACTCATTAAAACGAGCTTAACACGTGGCCAGCCAGCGGACCTTCATAGGATCATCATAATTGTGTGTGCTTAGGGTTCCAGCTGGCGGTTGGGGAGGGGGAGGGGGCGGCCTCAAAGCTTCCAGTTAGAAAAGTGCAGACACGTGTAAGTGGAGGCGACATGTGATGTGTCGACTGGAGGCTAATTAGAAAAAGAAAGATGCCCGTAATTCTCACTCAAAGTGGTCATTGACTTGGCCCGCGCGTTGTCCCCCCTCCTTCCAGCTGGCACCCCCTTCACCGCAGACCGACTCGTGCTGTCTTGCATAATTTATGCTGGACAGAGTGAAAAGGCTCAGCCAAGCGATTTCCTTGAATTACAACAAAAGCAGCTCATAAATAACATACAAACAAAGTGTCCCATTGCCCTCCATCCAGTTGCCCAGCTCCAGACCGAAATGTGACACGAAGGCGTACCCCGAGCAGAGACCAAACAATTTTTGGGAAATGTATTTTTTTGTGGGGATTTCTTTTGAGGACATGACATGCACTAAGACAGGAAATTGGTTAAGCTGCGTGTGCACACACACACACACACACACACACACACACACACACACACACACACACACACACACACACACACTTATTGGGAATAGATGGGGGCGATAAATTAGGGGCGTGTAAGTGGGAGAAAATTGGGAAACTAATTATGGTTATTAAGGCATCAAACAGATGTGGAGGCTATTATTGATGTAGTTTTTGGGTGCTTTTTTTTTTGGTTGTTTTGTATTAACAAAAATGCAGCCACACTTATTTGAAATAACCTGGAGACAGTGAAAGAAAGGGTTATACTTTAACTCAGCAACTGCTGCCAGAACACTTCAATTTTTGTCTTACTTGGCAGCACCTTTTGAAAATTGTACAGTTTTTTTTGAAACAGTTTGGGCTGTTTGTTGACTACAAGTGCTGCCATATTGCTTTTATTGTTTTTTTTTTGCTTGGCAGCATTTTTTATAGTTTGTCCGAATTTTATTTCATACATTAACAGAAAATATTGCCTTTGAACTGAACCCAGAACAGCCGGGACTGTTTGCATGGTGAGCAAGTGATGCCAGATCGCCATATATTTGTTAAACATGGCATCACTGTTTATAATCTTTATAATTTAAGTTCAGAACGCTTATGGTGAGCAAGTGCTGTCATATCTCTTCGTTTTTTTCTATACTTGGCAGCACTTATTATAACTTGTAATAGTTCAATTACTTTATTTTATTTTAAAGCATATTTCTCTGTGAAATTAAAGCTCAGGCTATTAAAAGTGGAAAAATGCTGTCATAAATCTTTAATTTTGTTCATACTTGGCAGCACTTTTTCATAATTTGTTTTCTATTTTTAGTCACAAATGAATATGTGGCTGTCAAATTGAAGTGTACGCTGTGTGTGGTGAGCGCCAGTGATGACAGATCTCTTCCAAATTTTCTTTACTTGGCATCACTTTTTTACTTTTCACTTCATTTTTTTTTGTCAAACTAGGCAGCATTTCTCATAATTTGTAATTATTCAATTAATTTATATTATTTTAAAGCATATTTTCCAGTGACATTGAAGCTCAGGCTATTACAAGTGAGCAAGTGCTGTCAGAACTCTTAATTTTTGTTCATACTTGGCAGCACTTTTTCATAAATTGTTTTCTATTTTTAGTTCCAATTGAATATATGGCTGTCAATTTGAATTTTACGGTACGTGTGTTGTGCCAGTGATGCCACATGGCTGTATTTTTATTCAACTTGGCAGCACTTTTTATGATTTGTATGAAATATACCATTATTTTTCATTTAAATATGAAGCTGTGCAATATAATTGAAGCTCAAGCTGTTTGCGTTGTGCAAGTGCTGCCAATCTTTTGAATTTGTTGTACACTTGGCAGCACCTTTTTTTAATTTGTAATAATTGTTTTATTGTATATACTTTTAAAGAGTTTTTGGCAATAATATTGCAGCTCATTAAACGTTTTGAGGTTGATTAAGTGCTGCCAGATCTCTGTAATTTCCTTTTATACTAGGCAGCACTTCTGAATTCTTGAAAATAGGTTTGTTTTCATGATTGACAGCACTCTTTAGCTCGTGTGCAAAGAATCCCCGCTTAGAATAACCATAACCCAGATGCCCCCCAGCATTCTCCTCGAATTATACTTAATTCATTTGTGTTTCCCCCCCTCTTCTCATTCCAGGTACGTATTACACACACCCTCCCGGGTATCTCTTGTTAAAAGAAAAGGCAATCAGGATAAGTACTGCAAACCAAAATCACATGTACTTCCGATTATATTTCGTGCATATCTTTTTTTCCCCTGCTTTTAATTTCCGTTTGCTTACACGCTTTACGAGCGGCGGCGTGACATGGTTATTATTTGCTCACGATGACCATTAAATCATGGAATATGTTTAATTTATTCCTTTGCTCGCCCCGTTTTGAGGCTCTGACCTTTTGCCCAATAAAATGGAAGGCAAACACAAAATATATATATTATATATATTCTAAAATCATTCAATCATGCAACGCAGGCCACACAGTTAGTCAGTCGTCAGTCGTCCATCTCCAACCAGTCCAGCTGTCGTCTCTCTGTCTGTCCCTTCAGGCGCGTGCGATTCATTCAAGCGACTTGCGTTCTGTTGTTCCCCGCCATTGTTGTGGTTTCCCCATCCTTGGGGCCAATAACAGCAACAGCAACAACAACAATGCCAAACAAAAAGTTAACTTAACTTTTATGACAATAGCGCAAATAATTTTATGAAAATACTCCCCCGGGTGCACGTCGTCCTTAGAAGAAGGGGAAGGGGCAGGCAAAGGCAACGGGGTTCTGGTTTGGGTATAAAATTAGCATAACATTAGGGGGAGCATTCAGCAATTGTTGTTTTAGCAAATGATTTTCCAATTCGAATGCGAAAGTGAAGGGGGGGAACACCAAGGAGGAAGCAAAGAAAGCTGAGTGACTGATACTTCCAGAGAATAATGATCGCCAGCCTCTTGAAAAATAAAAAAAAATAAAACTGCTCTCAGCTGTGCCCCCCACAGTTCCAGTTCCGCATTTTGCTGACGCACGGCCAGCGGCGTCAGCGGCATGCAACAAGAACAGCAACAGCAACAGCTGCTGCCGCTGCTGCCGGTGCTGCTTCTGGGGGCCTCAACCACAATTAAGTTTCATGAATTCATTTTTTTTTCTCCTGGCCACAACTACGTCAGCATCTGAGGTGGGGCGTGAAGGCGGGGCAGGTTGGCGAAATTGAAATGCAAATTGAAAGGCACAAAGCGAAAAAGAAATAAAAATAATGCCAGCGAACAATCAAAGCGGGAGACAAAAGCATCAAACCGCAGCGCGACAGCGACGCTGCGCAGCGTTGGCAGAGCTAGAAAATGTCACCATCTTACTTATATGAACACCACAGAACGAATGGAATTATGAGAAGCAAAAACCCCAGCCGATCTCCGCGATCGTCAGACCAAAACCCAACACACCCCGTGAGCAGAGGAGGAGGAGGGGGAGGAGGAGAAGACCCAGTGCTGGGCAATAAAATGGCTAGAAAAGAGCTGGCTAAAACGTGTGAATGCGGCCCACTAGGGCAAGGTCTATAAAAACGAATGAAACCAGTAGGATGACATTAGACATGTAGGACTAGCGAGTAAGATGTGGCGAGAAATGTGGCATGTATTTTTAATAGTGATCGGCTATGTTAGCAGAGAAGTTGCCACTGGCAACTGAGTAAATTCTAGCATATCCTAGACAAGCGACCATCAAATAGCAGAATTTTAGGGGTAGGCTATGTAAAAGCAGACAAGTTGCTAGCTGACTAAATTTTAGCATGCAAAAGCTTTGCGTTTGAGAGCTTTAGAGCCTTCTGCCTACGTTTCGGCTCTCAATGCTCCGATCCCTGCCATAAATGGCGACCGTGACCGTACAGTAGTCACAAACACTGCAATACAAGTAAATAAAGATATACAAATTTCGGCTGTTCACGTCCCACTTCTATTAATTTATACAAAGTACAAAATACATATTAAATCAATTAAACTTGTAACAATTTTGCAGTGCCTAAACAAATGTGCTATATCTGTTTTTATGTGTGTGTGTGGGCAGATATGTACAACTCTAGGAGAAACTGTTGAGCTGTCCATATATATATATATCAATTTAAGTGGCAGTCGGTCTTCTGGTTTTATCATTTCGCCTCCAACATCAAGCGTCGTATTCAGCTGTTAAGACAAGCGCACTTTGTCTCTTGGTGTCTCTCGTTTTGCATATTTTTATGTTATTGTTGGTATATGAATTTGTTTCTGCATGGGGAGGGGAAAGGGTTCTAAATTGTTTACACAACTTCTTGTTTCACTTACCTGATAGTCGTCTTCTGGTATTCTGGTATCATTTTGCTTCCCAATTTGAAGCGGTGTGCTCATCTGTTATGTGTGATTCACTGCTTTCCTCACCGGTTTTCTTCTACAAATGTTTTCTGTGCTGTTGCTTTTATCTGTATGTGTTACTTCTACTACTGCTCCAGGCTTCACTGTAAACAAAACACAAAATTAGAAATTGATTGGTTGAGTTTTTGTACATTTCCAAATATTACTTACTTTTTTTATGTATTTTTTTTTGGATATTTTGTAGTATTTATTAGTTTTTTTGTTGTTTACCCTGCGAGTGTGGAAGTTATACTGATAAATTTACATTTGATTTTACCTAGCTCCACTGAAAAGTCTCAAATTTGAAGTGACATTAAAGGCAGGGATAGCTTTGCAGGCTTCTAGATTCAATATATTTCTCTAATTTTGAAAAATTTGCTTGAAGCTTCACCTTTGATGCTGTTTTTAGTCGGATTTTCATGGTTTGGGAACAGAAAAATCCCTTGAGAAGCTTTTAAACGGACAAAGCTTCATTATAAAAAGCGGCCCACCTACAGCGCCACCGACCAAAGCACAAGGCCACCAACATGCGACACGAAAAAGTGCAGAAGAAAAGCGCAGTGCTGAAGATTCTCTGCCAAGGCTTTTAAAATGTAGCAAAATACGAGCCAAGAATGGTTCTGATTTCAGGCAATCATAAAACCAGAGTGAATTTTGTTATCTTCTCTGGTTTCCACATTTTAAAATGGAATTGTTGGTACTTAGAATTGTTCTAAGGGTTCTAATCTGCTTAAGATCCAACTTCTTACTCTTTTCATTTACCTGTTGGTCTTCTTCTGGGTGTTCTGGTATTCATTTCGTTTTCCATGTAAAGGCGGTAGCTTCAATTGTTCTGTGTGTGAGTTGCTGCTGCTTTCCTCACCGGTCTCCTCATACAAATGTTTCTGTGCTGTTGTTGTTCTGATCTGTATCTGTTACTTCTACTACTGCTCCAGGCTTCACTGTAATGAAACCAAAAAGAAATTATAAATTAATTACCGTTTGAAGTACCAACAACACACGCGATTTGCTGAAGACTTAATAAAACTTTTGTTTTTTTTTGGTATATTTCCAAATATTTCTTACTTTTTTTTGTGTTTTTTTGTTTTTATTATGTTTTTTTGTTGTTTACCCTGCGAGTGTGGAAGTTATACTGATAAATTTACATTTGATTTTGCCTAGGTCCACTGAAAAGTCTCAAATTTGAAGTGACAACAAGGGCAAGGATAACTTTGCAGGCTTCTAGATTCAATTCATTTCTTGAATATTGAATATTGCCGTTTTTAGTATCGTAGAGCTGGATATTCATGAGCCTCTTGAGTTTTGGTAACAGATAAAAGTCACAGAGAGCCACCAGGTTCAGGGGGATTAATTGAATGTTGTTTTTAATTTGTGAGCAGTGGCGTTATCATGGTACATTGGCTCTTTTTTTTTGCTGCGCTGTCGATACGCAAGCCAAATGCTCAGCACTGTTGATCGTGGCACTCAGGAACCGAAAACCAAAAACTCACCACAATGTCGGCCCCCCTAGAGCAGCGAGCAGCGAGGTGACAAAGCGCCAGCTGGTGACTCTGGTGGCTGCTGTGTGAGCGATGCCGGGCGGCATCACCACCTCTTCCACAACGAGCATCGCATCGTCGACGCTGGCTTTGACTTGGCCGCTGGGGGGGCTGCTGCTTCAGTTGCCTTGTGTGGTTGGACGCTGCCGCCAGCCAGCCAGCCAGCTAGTCAGCAGCCCCCCGACAGAAAAACAAAAAAAAAAGAAAACATCATAAAAAACGTGAACCGCGCGAACGCGCGCGTGTCTGCCCCTCCGTAACCGACCACCAAATCAACCCCTTAAACCGGGCGGAAAAGTGAATGAGTGCGGAAAACAGAAGGAAATTGTTTTGTAGTTTTTTTTTGTGTTTTTTTTGCCAAAATTTGCATTGTCCAAATCAAAACAAAACAAAACAGCAACAACAACAAAAAGGTGGCCTTTTGGGTCAATTAAGCCTAAAAATAACCAAGGAATTAAATGGGCTTTTTTTGTCGCTTCTAATTGAGCCGCAGCGATAAATTGCTAAAGTTCAATTAAAATTGATCGATGAACTTGAAAGCTAAATGGGAAAGCAAACAAGTTGGGTGGACAGAGGAAATAGTGTTATAAGCAAAATCATTTGAATTTGAAGTTGAAAACAGGCGGTAGCTGTCTGATCTCTGATCTGAATAGTAACGTATTTCATATTTAAAGTAAGCTTTCGGATACTGTATGTACCAAGCATTAGAGCGAGCTTTTTCGAGTAAGCTTTGCTTGCTGGCTTAACTCTAAATAGTGTGGCTGCAAATTTTTACAAACTTAAACCCAAATGAAATGTACCAAAAGTGTTAGATTAACCAAAATTGCCATAGTTTGGAAACTGTAAGCAAAATTGTCAGCCGCAATTTTCAAAACTGACTAAAGTAATTTGTAAAAACTAGTGTGACTGCATACTTTTTGTGTAATCTTTTTGTTTTAGGTAAGCAAAGACTGAAAAATAACATACACTTTGCTACATATATGAGCTAGGCTACCTGCAATTAGTGTGGCTGCCTATTCCACTGTACGAAATACCAAACATGCCAGTCTTTTCACTAATTTACCGTTTTGGTATGTAATTCTGCTCCCGTCTGTGGCATCTGAACCGCAAGGCTAACTGCCAGCCATGACATTTCAAGAATTTCGCACTCATTTTAGCCAGCAAACGGGGAAAACTTATTTCGTCTATTTGGTTTGATTTATAGTCGATTTTTTCCTTCGTATTTGTGTGCCAAGAAAGCAAAAACACACATCACAAGACAAAAACGCTAGCCACGCCCTTTTAATTTGCGCCAGAGGAGACCGAGAAAAATGCATATGCATTTTCCGAATCGGTGGCAAACTAATTTCCAGACCCCAGAAAATTTCCCTCTTTAATTAAAGGGCGAAAGCGAGCGAGAGAGGGAGACAGTCTGTGTCGCCACACCTGTCCTCTCGCCCAACTAGATGAAATGTTAAAAATAAATATCAAGTCACACACATGTTTTAGATTTGTTTCTTATAATTAACTTAAGTATTTTTAGCAGAAAGAAATTAACAACGACAACAACAACAACAACAACAACAACAACAGCAAACACATTGCAGAATGTCGTCTTGGCCAAAAAGCAAACGAAAAACGCCAAACACAAAGTATTTCAATTAAAATATGGGGGGGGGGGGGGGGGGTTAGGTGGGGAAAAGCGAACAACAAAACACGCAAATGTATTTCAAGTGAAAATCTAAGCCAAAAATTTGTTAATCAACTCGACCAATTTTTGGTTGAATTCATTCATAAATTTCACTCTCAGCTTTACAGATTAAAACCCAACTATTTGTTCGCCTTTTTTGTGTAGTTTTTAGGTTAGTTTGCTTAGACCGAACACACACACACACACACACACACACACACACACAGAGAGAGCCAAAAACAATAAACGGAAGACTAACAATAACTGCCAAGATATGAGATAAGTTTGCCGGGCGGGCAAGCCACGAGCATCCTACATTATGGTTCTCTGTAAATTATTTGAGAACTTTAGGTCGGAATCCGTCAGAAACTGAATAAGTTTACTAGAAAGTTTTGAAATTTCATAATCGAGCACATTTTCTGTGTGGCCCATGGATCCAAATTCAATTTCATGCCCAGCACGAAACTTTTATTAATGCCAAATTTATTGGCCAGAAACTTTCCCACAAAGAGAAGAAATGTAACTACACAGCATAACTATAAGTCGTTAGTTTAGCTGGATTAGTAGATTCGCAGTGGAGATGGGCTACCAAAAATTTGCTTAATCTCAACAGGAAACAAAGGAGATGTTTCTTAAGTAGCAAGTAGCAAATTTTTTGGGGGGCCCCTGATTAAATGATGAAAGAATGAGTAGAAGGCACTGGAGAACAGTTAGAGAGGCACTGAACAAAAGAGACTAAAGAAAAGGCACTGCACAAGCGTCACTTGAGAGAAGTCCTTAAACAAGAGTCACTGAACGAGAGTCAATCAAGCAGAGCCACTGAACAAAAGTCACCGAACAACATTCATTAAAATAGAGTTAATAAAGAAGAGTCCCTGAAGAAAGCAGCTAAAGAATAGTCTCTAAAAAGCAGTCACAGAGTAAGAGTCACTAAAGAGGAGTCACTGCATAGAAGCTACTGAAAAAGAGGCACTGAAACAGACTTGGGAAAACTTACTGTAGCAGAGTGACTCAAGAAAGGTCTCTGAACAGCAGTCACAGAACTAAAGTCACTAAAGAGGAGTCACTGCATATGAGCTACTCAAAAAGTGGCACTGAAAAAGAGTCACCAAAGAGAAGTCACTCTGAACAAGAGTCACCAAAGAAAAGTGTCTGAATAGTATTCCCTGAACAAAAGTCACTGAGTTGGAGTCACTGAATAAAAGCTATTAAACCAATCACATAGAGTCATTGAACAACAAGCAATGAGCAATAGTCATTGAACCATTGTCATGAATAGCAAGTCAATGAACAAGAGTCGCTAAAGAAAAGTCTCTGAAGAGGTGTCACTGAACAAGAGTCATTAATACAGAGTCACTGATCAACCAATACTTAAAAAGCGACACACTGAATTAGATTTACTGAGGAAGAGGTATCAAAGAAAAGACTCTGAAAAGCAGTCAGTGAACAAAAGATCACTGAAAAGAAGTCACTGCATAGAAGCTAATAAAAAAAAATCACTGAAAGAGAAGTCACTGAAAAATAGTCACTGAAAGAGAAGTCACTGAACAAGAATCACTAAAGAAAACTCACTAAATAAAAGTCACTGAGAGTAAAAGTCACTGAATAACATTCACTGATATAGAGTTACCAAAGAAGAGTCACTGTAGATGAGCCACTAAATAAGAATCACTGCACAAGAGTCACAGAATAGAAGTCACTGAAGAGAAGTCACCGAATAACAGTCACTGATAGTAAAAGTCACTGAATAACAGTCACTGAAATAGAGTTACCGAAGAATAGTCTCTGTAGATGAGCCACTGAATAAGAATCACTGCATAAGAGTCACTGACAAGAAGTCAATGAATAACAGTTACCGTAGTAGAGTTTTTGAAGAAGAGTCACTGAATAAGAATCACTGCAAAAGAGCCACAGAATAGAAGTCACTGAAGAGAAGTCACCGAATAACAGTCACTGATAGTAAAAGTCACTGAATACCAGTCCCTAAACAACAGTCACCGAAGAAGAGTCACTGTAGTTGAGCCACTGCATAAGAATCACTGCACAAGAGTCACAGAATAGAAGTCACTGAACAGAAGTCACTGAACAACAGTCACCGAAGAAGACTCACTAAAGAGAGTCCCTAAACAAGAGTCCCTGACTGATACTCACTAAATAGAAGTCACTGAACAACAGTCTCTAAGTTAGAGGTGCACTCAAGACGAGTCCCTGTTGAAAAACCACTAAGTCCATAATCTTTTGACAAAAGCTTGGTCCAAAATTAATATGTTTTTTTTTATTATGTTATCAATTTGCAATGCTTTACGATACAAGGGACGTTTTCATCGCTTTTCATTTGGCACTTTTCTAATTTTGCTAATTGTTGTCGAACTTTTTGACACAAGACACTGAGAGAGACTTGAGAGCTCGAGGCTAAGAAATTGAAATGCAAAAAGCAAAATCAAGAAATTCTGTCCCAGACAGCCCACTCTCACCGCACTGCTGCTGCTGCTGCTGGGTTGTCTACAAAGTTTCCACAATATATCTCTGGCCATTTGAGCCAACTGCCTGCTATCCAATTGCCAAATCCACTCCCACACTTTGCGTCCTTTTGGCCACGTTTTTATTGAAATGCTTCACCCTGGCTCTGGCGCTGGCTCTGTCGCTGGCTCTGTCGCTGGCTCTGTCGCTGGCTCTGGCTCTGGCTCTGGCACTGGCACTGGCACTGGCTTTTCTGTGCTGTTCGCTTTGGTCTCATTTTCAAAATGCTCGCCCCCTCAAACGAACGCTTAATGCCAATTAAGGATATTAATGTCGTTTGCAGATTGCTGGCGGGGCGAATGCATTGGCCATTGTTAATATTCATTAGTTTCAAATCCTTTACTCGAGTTTTCAATGCCAGTCCCCCCCCCCCCACTGGCACATTAATCGCCATCACAAACGAGACGAGGAGATAATTTTTCATTTGGCTTGGCTGGAAATCTTCGCAACACCAAGCTGTTATTAATAGCCGGCACTGAGGAGTGCGTTGACGAAAAACCCAAATGAGTTTCCATTGAAAGCGAATATTCGTGCAGACGCTGCCGCTTGGTCGTTTCACTAAAATGTCAAGTGGATGAGAGATCCACGAACCCAACCCATAAGCCCTCGCTACCCTTTCTGGAGGTGATAAAAACGGTGCAAAACACTAAAACGCATTTTTCATATGTACTTTTACGATTATGTTTTTATGTTGGCAAATGACGAAAAAGCAAACTACACCAAGCGATGATGCTTCAATGGTTAGAGAAGAGCCAAATGCAAAGTGTCATTATTGAAAAACGTAAAAATATTTCAAGGTTTTTATTGATTTTGTCAAGGGGGGGGGAGGGGGGGCGACGATGTCGATGATGACGATGACATATTCGCTTGCCTTTCATTACCGGAGCAGCATTTCCGCTCTGCTCTGCTCTGCCCCCTCCCGCTCCCGCTCAATGGCAGCCAAATTAATCACATCCGAATTTGAAATTGCGTTTCAAATTTTGTGGTCACTTGCCATATTTGCGGGTCAATAAAAAAATCATTGCAAATGATTGCCCAGCGAGTTGTTTTTCCACAAATTGAATCAATTAGAGGCTACTTGTGGACGAACGGAAGCTGAAAACGGCTAACCAAAAATCACGGTCGCCACGTTTGATGGAAAATTAACCAAAATCCTTGCTCCACATTTTGCTTAATAATTTCTCTGTTCCTAGCACTTGTCAGCTGTCATAGCTAGGACCACAGGCCGCAAATTGATTTGCAAATTCAATTTGGTGCCCTCAAAAAGCTTCTGGGTTCTGGGCCTTAACCTCAAGAACCACTGACCTTTGGGCACAGATGCAGGCGGTGGCTAAAAATAAACGAAACGGGAGATGTAGAGCAGCCAATTGCATTAAGAAAGAAACGAAAGAGGGAAGGGAAAGAGGTCAAGGGCAAAGGCAACGTCAATCACACACACACACACCCACTGTACGCTCCATTTAACCGTAAATCAAGCATGGATGCCAAAAAAAGTGGCACCAAATGTTGAGCTGGCGTCAAAACCAGCTTACAAAACGCACTTTCCAAAAAAACAACACAACAATATGAAAGCAAGGCGTTGACAATTGACATATGAAACAACTGACACCAACCCAGTAGTTGGCCACGTACATTAAGGCACGTTTAGCTTCCCCCCCGGACCCCTCCCCTCACTAAAAGCCAGTCACATTTTTCTGTTTTCCATCTGATAAGAATT
The DNA here is from genome assembly GCA_035044985.1 of Lordiphosa fenestrarum. Lineage (NCBI taxonomy): Eukaryota > Metazoa > Arthropoda > Insecta > Diptera > Drosophilidae > Lordiphosa > Lordiphosa fenestrarum. The sequence continues at coordinate 730,236 of JAWNNO010000297.1, read as the reverse complement.
TAATTACAATGCATATAAACAAAAGCACAACAGAAAAAAAAAAGCTGTACACAAAAGTATTAAAGCGTGGATAAAGCAAGAGACGAAAGGGGTAGAGATTAAAATCAAGCCAAGTGGAAAATTGGGGAAAATTATATGACTTTGCGAATGCTCTTACTTGGATTTTGAGTCATAGTAGACTGGTTTTTTGCAGTTCTGGTGAATTTCTGGTATTTTTATGCTCGAAATATGCAGCCACACTAATTTCGTTTGGGAATTAAATGACTTTTCGAATGCTCTTACTTGGATTTTGAGTTATAGTAGACTGGTTTTTTGCAGTTCTGGTGAATTGCTGGTATTTTTATGCTCAAAATATGCAGCCACACTAATTTCTTTCGTAGGAATAGATGCAATAGCTGAAGCGAGTTTCGGTTTCCGTCAAGCTCTACTCAAGCTTGTCACCCCACTGAATAAAACCAATTATCTCTCCGATCCATATCTCAGGCAGACTTTTGCTAATTATACCTGACATTACAATAATTAACTTAATGGGTTTAAACCGGTATTCCGTAATGAATCCACAATATTATACACAATTCTCCCGTTCAACATATACCAAAAATCCCAATATCACTATAATGTCAAGCTCATTTACCAATTCGTAGATATTGAGCTGATCCTATTTACAATCTCCTCTAAAACCTGTTCCAGGAAGGTCCTTTTTCTTAAAATGAAATGGAATCTTAGCTTATTTTAACTGTAATCCCAAAAAAGTATTAGGAGCTGCGGCTCCCAAGGTTCGTACCAAAATTTATCACTGTTTAAGGTTCAAGGTTCTTAAGAAAAAATGTTTTGGTTCGAACCTTGGTTCAGCCCATGCTTTATAAAGTAATCGACTGTAAGAGAACACAAGCTGTAAAGGAATTGTGTCAATTTTGGCTTGGAATAGGATTACTTAAAACATAATTTTGTGTTGAGTAGAATTCCAATTCGTAGTCAACATACGTAGAATGTTACCAATGTAATGTTAAGCTCTTAATTGGTGAATCATGTCATTATTGAAGCTTTGAAGTCAAGCATAATTTTTGCATATTTCTTTACCAAATCAATCAAAAAATATGTCAAATTCTTTTAGAAATTCGACAATTAAATGCATTTTGTTAAGAAAACATATTCTCAACTCACTTAAAGACTACAAACGATAGTAATATGAAAATGTCACACAGCATAGAACACGTTAAAGAGAGTATTTCTGCATCATTCCCTCTAAAATCGTGCTTTCTTTCAGTTATGACAGTGTTCAGGTATATGAGCGATATGTAGATGACCTAATTCTAGTCTAGAATATACCCTAAATAGATTTGGCCCATTGATTTCAAATCGTCAGCTTTCTACTCAGGCCAGCATTGGCCATGACTGTTTGGGATGTGGATAATTTACATGTGTTTATGTGTTTATTTAGCCATTTAGCCTCACTGTATTGTTGAGCAAAGATGCTCTTGCGCTCGTTCGCTTGAACATTGAGAAGAACAAACCACTTTTCTTCGACTAAGACAACCTTTCTTCATTCAAAGATCTACATTCAAAGATCTTGCCAAAGTCGCGTATAACCTCACTCGCCAGTTAGTACCGCAAACACCAAACGTTATATCTCCCCGCAATCTTTGTACACTCATAATGACAGCCAATGCCAGTGGCCGCCGCCGCCGCAGCAGCACCAGCAGCAACCAAAACATTGCATTCGGGGATCGGAATCGAAATCGGCATCGACTTTGCTGTGGGTAGCACGTGAAATGTGTGTTGTTTGTGTGCGTAATGAAGTGAAACGAAATGAAAAACTGAAATAAAAGTATCTACATATACAAATTGGTAGAGGAGGGACAAAAGCTGTGCGGTTGCCATGTTCATATCTTATTTGAACTGTGACAGCGACAGCGGCAACAGCAATCAGAACAACGGCAGCAGCAGCAGCAACAACTTGACGAGACCGGCAGCAACATTGCTGAACATGGAACGCCTGCTTCATGCAGTTCGCGAGGAATTCCAAACGGAAGATGAATACGAGGGTGGGAGCAGCACCTCCATATCATCCACATCAACGTCGACGGCGTCAAGTCATCAACAGCAGCAACAGCTTCAATCTCAGCGTATGCGTCAACGGAGCGACAGCAGCAGCAATGGGGCAACGGCAACGGCAGCTGCAGCAGCAGCAGCAGCGGCTGCCTGGGTGGAAACAAGTACGGGGGGTGTGGTGGGGCGTCGTTTTCGACGCTCCTCCATAGGCATGCAAAGGAAGTCGGCATTTCGCCAAAGGAAGCTCGACTCTTTGGGCAGCTGGCGACGCAATAGGTGAGTGTGGATGTGGCGGGGGGTGGGGCTGCCAGACAGGAACTCACTCATATTGTGACCCTAGTAGGCCTTTGTTTTTGCAACTTCTGTCAATTTGTTCTACCAGCTAACGACTCGCCATGTGGCTACATGTTAGTCGCCTTCGACTCGTGCTGCCGTGAGGAGCCTTCTCTTCCAAGCAGCTGACTTTTATTTTCTTATATTTATGTTGTCTTCTCCTTCCAGCGCTGATAAGGCCATTTCAGCGCTAATTTATTGACTTTCTTGTTGCTTAGTTCCTTGTCTAGAAGTATTGCAGCGCTTTATTGTGGTAAAATCTGCTGGAAAGGAAAGCCACCTTGCTATGTTTTCGTCTTAGTTTCTGTCTTAATTTTCCAAAAAATGTTAGCCCTTAGTATTATTGCTATTCGGGTGATACTTCTTTAGCTAGACTTGTCAAAAAACAGTTCTAAGTGACTGAAGATAATTCTATAAGAATAAGAAAACTCCTTTGAAATATTTATATACCTTTGTAATGATGAAAATGGACTGCTATTTGTGAGGTATTCGTTTTCATATAATTGATTTTCTACAAAATTGCTTTAAAAGGCTGCTAAACTGACATTGAATTCGAAGTTTGAAGTTCTAATCGCTTAAAAGTGATGAGATAGGGCTGCCAATTTCGTTAATGATTATTAAAAATGCTATAAACATGGTCAAAACTCTAAGCAAAGAGACGACTATCCTTTACATTATACAATCAGGCTGCCAACTTGCTATGAAACTAATTAAATGATTTAAAAAGGCTGTCCATCTGTCCAAAAAGTGGACAGCCCTGCGAAATAATCATAGAATGGGTGTAGTTCCCTTAAAAAAAGGCTGTCAACTTGGCCAAATGTATAAACAAATAGTGGACAGCCCTCATAAATGATTTTAATAGACTGCCAACTGGCAAAAATGAGTTTAATTTCCTCAAATTGTACTCTAACTCTAGTTGACTACCCTTAACATTCTCAAATCAGACTGGCAACTTGCTAAATACTTTAAACAATGATTTGATTACCCTTAAAATTATTCAATCGGGCTGCCAACTTGCTTTAAACCCTAAGCTAATAGTCAAAAACCATCTTAAATTATGAAATGAGGCTGCCAACTTGTCAATTAAGCTTAGTAAATAGAGAAAATGTTTTTTAAATGTTATAACAAGGCTGGCATTTCTATCTAAGGCGGTCAACTTGGCAAACACACTGAGCAAAGAGTCAACAACAATCAGAAATAATCAAATAAGGCTACCAACTTTCTAAAAAACGATAAGTAGTCGGTTCAATTCGCTCAAAAACTATTAAATAAGACTGCCAACTTGGCACAGATAAGAAATTCCTCTAAAATTATCACTCTGAGGCTGCCAACTTGGCAAGTCTCTAAGCACAGATAAGAAATTCCTCTAAAATGATCCATCTGAGGCTGCCAACTTCGCAAATTTCTTAGCAAAGTTGCGAAATATATAAATCCAATTCACCGAATTTCCTTAAAAACTGCCAAAACAAGTCATAAACTTTAAGCTAAGCAATAAATTTTACTTTTGAGTATTTAAAATAGCTAGTGAAATCTCTTAAAAAGGCTGCCAACTTGCCCCAAACAAAAAAACAAGCAAAAATTCTAAGAGACTTGCCAACTTGCTTACAGTTTTGGTCAAACTCTCACAAGAAGTAAACCTGATACCCAAAAATTTCACAAAATTACTTTGACTTTTATTTTAATTGTTTTGGAAATCTCTTACCAAAACACACAAAAGGTAACATTCAAGCAGCATTGGCTATACTTTTGAGTACATGCCGCCTCGATTCCTTTTCTTTGTATATTTATGCATTTTTTCTGTTTTTCCAAACATTTCTCAACATGTCTAACATTATTCCTCACCCAATGCTCCTTTTCCAGACGTACAGCCTCCTCGAGCAACTCCCGTCGCCCCATACGCATTGTACCCGACTGGACCGAGAATGCCGTTCAAGGTGAACACTACTGGAAGCCCACCTCCGCCTCGGGTGATCTCTGCTGCCTCAACGAGGAGTGCATTGTAAGTACCGCCCAAAACCAAAATATTCTTCAATTCAATTAACCGAAACAGAAAAAGGAACATGTGTAATTTATTTATTGCGTGCTTGTCCAACATTTTTTCCGGCTCCTGTTGAGACGCACACGCAATGTTGTAGAGTGGAGTGGTGGCTAGAGGACGGCCGAGGCGGGCCAAGAATAACTGCCAAAAGTTGCAAGTGCTTTGTCATGGTCATTGGGGGGGTGGTGGTAGGTGAACTGAATGAAGGTGGCACCAGCACCGAGAGCGAGAATGCTGCTTATCTCTATCTGCATGTGAGCAGGGTGGACGGTGGGGGGGTGGGGGTAGACGCACGCAATGTGAGTTGGGTATGTCATGTCAAAGTTGGGCAAAAGCAAATATTCTAATCAGATATGGGGAGGAAAATGTCTGACACACACAACAAGGGGATGGGGCAATGGTTGTTGTTGTTGTTGATAGGCCATGAGAGGGCTCGCCTCCAACTCAACAAGTTGCCAATATTGTGAATAGGACAGCATTACAAAACGTCGAATTCCTTGGCCTCTTATGAAAACTTGTTTGAGAAATTCCAGCTGGGTGGATCATTTTCATGCTCGAAATAAGTTGGCAACCAAATACTTATTTTGGTATTTTGTGCATGTAAATATGCAGCCACACTAATTGAATTACTGCTACGACAAGTGACTTCTAAGCGATTTTCAGGTGGCAAAACGTAGCTTTTGGCACTTTTAAATACTTTCCAAGCTAGTTTTCAAAGATTTCAAGCGATTTCTGTGCGGACACAGTATCCTTTGAGCGATTCTTGAGCTACTTAAGTGAGTTCGAAGTGTTTACCTAGTTTCTAATTGTTGAAAAAGCAATTTTTAGGCTTTCAAATGGTTTCTAAACAAAGGATTCTCCTAGATCCTAAAGGGATTTCTAAGAAAGCGATTTTCAAGCGAACCTAAGCGGTTCATAGGTGACATTCTGCAATTTGAGAGCCGCAAACGAATGAGTGAGCAAGAGTGTATAAAGTTTCCATCAAGTTCTTTGAAAGTGAGTTTTGTGAATGCGTCGCCCGAGCGGCCACTCAGCTTAGTTTAAAACTTTAGGTATCAAGTATCCAATCCCCCCCACCCCCCAAACTCAATCTAACTCAATTATCATTCTGTGACAGGCAAATTAATAGTCAAACTGTTGCTGTTGGGCTGTAATTTCGTTGTTATCGCACTGTGTGTGTGTGTGTCAGCTGTCCCTTTTAAATGTCAAACCAAATTGTTATTCGAATTTCATCTTTTATTGCAGAAGAGCGGCCAGCGCATGAAATGCTCGGCCTGTCAGCTAATTGCACATCAAAATTGCATTCCCATTGTGAATGAAAAGACTCAGTTAGCGTGTAAGCCGACGTATAGGGATGTGGGTATACGGCAGTACCGCGAGCAGACCACCACGCACCACCATTGGGTCCATCGCAAAATGGAGAAGGGCAAGTGCAAGCAGTGCGGCAAGGTAAGACCGACCACCTCTCTCTTTTTGGACCTTCGCATTGTTCAACTCTCATCAAAAATGTTCGCAGGCCGTGCAAAGTAAACTGTTTGGCTCGAAGGAAATCGTGGCCCTCTCCTGCGCCTGGTGCCATGAAATCTACCACAACAAGGAGTCCTGCTTCAATCAGGCCAAGATTGGCGAGGAGTGCCGACTGGGTGAGTTTTCGTTATCGGGCTGTGTCTTTGTCTCTGTGTGCTCCGGTTCCAGCCTCTGTCCACTGTCCTTTGATTAATTACGTGACGCGCATGCAAATAAATTGCGGTCCGTTAACTTAATTAAAATTTGTGCGTTAAAACTCAGAGAAATGGGCGACCATTACCATAATTTTGAACCCTTTTGTGCTCCCACTTCTGCCTGCCTCGCGCTCCGTTGCCCAAAAGGTGGGCATTGCCAAAGTGTGGCATAGTTTCAGGCGTTGATTCGCATTTCTTTGGAAGGTGGAAATTACAATTTGTCAAATTTTGGGATCTAAATCAATAAAAAGCAGCTGATTAAATAAATTATAAACTGGTTTGGGAATGCCTTGAATTAGTATTCCCATTTGGTATTCTCTCGAGGCAAAACTTGTGCAAACAATTTGCACATGCTTTAATATGAAAATTTGTGCTGTAAAATCCCATTTTTGGTTAATATGTGGGCAAATTATTTGTCTGCGAGTCGGTAATAACTTGTTTTCAGTTAAATTTGTAACGAAATTTGTGCAAATGATGTGCCTGTGGGATAATTTGTGGGCAAATTATTTGTCTATGGGAACTGTGAGTCGGTAATAACTTGTTTTCAGTTAAATGTGTTTCAAAATTTGTGCAAATAATATGCCTGTGGCACCCTAGCTAAAGCCTGTTTGCTTAAAACTAATTTGCCCTACCCTCATATGCAAATATCAGCTGTACAAAAAATTTGGCCAAATTTTAAAACTTTGCAAATAATTTGCAGTGTGTTGGTGCCAAATATTTTTACACATTTGTTTGTCCAAGCTGTTAGATAATTTGCTTGAGCAAACTTGCAAGCAAATTTAACTACAAACAAACAAAGTTAACGCTGAACTGTAAGAGTTTGCTTAAAATGAACATGGATACAGCAAATATTTGCTGCTAGAAAACCTTTTTCCTTTTCATACCAATTTCATTCAGATTCAGCTAGACAAATTTCTTTGAGCAAACTTGCAAACTCGCAAACAAATATTGCACTGGGCAAAGATACCGTTCAAATAATTGTCTAATTTAGTTTTCCCTTCAAAATTTTGCAAGTTTGAACTAATATTTGCGCAAATTATTTGCCTGTGGGTGGTAAATTAGCATAAGCAGCAGTCCTTCTAGCTGCTTAAATTTCAACTAATTTATTCCATTAAAGTAACTGACTGAATGACAAACGCCACTGAACTCATCCTCCTCCCTAACTGGCACACACACATTCCGTTGGCTCTAACCCAACTTTGAATACCATCGGACGAAAGACCAAAGAGCCCAAAGACTATTATTGACCATGGCAATCGTTTGATGGCAAATGCCTTCATTTCTTATGCCGCTTTTTTTTCTCCTGCTCCTGCTCCTGTTGTTTTTTGCGTTACGCCCACACTTAGTATCGCCCGCACGTTTTTATAAAGTGTCTCAATGAGCGTCTTGTTAACACACTCTCTCTCTTGCCCTCTGTCTGTGTGTCCAATCCTCGCAATGGCAGTCGGAGGAGACAATGCCGGGAGACAAGACAACGGCATAAAGCGCAAAATACAATTACTGGCAGGAAGCAGGAAGCAGTAAGCCATGGGGTAGGCGGGCAGCATCCCACCCGCATGGACACATCGCATCACTCAACCATTGTCAGCTATCATGGACCATTTTGTTTTGCCAGCCGGGGCCGGGGCCGGGGCCGGGTCCTGGGCTAACCTGTGTCTTAGAGATGACAGCGTGCAGTGTCTCCCTGGCAAAGGCAGTGGCTCAGGCACTGAGCCCCGGCGGTTTCCCATAATTCCTCTTTGGTGTGTCGGGCGACAGCTTTCCAAAAAGAAAACGAGCTGGAGCGACAGTGCACAATCCTGCCATATTTTCTATGCTATTAACCTTTCGTTTTGGTCGGACCACGCTTTAAAGGGTTCCCACCGGCTCTTAATTAGTCACTTCTTTCATTTTTCTGACTCGCTTCGCTTTGTTGTTGCAGGAAACTATGCACCCATCATTGTGCCACCATCGTGGATTGTCAAGTTGCCCAACAAGGGCAACTTCAAGTCCTCGATTCGTGTCAGCAACAAAAACAGCGCGGGCGGCTCTGGAACTGGCTCGGGCGCCGGAACGGGTGGCGGCGGCGGCAAGAGCAAGAAGCAACAGCAGAAGCGGCTCAAGAGCGGCAAAGAGGAGAAGCGAGAGCCGCGTTCGTTCATTGTGAAGCCAATTCCCTCGCCGGAGGTAATACCAGTCATTGTGTTTATCAATCCCAAGTCCGGTGGCAATCAAGGCGTTAAGTTATTGGGCAAATTTCAACATTTGCTTAATCCCCGTCAAGTGTTTGATCTGACCCAGGGTGGTCCCAAAATGGGGTGAGTATGGGCCAACGAAATGATTGGATTGGTGGATCTGAATGGTGTCGCTCAGCGGACTGGTTCATTGAGTGCAAAAGGGAGTGGGAAGAGCGTTTATGCCAGCGTTGAAGGATAGTGAAGTCTAAAATATACGCGAAATTTTCCTAACTTGCCTGCCATTTAGCCCTTTTCACTTCAAAATGTCTAATAATAGCAAATGAACTAGTTCTTTTGGAGAAACTTAAGAAATATAACTAGTAAGACACGTTTTTCATATGCTACCCATTGTAAATGAACTAGTTTTTTGGATACACTTTAGAAATAGAACTAGTAAGACAAGTTTTTCATATGCTAGCCTTTCTAAATGAACTAGTTCTTTTTGAAAATAATTCACAAAATTATGAATAAATATTTTCAGTTAGCTACCCACTTTATAAGTAGTTAACTCATTTCAAAACACCAAAAAAAACTAGTTCTTTTCAAAATAGTTCACAAAAAGTACTAATAAGATGCAATATCTGCTTTAGTTTTACTTAAGTAGCCTTTCCGACTACAGATTTGTAAACAAATCACTTGGAATGAACTAGTTCTTTTGGGAAAATTCTTCAAAATTGAACTAGTTTCTATTTAAACTGTTGCCTCATTAGGCTTTCACTTAATTTGCCTTCCAATTAGCCTTTCTACCTCAAAATGTCCATAACAAACTGAATAAATGAACTAGTTCTTTCTGTAAAACTTTTCAAAATAGAACTAGTACAACAATATTTTTACATACAATTCTTTCGATGAATCTTTTCACCTTAAGATGACTACTCAAAGTACTTAATACAGCTTCAAAAGAACTAGTTCTTTTCAAAAATCTTTACACACACAACACCACAAATCAGGCTCTTTCAAGTGGAACCAACAATCTGGGCCAGTCAGTCCAACAACTGTCTCTGCTTGCCTTTAACTGTTTGGGAATTTCAAAGCAGCAGGCTTGCAAAAATTGAAAGTTTAGCTTGCTCCAAATGAACTAGTCCCTTCGGGTGCACAGCTAAAGCTATCTGCAAACGACTCATGCCCCTAATTCTCTACTTCTAGCCTGGATATGTTCCGTAAGGCTCCAAATTTACGTATACTGGCCTGCGGTGGCGATGGCACCGTTGGTTGGGTACTCTCCGTATTGGATCAGATACATCCACCCCTACAACCGGTGCCAGCTGTTGGCGTGCTACCCCTGGGCACTGGCAATGATCTCGCTCGCTCCCTGGGCTGGGGTGGGGTAAGTGGCTATCCCAACGCTATATCTATCCATATATATATCTACATACAAACGACCTTGCTTTAGGGCTACACGGATGAGCCAATTGGCAAGATTCTGCGTGAGATTGGCATGTCGCAGTGCGTGCTCATGGATCGCTGGCGTGTCAAGGTGACGCCCAATGACGATGTCACCGACGATCATGTGGATCGCAGCAAACCGAATGTCCCCCTGAATGTGATCAACAACTATTTCTCATTCGGTGTGGATGCACACATTGCTCTGGAGTTCCATGAGGCACGCGAGGCACATCCCGAGCGCTTCAATTCGCGGCTGAGAAACAAGATGTATTATGGCCAAATGGGTGGCAAGGACTTGATTTTGCGGCAATATCGTAATCTCTCGCAGTGGGTGACACTCGAATGCGATGGCCAGGACTATACGGGCAAGCTGCGCGATGCTGGCTGCCATGCGGTGCTCTTTCTCAACATACCCAGGTATGGGAGTGGGAGGAGGTGGCAAGGTGGCCTAATAACATCATCTTGTTCCCCTGTTTAGTTATGGCGGCGGCACCCATCCCTGGAACGACTCGTTTGGCCAGACAAAGCCCACCATTGATGACGGCCTGATGGAGGTGGTTGGCCTGACCACGTACCAGCTGCCCATGCTGCAGGCGGGCATGCATGGCACTTGCATCTGTCAGTGCCGCAAGGCCCGGATCATTACCAAGCGCACCATTCCCATGCAGGTGGATGGCGAGGCTTGTCGCGTCAAGCCGTCGATAATAGAGATTGAGTTGCTCAACAAGGCGCTGATGCTGGCCAAGCGCAAGCATGGACGCGGCGATGTGCAGTGAGTATTGAAATGTGTCTGGGGGTGAGCTACGAGACAGCCCAATCCTTGTACCCTCTCCCTCCACAGAGTCAATCCCTTGGAGAAAATGCAGCTGCATATTCTGCGCGTCACCATGCAACAGTATGAGCAGTACCACTACGACAAGGAGATGCTACGCAAACTGGCCAATAAGCTGGGCCAAATCGAAATCGAATCTCAGTGCGATCTCGAGCATGTACGCCACATGTTGAATACCAAGTTCGAGGAGTCCATTTCCTATCCCAAGGTGTCGCAGGACTGGTGCTTCATTGACTGTAAGTCCCATAGAAACGACCCCGCCCCCATCTCTGGCTAATCACCCCTCTCACGCCCTCTCCCCTGTGGCAGCCTGCACCGCGGAGCACTACTTCCGCATTGATCGCGCCCAGGAGCACTTGCACTACATCTGCGACATTGCCATCGATGAGCTGTACATACTGGACCACGAGGCCGCCACCATGCCCCAGACGCCGGACCAGGAGCGCTCCTTTGCGGCCTTCTCGCAGCGGCAGGCGCAGAACGAGCGACGTCAACTGGACCAGGCCCAGGGCCGTGGGCCGGCGGGCAGTACGGGTAGGCTTCTGTCAGAACGGTTGGAGCTCTACCAGCGGGAGGTGGCCGAGCAGCTGCCGTATCTAGAAAGACGCATGTTTTGTCACCTGCACTTCCGCAAGAAGCGCATCGAGCTCTGATGCTCTGATCCTTGCGCCTAACAATCAGAAACCCTCCCCGCCCGCCCCCTGCATGCACTATAACTAGCACCTAAGAACACGTCCAAACCAAAAAAAAAACTCCACACATTTCTCACACGGGGGAATACAGCTTAGTCCTTCGCCATGTAAGTAGACTAGCGTTTCGCACTACCCAAGCTTAATCGTAACCTAACCTGCAGTGGCACAGGGCGAGGACTAAACCGTATTCCACACCAAACTCCATCCACAAAATACACCCAATCCAATACAAATGACCCGGAGACGGGTCTGTGAGGTCTGTGTACAGATGATTTTCAACTAATTTGTTTTTCAGTAGCTCTTTTCGGTTCTGTCTTCGTTTTGTTCCTTTCGTTGTTGTTGTAATTGAAGCATAATTTGAATTCTGTGGTGAAAACGGCGTACTAACAATTTGTTAATCTCTTTTCGAAACACAACCAAACACCACACACCAAACACCAAACACACACACATGTAAACACCCAATTTCATACAAAGATGAGGATTTGCAAATTGGCTCCAAGCCCATTAAAGTGACCAAGTGGAAGAGGTAAAAAGCAAAAATATATATGGAAATAGTTGGAATACGAACACATTCTGTCATTCATTAAACCTGCAAAACCGAAAAACTAGTCAAATGAGCAAAACACATTCTAGCTAAACTTGAGAAGTTTGGAAGGCAACACAGAAAGCTTTAGTATCGATTTGGGTGAGAATTTGTAGATCCTTCGAGCCGGACTAACAACTACAACCTCTAATTCAAAGCCCAAGTATGTTTCTGTTCATTATTAAGTCGAATTCGTTGAATATTCAATGAAGCTTTTAAAAACAACATCATGGAGTTTGCTCCTTGGTGTAAAACCCGTCTAAGTCGGGATTTATACGATGAAGCTAACTTTGTGAAGTTTTTTTTATAAAGCTCTTGCTATGTGTAGTGGAGTCGCTGGCCCCTCTACACCTTAGTTCTACAAACGAATGCTTTTTGAAAGCTTTTCCCCTACACAGAGAAAAAAAAGGATGATTTCCGGTATCCATATGGGAGGGATATGTCTGAAATATCCTTTTAATCATCCAACGGAGCTAAAAATCATCCAAATGGTATGAAAAATGATGATCCATGGGATGATTTTTCAGCTCCGTTGGATGATTAAAAGGATATTTAAGACATATCCCTCCCAAATGGATACTTTTTTGGATCTTTTTTTTTCTGTGTACAAGTATGAGCTTTTTTTTTACTCAGTCAGTGAGTCAGTCCAGTCTAAGACGGGACTTTCACGGTGAAGCTGAGTTCATAAAGTTTTTAAAAAAAGCTTTTGCTTGTGGGAAAGAAGAGTTAGAGGGGAGGCTTTTTCAAGACGGGCTTTCCATGGTGGAGCAGACTTCATGAAGCTCTTGAAAAAGCTATCGTTTGCAGAAAAGCGGTGTAGAGGGGCAGCCAACTCCACTACACCTCTTTGCCACAAGCAAGAGCTTTTTGAAAACTTTCATAAAGCAAACTTCACCGCGTAAAACCCGTCGAAGACGGATTTGAAACGTAGACGATGGTAACGCAAAGTTAATGAAGTTGTTTCAAAAGTGTTCGTTTGTCGGAGAGAGGTATTATGGTGTGGCTGGCACCTCTACGCCTCTTTCCCACAAGCAAGAGCTTTTTTGAATAACTTCATAAAGCTTGCTTCATCGTGTAAGTCCCGTTTAAGTAAACCTTAAGCAGTTTTTTAGCCCTAGATAGAAGCAAAGGACGCAGGCAACCACAAAATGCATTTAATATTGATTTGAGTGAATAAGGGTACGAGCTATCAACAAGAAAAGGGCCACTGTGTGCCCATCCCGGCTTAACAGGGAATCAAAGCTTCGATTTGACATGAGAAAAATATCTAGAAAATCCTTAAAAATGTCTTAATTTTAATGTAAGGCGTTTGAAAGAGTCTCTCCGTGGGTTATTAAGCAAAGAAACAGTTTATTTTCAGTAGTTTTGAAACGTTTTGTCCCATTATCTATGCAATAATGCGGTAGCTTAATATACTCTCCATCTTATGATTCATTCATTCCAGGTACTTAACGAATGAAATGTGTAAACTTGTGTTTACAGAACAGCCTAGAGAAATGTTAAGACGAAACCTAATCTAGTTAGCTTCTCATTGCAGCTTCTTTATATCGAAAAGGGTTAACCTGCTCATTTGACTTTGATCTAAATTATCTACCCCTCTCTCTCTCAATCAATCAATCAATCAATTGGCGCTTTTGTCATAATTCATTTGCAAACAATACCCAAAAAAAAAACAAAAACTTAGTATTAAAATCGCTATCTTTCCACACTCTGCTCTTGTCTGGAACTATGTGTTTCCACTTACTATTTTCACATTTTCTGTATATTTTTTGGTTCACTTTTTCTGGTTTTATTTCTCGTCTTACTCTTTTCTGGTTCCTTTCTTTGGTTCTTTTGTGTTTTTTTGGTTTTTTGTTTTCCGTCTGCATGCAGCAACAAAGATCGTTTATTCAGTTTCAACGAAGATGTTTTTGGTTATGGATTCAGGTATTCTGTATTCTGTACTCTAAACTCTTTCCCTCTGTCGTCGATAAAAGCCAACACTCTCTATATCTCTAACTTATACTGACTTTTTCTTACAACTCGAAACGAATCGCTTCATTCTAAATCGAATACCAAAAAAAAAACATATATAATGGTCTATTTCTCAAATCGAACTGATGCTTGACTCTTACTTTTTTTTATATTGTTTTCTCTACTTTTCTATGCACACGTACACACACACACACACACACACCCCACGCATACATACGCACACACGCACACGCATATATAACAGCCCTATACTGGAGCAAACTTCCGATGCCGTACTACTAGCAGCCCAGAGCGGCGATCTCAATATGGTAGTTTATCCGTAGTGTTCTTAAAAGCTTATGCCTTCATGGGTAGAGCTTAACTTGTTGCTAATAATGTCCTTTTTTGTCTCCCCCCCTTTCGGCACTGTTCTTCCAGTTACGTGCACTACATGAACAAGGATACTCATTACAATCAGTGAACAAGAATGGACAAACAGCTCTGCACTTCGCTTGCAAATATAATCATAAGGACATTGTCAAATATATCATCTCGTGTGCCACGCGACGCGTCATTAATATGGCGGACAAGGAGCGGTGAGTAGAACAAAGGGGACTGGGTATGAAGTAGAGTTGGGCAAACAAATTTTAGCCAAGTAGCCCTGGCCTGTGTTTGTGGCACAACATGTTTGCCACATGTTTGCAAGTTTTTGCCAAAATTTGATGCAAATAATTTGCATAACAAAAAGTTTGCTCACAAATATTTGCCAAGTAACGCTGGCCTCTGTTTGCTTCGCAATATTTCCCACATGTTTGCAAGTTTTTGCATGTTTGCAAGTTTCGCAAAATTTGATGCAAACAATTAGCGCAGGTTTGTGCGCAAATTTATTAGGGGGCAAACATTTGCAAAAATAAGTTTTAAGCAAACATTTTCAGCTCAATGCTAAACCTTATTTCACTAAATTGCACAAATCCCCATACAAATTGCCAAGAATTTTGTACTAGAATCAAGTATTTTCATACCATGGACACAGTTTGCACTCAATTCAAGTGCAAAGTTTTGCGAATACTCTGTCACTTTTACTAAATCTCTCTCGCTCTCTCTTGCAGCGGCCAGACTGCCCTTCATATTGCCGCCGAGCAAAATCGCCGCGATATTTGTGTCATGCTGGTGGCTGCTGGGGCCAATCTACAGGCACGCGATTCGGGTGGCAACACCGCCATGATGGTGGCCTTCAACAAGAATGCCAATGAGATAGCCACCTATTTGGAAAGTAAGCAGGATGGCGGCTGGGCCGTCGCATCCGACTCGAATAAATCGCCACCGGCCCCCTCCCCCATCTAGATGAAACAGCTAGGCACACCACTTAACAAAAACAAACCACTCCGCCCCCCCCACCACCACCACCGCCCATTCACCCCCACCAAGCACTCCATTGCTGCACTCCAGGCTGGTTTTCTATGATTTTTCTAAAACAAAAACAAAACTTTCTCCTTTCTCCTGCCAACCAAACTCACCACAAAATGGATAAACACACACACACACACACACACACAAATCTCTTTTTGTAAATAAACAAAAACATTCCATCACAACTGATGATTAGGTCAAGAGCGTTTCATGCATTTGGAAGTTCAGACTAGAGTTTAAGCAGCAAAACAAAACAAAATCGAAGTAAAAGCGTTGCCTATATCTCCGCATACCACATACATACAATATATATATATATATACACCTATACATAACTACTTCTATGTGCTTTTTTTTTGGTAGCAATTAGAAACTAGGAAATGCAATAAGCAAATGCATGGTAAGTGTAAGCAAAGACAACAAACAAAAAACCACAAACATTTCTTGATGTGTAAATTTTCAGATTTATTGGAACTTAGTTTTTTCGAAAAAAGATTATTATGATTGTGATATCTAAATTTAATTATCAATTTAATTCGCGAAAACAAAATTGATATTCGATCGTTTTTTGGGAACCCAACTGAAAGATACTCTTGGCAGGACACAGCAGCAAAATACAGCAGTAGAACTAACACACACACACACACTCACACACGTACAGAGAAAGTCCCTAAAAGCACACACTCGAATGCACAACCCGCGTACTCTCTAGCCCTCCCTTAACTATCTCCCCCCCACCCCGTGAAAAAAGGCGTTTCAAATCTTAAGACTTAGGCCAGTGCCCGTCCTCCTTGACTATGACTACAACAACTACAACTACAACTATTTTTCAAAACTAAAAGAAAGGCTTAAACAAATATCCTACAAAATAACAAAGACTCTATATACTAAATATATAAATATATATATCAATACTTTAACTGAATCGATGTACAAAATCGATGAGAACAGGTATACCAAAACCAAAATAGTCTAGAATGAAACTTCTCCTGGGTAGATAATTCAAGAATATGGTCTGATTCATATTTGAATAATGGTGTGGAACTCGGCTTTGGGAATGTTCCAGACTCAGGTTAAACCGAGAAGGCAAGGCCTCTTAAGGTAGTCAAACTACAACTGTTTCGGCTTGGAATCGCCTTGCAATCAAAAATTGTCAAGTTATAAGCCACAGTGGGACAAAATGAAAAACTGAACGGTAGATAGTTGAAATAGCTAGGTTATGGTTATACAGCTGCACTAAGTGACTTAAACAGTGGTCAATTCACAGCTTTGAATATACATTTTACCCCCTTTCCCCTTCATAAGTCAGCATATATCTACCCAATGGTAAAAATATGGTTAGAAATGAAATCGGACCACCCGAAAACCTATAAAATAATAGCATATTTGATTTTTTCTAAATTTTACCCCCTTTCCCCCCTCCAAAAGTCAGCCCCCTTTCCATCAAACGGAAAAATATTAACAGAAATTAAATCGTAGCCCCCGAAAACCTATAAAACGATACCTAATTTGATTTTTTTCTAAATTATACCCCTTCCCCCCGACCATAACTCAGCCCCCTTCCCTGAGATCGGAAAAATATTGCCAGAAATGGAATTAGAGCCCCCAAAAACCTATAAAACGATACTTAATTTGATTATTTTAGAAATTACAGAAATTTCAGTCCCTCTCAACCTTGGTCCTTCGAGCCGGACAATAGTTTTTGTTTACAATAAAAGTTTGAAGTTGAAAATTGGTCGAAACTTTGACTAATCCCTTGACCTACGCTTAAGTATTTCAAGCGTAAATATACGCAAAGCGAATTGAACCTTTGCTTCGATTCATCAAGGCCGGAAAGCACATGATAAGGTAACAATTTCAAAAGCCGAGTTTCGCAAATGTTATTTTTCGATAAAAAGACAACAAGTTATTCACCCCAAAACGAGAAGTCAACAAAAGTAGAATAATAATTACATAAAATATTACTTACATATTTTATCTCTTTAACATACAAAAGAAAAGAACACTTAAGCTTAATAATTGAACTAGTTGTTTATACTAAAGCTAGTCTATGGATATATATATATACAAACACATATGTAGGTACAGTAGTAGCGAGCATTCGATTACATTCAAGTCAATTATGGTTTTTTTGTTCTTTACAAAATTCTAGAATTTCGGCTGCCTCCCCCAAGCGAACTTGCCCAGCTACCCCGACAAGCCGTTGGCTCTGGCTTTGGGGTGGATCGGCAAGTTCGATCACAAAAAAAAAGTAATTATGTTTTGGATTTCGACAAATTCCAAAAGAAAAAAGAAGAAGAAATTATCAAATTTGGATATTCAAATTTCGTTTCATGCAGCAAAAGTGCCCCCGTAGACATGTGAATGAAATTTACTGACCAAATTTTCAATTTAGCTAATGACAATCTAGAGTTTTTGCGTTTGGTTTTTTGATTGCAAACACGAGACAAACACGAAATTGTAGTTTGAGGAAGCAGTTATAGCAGAATAGATGAGAGAAGGAAGGAGAACAACCGGGTCCAAGCCAAACTAAGAAATATGACACACACACACACACACACACAGCAAACATATATTTATATATTAAGGTAGAACTTGAATGCTCCCCCTCACACCCACACCCACACACACACTCAGAACTATGAATGAAATGTATATATATATATATACACATAGTATATATTTTTTTGTCTAATCAAATTCTTTGGAGAACACATGAAACGCAAGTCTTATGAAACATTTAGCTAGTAAGGCAACAGAAATTGTAAAGCAAGCGAAAAGATAAACCAACATGAAATGCAAATATCGTACATACATATATATTATATACCGATAATATAACTGAAGGATAAAATAATATGTGTAATTTATTTATTTATCATCTAAATAAAAACTAATTTAATTTCCCACCTTTGAGTGTGTACATAAAACCAATTGCGTTTGTTCATTATCATTTTCTCTACACATACATCGATTTATGATCAAGTCTGAGGCAAAACCAAAACTAAAACGAAACGAAACAAAAACAAAAAGGAAAAGCAAAGTTCTAAACTGTTTGTAAATAAAATTCTTGAAAAAAAAACACACAAAAAAATTATAAAGATCTAGAGGAAAGTCCAACTTTGGTTAACCAGAGTTAATATATGCTTGCAGTTCGCGTTAACAGTTGTCACGGTCGCCTCGCACAGTGAAATCAAAAGAGAAAGCGCTTTTAGGCTGACGCCACCAACTGCGAAAGCTTTAAGCTTTAAGCTCTGCAAGCATATAAAAACAGCATGCTGCTGCTGCTGCTACTTCAATTTTGTTTATTCATCTTAGTTCTTAAGACCATATTAAATACGATATATATGCACACTGCAAGCACTGAGGAATTTGATTCAATTTTACTTAAGAAAATTAACGAAATGAGAAAAATTGAAATAGCATTTAAAATTTGAAATTTGTGGCATTACAATACCAACAAGAACAAAAACGAAACTAAACAAAAAATCGTAAAATTAATTTTTCGGATCCAAAGGGAATATGGACTTGATTTCAAAATCAAGTAGTTTGTCGGTACACCCCATCCACACACACACACACACACCAAGCATATTAAAGCATATTCACACATTTAGCTGTACAACAACTGTCAAATATGTTCACACACACACCCAACGCTGCAGCCAGCCCTGGCTCCAACATTCAACAACTATCCAAAACAGAGTACAACAAATATGCCCAAACTTATCTCAAGTTCCATCATTTCTTTGACCAGCTGCTCTACGAAATCTCCAAAGAAAAACCAAATGTTTGAAATGAAAAGAAAAAAAACCAATTCTAAAAAAAAAAAACCAACTTAAAACCAAAATTATCATCCACAAATTGCTAAATAAAATACATTTTCTGACACTCTCTCTTAATATGGAGAAAATAAAATACATTTTTTTTTCGGTAATTCAACTTAACCAAAACTGTGGTTTTATTTGGAAAGCAATTTGGGGAGAGGGGGAAATCAACAGGACTCCGATACGTCTTTGATATATATAAAATACATGTATAACTAGCTCTGATCGCAACCAGCCGCACTTTCTTGAAGCATACTTTTGGGGCTGCATTGTTGTATTCCTACCAATGCACACTGGCAAGACGAAATTTGTAGGACAATATTGATTGATTTTAGAAAGAGCTGGCTAAAATATCTGAAAGCGACCCACTAGGCCAAGTTGTGTTAAAACGAATGAAACCAGTAGGACATTCAATCTGTATACCATTATGTCAGAGCGTTTCGTGCATAGCTTACGGAGTTCTTTGTACGATCTTTAAGGGGTTGGCCATATAAGCAGAGAAGCTGCCACTGAGCGTACTGAGTAAAGTTTAGCAAATCAAACACAAAAGCTTGGCTTTTTCTCTGCCGCTACCGAGAGCTTAAGAGCTTTCTGCCCACGTTTCGGCTCTCAATGCTGCGATCCCTGCCATAATTGGCGACCGTGACCGTACAGTACAACCACTCGCTTTTTATGCACTACACATATAGAAAAGACAGCCAAAAGTCGGCTATTAATTTGTATAGACAAGTAAAAAACAAAAAATACTGCCCCAATGCAGTTTGCTGCTTTCTAATGCTAGAAATGGCGACCGTGACCGTACAGTAGGCACAAACTAACACTGCAACACGAACCACTCTCATTCAATGCACTGCATAAAAACAAAGATATACAAATTTCGGCTGTTCACGTCCCACTTCTATTAATTTAAACAAAGTACAAAAATACATATTAAACTATTTCAACTTTTAACAATTTTGTAGTGCCAAAAATAAAGTGCTATATCTGTATGTATATATGTGTGTGGGCAGATATGTACAACTCTAGGAGAATCTGCTGAGCTGCCCATATACATATCAATTAAGTGGTAGTCGGTCTTCTGTTATATAATCATTTCGCCTCCAACATCAAGCGTCTTATTCCATCTGTTAAGTATATGCTTTAGGTCTGTTGATGGCCCGGGCATCTGGGAACTTCTGTAGTTTGCATTTGAAAATGTTTCTGACTGAGGGAAAAGGGCTCTAAATTGTTTGGACAGCTCTTGCATCAGCAACTTCTTACTTTTTTTTTGTTATTACTTAAAGGACGTCTTCTGGTATTCGGGTATCATTTCGCTTGCCAATTTAAAGCGGTATAAGTACTCTTCTGTTCTGTGTTTGAGTTGCTGCTTTCCTCACCGTTCTTCATATACAAATGTTTCTGTGCTGTTGTTCTAGTCTGTAACTGTATAACTTCTGCTGCTCCAGGCCACTGTAATGAATGAACAAATTTAGAAGTGCAGTACTTTGGTTCCACCGAGAGGGTTTAGCTGAAGACTTTATGCAACTGTGTTGATTTGTTGCATATTTCCAAATATTACTTACTTTTTTTATGTTTTTTTAATATTTTTTTTGTGTTTTTATAAGTTTTTTTGTTGTTTACCCTGCGAGTGTTGGTGTTATACTGATAATTTTACATTTGATTTTACCTAGCTCCACTGAAAAGTCTCAAATTTGAAGTGACATGAAGGGCAGGGATAACAAGGCTGAATTTATTTCTTTATTTTTTGGTAGTTGCCTTATTCTGATACTAGCACAATGCTGAATGATACCCCCAACTGGATCTTTTTGGGCAGTGTGCCTTGGGTGTGCACACTGGGCTGACATAGCCAAATTTTTGGCCTAAACTCGACAAATGGAAATGCAACTTGTTTAATTTGATAACAACAGCCAGAATTTCATTAGGAACAAGTTTTTAATTGAGACGAACACGCATAACGCACCGCCCATTTGGTGCCACATGGCGGATGAGTAATTTAATTTGTTTCATTTTATATTTAATGCATAATTTTTTGGTTTTTATGCTATTGTTTGTCACGGAGCTTGCGTTTTGCAAGTTAATTTGTTAAGCACAATCTTTCCTACTTAAAAGTGGAAGAATGAGCAAAATCGAGCCAAAAGTGTTAACAACTTGTTTAAGTCCACACTTCCACGAGCACATGAATTTATCTACATTTTGGCCGAATGTGCACTGCCAGAATTAGGCGATTCCCAAAAATTGGAAATAGTTATCCCTGCCCTTAATGTCACTTCAAATTTGAGACTTGGCAGTGGACCTAGGTAAAATCAAATGTAAATTTATCAGTATAACTCGGACACTCGCAGGGTAAACAACAAAAAAAACTAATAAAAATACTACAAAAAATATTAAAAAAACATAAAAAAGTAAGTAATATTTGGAAATGTACAAAAAAATCAACACAGTTGCATAAAGTCTTCAGCGAAATCCTCTCGGTGGAACCAAAGTACTGCACTTCTAAATTTGTTCATTCATTACAGTGGCCTGGAGCAGCAGAAGTTATACAGTTACAGACTAGAACAACAGCACAGAAACATTTGTATATGAAGAACGGTGAGGAAAGCAGCAACTCAAACACAGAACAGAAGAGTACTTATACCGCTTTAAATTGGCAAGCGAAATGATACCCGAATACCAGAAGACGTCCTTTAAGTAATAACAAAAAAAAAGTAAGAAGTTGCTGATGCAAGAGCTGTCCAAACAATTTAGAGCCCTTTCCCTCAGTCAGAAACATTTTCAAATGCCAACTACAGAAGTTCCCAGATGCCCGGGCCATCAACAGACCTAAAGCATATACTTAACAGATGGAATAAGACGCTTGATGTTGGAGGCGAAATGATTATATAACAGAAGACCGACTACCACTTAATTGATATGTATATGGGCAGCTCAGCAGATTCTCCTAGAGTTGTACATATCTGCCCACACACATATATACATACAGATATAGCACTTTATTTTTGGCACTACAAAATTGTTACAAGTTGAAATAGTTTAATATGTATTTTTGTACTTTGTATAAATTAATAGAAGTGGGACGTGAACAGCCGAAATTTGTATATCATTGTTTTTATGCAGTGCATTGAATGAGAGTGGTTCGTGTTGCAGTTTTAGAGTGTGACTACTGTACGGTCACGGTCGCCACTTATGGCAGGGATCGCAGCATTGAGAGCAGAAACGTAGGCAGAAAGCTCTAAAGCTCTTGATAACGGCAGAGAAAAAGCGAAGCTTTTGAGTATGGTATGCTAAAATTTACTCTGCTTACTCTGTACGGGCAGATCTGGGGGCAGTGGCGTGAGCCAAGAGCGAGCAAAGAATAGAAAAGGCCAACCCAAGCGTTAGGCAAGTCACTTGGCCGCAGAGGTACTAAGCCTTCTTAGGCATTGAACAGTAGGGATTGGGGTGAGCTTTAATACTCTACAGAGCCGTCGGATATTCCGAGTATGATGGACTGCCAATCCACCCCATACATACAATACTCCACGCAGCAGTCATGCATCTAAACTTCAAAAACAATGTATTCTAGTTTTCAGAAATTCGCCCTAAAAATAATCATGAATTCGGAAAATCAAGAAATTTCAAATTTGTGTTGAACCCTTGTAGAGACGGGTAAGTAGGAGGAGTAGAGGGGGGAATGGTTCTTTGAGTACAGATTAGCATACATCCACCCGAAGTGTTCCCCACTCGAAAATCCATCCCAAATTTTGTGCAACCTTGTGGCACTGTGCAGTGACTAAAAGAAAAGCCCAGACAGAAGAGCGAACGAGCAACGAGCGAGCGAGCGGGCTAAGCGACGAGCATCGGAAAGCGTTTAGAAAGTTCGTAGCTTCCAACGACGACTCCGCCGCCGCCGCCGCCGACTGACAGTGGGGGAAGCTTCGTGTCAGTAAGCGGCGCAGACTCAGCAAGTTCAGTTGTTGGCCCGACAATCGCGCGCTGTTTTCATACCAATTTCAGTTAACGTGTTTTTTTTTTGTTCGCTGTGTTGGTAATTGTTTTTTTTTTTTTTTTTTTTGCCTCCGAAGCTGCATCGACGCGAGCGAGCAAAACTGGCAAATGTAAATTAATTGCTTGGCAGCAGCGGCGCACAGGGCTTGGGCTTGTATCTACATGCAGGCAGGCAACTGTGATTGAGAGTGTCTCTTGTTGTTGTTGTTGTCTTAGTCAGTAGTTGTTGTCCCATTGTGTACATAATCGAGCTCACAGTTTCGGCTGAGTGCGTGCAGTGAAACAACGAAAGTAAAACATATATAACAAAACATAGATACAAAAGTATCTCAGCATGCGTTACGCTTAGCTGCAGCTGTGTGTGTGCCTGTGTTTGTGTAAGCGTCTTCATTCTAATCCCAATTCATCACACCGAACTCGAAAAGCCGCCAAATAATACTATGTCACAATTCCGCGACAATTCTTGGGTGAGTGTCCACTGAGCCACCAGTTTCCAACTAATTTACCCAGCGAACAACTAAAAACTAACCAACTAAACTAAACTAAACTAAATATTTTTGCACATCATGCGAAAGCCTTGCACAATTCCGAAAGAAACTTAATTAAGTACAAATCGTTAATTAACCCGTGTGGCCCAATCTATGGCCCAATTTGCCCCCACGCATAACTCACAATCTCTGACCCGCTTTTGAGCGATGCCAGGCGATGGCAGGCGATGCCGCTGCAGCGAGATGTTCGATTTAAGCGATCTGTGTACAGACGAGTGTATGCATTATGGGGCAGAATTGGGTGTTTTGCAATTGCAACTGCACAGTGGGGCAGATGTGGATTTGAGTGGCAGCCAATTTGCGACTCTTGGGAGCAACTCTGACAGGGGCCTAAGCTTGTGTTTTCCTATGCAAAGATGATTCATTGCACACTCGAAATGCTAAAAGGTAATTCTAGGAACCAAAAACGCTGTACTGGTAGGGGTTTCGATTGAGAAGACTCTAAAACTGGAACAGAAACCGGTTCTGCACATGGAAAAAACGACTGGCAGAGTTCTAGATCAATTGGTATGGCACTCATATCGTTTTGTATCTAAGATTTTAAACATATATTCGAAACATCATTCGTTACTTACTGCATATGTTTAGAAACAGTCTTGAATCAAGTATTTTGGTATATAAATTCAAGTATTTTCCTACTGGTTGTACTTGAATCAAATATTTTTGTTCTTGAAATAAGAATTTTGTACTTCAAGTCAAGTATTTTTGGACTTGAAATAAGAATTTAGCACTTAAATCAAGTATTTTCGAACTTGAAATAAGAATTTTGTACTTAAATCAAGTATTTTCGAACTTGAAATAAGAATTTTGTACTTAAATCAAGTATTTTCGAACTTGAAATAAGAATTTTTTACTTTAATCAAGTATTTTCGAACTTGATATAAGAATTTTGTACTTAAATCAAGAATTTTCGTACTTGAAATAAGAATTTTGTACTTAAATCAAGTATTTTCGAACTTCAAATAAGAATTTTGTACTCAAATCAAGTATTTTCGAACTTAAAATAAGAATTTAGTACGTAAATCAAGTATTTTCGTACTAAGCTTGCTATTGATACCGTTTGTATTTCATTCAAGTACAAATTTATTGACTTTGTTTCTTGTTTCGCAGTGTCTACACTTAAAAAACAAAATCTTTGGCAAGTTTCAATCCAAATAAAAAAACGATTTTAAATCAATAAAAATAACAATTTCACAACTTAAACAGCGAACTGCATATGATAAAAGTACTTTGAACTGGATAGTTTGGAAATTCTAAAGAAGGTTTGTTACGGGTGGAGCAGAAGTGGCGATTTTTGAAACAATGATGTCAACTCTTTAAGAGAGTGCTCCCAAACAGTTAGATATACAAAGCCTACATCAACAAACTGCTCAGCTGTACGTCGCTTGTGTGACTCGCGAGCTACTAGATTGCTTCTTTCTCTTCCAGAACCATTAAATCCAAGCTCCCAGGCCGGTCTTTTATTTCAGAAAAGTGCTCCTCCTCCCTTACTCAACAAGATAACTACTGAAAACTGGCCAAATTAAGTCCCACACTTAATTCTTTTATCTCATCTCTTGGCTGAGCCCTTAAATGAAAACCAATTACCATGCCTAATGTCGAGGTCACTGCATAAATTATTACAAATTAATTCATTATATGTGTTTTGCTTTATTTTGGTCAGATTTTTGAACGAAAGTCGAACAGTTTTTGCATAAATTAACAAATCACAAAATGAGCAGGTCAAAACGGCATTTAATTATGCCGAAAAGAAAAGTGAATGCATGTGTGCGTTTAGAATATGTAAATATGTAAAGAATGGTAGATAAAGCGACACGGAATTGTAAACGAAAATCTTTTGCAAACGTGATAAAATCATTATGAAAAGAAAAACAACTCGATAAGGTGGGGAACGTGACGCGGTGCATGGTGTGGCGACAGTTTTCGCAGTTGTCGAAGTATTAATTCTTTCCTTTTGTGGCCCTTAAGCTTGAGATGCATTTGTAGTACATAGGGTTGTACATCTTTAGCATGAAGCATGAATGAAGTCTGCTCATTGGGTAATACTTTAGCACTTGCATAATCTGATTTGCATTCCTCACTCAATTTCACAATCATGTGTAAAATAGCAATTAAGAGCATACTTGACAAGTGCCAAATACGACTAATTGCCTCTGGAGGGTAAGCAGATAAGCCAATCAACAGATAAGCATCGCGGGTGAGGTGTCCCAGTTATCAATGCTCTGAATCCTGGAACTCTCCTTGCAGCACGCTTTTCTAACTGAGAGTACCTTTGGGACCTTATACTATATAGATGTCTGATTTCGATCAAACTTGAAGGAATTATGCGAAAGCCTAACAAACGCATATGTAACACACATTTGGAGTCGATTTCATTGAAGACAAAAAAGTTTTTCTCATTAGAACTTCCTTTTCGACCGATCATTCGTACTGCAGCTATATGCTATAGTCAACCGATTTTGACAAAACTCTGTAGAATTGTGTGAAAGCAATTGAAATAAATAAATGCCAATTTTGATGACATTTCCGTTGAAAACAAAAAAGTTGTTCCTACTTAGACTACTTTTTAGACTCTACTTTTCCATGACAGACATACTATATAGATGTCCGATTTCGACCAAACTTGGTGAAATCATGGAAAAGCATAGCAAACTAAGGAATACAAAGTTTGGAGGCGTTTCCATTGAAATCAGACAAGTAAGAAACCCGACTATACCAGCAAAAATGTATGCACAGTATGAGATTTGATGCTGGGGCAGTAGATTACTCAAATAAAATACAAAAAATATATATTTTAGTCAAAACTCCAGACTAAAAGTCACATACAACTCAAACCTCTATCTTAAATCAACGCCAATATCTCCAAATGCACATGCCAATGCAGTCCAACTCAGCTGAACTCAGTGGATTTCCTACAAATTTGGTATATTTACCCTCTCCTCTAATAACAATATCAACTTCCTTCAAATAATTGGTAATCTTTGCCATCCAATTCACATCAGTGGCTGATTATCACATTACCTAGAAATGGCACTTACCACCTGATTAAGGCCGGTAAAAAGAAAGAAAGAAAATTGCCAAACCTGAAATCTAATCAGTCAGCCAAAACCAAATTCCTCTGCAGCCCAAAAACAAAGAAACAACAGCGAACAAAAAATCGGTGGAGCAATGTTTCCATCTCTGCCAAATTGGCCGCAACAAATTGCATATCATCAATATGCTAACTTTTTTCCGCCAGTATCCGCCCTGTGTACAAAAACAAGCCCCCCCCCCACCCCCCTTCTCTCCCTCCCCCGCTCTCTCGGCCCCCCTCGGTGGGGTAATTAAAAGGTCATTGTCGTTGTGGAAATCTGATTTTGCAATATGCCCAAAAAACTACAAAAAAAAAAAAAAAAATGAAACCAGTTGATGGAAACGTTAAGAAAAACATCGAATTTTTCCCACATGAAAATTATGACAGGAGTTTAGTGAAAGTTGGGGCCATGGCCAATGACGCTGCTAAGTTGATGACAATTTGCTGTAATTGAACTTGAAGTGGCGGCAAGTTGAGGCTTCCAGGAAGCAGACTCCACAGACGCCGCCGACATGGGGCTGCACCTGCGCAGGCCACAAAACATTTTTTTGGTATAATTTGACGTCAACTGGTTGGTTGGGAAATTTCTTTTGCCGGTGGGTGGGTGTGTGGGAGTGGACGGAGTGTGGGAGTGCTGGCCCGCCTTATCACACAAAATGCCAAAAAAAAAACAAAAACCAGGCATAATTTTAATGGGTCATTATGTGATAAGAGTGATCCCACCTAGAGAGAGAGAGATGGATGGCAGAATGAAAGTTCTCGTTTTTGTTTGCATAAAGAAAGCGACCTTCACGAGAGAGCAAAACAATCAGGTGTGAACTAGATCGTTTTGTAAGAGTCAAACACACTTGAAAGATCTAAGCTACGCTTTTTATTTGTAGAAACTTTTCTGGGCCAATCATGTTTGCCAGTGGAATTGCCTTTTCTTTTGTCGCCATTTTACGAGGGTCGGTTGAGTTGGTTTTTGTTGCATGTATTGCCTAAATAGCAGGCAAAAATAGTTTCAAAACTAAAGCACGCTATGAAGAAGGCAAAGAAGCGCTTGAGAACTATAAACTCCCCCCAAAATACCAGTAAGGAAGTCGATCAAGCCCGAATCTAACATACTCTGTATGGGTGTTATTGTCGTGTCGTACTGAAAGTATACTCTGTAGCTTCCAAAGTTTGTATATAACTCGCTTATGGTTTATCTCAGCTACACCATTCCCTTGGCGGATCGGTAGGTAATGCTGATTGCCAAATATGTACAGAAGGTACGAGCCTGCTATCTTTAAAATTGTGAGAGATATGGCATTTTATACTTCTATGCCGGCGTCTTAGCCCATACGACTATCAACCACTCGCGTGGTTTTGTTGCAAAACGCAGTAATAAAGAGCAGAGCTGAGCTTATGGATCAAGAACACGATTTTCTATACCTGGCAAACTGCTAAACTTTTATTAAACATGTTCCAGTGTGAAGCACAAACTTCAGGCCCAAATTTTGGATACAAAAGGGCACCCAAAATAGAACCAAATGCCAAAAACTATTGTACAAAACTCTTTTGTGGTTCATCCAAGTTGCAGCTTCATTTGTTGTCCAGTTCCCGAGAACTTTGTCATTGAAAATGCTATGCTTCCAGCTGTTGGGCTATTTCCGTATGCGGTTGTGTCCATTCCGGTTCGCCGGGATGAAAGTCTTGCTTACATAACTCGGACAACACCAAATCGGCTGTGATTAGTTTCTATTTTTGTGCTGTATTTATTTCTTTTGCCCGCAACGAGTCGCAAATTGTGGGTAAAGAAGAAATTTTGCGACAATTAAACAGTGAAAGTCGAAAAAATGGATCGTTGACTATTACCACAGTGTGTGTTTTGTTGTTGTTGTTTTTTGGTACAGCTGCACAGCAGAAGCAGCAGCAAAGACGCAGACAAAGAAAATTAAATGATGAAGAAAATAAAAACCTTTTTTTTATGTTTTGTGACTCTGGCTTTATATTTCCCCCCCTGCCAAGCTAATGAACCAAAAAGGGAGAAAAATGCAATGACCTTGAAATGGGAACACACTGGCCAGGCCGAGTCACGTTCAATGCTATGGCCCATTTTTGGAGTTGAACTGTAATTGATTTTCAACACAAGACACCACAAAACAACAACAAAAAGAAAATGGTAACAAAAACGTGCCCCGACTTGGGCGCAAAGTGTTGACCCAGTTCTCGTTTCGCCGACCAGTTGAATGGGCTTAATTGTGAACAGTCGCAGATAAACAAAGCCAACATAACGACAGAAATATGGCAAGTAAATATATATAGTATACAAATATTCTACTCATGAGTTGTCATCATCAGTTTGTGTGTTAGTCACAGTTGATTCTATTGTTTTTTTTCGAACAGAAGAAGGAGTATTCACCTGAACCTGCAGCACTCGTGCCACTCTCCGATGGTCACCAATAATCGCCGGTTCGCTGAACTTGAAGTTTGTTTCACTTTTGTTACAATTATCTCTGCCATAAATGAGATAATGCAATCGATTAATAGTTCGCTCTTGGTTGGAATTTCGTTCGTTTTCATTGATCGACTTTTTAAACAAATTCCTGCTGCATTTGGTTGGCTGTTGCTGTTGTTGTTAACGCTTCTGGGCAAACAAAAATTGCATTCAAGCGTGAAATGAAATGCAATGCAGCAAACAATGCAACACACAAGCAATTAATAAGCGAGGGCAATTCATTGACTTTTGTTATGGAATGTTTGAGACCAACTTTAATTTAATCCCAACAAAAGGAACTGACCAAAGGTACACTGTTACACAGCTCAGATGAACCAAGTAGTTTGATCCATTCTGGTGGAATGATGAAAAGGCATAGAATACGAATAAATATATGTTGATTGAAGATGTTTCCATTGAAAAAAAGTAACATTTTACTACTAAAACTAGTTTTTGACTGATTGTTCCTATGGCAGCTATATGATATAGTCAACCGATTTGTATCAAACTTTGTAGAAGTGTGCTAAAACTTATAAAACTAAGAGAACTCAAGTTTGAAGAGGATTTCATTGAAAACAAAGAAGCTTTTTCTACTAAGACTAGTTTTTCGACCGATTGTTCCTAAGGCAGCTATATGCTATAGTGATCCAATTTGCATCCAACTTTGTAGAAACTTGTCACAAGGTCTACAATTCATAGAACTCAAGTTTGAAGACGTTTCCTTAGAAAACAAAAAAGTTTTTCCTACTAAAACTACGTTTTTCGACCGATCGTTGCTATGGCAGCCATCGGATATAGTTATACGATTTTGACCAAATTAAGTGGTATCATGAAAAAAGCACAGAAAACTAAAAAATCCGAAGTTGGAAGTCGGTTTCATAGAAAATCAACAAAACCAACAGACCGACATGTCTGGCTTAACTCAGCTCAGCCTGATCAAGATCAATATATATACCTTAACTACTATCATTCCCCGTTCCCTGGCCAACCTTCTAAGCCTCAATCTACGCGCACTTGTCTATCTCTCTCTGCTCCTCCTCATTCTGGCCCAACACTATTCTTTTGTTATGTTCTGAGGGTCTTTCTCACACTGGGCGTGCCATTGTCAAAGCGCTTTGCGCAATCGAGTGATCCAGTTAATTACCTACGGCCAATTGCTGCTGCCTGCGGCGACTGGTTCGACTTGTTCTCAACTTTCTTTGCGGCGTTACGAGTTTTCTGCTGTGTTGGCCCACTTCAGAACACACGCGGCGTATGCGCAATGCCATTTGAATGGAAATTGAACACTTGCCGTAATGCTGCGCACTTGGTGTTTAGTGTCATTCGTTGTTGTTGCTGCAGTGGCTGTTGCTGCGGTTGCCTTAGCCGTTGCCGGTTTTATCTACCAGCCATGTCATGTGTCTATATATAGATAGATATATAGACATGGCCCCTTGCCCCCCAGCCGCTTGCTTTTTGCCTGCAGTGCATTAACTTTTTTGAATCATCGCGAAGCGTCTTATTCACACCAGCAACAACAACAACAACAGGTTGGCGGAAGGGTGGGAATGGGGAGGGGGGCGCGTCAGTTGGTAGCTGCCGGAAGTTGGCAAAAGCCAAAGACTTTTTATTTTGCTGTCGTTGTTTTGGACTTGGGTTCAGAGACCGTTTGTACGTGCATATATATGGGCAGGCCGAAGACGTGGTCAATAGAAAGTGGACATACCCTAATCAGTACCCCCAGTCCTCGTCCCCGCATACCAACTCATCTCTGTTTCGCACTTGATCAATTTCAAATACATACAAAATAACAAACCACAATGAGAAATGTACAGTGCTGGACATAAGTGTGTGTACAGGCATTCAGCTTTGAGGGGGGCTCTCGTAAGTCTGACAAAATACTTCGCAGTGAGGGTCATAAATCATAAACTTTGAGTACAAATGACAGATTTTGTCGCCCCTGGAGATGTGACAAGCTCGCTTTGGGAATTTATCATTCATCATTTATCATTTAAGAGCCTTAACTCTTGCCTTAGGGTAAGTAAACAGGGTTTCGGCCTCGAATGCCCACACAATGCTCTCTGTATAGCTATTTTAAGTGCCTGCTATCATCAGTAGACTTTGCAATATGTATAATATTCTGAAACAGAAGCCAGCTCTTAACGTTTGCTGCTCCCGGCTCTCGAACTCCGGCTCTCACAGCGGTTGATTTCAACTCGAAGCTAAGATCTACTAGACGTTTACAGTACCTGAGCTCCGTTTACAGCTGAGAGCTCAAATCTGCGAGCCGCTGAGAGCACCTGAGCTTACAAAATTTCAAAATATACCTAGTATGTTGTATGCCAGTATACCTAGTAGACCTAGTATACCTTTATACTTCAGGTAATAAAACTTTTAGATTACTGCTCACTTTTAACGAGTTCTTGATACCTTAAGACAGGGGGTTTCAAGAAGAGCGAGGCCAAAAAGTGAGAGTGTATTGGTGTAAGACACAAACTAGCTCTGAGCTGCACTCATCGACCGCTGGCCTGCGCCAGCGCGTTCTTTGCTCTCTTAAGCCAAGCCATGGCATGCGTTCAGCTTGTGTCGGTGAGAATAGCAAAATGTGCTCGGTCTCTGTGGACCAGGCATGACCATCGCCGCCTTATGAAGAAACATTGAAGGCTTTTGGAGATCCAGAAAGTAAAAGTAAGCTTAGATAGTTTTAAAAAATCTAGAAATCGAGTGAAGAGTTTGCTGAAGAGAGCCTTAAAAATAGCTATACAGTCAACGAGCTCCTCTTTAATTCAAAATGCATCTTGTCAACAAACTTATGTCCAGCAGTGAATAGATAGATTTACTATAAAAGTCTAACAAAAGTTTCTAACTATTTTCCAACCTCTCAACTTTTTCCCCTTAAAACAACTTGGACTCCGCCGTACTTTTTCCTCTTTCTGTCTCTGTCTCTTCCTTTCTCTTTCTCTCTCTCTCTGTCTCTGGAAAAGCTGGCCAATGCCCGTTCGTATGGCGTTCTAAAAAGTTTACGCTGTTCTGCCCGTTATGCCAGAGCCAAGTCCAAATCGGCCATCAATCTGAATAGCCATCTCAAACAGCAACAAAAGAAGCAAGAGCAACAACCAAAGCAAGCACCGGCAAAGGGCAACCCCATTAATAGTCCGGGGCAGGCTGAAGAGGATCAGCCGATATATGCAAATGTCGATGAGGTGGTTCAAGTTGAACTTGAAACTGAACACGACGATGCTCTAATGGGTAATGCACAGGTAAGCGACGACTAAAAACCAACCCGAAAACCACTCGAACCACTTCATGTGCCGCTCCATTTGCCCACTCCATCGATATATGCCTTGTTTATCGAGTTTGAACGTTGCGCTACAATTAAATCACCGTCTAAACTGTCATGAACATTAATTTTATTATCTGTGTGCCCTCCTCCACCCACCATACCACCACCCCGCCCCCCTTCACCGATCCATCCGACCATTAGCTGTGTTTATTATACGTTAGCAAGTAAGTGCAACTTTTTGGTTCAACAATAGCAAAGTCACCCTGAGAGCTGGTTTGCCACTTTGCTACAAAGCTTTCAAAGCTTAGACAAGGCTAGATTAAGCTTTTAAATGAAGCACAGTATTGGCTTGGAGTCAAAGTAAGCAAGCTTTGCTGGCTGAAAGCTTTTGCGTTAGTCGCATGAAAATACGTACCATGATACAACAACTAAGGTGCTGAGCTTTTGCCAAGAGCGCGAGAGAGAATGGGTGAGCGCTAGAGCGAACGGCTCACATGGACGCAAATTATGTATGCGTGTGTGTGTGCGAACAAAAAAACGACCGCAACACTGTACGTTTTAAGTACTTTGCTGAGGGCGCACACTGCAAGCGCCGTACCCAAGTTGTGGTATCATGATACGTACTTTTCCAAGACTTCTTAAAGCTACAGCTTCACATCAGCTTTGGGAAATCAAACGAACAGAGCACCAACATCTTAGCTGGGCGGAGAATTTGGTACATATGTAAAGTTCGTAAGCTCCTCTAGCTTTGCCGCGTTCCGTTGAAGTTCGGAGCGCTCCAAATGATGTGTCAGATGGGAGCCGAGCTTAAGATTATTGCACGCCTCCTCACTCAGCTAACGCTCTCCTGGTTGTACATTTTTTTAAAGCGTATCCAAGTCTTTTAAGTCTCCCTCATTGCAATTCATTTCAATTTGTACATTTTCCACTTGGGTGTGTGGGCTTCCACCATGACCAAACACATTCTCACACATACACACATACATACATAAATCCCCAACCATAAATCTATGTATTTTCTTTTTCTGTTGCAGGTAAGCCAAAAGCCAATCAACCGATGTTTGTATACAAGATTCCTCCCCTGGTGTTAACAGTCTAGACCCAGCCACATGACCTGACAAGTAAGTTACAAATGTTCATTCCGAATGATCATCATTAGGTTCATCACCGGAGTCGCTCATAAATGCCAACTCAAATTGAAATAAAAACCCGACCGGCAACATTTCTGTGTGTGTTTTATGTTGTTGGATGCCTTCCCGTTGATCTATTGTCACTGCAAATGGGGAAAATGGAAAATGGTCGGAGGAGGCTTGTGCAAGAACCCTGCGAATGTCGGTCAAGCAACAAGTGCAACAGTGCGAACGACTCGGATAATCAGGCACTGGCACTCTATGCTAATGCATAAATTTTGCAGACGTTATGCAACTGGAAACTGGAAATGTGCAACCGGTGACTACGGTGACTGGCATTGCCATTGCCCATAATAATCATAATACTAATACCGGTACTTGTCAACAGAACGAGCACCCAGCACGTGTATTTATCAGCAGCCGCACAGTGGTTAATGCATGTGAGAATCTGGCATCAAATGTGACAAAACAATGCCGCTCAAAAATAAATATAGATGATAGACGAGATATCATTCACATATTTTAATTAAAACCCAGTGACAGCTTTTGCTGTTAGGGCTGGCACAGCCCATAACAGCTCCAGTCACGGTCGCCAGCTTTTGAGAATTTGAGTTATGGACTGAAATTTGCATACATCCAACTTCTATTTGTAAGCTTAAGCAAATGTACGAGTCTAGAACTCTTTCAAAATGAAGAAATATACAGTTTTGGCTCTTTAAGCACCCAGAAGATATCGCTTATCATCGTTTCCTACCAACGACGCTTCGTTTTACAACAATTACAAACCAATTCGCACCAAACAAGTCACATAACGCATATTTGCTTGTTTATGCACACATTCTACCTCTAAATGTAATTGTTTGGTCGAAATTATTTATTATCATTTGGACGTGTTGCTCAGTTGGGCTTGAGGGGCCATTATTCTTATTTAAAGTAATTTTCATGGCTAAAAGTTTGTAAAATAAACAAGTAAGGGCGCTGTAGTCGGCTGTACCGACACCAAAATACCCTGTAGCCTTTGCTACGAATGTATACACGCTCTAACTGACGATGAGGTACCAGCCGCTCCGATCTTATCAAGTTAAGATCGACAAATTGGTATTTTAAGTACACAATGAAAAAAAAAGAATATCCAAAAAATCTATTGGATGATTTCCCGTATCCATTTGAACTGGATTTGTCTTAAGTATCCTTTTTAATCATCCAACGGAGCTGAAAATCTGTTAGAGGATATAAAAAAATACCATTTAAAAACATATCCAGACCAAGTGGAGCTTCTTTGGATCTTCTCCCAACTTCAAGCTTGGTTTTCTCTATTATTTTTCGTTGCAGTTTGCTTAGATTGCGGAATATGAGCCCAGAACTTTATAATGTAAGCTTACCTGTGATCCCCTTCTGTACGAATAACTTCCAAGCTTGTAGCTTGGTATAAGTTGATCTCTTGTTGAGGTGCCAATTGTTAGTTGTTGATCTGGGTGTAAGAGTGGTATGTTGTCACTTCCAGCAGAGAAAATAGATTTCCATATTGGTGCGTCGATTGGTTCGTAGTCATCTACGCAGTAGCGGCCAGTTTTTTATCTGAAAAGAAAAAAATATTAGTTATTGGATGAGCAATTGTTGGCCGAGTATTTACCCATGACCATTTTCTTAGATTCAATCTCTTAAAAGAGTACTGGATCCCAAAGCCCGGCTTCTTTCTTGAACTCCATAATGAGTACGCGGTATTCAGTAGTCGATGCTTAGTTCTCATTAAAAGTGCGTTTAATAAACTGCAATAAGTTTAATTTCGTCTGCCTTTACTTCGTAGCACATCAAAAGTCGCCTTCCAACTGAACGCATACAGCGCGACTTGTGAAAAAAGCGATGCAGTCGATTTTTGTCATTTGCCACTTTCGTAAACAGCAAAGACGGCAGCCGCTAGCGACTTCTTTCTGCTTTGCACTCGATTCCCGATTCATATGTATGCCAAATCAAATTCCACTCCTACTACAATCTGCCGCACCAAAATCAAAGCATTAATAACAAAACTGTACTTACATTCACATATTTCCAAACATTTGTCCTCCAAAAGTCCACAGCTGAACAGGGAAATTATAAATTAGCATGCATGTATGCATATGTATGTATGTACTTACCAGTTAGTTCTCCTCGCTTATCTTCGTTTTCCTTAGTCAAGTGATTTGGTCTCACTGTAGCAACGGTACATTGGTGGGCAGCCCCAATCAGCATAAGCAGCAGGAGTAAAGTGTTTAGAATCAGTGCCAGAGCAGGTGCAGCGACTTATGTATAAAGGGTGATTTTTTAAGAGCTATAGGAAAGTTTTTCACATTAAATTTAGAAAAATGCATGAAATCTTTATTTGAGTCGATAGTACGGTCCATATAATTTAATGTTTGAAGATTATTTCATGTAAATGCTGACCGTGGAGCTCTCCTGCGTCGGCGCAACCAAATAGCACCTTGCTCTCTATGCGGCATCCACTCGCGCTCGCTCGCCGGCGCTCTCTGCGCTGTCTGCTCTTCTGCGACCGGGGCGCTGTGTGTTCTGTTTTCGCTTTGGTAGTCGGTTAATGCGCTTCGTTGTAGTCAGTTGGCGGCAACTGTTCTAAATTTAGTCGCGAGAGATGCGCGTATTCTAAATGTTAATTAAAATTTAATATATTTTCGGTAATTGTTTGTTTGTTGTTTTTTTTCTTCTGTGAACCACATCAGTGCTGTCTGTGCGTGTGTGTGACCATCAACCATAACCCGTTACCACAAATTACTGACCTTGATGACATTCTTACATACTTTGGGCCTTGCATTTGCCATAGGCAATTGCATTTCGCCCAAAATCTTGTCCGAAAACTAAACATTATTCTCTCGTTCTGTTGAAAATGTGCCAATTAAAATTCTGAAATTAGAACACACACAATAAAAATGTTGAACATTTTTTGTTTGTCTTTGCACACGTATACTTGGGCCATATTTATAGATATTATGTGATCAGTCTAAAGGCCCTTTGTTTACGCTCTGGACATTTCTATAGAATACCGAATACATAGTTAATTAGCCAGCCTAATCCCCCCCAAAGGCTAGACAAAAGACACCAATCGAATGTGTCGCCGTTAAAAATAAAATGCAAGAAGAACAAACGCATTTCCAATAAAAAAAACAGAGAGAGAGAGAGAGAGCGAAAGAGAGGGGGAGGCAGAGAAGCTGAGAATTGTAACGGCATTCAAGTCAATGACACCTTTGACACTCTCAAATTGAACCCAAAGGGTTAGGCAGGTTAATTGTGTTAAATGCCAACTTCTTTCTACCATCTTTCAATACGAGAATTCCATTTGGTACGGAAGAGTTTTTGTCTTGTTTTCTTTTTGTTGTTCTTTTTTTTTCTGTGCTTAGCTTATCTAGCCATGTGATTCAATTATGATAAACAAAAGATCACATAATGAGCCATCTTCTTATCGGTCGTTCGTAATCAGTTGGAATCAGCTTAAAAACGAATTCAAAAAAGGGAAATATATCAAGGTTGAAATGACCCTTCGAGTTGTGCTTAAATTTATAAATATTCGGTAATAACAATTAACTCGAGTGCCCCGACTACCGAATACTTTGGATTTGTGTGTGTTTACCAAGCTAAAAAGAACTTGCCAAGCGAATTTTCAGTATATATGTAACCTTGTTTTAAATGATGGCATTGCCAAAAATTGGTGTGTCTTGGGGAACAATGTTATGAGTCGAATTCTGAGATTTAACCTGCATCGCTTAGGTGACCCTTGTTGGTTTGGTACTCAGAGAGACTAAATCGATGGGTGTCAACTCCTTTCGCTTCTCTATAAGAGGCTGTGCTCAAAGTGTATGCCTGTGTGTGTGCGCCTCAGTCTACCGATAAAATTGGAGTGTTTGTTTTGCGCTGACTCGCCACTTATAATAGGCAACCGGGTGCCTCCATAGTAGTCTGAACTTATAGAAAGCTCCTATTTAACCGTCTAAACTTACCCGAGAATTTTGCCAATTTGGCGTCGTCCTGGATCATTCGATTTACACCATTATAATCATGAATCATGCTGTTTTTGTTCAATCACCGAGCTGTTGCTTCCATTATAGTCTCATCATCTCTCTGTGATGATGTTCGTGTCGATTGTTCGCCTGCTCCGGCGTTTCTGCACGTCTTAAGCTGGCCTACCGCTCCACTTGTTCATTGCGCCGTTATTTGGATTGTTGCGTAGACTCAAAAGCACCCTGGGATGCAATGTGTATAGCAAATTTGCTGGTGTCGATTGTTCGCCTGATCTTAAGCTGGCCTACCGCTCCACTCGTTCATTGCGGTACTATGGGGATTGTTGCGCAGTCTCAGCATCTCTCTGGCAAAATACTGCCGTCGATTGCTCGCCTGCTCTGACGTTTCGGCAGCTCTCCGATACGTTTGACAACTTATATAGCATTCCCATAAGCTTCGCATGCAAAGAACTTTCCGTTTTACTCCTCTTTAAGGTTCGCGACATATTAGACTTTAGTTCCGGACCTAACCTAACCTTTCCCTCCATTTACCTTGGTCTAGATAAGAAATGTGAGTAGCTTCATGCCTAGTAGTTCCTTATATTTGGTAGAAGTGTGTCAACTGTGTGTAAGCCATCGAAAGTTCTCAAAACGTTTAATTTTCATTGATCCATTTCAAACCACATTCTCATGGCATTTGATGACCACTTTTGTGGCAATTCTTCGAGTTGTACGTGCCTGTTGCTATTTACTTGCCATTAATCCCCCAGTTCATGATACGAGTATCTTTCAGTCACATTTATCTCATTTAATGTCTAGAATAATAAACAAACTGCCAAATTCAGAAAGCATACAACTTCCTGCCCTTTGCCACGGCGTTGATCTTGCAAACGTTTTGTTAAAAATAGAGAGAGAGGGAGAGAGAGTGGGGCGAGTGGGAGTGGAGAGCGCAAATGATGGGACACCTTTTCATACATGATACAATATGGTTTTCTCCGGCTTTCTGTTTCACTTAAATAAATATTTTCACAACTTATCAAATGCGCCAAATGCGCAAGGTCTGCGAACTAAATGCAAAAAAAAAAGAATAAAAAACCGAGAAATTTTCTTAATGAGGCTATGAAATAACATTTGGTTCTTACACTTAGAAAATTAAATATACGAAATTGCCTTCAAATAGATCCATTTTTGATGTACTATACAAGATCTTAAATTTCGGTACGGAAGATTTTAGTAGATAGTTTGCTTATGATTTCTGTCTCAAAGTATCTACCCATTATAGAGTATTGAATATGGAGTACTGAGTTTCTAGCAATGAGAATTGAGCACTTAGTTTTGAGTATTGAACACAGAGTATTGTGTCTAACTCTAACAATCTACTCACAGAATAGTGGGACAATTACAGGCTTTTTCCCAATTTCGCCTAAAGAAAATAATGTTTCTTCTGAAACACACTTCGACTAACAGTCCTGAAAGCCTATCACTATCTTGACCTTGGCATTGAAGTTGCGGGCCTTCAAAACGCCTCGCAAATTATGGTCCCTTCTTATTTATTAATCATAAATTGCCATAAATGAAAAGAGTAGAAAAAAGAACCCAAAGACGAAAAAGAATGCCGCCCAATTGTGGACTGCAATTGCGCAAAGGAACTGAAACTCTATTTATAGACCGAGGAGGAGCCCTTGAGGTACAAGAGATGAAGGTGCCTTGGCTGCTGTCTGATTGTTTTCATCTGTCTGGCAAATAATTTATGTTATTTGACTTTTAAACCCCGGTCCCGGGCGGACCCCATAATTGCAGGTTCTTCTGCTACGACTCCTTCTTCAGGCGCTTCATCCGCCTGCCCACCTGCCTGCCCGCCCGCCCGCCACTGCCGGTTCAAGTATTTTTCTCTCAAGCGGCTTTTCAGCTAAACCCGCGCTCATTAGTTGGATTGTCTTTTGACTTGTCACACACTCCACTTCACCCGGCTGCACACTCCATTAGAGGAAACGTGACATATCGCAGACGAGGTTCCTCCTCCTCCCCTGCTGCAAATGGGGGTGTTGTTCTGCCTGCTTCTGGGTAAATGCTATTAGCTTATAACAACAAACAACCTGTAAAATGTAATTAAATTGTTTTACCTACTACGGTTTCGCACGTTGGCAAAAACGGTAACAAAGGTGGAATTGAGACGAGAGGAGACGAGACCCCAACCTGAACCCGAACCACAACCAGTTGTAACCCAAGGCTTACATCACAAAAACAGTTATCAACGGCAACAGCAACAACAACCCAATGCAGCCTAATGAGGCCCACGTTCGCCTCTTTGCAGTTCTGGGCGGGGACATCTCTGGCACGATACCCTTCTCCCCCACACACCCCGCCGCGATCATGATTATGCAGAAGTCTAAGCAATTGTTGATAAATTCTAGAAATAGCAAAAGGTTCTTGTCCCACAATGTTAGTAACACTCAGATTGAACCAGAGTGGAGTTATAAGCAAATCTATTTGCTATAGTGCCATATCAAAACTGTGTAGAAAAACCAACAAGTGTTTTCCCACTAGAATCAAGATTCTAGCAAGTGCATTCGCTTGTCAGAGCTCTTCTGCCGCTGCTGCTGCTGATCTCAGCAACAACAAGAAACAATTATGTGTGTCTTAACTCAAAAGTAAATAGTTCATAAATAAATGATTTATATAATTACCCACACGAAATGCTAGCCAAAAGAGAAGAGAAAACGAAAGAAAAGAAAGAAATGATCATAATCAGCAACCATACGTTGGGCCCGTGTATATACATATGGACACACAGACATACCCAACTAAGAGACTGTGGCCAACGCGTCGATTTCTGCCTCTGCATTCCTTCTCTCTCCTGCCCGGTCCGACCCGCCCGGTTGCGCTTCACTAAACCAAGGCAAACAAAACGTTTTGTAATCTTTACCTGCACATGAAAAAAGTGGAGCAAATGCAGCTAGCATATGTACATAAGAGCAGAGGAAGGGTTCGATTGCCGCCTGACCTGGTCTACCTCAACCTGCACCTGATTTTCATGCTTGCTACCCTTCTTCTTCACCGCCTGTGTGCGTGTGTGTGTTTAGGTTATCAGTTTGTTTATGTAGGTGAGCATCGGCTTGGCACAGCGTGGTCTGCTTATTGGTAAAGGGTATTAGAAAGGCTTATTAGTTAAGCAGAGTAGTATGGGGTGTAATATCTTTTACCAGCACCGTGCAAATGGGGTCAGCCGTAAGAACACCTTTAAGACTTGGTGGCAGGTCTGCAAACCGGTTTAGAGACTCGAAACCGAACCGGAACCCGAACCGGAACTGTCTGTCGGTCAATTTGAAAGCTATCTTCACCAAACTTTCCACAAAGTCTTTTAGTACAAATATGCAGGACATATGTCGAAATCAGCCGAATCGGATGACTATAGCATATAGCTGTCATAGGAACGATCGGTTGAAAAACTAGTTTTAGTGAGAAAAACTTTTTTGTTTTCAATGGAAATGTCTCCAAACTTTGTATTTCTTAGATTGCTATGCTTTCCTATGATTCCACTAAGTTTGGTCGAAATCGGACATCTATATAGTAAAGCTTTCATAGAAAAGTAAGGTACATAAAGTGCTGTAGGGGTATACAAGGGTATAACTTACCTTTATGTTATCTACAAAACCCCAAAAAGTGGCTGAGCAATAGGTTTTTGTTGAAACTGTATGATCTTTTGGGTTCGGAACAGCTTAAGGTGCTTAAGTTGCTCGTAAAACACAGTATAACCCAGTCGACTCTTCCAATCTCTCTGCCTCCCTCTCTCTGTCTCTCTCTCTCTCTGTCTGTTTGTTCTTCGACCGTTGGGGGCTGCCACTGCATTTTGTTTAAATGTTTATAGTCTGCCTTCAACCTTTGATGGGACACACACACACACGACTAATATGAACTCGAAACAAATTATTAAACCTTAAAACCTTAAACAACACAGCGATGAATCATTTGCGAGTGCACAAATTCAAATTGGGCGGCAAGCAAAATGCGGCGGTGGCCGACCTGCCCCAAACTGAGAATGGAGTCAACAACAACAACAACAACAACAATAACAACAACAACAGCTCTAAAGGATCCTTCCTGAATCGCATCAAACGGTATTCCGTGTTGGGCAATAAGCTAAGTCGTCGTCATTTGGGTAGCATGAATCTAACCAACAGCGGCGGAGGAGTGACAGATCGAGACTCTGTCTCACCCGGTAAACTGGTCACGGGTAGCTACAATATGACAGGCAGCAACTCGGAGGATCATCGTTTGGAGATAGGTGCACCGGTTTTGATTTCCACCACCACTCTGGATACGGATCGTTTTGATGTCACAGAGGCGCGACTGAAACAGATAGGCGGTGGCATAGCGCAGACCTCGAGCATAGTGCGCACACTGACGCCTCGAAGTTCGGATGAGGAGGAGTTTGTGGATGCAAGAAGTACACCGCAAAAGTTCGAAAGGGAGGAGGAGGAACAGTTTGAGACACCCAAACATGTGCCCGAACCGGAGCCAGAGTTTGGGGAGCCACCCCGTCGCCAGCCTCGCCTGCAATCACAATCGGTGCAGAATCTACACCGCACCGAACTGAAGGTCTATCTACACAAGTCGCCCTCCATGACCCTGGACCTGAATGCCACCGCTCCTGCTCAGCTGGAACTGAATGTACCCGAACTGCCGGAGCTGTATGGCAAGGAGAATGCCCTGACACCCACCCCGCAGCATTTCAAGAGCATCGAGTCCCTGTCCCACTCCAAGCAGAGTCTCATGAGCTCACAGTTCAGTTTCAACGAGGAGTTCGACTATGATCTCAAGTCGGTGAGCTACCAGAGTCTGAATGCCCAGAATCTGTTTGTGTCCATTGACGAACTGCAGGAGCTCACCCGCCAGATCAACGAGTCGGAGGACTTTAGCGGTGAAATCGATCTGGAATACTGCACGCATCGCGATCAGCTGCGTCCCAGCGAGCGTCGCATTACCCTGCTGAAGAACAAGAATCAGGCTCTCATCAACTTTGGCCATAACCGGGAGAAGCTGATTAAGGGTTGGCACGGCATGAAGAACTGGCTGGGCGAGGAGAGTACACGGCTGAAGGAGGTGGTGCGTCAGCAGACGCCGCTCAAGAGGCTGGCCCAGTCGCGCAGCAATCTCAATCAATCCGTCACCCTGGAGACAAGTCGCCAGCAGTCCATGTCGCCGGAGCGCAGCGAGAGCTGTGAAGATGTCAACGAGCGTACGGAATTTGAGTCATCCGTGTCGCAGAGAGCCAGCGAGGAGGATCTATCGCCGCATGCCAAGAGGTTCAAGGATGAGGTACAGGGGTCTAGACTGGAGAGGGGAGGAGCTTTGGCATCTGCTTTCCTTAGCTCCAAGCTATAACTTTGTTTTTGTTTTTCTCTCCCCAGGGACAAAATGGCTTTGAGGAACTGCGGCGTTATGTGAAGCAAGGCGGCGACTTCAGCAAAGAACTAATCTTTGTTCTACAGGAACGGTAAGTTTGAAGCAACCACCAAGCATCTTCGCTAGCTAAGACCCCACCCATTCACAGAGCCGACTCCGAGCTTATCTACTCCAAGTCCCTGTCCAAGCTGGCCAACAAACTTAACAAGGCGGGACGCGAGATACCCGGCAGTGTGGCCGATGCCTGGCGTGGTGTGGCCACCGAAATGGAGAGTCGCAGTGACATACATCGCCAGCTGGCTGCCTCGTTGACGGATGAGCTGGTGAAACCCTTGAAGAATGTGGTGGACAGTCATCACAAGGCACGCAAGGCGGTGAGTAGACCTTTTGCTTCTTTCTTCCCTCTAATTAACTCTTTCTCTGTGCCTCTCAGGTGGAGAGCAATGTGGACAAGGCCGCTCGAGTCCTCGGCGAGTGGCGTGTGAGCGAGGCCAAGGCCAAAAAGGCCTCCCACTCGGCCGCCCGTGAAAATGAGAAGCTTCAAGATGCCATGCTGGATGTACGCATACAGAAGTCACCCTCCATCGCTCTGCTACATCAGGGACCCAATAAGCAGGCCGCAGAAAAGGAACTCAAGTCGGCGGAAAAGGATTGCGTCAAGCTGGACAATAAACGCAAAAAAGCCGAGGAGGCGGTCAAGCGTGCCGATGTGGAGTACTACACGCTCTGCGTGAGAGCCGAGCGGGCGCGTGTCGACTGGGAAATGGCCGTCCTGCGGGGCTCCTCGCAACTCCAAAGCAATGAACAGCAGCGTCTGGGCAATATGCACAATTTCGCCCAGCAATATGCACGCCTCATCACCGACATGAATCCCATTGTGGGCAGCCTGAGCAGTCGATTGCAACCGCAGCTGGATGCCTGTAATGTGGCCAAGGATATGCAGGTGGTGCGCAACATCCGACGAAACTCGGAGGGTCCCAGTGAGCAGCTGTTGCCCGACTTCTATTGTGAGCACACCACACTGGCCATGAACCGGGAGAGGCGCAAGCATGCGCTCATCAAGCTACTGCAGCTGGTGAAGACCGATTTGGAGAGGGAGAGACGCTCCCGGGATGGCTTAAGGGGT
Organism: Lordiphosa fenestrarum; assembly: GCA_035044985.1. NCBI lineage: Eukaryota > Metazoa > Arthropoda > Insecta > Diptera > Drosophilidae > Lordiphosa > Lordiphosa fenestrarum. The sequence goes on along the minus strand of JAWNNO010000297.1, from coordinate 686,217 downwards.
CTGTCGCAGTCACTGAACCAGCAGGAGCATCAGAATATCACCGATAAGCTGTATCATGTGAGTACACTCACAGAATGAAGACACTAAGACATTACATACGTTTAGGAAAAGTGACCTTATATTTAGGACTTATAAAAGAATACAGTCTTTTCCAAAACTCCATTAAAATGATTCCTTCTAAATAGTGTTCCACTCTCCTTTCCAGATCCGCTCTATGTTAACCTACTTGGAGGGTGCGCGTCTCAAGCTGCATTCGGCTTTGCTAGAGCTGGATCACAAGCCACGTACCACTCACCCCCTAGCCCAGCACATACAGGTGAGTTTGAAATTTGGATTCCATGACCTTCACACACTAAACGCCCTTCCACGTAGATCACACGCGATCGCACTGGCCTACAGCAGAGCATACTCAAGGTACCCAACTGGCTGAAGAACAATGATGCCTCCAAACAGGACCAGCAATCCTGCACCACAACAACGGGCGATGCCGACGATGTGGACATCTCGGCTACCGACAATTGCTCCCAATTGCAATTGCACAACAGCTCCTGCGCGGACATCAGTGTGGTGGGGCCGCTGATGAAGCACTTCAATCGCAGCAAAAGCAACATCGAGACCTTCACCAGTCAACCAAAGATAATCTCTACGACAAACGCTTCGTTGGCCACCAACAAGTCGAAGACCATACCGCAGCAGCGACAGCAGCAGGAGCTGGATCGGGGCCAGGCCGATGGTGGTTCCAATCAGCAGGATTCGGACTTTGATGAGTTCAGTTCGCAAGACGAGGAGGCCGACGAGGAGGAGGAGCCGTCGTCGAAGACGCAGCATTTCTATCAGAATGCGCAGGAGGTGCAGCAAAAGGCGACGGCGACCACCCAGGTGCTGGGCAGATGTAAGGCCCTCTATAGCTATACACCAAAACTGTACGATGAACTGGAACTGAGTCCCGGCGATGTCATAGAGGTTCATGCCAAGCAGGACGATGGCTGGTGGCTGGGGGCGTTGCGCAATCATATTGGCATCTTTCCCGCCACCTACGTGGAGGAGTGTAACTAGGCTAGGCTAAATCTCAATAGATGTGTGTGTGTGTGAACGGTTGAGTGTGTGTGTGTGGGTGTGACAAATTGCTGAACTTGTGAACTCTAATTTAAACTCTTTAACCAGTTGAGTCATTTAACGCTTTTGCTTTGTAACTTTAATGAAATAAAAAACAGATTTTATTTGTTTACTTTTTTTTTCGATTATATTATAGTATAGCATATACACATAATGGAACGATGTATGATATATATTCAACACACATATGCAGAATCACAAATGTTTTTTTCCGTTTTTTTTTTTTGTATCTTTAATAAATTATAATTATGTAAATAAAATATTAAAAAAAAATACATATATATTTATGTAGTGTGTATATTTCTAAAAAATATATATATATATATATATAAAATCTTTAATGTAATATAAATTTTTGTATTTAAAATCGTGTTTTGTTTTGTATTTGCTAAAGCTGCTGGTAGAGCGAGGAGGAAGGGGAGGCAGACGAAGAAATGTATGGTCACTCTAGGGATTTAGCCTATCTTAATTGAAACTCACTTTCAGACAAAGGCTCTGTCTCTGGTTGTAGGTTTTTCACTGATGTGGCCCTGAAATTCCCAAGCAGTTATAGCACGACTGATATGAGAGGGAAACTGCCAGTTCATGTCATTATTTTCTTCTGTGTACGCATAAATTGGTAACATCATATTAGAAAAAAGCTGTTTCAACCAAAGTGTCAACATTTTAAATCAAAAGTGTCTGCACTTTCAAAATAAACATACAAGTAGTTGATTTCAAATGATTGTAATTTTAATTAAACGTTTAAATTAGACAAATCAAAACTAAAATTAGGTAATTTCAACAGTTTTTTAGTCAAAAAATGGAAAATGTTGATTTTTCCAGTTTTTTTTTTCAGTGTAGAAATCTTGTTTTAAGCATTCCTAAATCTTTCGTAGCACAGCTCGTTATGATTGTTCGCAAAAGTTTACTTTTTGACTATTTTGAATGTTTTTCGAACATTTAGCAAACATTTAGCGAACATTTTCTAAAAAACGCTCGTTGTCTCCCCCTCCGCCTGAGCTACTGCAGCATTATTAGCACCAATATAGCACCCCCCGCCCCGTGTACTTAACTACCTTCTTATTTCAGTTCACATTAGCTGGCTCCGTGCCCGCTCCCTTGTCCGTTCCCTTCTTACCATCCAAACACCTCAGCTGCTGGTACATGTGTATGTAATGCGCCTGCAATTGCTTCTGATAGCCCAGCACCTTGTCCTTCTCCGCACACCACTGACGCTTCTCCACCTCCAAATTTAAACGGAAATCATCCAGCTTCTTGCGCAACTTGGCTATATCCTCTGCATATGTGGTGGACTCCTCGATCAGTGTGTCCAGAGCGTGTTGCTCCAGCTCCTCTGTGCTGCTGCTGCTGCTGCTGTTGGAGCAGGGAGCGGCTGTGCTGTATTTTCGTGTCTTCTGGCAAATCTCATTCAGGTTATCCAATTGCTGCTTGAGGCGTGTATAACGGCCGCTGGGCTCTTCGCCATACTCGTGTGCTATGGCCAGATCGGAGAGCTCTTTGCGCAACTTGGCCAGCTCATGGGTTAGGGCCTTGATCACCTGATCCTTCAGTACAATGATCTTTTGCAGCTGTTCGGGTTGACTTTGGCATAGGATGGTGTCACAGTTGTTGTTGTTGTTGTTGTTGTGCTTCAGGCTGATCAAGGCCTGATCCTTCAAGTTGATATCCACCTAAAGAGGAAGGGGAGCAGTGAATTGGAGTCATTGGTGATCGGTGGACGTGACTTACATGCGCCTCCTTTAGCTGCGTCTTGAGTAAAGCTATCTCTCCGTTCCGCTCACAAACCTTCCACTCGCTATCCTCCAGCTGGGTACGCAAGCGTGCCATCATCTGCTGCTGCTCATCCACACGCAGCTGCAGCTGCTGATTGCTGCCACGCGACACCTCCCACTGCTGCTGCCACTTCTGCAGCTGCTCCTGTTGCCTCAGCTTGTGCTGCTTCAATTGGAATTGCTGCAGGGCCAGCAGTTGTTCCATCTTCTTGAATTTCAATTGATATTCCCGCTGTTGACCCTCGTAGAAGAGACGCAAGCGTTGCGTCTCATGCTCCCAGTGGAGCTCTTTGTCCTGCAACAGCGAAAGGAAAAGTAAGCGAAAAGTTCTTTGGGTTGGAAGAGGTGGAGGACTATCGATAGTTGGTGAAATTACCTTCTCGTTGTGCTCCATGGCCTGTCGCAGATACGACAGCTCCGAGTCACGATCCTTGAGCGCAGCCTCAAGCTCTGAAATGCCCGAGTCGGAGGGTGAGGGTGTCAGATCCGAGCCATTCACAGTTGGGGTGACCTTACTGCAAGTAACCGGTTGTATCCACTGTTTACTCTAGGCCTGAACCACTTACCTAGCTTGGAGACAGTCTAGGTTGAGGTGATCCTGCACCAAGCGCAGATTACGTCTGCGGGCAGCCAAATGACGTAGATCTGTGGTGCTGCCAAATTTGTGCTGCACGGCTGGTGTATGGGGCAGAGGGGCTAGCGAGGGTGTGGAACCATAGCCATAACGTTCAGCCTGACCGGCGACAGCAACTCCATGCGACTGCTGCTGCTGCTGGTGCTGGTGCTGGTGCTGGTGCTGCTGCTGTTGACTGGCAATGCGGTAGTCCGGCTCAAAGGGTATGGGCTTGAAGGAAATGGGACGCAGAAAGCTGCCGCTGCTGTTGCCGCTGCCCTAAGATGTGCATGAATAACATAACTAATGCCTGGCCCATTCACTTAAAGACCTCACCTGTTCCACAGCCTCGCCCATGTGCGGCTCATTAATGGCCAAACGACTTCCTCCGGCTGTGGGTGTGGTCCGCCTCTGGGTCTGATGCTGTGTGCTCAGTGTGGCTGGCAGCGATTGAAGCGCCTCTTCCGCTGCCAGCTGTCCCACACAACTGCGGCTTAGCTCGAACATTTGTCGTATGTTTTGAAACTTGCTACGCAATGTGGACCCACCGCCCGCACCCACCTCATCATCCAGATTGCTGTGACTGCCAAATTTTTGGCTCAGACGACGCTGCTCCTGCCGTGACTTTAGGGTGCCCGTGTGAAAGTTTGGAGCCGCTGTGCTCAGTGGAAATTGCAATAGCGGCGACTGTCCCAGATTCGGTGTACTTCGCAATGCCAATGGTGCATTATTCTCCAGCGAGACGCTACGTTTGTGTCCACGCTTGCCCAGCGGCTGATTGACCGGTGGTGTGCCGGATGTGGGTGGTGGTGGGACAACGGCATGGGCAGGCATGGCCATGTGAGTGGCAGCTGCTGCGGACATGCTGAGTTGCGTTGGGGAAGCTGCTGAAAGAGATGAGAGCGGTGAGTAGAGCTGATTGTAGAGTTAATGAAAGTCCGTGTGTAAAGGGCAGAGCTTATCTAAGATGTAAAATCCATTTAACATTAAATGGCTATTATAATATACAAAAATGGACCTTAAAAAATATTCATTCCAAATGAATACCGAAGTCAAGCAATGAATATTTTGCATATCCTGTTTTTCCACTGTGTAGAACTTGTTTTCTATATGTTATGGTAAACCGATTTGGATCAAACTTTGTAGAAATATGTCAAAACTTATCAATTAAATAGAATTCTACTTTAAAGAGGATACTATTGAAAACAAAAAAGTTTTTCTCACTAAAACTAGTTTTTCAACCGATAGTTCCTATGACAGCTATACGCTATGATCAGCCGATTGAGATCAAACTTTGTAGAATTATGTAAAAGCATACAAAATAGAGGTATGCCAACGTTGAGCACGTTTCAATGAAAAACAAAAAAGTTTTTCCTACTAAAACCATCTATCAGACCTAACGTTTCTATGTCAGCTATACCATATAGTGGTTCGATATCGACCAAGCTTAGTGGAATCATAAACAAAATTCAAAATTTGAAGTTGTTAACACAAAAACTAGTTTTCCAAACGATCCTTCTAGAACCCAACGTTCAAAAGTGTCTCAAGCTGGCTTTCTAGCCTTGAAATTAATCCATTTAGTAGCAACTCAAGTTAGAGCACATTTCCAATCTCTTAAAGGAAGTCTTAGAAGATCAAATAAAGCTTGGTTCGAGTCGAGATCAATCATCTTCTTTAACAACTCCATTTAATGTCTGTCCATAACAGACGCCAGCGACCTTGAGGGTATGCTCAAGCGTATTAATTAGCCATAAAAACAAAAACAATATTTATGCTATTTCATTTGTCAATGCCAGAGACATAAACTAATGAGAAACCAATTAACCTGGCCAAAATTGCGTTTTTGTACTTGTTTGAATGCAAAACAGGTGGAGTGGAGATGTGTTGCGTTGTGTGATGAAGTAAGAAAGTCTCTTCCTTCATCTAGGCATTCCAAGCATTTCTCTACACAAGACTGACAACATTCTTTTTTTCTGTCTCTTTATATTTTTGATCGTTCCATATTCGCACGCTGTTCGTTAGCGGCTTACATGCTTTTTTGGTGGTCTGCCCCAACCCCCAACCCAGCCGCCGCGTCGCCTTCCGTTTGGGTTCGATCTTCTAAGCCAAACCCAAGTGGCAGCTAACGGTGTATACCGCTTTGCGGTGGGCTGGGGAAAGGGGCCGCTGATCGCACTTTCTCATTTCTTGTCGCACGACCCATATTTTGTCCATCTGTCCACCTTTTGCAGTCTGAACTTGTCAGGTTCTTTGCCAACTGGTTTCCCCAGCTGCGTAAAGTTGATGATAATTTCGATTAAGGTTAAGGTTAATTCCACTGCCAAACTACGACCAGGCCGATGTGGAAACTGTGTGTTGGAGTGAAAATGGAGTTGCAGTGACCTGTGGGGGTCAGTTTGGCAAAAATGTGTGTTCCCGCCACAATCGCACTTGGCACTGGTGCCTTTTTTCATTTTATATCTGACGCTGAAAGCTGCCACAAGTTTTGCATCAATTAAAATCTTTGAAACTATTTTGACACTTTTCTTTCCTGTTTTTTATCACTTGGACGTGTTGCTTAAAGAGAATACTATGTATCTCACGACTTGAAGGTGTTACAACTTATGAATCTAACTAGGACAGGTGCACTTTGTTTGTCTAACTCCATTTCAATTGCCTAGACAGCACACAAAAAGTTCATTCGCCTCACCTGGCTGGGTAATTTCATGGCATAATCATTTCTTTATCAGTCAAGAGGCGCACTCAATCATTTCCTTATCACTGGAAAGATATGTCGATACATACTTGGTGTGTGATTTTGTATCTCGGTAACCAGCCAGCCAACTACTGAGTTAGTTGACAATCAAGTTTACAATGCATTTTAAGTCTCTGCTCATTTTCTATGAAAACGCAGCCTTTGCACGCTTCAAAAAGACGCCGCCGCCGCCGCCAATCGGACGACAATTTTCAGCTAAACAATCAATGTAATTTATTTGCTTCAGCTTGCGAAAGACTCGACACACCACTCACATAATCACAGTCACATTCACATTAGCAGGCAACTGTTAGATCTGCGAAAAGGCGCAAAATAACCCAAAACCTGTTTGCCATACATATTCTTGATGGTCAGTTTAGGTTTTTGTATAAACATTTGAAAGTTTCCATGAATGAAAGTCATCTCAGACAAGCAGCCGAAAGCAAAAGAAAGATCCGCATCGAACAATGGGCCAAGCATTGAGTTTAATTTCATAAAGTTTTTCGGGCCCGAAAGAATCTTGCGAAGCGCTTTGCCACGCGGCGTATGAGTAATGTGCGACAAGGCGCAGTCGATGCAAAAGACTTGCCCAATGCTTTTTCCCACGCTCGCCAGTTGGTTTTATGCACAGCTAACGTTCGTTATGCGCACAGTGGTTGAAGAATGCAGGATATGAATATGAATGTGAATATGAATATGAATATGAATATGAATATGAATATGAATATGAATATGAATATGAATATGAATATGAATATGAATATGAATATGAATATGAATATGAATATGAATATGAATATGAATATGAATATGAATATGAATATGAATATGAATATGAATATGAATATGAATATGAATATGAATATGAATATGAATATGAATATGAATATGAATATGAATATGAATATGAATATGAATATGAATATGAATATGAATATGAATATGAATATGAATATGAATATGAATATGAATATGAATATGAATATGAATATGAATATGAATATGAATATGAATATGAATATGAATATGAATATGAATATGAATATGAATATGAATATGAATATGAATATGAATATGAATATGAATATGAATATGAATATGAATATGAATATGAATATGAATATGAATATGAATATGAATATGAATATGAATATGAATATGAATATGAATATGAATATGAATATGAATATGAATATGAATATGAATATGAATATGAATATGAATATGAATATGAATATGAATATGAATATGAATATGAATATGAATATGAATATGAATATGAATATGAATATGAATATGAATATGAATATGAATATGAATATGAATATGAATATGAATATGAATATGAATATGAATATGAATATGAATATGAATATGAATATGAATATGAATATGAATATGAATATGAACACTTCCAAGGAATCTATCCTATGCTATGAACCATATCCGATCCAGCAGAGTGAAGTAAAAAGGGGACTTCGATAGCATTCAAGCTGTGAGACACGTTAGCTTAAGAACAGACAGACAGCCCACCTCCCGCTCAAGCGACCTAGAGACACAGCCCAACCCAGAGTAAGACATTTTATTATATAACATTTGATCTTACTCTTGCTTGTGACATTTAAACTCTTTTCGAAATCTTGAGATATTAAAAGAAAAGATAAAACCACATTAGCCGTCACACTGTGCAGCCGTGTGTTGCGAATTTTTATATCGTTTGTTTTTGTTTTTTGTTTTTAACTTTGCATTCGTATCTCTCAAAGTACGGCACCGTTTATTTATGGTTGATGGTGAATTTTTAATTGAATTCATTTTCAGACGGAGAGATAATTGCACTGGAAGCTGGAGCTGGGATCCAACTCGGATACGGATTCAGATTGGGAGTTTGAAATTTGAAACGGATTTGCATTTTCGTCTTAAAGGCGAGCGCCGATTGCGCAAAATCAAAACAAAAACAACAAAATTGTATAAGCGTGACGAAAGCAGCCACAACAGCAACAACAACCAACTTTTCTTTTATGCTATTATTATTTATTTATCGCTTTGGCAGTTTTTCATTTGGACGCAACGGCAAAATGCATTTCAGGTTTTCAGTTACGGTTTTTGGATTTTCGATTTGGAAATTGTTCACTTTCGTTTTGCATCATCATCCATTCACATGACGAATGAAGGTGACGGGGGTGAGTGGCAAGAGGAGGGTGGGTAGATTGCAAAAGGTCACACATTATTCCGGAATACATTCCATGGGTGTGTGTTTAAGCATAATTGAGTGGACCCAGCCAATGACCTTGAGCTGCCCATCGGAAACCGGGTTACGCTGTCAGCTGTGAGCATGTGGACATACTTAAATGGGACAGCAAATGGGTGGGGTTTTTGAACGTTTTAAGCTGAGAGCAATCAGTATTGAAGAGCATTGATTTAGACTAGTATTGAATGGTTCTCAGGGGCGAGTGAACAAATATGAGCTGTTTACCTACTCTACATTGTACAGTTTTGCTGTTCATAAGAATTTCAATAACCGTCACGGTCGCCAAATTTGCTATAAATGAATTTCCAGAGACTTCTGAATGGCTGTTTTGTGTGGACATAGTTGCATTTACAACAACTAAACATAGTTTTTTGCCACAAAATAGGAATTTCGGAACATTTTATCACTTGGATGTGTTGCTGATTGCTAATTGGTATCATCAAATTTACAGCTAAATTGATTGTATACATAGCCTTTAACCCACTACAAATGTTTTTTTTTTTGGCAGAATATGGGAAATTCTAATAATTTTATCACTTGGACGTGTTGCTCTGTGTTGTAAATAAACCTTAGGCCAAACAAACCCTTGTTAACTGTGATACCAATCTAAATGAACGAAATCGCCACAAAAACATAAACATAAAGTAAAAAACAACACAATTACCAGCTAAATAACTCATTAAAAGCTTGCATTGCCTTTGTTTTGTTTTAGTCTGAGTCTTTTTTTTCAGCATGTTTTGTTTTTTTGTTAGAGTTGATGTTAATGAGAAACGGCATAACTATTCATAAGCGTTAAACGGGTTCAGTTGGAAATGAATGGCAATTGCTGTGCTTTCTATATAGAGAAGTACACCCACTGACCAAGTCCAAAAAACACAAAATAACAAACAAACAAAAATGCCAAATTTAATGCGGGTATTCACAGTCTGGTCTATATATAGAGACTAGGCTCGAAAACCCATTGACCTTAAATTGGCGTGTTGGCGTAATATTTCAAAATTCTTGTATGTGAATGAAAAGATGATGATGATGTGGATGATGGTAACATGCAAAGCGGGTACCAGTTCGCTCAATTAAGAGTGCTGCTTGCCTCCAATATCCGGGCAATTAAGCGATTCACGAATGCGGAGCAGGCAGGCACTTGCCACGCTTGCCACACAGAAAAACTGCTTTCACTGACCATCAAATCTAGCTGCAGCCAATCGCACAGCAAATCCTAGATCACAACACAACGTGGGCGAGCGAACTTTCCCACGTCCGCGACCCGCTCCAAAGCACCTGGGATCTGGCTCTGGTCAACCAGCCCACCATTAGTCACGCTTCACTCTGTTTACGCTCTGCCTGTGCTGTTTATCTCGCGAGCAAAGAACCAAAAAAAAAACAAACAAAAAATAAACAAATATTGCAAATGCAGCAAAAACCAAAACAAAATCCGCATAATGGGAATGAAACATGAAACTCAGGGAATTGCCTTAGACATGCCATTAACGTTCTGAGTAAATTTTCAATTCGTTCCTCTACCCTGGCAAGGGGGATATACGGCTGAATACTGCTACCAAAAATAAACATAGATGTTTTACGTATAATTATTTGCAATAAGGCTTATTTGTAATTAGAAATCGATGGAAAAATGGGATCATGTGGCACAATAAGTTGATATATGCCAGAGTTAGAGAGTAATGCCAACTATTATCTACATTTTTTTCTGACAAGTTGGCAACCCTGCTTAGGTTTTCTATCATGAAAAAGCAATGCTAATGTTTGCGTTGCACTACATCAAAAGAAGTATCAACCAAATGTGGCCGAAATGGACCAAATTAGACTTTGAAAGAAAACTCCAACTTCAATGTTTTTAAAAATAGAAAAAAGGAGCTAAGAAACACACAACATAAGGTGGCAACTCTTTAACAGAATACATACCAAAGATGCCAGAATGTTCTAGAACTATTAGAAAAGGAACCAAGAAAGAAACATTGAATTGGTGGTAGCTCTCAGACTAGCACTGCCTTTTCAAAAACATAAAAACGATACGCACATTTAAGAGTCACAATATAGTCTCCCTTTGAACAGTGCAAAAGCGGCACAAAAAAACCAAAGGCCTTAAGAATTTTGCCAATTTCAATACACATTATACAACTGAAATTGGCCAGGGTGTAAAAACTTCAGCACAGCCTTGAGTTTGACTGCACCTTTCACTCCAACTTCAACTCCGACTGCTCCCTCTTGCTCTCTCAGTGCCGGAAATGTCGAGGTGGCGGGGTTGGGCTGCTGGCAACGAGTGTTTAAGCTTCATAAATATTAAATCAACTTCAGTTCCGTGCCTCAATTGCTGGCCTAAGGTTAATGCCTTAGTCATTTAACCAAGAATTAGCTAGAGCTGATTATATAGTTTGCTTCTTTAAAATTCGGGCCAAGCAGCAACTCGTCTTCTTTCACTTCAGCCTCAACTTCACCTACATTAAAAGGCGATCAAAGTGTGGTCATAAATCTTGATAACCTGTATGCGGATTTTCACCAGCTTGGCCCCCGCGCTTTATTATAAAAGTGAATTTTTGTCGTATCGCTCCACATCGGCAGCCGCCGCCGCACTCCACTCCACGCCACTCCACTCCACGCCGCTCCATCTGCATCTTGTCATTGTTTTTTGCGCACTTGGCCTTAATTGCGCATGCGCGCGCGCACTTTCAATTCCTTTTGGACTTTTCAGAGATTGAGATTCGCCGTGTGGCAAATTGTGGCCGCAGCCGAACAGAAATTAGATGGCGATGGCGATGGCGCAGGCGATAATGATGCGGCGGCCAGTGTAATAATTTTTAAGTGCCTGGAGTCTAAGGGCGGAGGGGCGGCAAATCCGCAACGAAAATTGCTCTCAAAAGTCAAGTCAGCAAGTTCAGGGACAAAATCAAAGATGATGGTTGAGGAATTGCGAAATACTCTAACCGAATGTAATGGAATTTGAAAAGAAGATTCAAGACATAGTTTGTCTTCACATAGGTGGCGCGTTGCCACCTGTTGCAAACCAATCTCGTGGTCGGTCTATCAATAATGGATAGTGCTAGTCGTTTAATAAACACATCAAGTTTTAAGAAGTTCACAAATTAATTTTCAAGACATAGTTTGTCTTGACATGGGTAACAAAATAGTTTTATTGCTGTCACAGCGTTGCCACCGGATGCAAACCGCATTCTAGTACAGTTTCACAATCGTTAACTCGCCAAAAGATGTAAGGAAGTAAGATTCGTGACATTGTTTGTGTCTCTCTTGACATGGGCAACGAAATAGTCTTCACATTGGTAACGAAATAGTTTTATTGCCGTCACAGCGTTGCCACCTGATGAAAAACCAATTCCGTTTTCGGTTTATCAATAATGGATAGTGCTAGTCATATAATAAAGAAATCAAATTTTAAGAAATTAATTAGCGAAATAGTTTTACAGCTGCCACAGGCGTTGCCACCTGATGAAAAACCAATTCCGTTTTCGGTTTATCAATAATGGATAGTGCTAGTCATATAATAAAGAAATCAAATTTTAAGAAATAAACAAATAATTTTATTATTTAAAATGTTTAGTGCTAGTTTCGCTCAAAAGAAACCCTCGAACCCTTTCTCTATTAATTAAATTAAAATAAGGAAAAAAACAATGTTGACGCCTTGAGCGACCGAAGTGAAGTGAAACGAAATCACCTGGCTCCGGGGAATATTAAGTAATGACAACCAAAGGCAATGCTTACTAATTTGGCCAGTTTTTTTATCATAATTTTACTTCAATAAAACTTAGTACAACTTGTACATTGGATTATTATGCTAGGACCTAATGGTCTTTCACAAAAAGATGGGAAACTGAGAGCATAAAGAGAGGGAAAAGGATTCTCTAAAGCATTTTCCAATAACCAAAGAATGCAGAAAGAAAGAAAAAGTAAAGGAAAGGAAATAAGAAGAAAATAAAAAGTGTTTGAAATGAAGGATAGAGGAAACTGCATAGAAAAAATCAAGGAATACTCAAGAAATCACATATGAAGCATCACTCAAATACGGAAAAGTAGAAGCAGAAAAGAACAGAAGGCAAATACCAAAAATGGAAAAAAAGCTAACAAACCAAAGTGAGGAAAAGAACCCTAGAAGAAGGAATGGTTTGAAAGTAAGAAAGAAGGTCAAAGTTCCTTCTTAAAATTTTACAATTGCAATTTCCAACTTTGTTTAAAAGGTCGAGCTTCCATTTATTTAAATATCCCAAACTAAAATAGTTGGGGTGCAAATCTGTGACCAACAATCTGACTCATGTCGACTACCCTTTGTCTTATTTAGGGTATGGTGTGTTTGTGTGTGTGTGGGGGGCGGGGAAGGGGCTTGAAGAGTGCTTCGCATATTTCTAGAGGCTGACCAGAAAGCAACAATATTTTTTTCTGATATTTCTTTTTTTTTTTTTTGCTACTTTGGCCAACAGGTTCGCTCGTTCGTTTGTCTCGCAGAAGTTGGAGAAAAAGTCAAACGGCTCAATAATCGAAGACCAAGACGTAGCCAACTCCAACTTCGAGTCCGGATAAATGAGGACAACTTTAATGAGGTTATGTCTAGCTATATACAACATATCTCTGTGTGTGTGTGTGTGTGTCTGTGTGTGCTTATGCAGGGGATAGGCAGCCAGTTAGCCAAGTTTTGTTATAATTTTTTTCATTTTTTTGTTGGCCACAAACAAAAACAATTGCATATTTACTTTACCTCTTCCTCAGCCTTGTGATTGTTGTTTACGTTTTTTTTTTTTGTTGGTTTTGTTTTGCTTATGTTCCTTTGGGCTTGGTGTATTTTGTTTTGATTAATGTGGTAAAAAATGTGAAACATTCCATAAATTAGGCACAAGTTTTGTTGGGTTTTCACCTGGCTTATAACAAAACCAAAAAAAAAAAATAAACACAATAACAAAACAAAAAACCGTTGCACGCCTGGGCTTTCAAATTCAAGAATGAAAAGAGTTGCCGAACGAACGCGACTCTTGCGACGACTTTCAGATACGAACGCTCAAAGCAAACTGCCAGCCCAGGCCAGGCCAGGCAAAGACTGTGATTCCAATTGGCGGCGCTGATCAGTGCTGGCACGCTTAGCCGTTTTCAAGCTAAATAAATTTGAAGACTTTTACAGTTTTACCAAGTTAAATTACAAATGGCTTAGTGCTCTTTATTGTTCAGCTGCTAACACATTTCTTCTTCAAACTTTTCTCAGTTTTTTAGGGTAAAAATATAGTGAAATAAGCGAAGCAAAAAGCTGGCAGTATTTGAAAGTGTATACAAATGATAAAGCGCACCTAGTCACACTTTAGAGCCAGCTTGTAGCCTTTGCTTGGTTAAAAATCCAAAGCTCTCATAAATATATGCATATATCATACATAGATCCATTGGTTGCCTAAACTGTCTTTAAATCAGCGGTGTTCAAGAAGAGAGGCTATCTGTTGCTCTCTATCTCTCTCTGACACTCGCAGTAGCATTACTTCGGCAAGCATTCGGAGTGAATTGCCGAAAGTGTTCGGCCCCTGGGGGCTATAAGTGAACATCGCTGCTTTAAATACACTTGCCATATATCTCTTAGGTGTTTCTCTGACAATAGTTTAACAGCAGGGCAAAAATCTAGTTAGTTAAAATTTGCTATTTGATAAGAGTATATTTGATATAAGATCATGTGACGCTTATAACCCCTTATATATTATTTTTATAGGATATTTTCTTTCTGTTGGTTCACCAAAGTCTGCTTTCTATAAATGTTTTATAAAATTAGTAATCAATATTTTATTTTCTAGTTTTACCTTGTCTGGAACCTAAGCTCTGGATCTCGAGGAAACTTCAACACGAACTTGAGAAATACAAGAGATAATTTCTTATATTATTCCAAAATTTAGGTCAATGTTCAACAGTAATTTTTCTATATTTTAGGGCAATATTCATTATTAGCTACCGCTTTCCATATTCCGAAAGCATTGACCTTGAACTTGAGAATTACAAGCGATGTTTCTTTATAATAATTTGAATTTTGGTTCGAATTTCTAAAGTATTTTTCTGTATGTAGAAAATGTTATTTCCTAATTGGGTGTCATATCGATTTGAAGAATCGAGCTATGTATTATATTTCTTTTCCTAATTCGAATTGAAAATATACATATATTTTTATAAGAACTAGATGATACCTAGCGCTGTATCTGGGCTTGACATTAAGCAGGGGAATCAGAAGAAGCTTTAGGTTTTAGCTTTTTTTCTAACATATGTATGCCATCACCGACATTTGGACGATCATTTGGCCCGCTTTTTTTTCCGGTTTGTTGGCGTTGCCACTGCGTTGCAATTACGCGGCTGAATCGGATTCGCGGCGACCGCAAACTTTGATTGTTGTTGCTGTTGTCGGTTAGCTGATTAGCCATCGTCGTCGTCGTCGTCGATTGCCGTTGCCTGGGTTAATTTCCTTTAATTTTGCGGCTTTTTTTTTTTGCTCATATGGGTTAGTTACATTCATAGATGTCGTTTGCCTGAATGGATGACGGCTACATGTTGCATATACACACAGGTGAATGTGTGTGTACGTAATGACCGTCAACAAATTGACCCATAAAAGTGTAACGTTTGATAGATAATGGCCTTAGACTGAGATATGTACATTGTAGATACGCAGCTAATGTATCAATTTAAATGCACAGCTTAATTGCAGAAATCTCTGACACAATTCAGAAAGAGAATAAAGCAAATTTCCCATTTAGCCTCCCCAATAAAACCTCTTGGATTATCGTTCATTTGATATTTATTGTTTTCCCTGGATCAGCTCTCTTCTCTCTCATTTCTTTGTCTTTACCTCGAAAGCCTCATAGGTATACTCCTGTATGGCCTTTAAGTTTTTGATTATAAACTCCTTGACAGCAGCCACATACTCAGCGGCCGATAGTATCAGTTTCTTGAAGGCCTCAATGACCCGTCCCTCGCCCTGCAGCTGACCCTTGTAGTGATTCTCCGAGACTTGGGTAATATAGCCACGCAAGCCCATTAACTTGGCCTGGGCAAGGGCAAACAGTTCGAAGGCCTCCTTGGGTATCTGATGGCCTTTTATTTCAAAGTCGCAAGACATTTTCTGTGGGTTCGATTCCGGTTGCTGTGCCATCTTGTTTTTTTTTTGAGTTTAATTTTGAATTAGATTTTCAAAAAAAAATTAAAAACTTACACTAGAATCTGACTCAATTCTCCCAGACAACTTATATACAAACAGGGAAAAAAAGAGAGCGAATTTAAATATAAATCACAACATGCTCTTCCAGTCTTTGGTATCTGCAGTTGCAGGTTGTTTCGCTTCTCAGGCTAAAAGCGATTTATCTCAACTTTGTTTTTTCTCGACTCTTCCGGTAGCACCGGTACCGCAGAGCGCCTGGTGTGTGTGTGAGTGTGTGCGACGAGGGGGGATAAAAAATAATTAGAAATTAAATTAATTGCTTAATTATAAGCTGGCAAAACAACAATAACAAGAAAAGCAAATAACAAGGGGAATAGCAAGCAGTACAGACAATGCAGGGAAGCTAACAAGAAAGCCACACATTTGCAATACCCTTTTCCATCTATGCCCTTCTATCTAGGCCCTTTTTTGGCCATCCTATACCGTATAGAATCCATGGATATCCATCCATGTCCATTTTCATATCCTTTGGATGATTTTCAGATCCATTTAACATTAAATGGATATTTTAATATCAAACAAGAAAGAGAGTCGGTCAAGCCCGACTATAACATACTCTGTACCAACGAAATTATACGCTCAGCATAAATTTTGATGTTTGCAGTAGCAGCTGAAAGCAGCGCTGCAGCAGCGAACTGTCTTTTGATCATAACTCGACAGCCGTTTATCCGATCTTCACTATTCCTTTGGCGGATCGATAAGCTATCCTGATTACTAAATATGTCTAGAAAGATCGAACCAGCTAACCTTAAAGCTGTGGGAGATATGACGTTTTTCTCAAATTGCGGGGCTGGAAGAGGGCGTGGCCAAAATTGAAAATAAACTTAAACTGCCTGCAGACATAAGAAGCATATGTCCCATACATGCCAAACCTCTTTCTCTTACCATCTCTGAGATCTGTGCCTACATACGGACAGAGAGACGGACATGGCTATATCGACTTGACTGTATACTTTATGGGGTCGGAGATGCTTCCTTCTGACTGTTACATACATTAGCACAAACTTATAATACTCTACTGTACTTTTGGTTAGGTTTCCCAGCGACTTGTTCTGTTATCCCAATGGTTCTGGTAGACTGAGCCTTACAATAGCCAGGAAAGTTTTATGTATTGCCATTAGAACTACCCAGAATGGTAATAGGTCAAATATGATGCTGAGCACAACTATTTGGGTATGATGATCCGTATTAAACTATCGGCCCTGTTCCCAATTCCGAGTCGGTTTTCGTGTACTTCGTTTGTCGTTTTTGTACTTAAAATCCCACAGTTTTCTATGAAAAGTAAGGAAAATGTCTGTGCCTACTAGATCAGGTCGTCTATTTTAGTCGAATTGAATCCACTTGGCATTGAGCTTTCGGTTTCAACTGCCGAAGCAATTCCGATTTTTCTCAAACCTGATCAAGTACCCTTTAAAATGCTTGTCGCCTTCCTTATTACATTTCTATGTTTAAGCTCTACATGCCAAGGTTTACACGAAAACCGATTCGGAATTCGGAACAGGGCCGTATAACTTTGACATAATAGGACGTACATCAACCCTGTTTATTTAGTGCTGATTTCTGGCTATTTCTGACACCAACCGCACGTGTGTGAAATAATCGAGTAGAAATGCGTAGTCGAAACGACGAACAATGTGTTGGCAAATGCAAAAAATATAGATTATGAAAGCATCAAATGGTGCAACGATGATCTAGGCGTTATAAAAATAACGTTAATCCACCGTGTTACCTTAGATCGGTGCCTAAACAGAGTGTAGAGCGGCAAATACAATCAGTTTCGGCCTAGGAACATTCCACCAACCTGCCACATGAAACAAATGAGGATGAACAAGCCGTGAACCTTCCAACTGAAGGGTACTATTATTTCTCACAATGTGCAGAGTTGACAACCTTTATGAAGTTCACATCTTCGGTTTGGCAACCATTGGCACGTGACGTCACGTCACGTCACGTCAGCTGTCAGTCAAATGTTAGTTTTTCCCAGAAGCATCCAGCAGGCCCCTCCAGCCACCACACACACTCACTCGCTCGCAATTATGGGCAATTTTCTCAGAGCTTAATTATGCATGATAAGTATGTAGAAGACATGACCAGATGTTTGTGTATACACATGTACATATAGTATATATATATTTTTAATGGATTCCTGTAAACAATTTCGGTTTTGATATTCGTTTTAGCAGAATTTTGAATTGTTCATTTCAAGTGCATTGACTGAGATTAGCTTAAGTGCTACACATATTTATGTATATGTATGGGATCGTATATAGTTATCAAAAAAAAAAGATTCACACAAAAATGGGACTGAGACTCGAGAACTTTACGTTCGGCAGATGGAGAGCGTGTCCAGCAGAAAGACGGCCCCATTGATGATCATCAGAGAGCCGGCCGCAATGGCGTTCCGCTTCCTCTCCTTCTGCAACAGCGCATCGTGCCACTCATCAATGACCAGAGCTCCCGAGGCCACGAACAGCACACAGCCGATCAGGGAGATCAAAGCGTTGAGACGTTTCTCCACCAGCGAATTGATGACATGACCTGCAACAGTTGGTTCAGACAGGGTTCAACGGGCTAATCATAAAGTAGAATGCACTCACCAATCAGCAAGACGCCGCAGATGATGGTGAAGCCACCGATGGTGCCGCAAACGATCAGCGGACGTGAGGTAAGCGAACCACCGTCCACCTCATACATCACAATACAGGCGATGGCTATGGCCTTTAGTTAGGTAGGTAGCAGAAAGAAAGAAAAAAAAACAAATTAAACAGTATACTTATAAGTTGGTCCTTCGAGTCGGATCTCAGTTTATTAGCGCGCATTAAAAATAACAAATATATCCGCCACAAAGGTGGCTCCATTGGCCAAACAAAACGCAGCCGCAGCCAAAACACTATTCTTATCACTATCCATTGTATAATGCCGCAGCCAGCGATCCAATATGATGGCCCCACTCGATATAAACAGCACACAGCCGGCCACTGTGAAGAGGATATCGATGCGTTTGTCAATAATGGCGCCCAAGAGATGACCTACAAAAGGTAAATGTACCAACGAACCATAACTGGAGGCTAACAACAACAAGGCGCAACTTTACCCAAGGCCAGAGTGGTGCAAATGATCATATAGCCAGTGAGGGTGCCACATACCAACATGGCCTGACTGCTATAGGAATGATCCGAAACGCTCTCAATCAAAATGATGCTGGTCATGGTGAAGGCCTGATGGGAATGAATTTGTTGTTGGGAGGGGGGAGGACAACTAAGTACTCAATTGGACAAACAGACAGACAAACCAGAGATAGAGATAGAGGCAAGGAACGGGATAGACAAGAAAGCAGTATAGTGTTTGGCTGGAGTAATAACAGGATGGTGTTTCGTATACTCCTAAAAAAAATGTAGTTTCTGGGTTTTTTCTTCAACATTCTAAAGAAAAGTTCTAAATCTATCTGAATCATTTTCTTAAATATGCCTAGAAAACGAAAATCTAATTTGTCGCGAACCTCTAAAAGCATTAAAAGCGTTGAACTTCTTCGCCAGCAAAGCTCAAAAGAATGCAGAGCTGTCGCAACGTCCCCATAGGCGAGTAATCGACGGCCAGCATGCTGCTGAGACTCGGGAACAACTTCAGTCGCTTCACTATGAATAAGTTGAGCTTAAATTTGCAAAAACATCAGAGCAGGCGAACAATCGATGGCAGCAATTTGCTTAACAAATCGAATTTTAGAAAGTAATTAAGACTGTGCAGCAGTTTCAATCGCGACGCGATGAAGCGAGGGGAAGCGACAGGCCAGGTTAACGCCGAAGCAGGCGAGCAATCGATGGCAGCAATTTGCCATGCAGAGAGCTGGTGAGACGGCGTCACAACCTTAAATTATGAAGCGATTGGCAAATAGGATGGCAGGCCAGCTTAAAATCTGCAGAAGCTTCGAAGCAGGCGAGCAATCGACGGCAAACAGCTCCCAAAAAGAGCAGTGGAGGCTGAAGCTCGGAGATAGGCTCTGTCTCCGAATGCGAATTGTACCAATTCGGTCCAGAAAATCGCTAAATATGTCAAAATCTCACACAAGTTTTGATTATGAAGAAGATTTAACAGATGACAAAGGTAAACAGTTTGAACTTTCCTTTGAGTTCAGTTTAATTTGAAGCGAGAAAAAGGAACAAGTTAGCAAATGGACTAGTATGGGATCAATCAATCTACAATTCTTCCCAAATTAGGATTTAGTCTAAGCATTATCTAAACACTTGGACTTGATGCCAATGTGTAGGGTACAAAACCGAAAGTAGCTTTAATCCCCATCACCCCCCGACAATTTCCATGCACCTAGTACACGCTATAAACACATTTATAAACAAATTTTATGGCTTTCAGCCAGATGTCTCAATTGGTACCCCAAAAAAAAAGAAAAGTAGAGAACAACTTTGCATATTAACTCAACAGGTGACGCCTCAAATGATTCATCAAGTAAAATTGATTTTAATTAAGCCGACAGGCACTTGAGGTAATCAACCATTCATAAATCATCATCAACAATATGGTTTAAGTCGAAGGACTTACCCATATTAACGCCACTTGAGTCAATTTGCTTATCAAAATATGAAAATTATTTTGATATTGATATACCGATAAATGGCAAAGCGCCTCAGGCCCGCCAGCACCCACTCTGGCACACACCCCATAGAAGGAATCAATCAATTAGCGGCTAATTGATGTCCTAGATGCAGCCCCTTCCGCCTTGCTTACTTAGGTTGTTTGTGCCCGACAACGACGTCGATGACGACGACGACGAGGAGGAGTAGGATACGCTGAGTATTATTGTCATATGACAACAAAAGGTCATTAAGACCCATATTGGTTACACAGATAAGAGCCAAAAGCATAATGCGCCATAAATATCGTTTGAATGGAGCGAGGGATAAAAAAAAAGCGGTACGCGAACCAAATGTGTATCACTTGACACTGTTGCGAAAAGTGGACACGTTTTGGTCGGTATGTCGGTGTGTGTGTGAGTGTCAGTATGTTTGTAGTTTTAGTGTGTGTTTATCGTTTAATTGTCACGCCCATTAGGCAAACAGTGGCCCAAATGTTATGCCCAAAACAAACCCACCCGGTGATAGAATCTCATTTGAATTGGAATCACAAGTTTAATGGGACCGCGTTGGTAGATTAAGTACCAAAGTATGCTTAAGTGCAGAAACGAAGGTTAATTTGATTGAATCAAGCATTAGTCGTACACTTACACTGAGTTGAAGGACTCTAGTAACATATTTCTGGAGAGAATATATGAAAAAAGCAAAGTATTTTAGCTTGAATCTGTTCTTGAAATTCCCAACTTGTTTTAACACTTTGCTCAGAGAGTAAATACACACAGAAGCACCTTCTGCTAGATTTACAGCACGCCAAAAATGTAAAACAAACACATTTAAACACTTTAAATAGATTTTTCACCGATCTTTGCTATGACAGCTATGCTATATAGTTCACCGATTTCGACCAAATTTTGTGGAATCATGGCAAGGCATGGCAAACTAAGAAATACAAAGTTTGGAGGCGGTTCCATTGAAAACAAAAAAGTTTTTCCTACTAGAACTAGTTTTTCGACCAATCTTTCCTATGGCAGCTATATGCTATGGTCATACGACTTGGACAAAACTATATACAATTAGGTGAAACTATGTAAAATTAATAAATGCAAAAATTGAAGATGCTACCATTAAAAATAAAAAAGTTTTCCCTACTAAGACTAGTTTTACAAACTATCTTTTCTATGACAGCTATGCTATATAGTTGACCAACTTCGACCAAATTTTGTGGAATCATGGAAAGGCATGGCAAACTAAGAAATACAAAGTTTGGAGGCGGTTCCTTTGGAAACAAAAAAGTTTTTCTCACTAGAACTAGTTTTTCGTCATATATTTCCCATGACAGCCATACGATATAGTCAACCGATCTAGCCAATTTCAACAAATGTGCAGCGTATATGTATATAAAGACTTTGTGCAAAGTTTGTTTGACATAACCTAAAAACTGACGAAGAAGATGGCATAGAAACAGACGGACATGGCTAAATCAACTTAGCTTATCATGCTGATCAAGAATATATATACTCTATGGGGTCGAACATGCTTTCTGCTTCGCGTAACAAACAGCTGGACAATTTTAATATACCCTGCGAGATGTACCCAGAGAGAGAGATTTAAAATCCAAAAATATTTTATCACTTGGACGTGTTGCTGCTGTCAACAACAATAATAAAACGGAAATGACATAAAGATGAGAAAATCAACAAATTCCTGAATTGTAAATCACACCTCTCCCCAAACGACTCACTCAATTTGCCATGCCAGACATGTACTACATGTGGGCCACACCCACCCACCTATCCCCAAAGCTTGAACTCACATAGCTCGGAGCTCAAGATTCTAGCTTCAAGCTGAGGTCATTTGCCATATACGATTGGAATTGGCTTTTGCTTGTTGGCCTTTGTTTTGGCCTATTTCGCTGATCATTCATGAACGTTTTGATCAGTTTGATGATGTCATCAGTTGAGAATTACGCATACGCCATGTGTACGCCTAAAAGGTCGACGCAATATGATTGCATTGAATAAACAAACTGGGCGAGAAGCGAACAGCAGCAAGCCAGCTATGCGCCGAGCATGGCTAATTAGCCGCTGCCGCTGCTGCTGCTGCTGGAATTAGTCATCAAGCCATTGAAACTGAAACTGAAACCATTAATCCTTAGGTAAATATTGGACTGGGCTGGTCATGGGAATGGGCTCAAATGGAAGTACGATTCCCAGATAACACACGAGCACACACACCGCCGTCTATTGTTGTGGATTCCCTTCGCCGGCAGGCAACTTGCTCGTAAATACTTTTACGAGCTAATAAATGTTTTAACTGCAAATCTGTGGTGCTATTTGTTCTTGAAATTCCCCAAAAAAAAATACAATACAATACATATGTGTGTATATAATAATTATTTTCTGTTGTTGTTGTTGTTTTCAATGTCAATGCCCATGTCAGGTCCGCCCCCTTGATGATAATTAATTGGCCAACTGGCTAAACTTGGTAAAGAAAATTGATGTGCCAAAAGTAACACAGGGCGCTATTTTGGGGCTCTCACAATTTGAAATAACCATTGATAAATGACCACAACAGAAGGTAAAAGCATTAACGACCCCATAAACTGTGTATATAGCCGGGGAAAACCTAAACACTTGATCTGTTTGCTTGTGGCTTCACGGTTTCGATTTACTGCACGCTGTCGGAACTGAAGATATCACATTGCAGTCTATACATAGGAACAGTCTGTCAGTGAAATGTGCTTTGGGGTTGAGCATAAGTTGATCCAATATCAAAGAGTTGTGCCAATTTCATTAGGAATTATTCGAAAACGACAAGTTTTTCTGGCAGACATTTTCCTACTAAAACTAGTATTTCGACCGTTTATTTCTATGGCAGCTGTGGGATATAGCCATCAGATTTTTATCAAACTTGTTGGAATTATGAATTATGAAAGGCTTTTCCTTCAAAACAAACAAGATATTCTTAATTTAAATTGATTTTGGACCTTTTATTTCTATGGCAGCTATAGGATATGGTCATTCGATTTTGATCAAACTCTGTGGAATTATGTAAAAGTATAGAAAACTGATAAATACACAGTTTGAAAACGATTCCATTAAAAACAAAAAAGTTTTTCTCACTAAAACTAGTTTTTGAACCCATCGTTTCTATGACAGCTATAGCATATAGCTAACAGATTTTTGTTAATTTTGGTGGAACTATGAAAAAGCATTGAAAACTAATGGGTACAAAGTTTCAAGACGATTCCACTAAAAACAAAAAAAAAGTTTCATCCAAATGGTCATCAGTTTTCATATCCTCTGGATGATTTCTAACTCCGTTGGATGATTAAAGGGCTATTTTAGACATATCCCGTCCAAATGGCTGCCGGAAATCATCCAATCGATATTCTTTAATATCCTTTTTTTTCTCTGTGTACTAAAACTAGTTTTTGGATCGATTGTTTCTATGACAGCTATAGGATAAAGTCATCAGATTGTTATTAAACTTGTTGGGATTATCAAAAAGCGTAGCAAATTAACCAAAAATGAAGTTTAAAGGCTTTCCATTGAAAACAAACACGTTTTTCTTACTATACCTCGTTTATAGACCCGTCTTTTCTCTGGCAGCTGTGCTATATAGATGTTGATTAAACTTGGTACAACTATGAAAAACCATAGAAAACTAACAAACTTGAAGTCGGCGGACATTTCAATTGAATACAAACTTATTTATTCGACCTAATTTCTCTATGGAAGTCGCATTTTAAAGACTGCCGATCCCAAGACTTTGTTTAAAGTTTGGTCAAGTTAGCCTTAAGGCTGACTTTAAAATAGTTCCTAAGTCACTAAGATGTTAATACTGAATGAATTTTGTATAGCTGATCATTTTTATAGGTTTTTACGTATAAAGCGACATTGCCAACAGTTTCATTAGTGTGACCTGACTTTATTAGCTATGCCACAGCGTTGCCAACCGTTGCAAACAGTTTCACATTTTGAGGAACTATAAAAATTGACATATTTTAAAGTTTTTGCAGGTAGGTTCGAAACAAGCTTAAATTGCATCAGCTTTCTTTGTTTTCTTCTTAATTGAAACCAAATCTAGAGAGCTGAATAATGTTACAGTTTCAAACATTACAAGTTATTGGTGGAAAATGCGATTCAAATGCGGCCTATATGCTCGATTACTTTGAAAGAACTCTAGAATGATGTTTGTATAATAGAAAGTGTGTGTTAAGAGTTCAAAACATAAAGTTAGTACTATGGAAAATCAAATGATCGAAGATCTTCTTGTTAGTTTGGGATTTATACAATGAAGCACACTTTATACTTTGATATACTGAATAAACTTCATCAAGTCATGGAGTAAGTCCAAACTTAGAGATATCCTTTTCTCCATAGCAGTATACTTAGAGGTACTCTTTAGAAAGATCTGCCAAGTTCACACCCAAAAACTATACTCAAATGGTTTAAATTGAGACCCGCTAATTGAGACTCTTGTGGCATGAGTGTACATTTATTTTTAGCCTGATCTTCTTTCTTGAATCCCATGAGCTCATCCCATCATCAGCTTCATATCAGCACTCTCTCTTACTCATTCTATGTGCCAAGTACTATATAAATAGCTGATAAAAACAGAAACTGCAACCAATCATGAATTGTTGGAGCAATTTGTGATAATGCCATCTCATTACGGTCCGTAATCCCCCGCACCGCCGCAATAACAATAATAATAATAACAAAAGACACTGAATTAAATTTTTAGAATAAATAAATCAAAGTAAAATGAACTCAAAAGGGGCATGACATCACCGGAAGTCGTCTCTGAGATGCTGTTTGTGCCCCCCCAACCGAAGTTGAATTACGCACTAAAACTTTGGAAATGAAGTCATGGATTTGAAAAACCGGTTGGAGGGTTGATGCCCAAAAAAAAAACGTTCTGAACGCAAGAGACACAGAGGTGTTGTTGGTTTTGTTGTGCGAGAAAGCCAGAAAAGGAGCGACACATAAAAAAAACAAAACAAAATATTACGTACCAACTCAATGATCTTCAGTAGCAAACGATTGTTAAACTCCATTTTTAGTTGGTTTCGGGAACGAAATGTGATTTAATGATTTGAATTTTTGTTCTGCTCTGCGATGCGTGTTGATTCCACGGGGCTGGCAAACGAACTGACACAACGCATTGCCAGTGCTCGCATCCAAAGCTCCACTATGCCCAAAACAGACGCACGAAGCAGTAACAGTTGATGTCGTCGTCGTCGTCGTCGTCGTCGTCGTCGTCTGGCGGCGTCATTGTTCAGCGTTTCGTGTTTTTTATTCAAACCAAAACTTTAAGCCGAACAGCCGGCAGGCAATTGCTAAATATTTTAAGTATTCACTTTAACTGGATTTAGAATTCGGTAAAATATTTGATTTATCTTCATTTAAGGTACAAAGCAGGGGCTTAGCTATCAAAACTGTGACGTACCTTGTCCAGCATGATGGGTTTGATAGGGGGACCAGCTTGATTGGAGACGTCATCGTACGGAAAAGCCAGTCTTAAGTCTAATAACAAAGCCTAAACCTCTGCTTACAATTATAATTTGTTAGCAATTTTTGAATTTTTATATTTTTGAGATAAAAAAAATGCCCAAAAACCTGCTCAACTTTCAATTTATCATCCTGTTCAGCTACACAAAATGTTTGAAAATGTTGTGGCTTTTACATATGTTCTTGGAAAATGAAAGAATCTTTTCGTAACTCTCCGTTGGGCTTATTACATAGTACCAAAACCTACAACTGCAGTGCGAGAGACATTTTAAAAGTCCCTTTCGAGAATGCTTATGCCTGACAGACAAAGTTGTATGGGTACAATATACTAGACAAAGTTTTGGGCACCTCCATTCCTGAATGAATTAGAATTAGAATCAGTTAATGGTATCTTAAGCTCTAAGCCCCTATTTGACTCAATTCTACAGTTGACGGATTTGTGCATAGTTTTTATACTACTCAGTAGTTGCCATAAAGAAGAGTTATTTAACAGCAGCTGACTCAAATTTATGATCAAATTGGCATTAACAAGCTCCAAATATTTACAGTTTATGAAAATGTATACCTGCAGTTGTTAGGCAACACATAGATCGAAGGGCTAAGCTCAAGTATACGGTTACAAAGTTTATTTCTACCTTTTTGAAAGGTATTTTTTTCTTTCTTATAAAAACAAAAATGATATTAGTTCAGTATTTAAAGGTCTAGCTTTTATCTAGTAACTTAGGGCTTTAGGTTGAACAATCAATCAAACATCATGTAGATCTATATATAGCTTTAAACTACTTAAATATTAGTTAACCATGTCAACGCACTAGAGTCGCTTCCAAATGCGCCACCGCTCGTTCTGCCTCAAAGATGGGCACATATTTCGCTTCCAATGTGGATACCGCACGTTGAGCAATTAGGTGAATATTTTTGGCATCACCATGATCACGTTCAAAGGCCAGATATTCAATCCAGACGCTTGGTTCCGTTTTGCCAAAGTGCAGGGCCATGTGCTCGTAGCACATGCGTAGAGATTTGAGGTTTGCGGCATCCTGGGGAGAAGGGAAAAAAGGGAGTTATTTAAGAGATTTGTATAATGATGATAACTGTGCACCTTCTACCTGTCCTAGACTTGATGTGAATGAAGATTAGAAAGGAAGCTATCCGCGAGGTAAACCATTTTTGAAAAGTGCAGCATGTAGCTAGTCTATGAGGTGATCTGTTTAGGGGGAAAAACCCGGAGAATTCTGAGAATTTTATTGTATTTTCTATTTCCTGTTCCCTTTAGAAGCGATTCGTCTAACTTGTTGCCTTTCTTTCCTGGTTTTTTTTTCCATTTTGTGTCCTATTTTGGGTTAGTTTCTTATTTCTGTTCTTCTCTCTCTCCTTCTTTCTTATGAAATCTATGCGCTGTTTCATCTGTCCTGCTCTAATAGAGTTTTCTTCAACTGTTTTTCAGTTTCCTTGAGCCTTTTCAGCTTCTTTTTTATGGTGTACTCACCCTTACAAACACCTTGCCCTCCAGCTGTGCCATTTGCCGATGCAGCTGCAACGACATGGGCGGCTGTATGGCCAATTTGGTATACTCCTTGCGGGCCACCTCTTTGGAGTCCGCCAGCCACAGATAATTCAAGTAATCGGATCGCAATTCACCAAATTCCTTACACGTCGACTGACACGCCTGGGCATAGATTTCCGCCAGTCGATGCTTGGCCAGCTCATCGCCACGCGTGCGATAATACTGTATAACGTTCTGCCACATGGCCAGAGCCTTGCCATCCGGTATGGATTTCCGTATTTGTGTAAAGAGTTCGTAGGTCTGTGGCTCATCGTCACACTGAATGCAAGTCTGCAGCAGAAGCTCATGCATCTCCACCGTGGGATCATGCTTGAGTGCCTCCCTGAGTATGGTTACTAAGGTTTGCTGGCCACTTGGCGTGGTGCACATCATTTTCCTTAGGACCGCATAATGCCGCTGATGCATGAACTTGCAGCGATGACCCTCCTGCAGAGCATCCGCCAGGCATTGCCGTCTCAGTGAACGCTCCGAACAGGCTTTGGCACCGGTTGAGTTGAGCGCCACCATGGCGTCTAGATAGCGATGCCACATCTCTGGCGCTTGCTGCTGCTCCACAGCTGTTTTGTACACAACCACACAGTTCTCCAGGCAATTCTTGAAAGGGCGCGCCGAACGTGACGCGCCTTCCTCCTCCAAGTCCCCCAGATGATAGCCGCGCAACTCACGCTGGGCCAGCAGATCCCACAGCCCGGGATTCCGGGAGAACATCTCCTGCATGTCACTGATAATGCGACGCTGCAGCTTAATGGTGAGCTCATAGTGAGCCTCGCAGTCCTCCAGCAGTTTGATGAAATAGTCCAGGTGGGTGATGTGCACCAGGCTGTTCCTATAGACAGCCTCCACACGTTCCAGCTTGATGTCCTGTTCGGATTGCGTGAGTTCGTCATCGAAATGCTTCTCACTGTCGGCCAGGGAGGCCTCCTTCAGCAGTATGTGGAAGAAGCATTTGTTGAGAGCCTCCGAGGTGGGATGACGTTGCAGGCCACGTAGCAGAATATCCTGCACCCGCTCGATATTGAGACGATTGTACTCATACAGCCACAGGGCGGCTTCCACCCAGATTTCGGGCTCATCGCCATGGTACTGCAAGTGAAGGAGTTACCAGGGAGGTATACCAGGCCAAATGCCATTAGCTTACCTGCAGCATTTTCTCATAGATGCCCGTTATCTCCTGGGGTATGGACTTCTTGCCAAACTTAATCCACAGAGCCCACAATTTACGATCATGGGGAAATTTGTTTAGCACCTCACGGTACAGGCGCATGATCCGCTGGGAAATGGCCGACTTGAGACCCGTCAGCTTCATGTGCATCTCCCTCTCCTTGTCGGTGATAATCTGATGCAGCTGCTTCTCATAGACAATGAATTCCAGATAATCACCCACTGACTGATGGCTTTTCGTGATGTTCAGAAAGAAGCGTTCATGACGGCTCACCACTTCCCTGGGAAACATAAGTTGGATTTAATAGTTGCTTCACCCTGTTATTGCAGATGCTCACCTTACTTGTTCCGGTGTAAAGACTTGGAATTTTGTCATTTGCTCATACTCTGGCACCAGCCGCTCTTGCATTTCCGCTATGAACTCAGCCATTTTGTATGGTTTTTAATTTAATTCTTGATCTTTATGTGAAAGTGTTGTTTATTTCTAGAAAACGTGCAAGGCAACGTTCTCGATAGTACGCGTAGCTAGAGATGGCAGAAACTGACACGAGCGGAGCTGGCCAAACGAGTAAACGCTTTACAGATTTGTTGCAAATTAATAGCTATACTATGCGGATTTTAATCAGATAATTATGTGTATGTAGATTATTTACATATCATTCATGTTCTACGTATTATTCAAATGTTGCTGTAATGCCCTTCTCTAGTTGGCTTATAGCGTTGCCACCTGGTGTCGGCTGCCACTTATGAGCTCCAATAACAACATCAACAAAGTCAATTGTATTTGATTGCTTTTGTTGTCCGTGCAATAACAGAACATCTCTAGTAGTCTATTTAGCTGTTAATAGCCAAAAAGCAGCTCGTTTGTATGAGGGATTAACTGTTTGTTTGCTAATCACGGCTAAAAAGCCTATTAGAGATGAGCTGTTGTTGAACAGAAGAAATACAAGAAAACTGATTTTGTTGATGTTGTTTTCAATGCGGTTGTTGTTGTAACCTATAAGCTATTGGACAATGAAGCTTTTTCAGCACAATTGTTTTGTTTTTCTTGTTTTTGGCTTGTAAAAAGTTAAAAATTCCCTTAGTTCAACAACTCCACAGGTCAACTGTATATCATTTAAAGCTGCATCCGTGAACGTGGGCAAACATAGAGTTTCGGGAGTGAACAACCGTGATTCCAAAGTTTTTAGTGAGTAAATTAAGATCAAACATCCTAAATGCAGTATTAAAGAAATCAGTTACAATTATAAGCGATTAAATTCAAAGTTACAGAAAATGTATTTGGAATTTGAATCGAGCGTGACCATGTCGGATAATTGCAGAGTATTGAATTTTTCAACAAGGGTTGTTTCTAACTCGGGGTACCATTTAATCGTCCCACGATATATTTTTATCTTCCCAATATCCATACTTAATTTGAACAAACAGTTTATTTGTATTGAACAGAAAAAAACTCTTCGACATTTTTGAATTAAAATTGGCATCCATTCAAATTGTTGTTTATTAGCAATTACAGAACTTTTCTCTCCACACTCAACATTTCTACAGTAAAGGTGATTTTTCCTCCTTCCGTGAACAAGTCACTGCCGCTGGTGGTACTAACATCACTAGCACCCTGCTCATCTCTAGAAAGCCGCACATACTGCACACACTTCCAAGTGTACGAGTCGCGTCTAGAGATAATAAATAAGCGTAAAATAGCAAATCAAAGTGAATTTTATACATACAGACAAACACACACACACACACACTTATAAACAAAAACATAACAAATGGCCGAATTCTCAGTGGAACGCGTGGAGGACAAGCGAACAGTGAACGGCCGAACGGAATATTATCTTAAATGGAAGGGATATCCTCGCAGTGAAAACACTTGGGAGCCGGTAGAGAATCTCGACTGTCCTGATCTGATAGCCACGTTCGAGGAGTCGCTCAAGAACAACAAGAACAATCCGAAGGAAACCGCCAAAAAGCGATTATCCACCACGGCAGCCACACCGGAGACCATTCGCAGCAAGCGCAAATCATTTATGGAGGACGAGACGGAGGAGCAGAAGAAGTTGATTGGCTTTGAGCGTGGGCTGGAGCCATCAAAGATATTGGGGGCCACCGATTCATCGGGACATTTGATGTTTCTGATGAAGTGGAAGGGCAGCGACCATGCAGACTTGGTGCCCGCCAAATTGGCCAACATCAGATGTCCACAGGTGGTGATACAGTTCTACGAGGAGCGCCTCACCTGGCACACCGGCAATGGGAATGGAAATGGCAACACGAGCGGCGGGGGAGGCGGCGGCGGTGGCGGCACTGGACCCGGCAGCGTGGAAACGCCAGGTGGCAGCACTGCAGAGGGAGCTGAGGATGAGGATGTGGTGGCTGGCAGTCCTCCGGGCAGCAACGATGAAAATAATAAACCGGACGAACTGAGCGGGGGTGAGCTGGTTGCAGCAGCAGGGAATGGCGAGGCCGAAGACTAAGAGCGAAGCTGAGGGAGACAGAAAAAATGGTGTACACACACACACACACCCAAACACACACAAACACACTTTTACACATTTAATAATACTAAGCCTAAAGTTTGCTTGTTTTGCAATAACATTTTTTTTAATTTTTACATAAACATTGAAATCGTATTTCATTTTTACAGCTATTTATAATTTTTGCATTGGATTTGTAAAATATCATTAAAAATCCTTTTTACATACACACATACATATATATACAGTGAAAACAATGAAACAAAATCAACCAGGTGGCAACCCGGTCACGCCAACTTTTCGGCGATTTTATATAATTTATGCGTACATAGCCTGCCATAAGCCAGTACTAGACGAGTTAGTAAGTGTAGATCTTAATGAATTACTGTCAACAAAAAAAAGGTATAAATAAAATGTGAACTGTAAATTTATACATAATTTGAGTAAATGTGTTGTCTCTATATTATTTGCCGGGAGGACGGGGTGGCAACTTTGCTGGTCTGAGCTCTGCTTTAGGGTTGTGAGCGTGACTTGAAGTCACGGCTATATCATGGAATCCTCGTTTCAATGCTCCACCGAGAGATCTTAACTGAATATAAAAGGAATCAAAAAAGAAATCACTGGAACCATAAAATATTAAAAAATATGTTCAGTTTAAAATCATAAAAAAAATAGTTATAATACGAAAGCCTCTTGAGTCTTGTATGTAACCACCGAAACTTACAAATGATGTAAAAAAAAGGCAGTCGATTCAGTTTTTTTGTCTTGTAAACTAGCTTCATTAATTCTTACAGTAAGTTTCTATGCATTTCATATTGAAACATAAGCTCAAAGCATTTCACATATTCTCAAAGTCGCGACTTGCTGCGAATCGCCGTGACCGTAAGCCACATCCCTAGCATTGCGCGAAGGCGTTAGTGAATTTATTTGAAGCAGCTCCACAGGCGTTAGTGTATTGGCCCTGTGCGTGCTCCTGATCCTACTACTACTCCTGGAACGTGGTCTACTGCTGCTCCTTAACTATTAAGTCCTAGTATAACCAAATCAACAAACAATATATATAAGCAATTAAGCAAAACCGAAAACGAAAAACGAAGGGCAAGCAGGACATTGGAGAGGGAGGAGTAAAAAGTTGTTTGAGCTGTTGAAATTCTTGTGCACGTGTATGTGTGTGTGTGAGAGTGATGGAATTGATAGGTAAGTGTAAATGCCGTTGGCTTTTGCTTACATGTAGACAGCTTTTTTTTACCCTTTTAAGGCGCTACACTCTCACCGCTGGACCGACTGCGCCGCTTTTGCTACATAGGCAACCTCAAGTTGCCCGTGTACCTGGCCTCTGTCACCGGCTGTCCTGATCTGACTGTGGAACAGCATTTTGATACCTTGCGTCGATTGTGCTCCGAGGTCACAGAGACCGAACTCGTGGATTGCCTCAATGGCATCGTAAATGCCCCAGTTGGACCACGCCATGACGAAGCTTTGCTCATTTTGGCCGTCTATTTGTCCACTCGCAGCGATGAGAAGCAAAGGAAACTGGTGCGGGGTTATTTCACCACTTTGGTGCGAACAGATCAGGATCTGTTCCTGTTCATCAAGCTGGTGAAACGGCTGCAGAAGCTGCTGGAGCGTAAGACCCCACTGAGTCGCACCATACGCAAAGCGGTCTTGGAATGGTATGGCAAGCAATCACTGGACCGCCTGCTGCATCTGTGGTCCCTGGCTGATGAGTGTAGCTGGTCGGCGCATCGTGATCTGCTGTATCGCTGTCACTGGCGCGATGCGGACTTTCCGCCGGACATTAAGGCCGCCCTACGCTTGCTCTCCACACCCAACAAGGAGGTGGCCAAATGGCCCACATATCTGGATCCACTGCTGGAAAGCAAGGCGACCATTATGGGTATTGTGAATGTTCGACTGGCACCCACGGGGATATCGGCTTTGCCCATCATCAAGCAGTGTGACTTAAGTTTCGAGCATGTGCCGCGTCACTTGATACGCTATGATCCCAAATTGGCCGGATTTCTATTGGCCAAATTGAGCTATGAGCAGCTGCTGCAATGGTGGGTGACATTTTCGCGTTCCTGCCTCATGGATCGGGACATACATCGAGCGTTCTTAATGAAGTTCCTCGATGTAGCCAAGTTGCGAGAGGCGAATGTGGAACCGCTGCGTTTACTGCTGCAGGCAACAAGTGATACCAGATGCCGCAAGAAGCAGGTGGTAAGTAGATTCCAGCTAACATAAGTTCGTTCAAATAAATTTGGATTGGTTTTGCAGAAGAATGGAGAGGTCAAGAAACCAAACATTGTGCTTCTGGTGTATCATAAATCTTTTGGTGCTAACAAATCGCTGGGCCTACGTCTGCATATTACACTCAATCTGGAGCAGCTGTATTTGGCAAGTATGTGGAGGTCACTTTACTTTACCTTACATCTTAGGGGGGGATTATTGAGTATCTAAACCAATTGCAATGGTACTCTAAACTCATACTCTCTCCCTGCATTTCAGAATCGCTCAACGGACGCTGGCGTTCCATTAAATATTTGGATGCCATTGTGGCCTTGGCCTTTGGCTACTTCAGGAGTGACCCAGAGGTTCATGTACAATATTGGGCTAACAAGAGTGGTCAACTTAAAGTCTTACCTTGGACTCAGGCAATGACTGTGGAGGAGGCCAAAACCTGCTGTGTGGAGCAGAAGGTATGAAACAAACGTCTCAAACTCGAATCAACTAAAATACGACTTCTTTCAGGTGGTGAAAAGTAAGCAGTCCCTTAACGGCATACTAGCTGCTGCTCTGATCGATGCAGAGCATACGTATGATGTATTTTTGGTGGTGGTACCCAGTGCCACTCGCGGGAATTCGAACAACAGTTCGAATCAGCTGAGTTTACTAATGCAGGCGTATCGTCTTAAGCGCAATCCAAATGCCAAGTGAGTGGGAACGCCAGAATGTATGTCAAATCAACCGAAATCGAACTGCATTCCTTTTTTACAGACTCATCATAGTAAGTCTGCACCAAAATCATCCCTCGATGAACTATTCAACGCTGTTTAAGGAGCATATACTGGAGGTGTGCGGCGTTAATGAGCAGACAACGCAAGTGATTAACAGATTTGCGCACGATAAATTCAATTAGGAGTGGAGAAAGTTATAACATAACCAAAGAGGGTCAGGCAGGGCCTTTTGCATACCCCTCAGATAGGAAGGGTATATACATACTACATACATATAGCCGCGCTCGCCCTCCTCTATTTTGTCTGTCTGTCTGACGCATAGCTGCTTTATCTTACTGTCTCTCTTTCACTCATATTACTCCAACTTACCTAGGGATATATATACTAATCAAACACACACACTCACACAACACACACACACTCACACAACACACACTCACACAACACACACACACACACACACATACAAACATGTCAACGTTAATTTTGTAACGTTTTTTAACATCAATTTGTATGCATTTGAAACTGGTATTAGACTTACATAGTACGTTTTCTTTTGAAATCAAGTGAACTGAACTGAATCTAAATTAAATTTGGATTAAAAACAAGAATCTGAGTAATTAAAATACAAAACAAAACACACACACAAGAGAAAAACAAATTGCCTTACAAACAAAATGTTAGTTAAACTTTAATTTTAGTTAAAAAGAATAATGGAATTTCATGGCATTTAGCTAAAAACTAAAACTAAAATGAAGAAAAGAAACCAAAACAAAAAATATTGATTAAACAAAATAGTCCAAGCCAAAAGCAATAAGCAAGTTAAAAAATACAATTCAAACTGCCTAAAATTATTGATATTTTAATCCCCAAAAATCTAAGAGATATCTACTAAATAGTCAAAACAAAAAAATAACTCCCCATGTGCCATACACCCCTCACACTCACACTCACACACACGCATACACACTCAGCTGAGAACAATAAGTAATAGCAATTTTTGACTACCAAAAACAAATTAGTTTAGTGAAAATTTTTTATTACCACAATTTGGAAAATAAGAAAACTAAAAACATAAAACTGTATTTCTACGGGCATTTTTGAAATGTTTCCACACGCGTCTGTGAATGAAAAACCGTTGTGATCGCTTTAAACTTTTATGTTAAAACAAAACTAGAACAAAGTCTCCAGAACCATACAAAACAAAACAAAGAAAAGAAAAGAAAAGAAACAAATCCAATTTATTATCTTGAAATAAGAAAGCAACAAAAAAATATATGGAAATCTCAATCTGAAAGAGCGAAACCGACAAAAAAAACCAAAAAAAAAAAAGAAACGAAAACACAAAACGAACCAGAAATATGATGAAAAAGTACCTAAAAGCAGCAACGGCACAAAAGTTCTGTAAAATTTAAATATCAACAAGAAGAAAAATTGAAAACAAAACAACAAAAACAAAGAAAAAAAAATAACCCTCACAAAAACCAAACTCAAAGCAAAATTCGGTGCACCGAAATTTACATGCATTTCACACTCACACACACACAATTTACTATGAATTAAGACATGAGCTTAAGTTTTCACCGTTTTTTTTTTTGTAATATTTAATTTTTGTATTATTATTTAGTAAGGATTTATTATTATGTTTGTATTTCAAAGCAAAGTCGTACTAAAAACCACCATTTAGAAGGATTAGTTGACTAGAAAATATAAGCTAGGATTGGATTTGCAGGCTCGAGTATTTCTTTATTTGTTGTAAAAACTTTCGCCTAAGCAGTTGTATCACCAGACTGTGCTATCATACCCAAATGTTCTGATATTATGATTTTTGTTGTCTTAGACTATTTTTGAAAGTAATTAAAAACTTTATTACCTTACCATTGCTTTTGTTGAGCTACTTCAAAAAGCATTACTTTATCACTTGTTCTCATGTGAGTAAACCAATTTGGTTTGCATTACTTTTCCTGAGTAATTATAAACTTCTTTACTATTTTTGATACAACACTTTTTTGCGGATCTAAAAATGTAGCAATCAATTCAAGATTGATTCACGAATGAAATTTGCAATCATTTCATGCAAAGAAATCAGGAAGATTTATATATTTTTGGGCTCTGTTACTAAAAATTGCATTACTTTACCTTTACTACCTTTACTTTTTACTTGTGTAGTTAAAACAGTTTTATCACTAAGATTTTGAAGTAACTAAAATGTTCATTAGTGTTTCATTTCTTTTTTTTTTGAGTTACTTAAAATTGTATTACTTTTCTGGAGGAATTACAAATTTCGTTGCGTTTACCATTACTTATTTTAAGCAACTACAACTGTAATTACTTTACCATTCCTTTTTGTGAGTTACTAAACAAGCATTGCTTTATTATAACTTGTTTTTGGTTAATTACATATAGGATTTTTAGATAATCAGGAATTTAATTACTTTTAATTTGAGTTACTGAAAATTGCATTACTTTTCTGAAGAAATTACGGATTTCATTACCTGACCATTACTTTTTCTTTAAGTAAACGTTGCCCATAGTTTTGTGGAGTTACTTAAAATTGCATTACTGAAGCATTACTTTGCTTTTCGAGTAGTTAGAAACTGTGTTACCATTATCAAAACAAGTTTTGAGTAATTAAATATTTAATTACCATTCAAATGCGTGACACAGAAGCATAGGGATAACACCTTTAACATTTAAGGGCCTTTCATCAGCACACAAATATGTCCAACGGGGCAGGGTTTGGTAAAAGCAAAGGGAAAGCCTCTTAAAATCTTTTCAAAAAGTATTTCTTAAGTATTATTCCTTTATAATTTGTATTTACTTTAAGCCTTAGTTTACTCACTTTGCACAGTGTCTCTGAAACGTCGTGAAGTGTATAAAAACACACACCACCCGATCATGCCTACACAATTTTGATTTACTACTCCTCCTCCTCTCTTCACACATCCCAAAAAAACCACACCAAAAACACAAAAAGAAGAAGCAAATACACACAAAAACTACTATAAATTGTT
This sequence comes from Lordiphosa fenestrarum, assembly GCA_035044985.1. Classification (NCBI taxonomy): domain Eukaryota; kingdom Metazoa; phylum Arthropoda; class Insecta; order Diptera; family Drosophilidae; genus Lordiphosa; species Lordiphosa fenestrarum. Next base: position 649,258 of record JAWNNO010000297.1, on the reverse strand, counting down.
GTTTGTTACAAGCAAATTTGCAAAATGAATAGGAAACAGAAACTTAAACTAAAAAATCCGTAGTGACAGCAAAAAAAAAAACATCATGTGATATCTATTTCAAAAATATATAAACGAAAAGCGAAAACTAAAAACCTACCACATAACCTAAAACGAGAAGATAGTTGAATTGGAAACGAAATGTCAATATGCCTTGGTTTTCCATTGAGTTGTTTAACAATTTTGGTTACCTTCCAAATTGGCGGAACAATATTATCGAAATGACAGCAATACGACTAAAGTGCGACAGCTACCCTAGTGTTAGATCGAGTTACGATTCTGTACTATTCCAAAATGGTTCTTTTTATAAACATATACACACATATGTATACATACTTCTTATACACTAAAATATACATACATATTATATATATGTAAGATCGAACGTTGAATAAATACTGCAAAAACGTTGGGAATTTGAGAAGCTGCCGCCGCCGTTGCCGCTGCCCTTGCAGATTCCTGGCGATACACCAAAAATTTTGTGTCTGTGTGCTTGTTGTCTACCGCTGTGGCTGGTTACTTGTTCTTGGTCACAATGCCCGCCGGACCGCACAGGTACAGCTGCTGCTCGTCGCGGTCGCGCAGCGGGTTGAAGCCCAGCTCGTCGGTGGGCACGCCGTACTGCTTCAGCTTGCACTCGTAGGTCTCGAGCAGATCGTCGTGTGCCTTGCGCGCCTTGGCCACCTCGTAGCGCAGCTCGATGATGGTCTGGTTCTTCTTGTCCACAATATCGCCCACACGCTCGTCGAGATTCGCCAGCTTGTCGGCGAAGTTCGGGGCACACGAGGCGATCGTCTCGTGCAGTATAATGCTGCGCTTCTCGTCCTCGCGCATCAAGGCCGCAATCTTGCGCTCCAGCAGCACATTCTTCAGGCCCGTCTTCTGCTGCAGCTCCACAATCACCTCGTTGAAGCGCTCCTTGAGGCCCTCGCGCTCGGCCACCAGCGAATCGTTGCGCAGTATCAGAGTCTCGGCCTCCCACGTCAAACCCTTGACCTTCTTCTCCAGACGCGTGTTGCGCGACTTCAGGCGACTCAGCTGCTGCTTATCCCGATCGTAAAACTCCAGTTTGCGCCGCATCTCGTTAAGCTGTATGTTGGCCTGCTCCAGGGGCTCCTTGAGGCGCCGGTTCTCGAGGCTGGTTTCGGCCGCGATGCGATCACTGCGTTCGGCTTGCTTGCGCAGATGCTCCAGCTGCTCCTTCATGCTGCCAATCAGGGCCAGATTGTTCAGAGTGATGTCATTGTAGTAGTTTTTCATATCATTAAACGCCAAATCGTGATGATCCTGCAGATCCTTGATCTGCTGATTCTTGCGCTCCTCCACCTCGAACATTTGGGTGTTATAGAAGAGCTCCAGTTTGGATTTCTGTTCCATCATTTTCTCCTCATGCAACATCTCATTATCCTTGCTCTCACGCTCGAAGGCCAGACGCTGTTCGCTGGTGGGAAAATGGGGCGAGAGGGACAGCAAGAGGGGTAAGGATTGATTCTGAGCTTAAGCTACGTGTGACCCTGGTGTTACGATTCTTCAGTCTGGCTCTCAAAGTGATCCATTTCGCCCCGAACAATTTCTGTCCCCTGCCAAATCATTGTCCAATTTGGGTGCGGAGATGGCAAACTGACAAACAGACAAACTGATATGCTGACAAACTGACAAAGAAGCAAAGTGAAATAGCAAACAAACTAGCAAACTGAAGAGCTGGCAAATTAATAAACTGACAAACTATCAAACAGACCACGGACAAACTGACAAATTAATTAGCTGACAAACTTGCAAACTGACAAACTGGAATACTGGCAAACTACCAAACAGACCACGGACAAACAGACAAATTAATTAGCTGACAAACTTGCAAACTGACAAACTGGAAAACTGGCAAACTATCAAACAGACTACTGGCAATTTATCTAATTTTTATACTCTGTACCGTAGGTACATAGAGTATTATAAGTTTGTGCAAAAGTATGTAACATCCAGAAGGAAGCATCTCCGACCCCATAAAGTATATATATTCTTGATCAGCATCAACAGCCGAGTCGATATAGCCATGTCCGTCTGTCCGTCTGTCCGTATGAACGCACAGATCTCAGAGATGGTAAGAGATAGAGGTTTGACGTGTATGGGACATATGCTTCTTATGTCTGCAGGCAGATCAAGTTTACTTTCAATTTTGGCCACGCCCCCTCCCGCCCCCGCAATTTAGAAAAAACGTCATATCTCCCACAGTTTTGAAGATAGATGGCTTGTTCCTTCTGGACATATTTAGTTATTAGAATAACTTATCGATCCGCCAAAGGAATGAAGAAGATCGGATGAACGGTTTTCGAGTTATGATCAAAAGACAAAATTTCTTGGTACAGAGTATGTTATAGTCGGGCTTGACCGACTTTCTTTCTTGTTTTTTATGAATCTGAATAAGTATTTAAGAACGATTTGTTCTGCAAATGAGCATCCAAAATTCTAAAACTAAGCAACTCTTAGAATATGCCAACTGCTTCCAGGGCCAATCTCTACCCATTTTCAGTACTCACAGCAGCTTCTCATTGAAGTGCGCCTCCATCTGCCGCAGTTGCATTTCACTCATCTCCATGCGTTCGCGTAGCAATCGACGCAACTGCCGCTTGTCCCTTTGCAATTCCTGCTCCTGCAGCACATGATGCTCCTGGGCTAGCTTCAGTTGCGTCATTGCTTCCGCACGCACTTCGCCCAGTTTGTTGTGGTTCTCGAATTGCAAGTGTTTCATCTGTTGCATCACATGCTTCGTATCGATATCGGCCAAGTCCTGTGTGGCCTCGATATCCTTGTCCTTCTGCTGCAACTCATACCGCGACTCGTCCAGCTGTTGGCGCGTTATCTCCCAGAAGGTGCGAATCTTGTCCCGCTCCAGTTGGAAGTAGTTGCGCTCCTCGCGCTCCCGATCCATCTCAGCCTTGAGGCGCAGCGCGAACGCCTCCAGCTGATCGCGCGTCATCGAGGAGGTGTCCACGCCATCGATAAGCACTGAAAAAGAAGACGCGGACGCACATTGAATTCACTTTTGTTATGGCAATTTAATGAGAGCCGGGCCCGGCATGTGTGTGTGTGTGCCGGCCAGCCATGTGGTAATTGTTTTCCGTAATTGGCCTCGGGGCCCGGCTGGTGCCCACGCCTGGACTGGCCAGGAATGGAAACAATTAAGTGCGTTAGAAGCGGGCAGAGTTTGTTCACTCGTGGAAATTAAGTGGACAGTTGTCCTCTTGTGCTTTTTTGCATTGTTTTTGTTTTGTTCCGGCAATTACAGTGCAAGTGCATTGGGGGCGGGGCAGGGCAGGGCAGGACGGCCCAGTGCAGCATTTCTTGCCCTGACACAGATTATCGTTATTTAGTAATTGTTTTGCTTGGAATGGCCGGGCAAGGAACCACCAGCCAAACCATTAATGTGCCCAAAAATTAATTGTCTGACAGGCGGCATGTGAAGGCACTTTAAGTGCCATTTAAACGGACAACATGTTTCAGTTCTATCATTTTGTTAGTGTTTTAAATAGATTTGTGTGATCTTTGGCTTACTTACCTGGCAGCTTTTTGCCCTTCTTGCCCTTTTTACCCTTCGGTGGCTGTAAGAAAATAACAAAAAGCAGAGATTAAACTGTTGGTTTCAAGTGAAAGGATGATGCTGTTTTAGTTTACAGGGAGGAACAAGGCTCACGAGCCACCGAAGTCCACTCCGCTTGCCCATAAATGACTCTCTACACAGAAAAAAAAGATCGCATTAGAATAGATATTCAAAATAAGCATAAGAACAATTCAATGTCATATCATTATACTCTGTACCGTAGGTATATAGAGTATTATAAGTTTGTGCAAAAGTATGTAACATCCAGAAGGAAGCATCTCCGACCTCATAAAGTATATATATTCTTGATCAGCATCAACAGCCGAGTCGATATAGCCATGTCCGTCTGTCCGTTTGTCTGTCTGTCCGTATGAACGCACAGATCTCAGAGATGGTAAGAGATAGAGGTTTGACGTGTATGGGACATATGCTTCTTATGTCTGCAGGCAGATCAAGTTTATTTTCAATTTTGGCCACGCCCCCTCCCGCCCCCGCAATTTAGAAACAAGTAAGGGCGCTGCAGTCGAGTTTCCCGACCACAAAATACCCTGTTCATTTATTTTCATTTATTTGTTTTTGAATTTTTGAAGATGTCATCCTAAATGTAGGCAATACTTTTCTAGTCCTGATCAACAACTGGGGGGCTGCTTTTATCAGCTCAACTGTTTCGCTTATAACTCCGGTGTTTTTGGTCCGATCTGATTGTACTTTTCAGAATAGATAGATATTGAGCCTAGCTTGATGTATACTAAACCACGAGGCTCTAGCTTGAAAATTGTGGATCTGACGGCTTTTTAAGTCTTGGATTTATAGAGGAGGTCTAGGTTTTTTGGGGATAAAAGGGGGACGGGGTGGAATTTTTCAAATCTGAAACAAACTTGATCTGCGTACAGCATAAATCTACCTTCGTGCAAAAGTTTGTGGCTCTATCTCTTATAGTCTCTGAGATCGACGCGTTCATACAGACAGACAGACGGACAGACGGACAGACGGACGGACGGACAGACGGTCAGACGGACAGACGGACATGGCTATATCGACTCGGCTGTTCATGCTGATCAAGAATATATATACTTTATGTGGTCGGAAATGTTTCCTTCTCCCTGTTACATACATTCGCACAACTTCATGATCCCCCTTTTCCCATTTTCAATGGGAACAGGGTATAAAAACGTCATATCTCCCACAGTTTTGAAGATAGATGGCTTGTTCCTTCTGGACATATTTAGTTATTAGAATAACTTATCGATCCGCCAAAGGAATGAAGAAGATCGGATGAACGGTTTTCGAGTTATGATCAAAAGACAAAATTTCTTGGTACAGAGTATGTTATAGTCGGGCTTGACCGACTTTCTTTCTTGTTTTTACTTTATAAAGCTCCAAAGGATCCAAAGGATAAGATCAAATTGATCTTATTTTGTCCCTGCCAAGATAGATCCAGTTGCTAAGCCAGGTGTCTATCGACTAAGGATGCCGGAAATAATATCAAAATGTACACAGAAAAGAAAAGATCCATTTGGGAAGGACATGTTGTAAATATCCTTTTAATCATCCAATGGAGCTCAAAAATCATCCCAAGAATGATCCTTATTCATGATTTTCTCGCAACTACGAGAAGTAAGGCAGTTCCGGTGCATCTGATGTTCGGTGGCTCGGGAATTCTTAAGTTTAAAAGGTTCGGTTCATGTTTTGATGCTACCCAGCAAACATTTTATCAACCTTTTGATCACATTCGAGTCTTTTTCTAGTCCTCGATCTGATTAAAATAGTCATAAATGCGCTCTTTTTCTGATCAGATACTATACTTTTGTCGGGAGAAAATGGTACCCTAGCCGCGACTCATCTTGAGGAGCCGATTTTAACCCGTTCTTCTGAACAGTTTTGACTCATTTTGGAGTAATTTTCGAGTCTTTTTCAGGAATATTTCAATAAATCACACTTTGAGCATAAGTACGACTCTTTTTCGAGTCTTCTTTTAATCGCTCATGATACTTATCCCCTTTTAATCATCAAAAGAGCTCAAAAAAGACTCATCAAGCTGATTTTTGTTAAAATGATCTTCCAAATGTTGGGTGGGTAGGTACCCAAAGAACCCCTACCAGGCTTGATACGTAGTCTGAAATCGTTTACAGCGAAAACAAACAAGTTTTTCGACCGATTGTTACCACAGCAGCTATACGCTATAGTAAGTTTTCAGATTTCAATCGAGTTTCGTAGATGGGGCGAAATTTAAACAAGTTGTCATTGAAAACTACAAACCTTTTTGCTCTACGACAACTCTTCTTAATTCTAAGGAGCTACAACTGTCCAGAGTGTGTCCGGAGTCCTGGCAGCTGCATTTTTACCTCTTTAAATCCTTTAACCAGGCTTAATTTGATTTCGCGCATTCGCGTACACTTCAAAAGAACAGAAGGAGTACCAGCAGGAAAACCAGGAGCAGGAGTAGGAGCAGGAGCAGCAGCAGCAACAAGGAGGACGACGACGACGACGCTTTAAATAATGTGATGGCGCGGCTTTCAAAACAATTTTGCAACAGCTGTTGGCTTATTGCATATTTTATGACTGCAAATTATTCAAAAATTTTCGAAGCCGCCCAGCGATGTGGCGACCGTGTCCCCCGCGTTGCTGTTGTTGTTGCGTGGCCGCGTGTAAAAATGTTGGGAAAGTATATACCAGATACGCGTTCATACATATATAATGGGGCCAAACAAATTATCGAAAATAGACAACAACAGCAACAACAGGCCCGAGCTGAGATTTCCCTTTCGAGGGTGGAGGCATTGCAACGGCACATTATATGCACCGATTTATATATAAGTATATATGAATATATGTATATATTTTGTATATGTCTGCTGCACAACAGCAACAGCCCGGCTTGGCATGAAAAATTGAATGCAGCAGGCAAAAAAAAAGTAATGCAACTCCAGGGGGTGGTCCTCGCCTTTTGTTGTTGGGAGCAACGTCGAGCCTTATCGCTATTCCGTTGTTGTTGTGTGTGTGTTTGTCTGATGATGACGATGATGAACTGCGATTTGTATGCTTACCATGTTGGTGGCTTCCTTCAGCAGCTGATTTGGAACTAAACCGAAGAGGTCAATGCGAGTGCACCGAGGTGAGGCTTATGGAAAGAAAACAAACGCGCGGTTGCCAGAGACTACGGTTTCAGGTTGCTTACACAACTGCCAGGCAACCAGAGTGTTAAGTTTTTTGTTATTTGGGAAACGTATATTTAGTTTGAATTATTCTAATGTGTTAAACTACCGAAAATAACAGCCAAAGACGCTTGGCATTCTACGATGATGCTGAATGTAATGAAACGAATTGATTTGGTAAATGGAATGGTTCCTGCTGGCGCCCCTCGATTCGCAAGCTGATGGTGTTGAACCATTTGACGCGGGGAAACAGAAAGCTGTTCAAAAAGGTCGTGTTTTAAGGGGGGAGAGTTTTTCTAACTAAGACTACTCTTGGTACCTTACTTTTCTATGACAGCTATACTATATAGATGTCCGATTTCGGACTTGGTGGAAACTTGGGGAAAGCATAGCAAACTTAGAAATACAGAGTTTGGAGGCGCTTTCATTGAAAACAAAAAAGTTGTTCTCACTACAACTAGTTTTTCGACCGATCCTTCGTACTGCAGCTATAAGCTATAGTCAACCGATTTTGACAAAACTTTGTGGAATCGTGGGAAGGCATACGAAACTAAGAAGTACAAAGTTTGGTGTCGTTTCCATGGGAAACAAAAAAGTTTTTCTCACTAAAAGTACTTTTCAGACTGTACTTTTCCATGGGAGCTATACCATATAGATGTCCGATTTCGACCAAACTTGGTGGAATCGTGGGAAGGCATACGAAACTAAGAAGTACAAAGTTTGGTGTCGTTTCCATGGGAAACAAAAAAGTTTTTCTCACTAAAAGTACTTTTCAGACTGTACTTTTCCATGGGAGCTATACCATATAGATGTCCGATTTCGACCAAACTTGGTGGAATAGTGGGAAGGCATACAAAACTAACAAATACAAAGTTTGGTGTCGTTTCCATTGAAAACAAAAAAGTTTTTCTTACTAAAACTAGTTTTTCGACCGATTGTTCCTATGACAGCTATATGCTATAGTCATCCGATTCAGCCGGTTCTGACAAATGTGCAGCGCGTTTGTATTAAAAGACTTCTTGCAAAGTTAGGTGCAGATAGCTTTCAAACTGACGAAGGAGATAGGCTACAAATCAACTTAGCTCGTCCTTTTTACTTTTGCCATGGGCAATTTCATATCACCAAAGAGTTACGAATGTAAACAGGCAGCAAATTGTTGGCTTTCCTTCCATGGAAGGTGCTGTGCAGCTTCCTGCATTTTTTTTGTCCACACTCGGAGATTCATAAATTGCGCAACGCTCGCCAAAAGCTGTGAGCAAATTGAAATAGAAACAGTTAAGGGGACACACGCAGATAGAATGAATGGCTGCCGTTGGTGACCCACGGAACCTGGCTAGGCCCCAAAACCCAGACCCACACCAGCACACACGCACACACGCACACACAGACAGCTATCCTTGCAGTCGTAGCTCAAAGTTAGTTGTGCACTGCTGCTGTCTGCAGCTTAAGTACGCAGATTCCCTCTGCTCCTCTGCTCCTGTGCTCCTGTGCAGCTGTGTGTTTGTGTGTTGGTTTGTTTGTTTGTCTGTTTGTTTGCTTGTTTCCTTGTGAATGTTGGACTTTAAATGTTTTTGCATTTTGCAGCCAAAAAGCGAACAGAGAGAGCCAAAACGTCTGCGTGGCTGTTGTTGACTAGTTAATTGGATGATTTCATATAAAATATGTATGTACATTATTATCATCAAGTTCAGATCTGCTGCAGTAGCTAAGTAAATAAGTTAGACAGCTCTAATTGGAAAGTGGGGGGCGGGGGCGATGCGGTTTGCGGAGAACTTGAAATTATAGCTGAACCTCGCACAGTTCTCTGCCTTTTCCAAAATTCACTCAAAATTTAAGTTTACTACAATTTTTTGCTCAACTTCCCCTCAAAAGGAAACTTTCTTGCACCTTGTTGAAAATTTCACGCCTTAATTAATGTCCCCCCCTCACCCAGTCGCCCGAAAAGTGCTCCCCCCCACCAACCCATTTTGCTGTATATTTTGGCTTGCCGGTTAAATGCTTTAATTGAAATTAATAACCGCACTGAGTTTTGGGCACTCAAGCGGTGGCCCAGAATTTTCAATTGTTTTCATTAAAAGTCAATTTTTGATAGCGCTTGGCAGATTCAACCCTTTGCCACTTCCCCCAGTTGTCTTGCCGGTCTTGCCCGCCGGCCCGAGGCGTAAACGATGCTTCTTGGTGTATAATTTTATTTTGGCAACCGGCTGTTGTTGGCCATGGCCATGGCCCATTGCGCATTTCAATGTAACGGCTGCAAAGGGTCACGCGCCATGCCTCTCTCATCGCGCACTGATTGAAAGCGAAAGTATTTAAAATATGATTAGGGAGGCGAAAGCACACAAAATCCAAGATTGGCGGCGGCATTGTGTCTGTCTGCCGAGGTGTGCGTGTCTTTAAGTTGGCGATTTAAGTGCAAGAACTACAGTAGTGTCACAGCTCGGGTGTAGATTTAAAGCAGCGGTGGGCAGTAAGTGAGAGGTCTGACAGCAGCTGCAGCAGGAAGAACCAAAGCTTATAAGCTAGGCTCGAGACGACAAGCCGGAACACACACACAATGAATTTAAAGCAGCGGTGGGCAAATAAATGTGAGTTTGGGAGCAGTCTACACTCAAAATTTTAGTAGAAATTCGCCATAAAATCAATTGTTTGTCTTAATTTAAGCAAAAATTCTTGTATTTAGACCGTTTGTTTCTTAAACTTAGAAAACAAACCCATTTAGTCAACTCAAACCCATGCTAAATCTGAGCCGAACCGAATCAAACCATTACCAAACCCCTAGCTCCTATGATAAGTCGAACTAAAAACTGAACCGGAGTGGTTTTAAGAATGAAGAACCAAACCAAAAACCACTAAGCCCAACATTTCGATTCGGTACAGCTTACTGACGAGTTTATAGACGTAAACTAATCTAATCTTGAGACAATGATGCTTGCAAATCTGGGAATATTCAACGATTCCCTCTATAAAAGTTTCATTTTTAAATTTAGATAAATTTCAATTCACTTATGGACCCCTTTAAAAGGGATGCCTCCTAAGCTTCTTAGGATGACTTGTCATCATTTGAAGACATCTGATTCCGTACATCTGCTGCATCAGAGTTCATTCTTAAGGAACAGAGTCGAATATAATCGGATTTGACCTTAAATACACATAATATAGTCTTCAGCTATGTATAAGGCAATAGGCAAAGTGGTTCACTTCAAAATCCAGCGAATCCCGACCCAATACTTCAGTTTAAATAATTCTAAAAAAACTGCATTTTGTTGAATTTCGAACTGTTTGTATATATTTGTATTTTGTACTGCTCATGTTTTCGCGCCAATATTTCAAGTTCTGAAGAACACATTCAAATGATCGCCAAAGTTATGCATAATTATCAAGTTGCCATCGGGTTCGCCATTCATCATCTTGATTATTGCCCAGCATCGTAAAACCGTCCCACCGAAATTTAAGGCCATCAGCATTTTAAATACGAAAAACATGGCAAAGGTGGCCAACACTGAGTCCTCGTCCTGTCCATAATGGACCACACGCACAACGCCCCTGACTATCATCTTGACACTGATCAGCCAGCACGCAACGAACACAAGCAAATAGGGCGCAATGAACACCAGGGACGACCCGCTCAGACGTATTCGATCCGCCGCACGAACCATGTATCGATGCTCCGTGTAGGCGCAGCGGCAAAAGCGATACAAAGTGAACAGGACCATTCCCACCATGAACAGCAAATATATCTCCACACTCAATTGAAAGGGAAACAGGGAGCGGTATGTGAGACCGAACTTCAACTGGCTGGACCACAATCGCTTCTCGTCACGCTCCAATAGATGTGGTGTCACGGCCGCTGCATGAAGCAATCCCCAGAGCTGGGACACAGTCCACAACACTTTTAAGGTCACCATTATGGGGGCGGTGAATCTGCCGTTGCGGTACACAACGGGCATTTTTCTAAGAAAAAAGAAGGTTTCTTGAACAAAATATGTGTTTTTTTAATAATTGTGAAAATTTACTCCTTTACTGTGGCTGTACTTTTATTGAACTAAAGTTGGTCCGTGTCGACAAGTGACATGTCGAGCGAGACATTTTTTGCAGGGGCAATGTGATGTTTGTTGTTAATAAAATTGAATAATCTGCCAGCGTTGTTGGTGCGATTGGTGGTCTAAATTATAGACCAAACTGAACATGTTTGACAGTGACATGTGAGCGGCTACAAAATTAACCTTTAATTAGAAAATATTTTTGTATTTAAATTGGTCCAGATGTTTGTAACGCATGGAAAGAAGCTTCTTCGACCACCTAAAGTATATATATTCTTGATCAGCGGGACGATCTGAATCGTTTTACCATTTCTCGTCTATTTCTAAGCTAACTTCTCCGCCAGTTTGAAAGGTATCTTTACCAAACTTTGCACATAATCTTTAAGTACAAATATGCTGCACATTTGTCGGAACCGGCTGGATCGGATGACTAAAGCATATAGCTGCAGTACGAATGATCGGTCGAAAAACAAGTTGTAGTGAGAAAAACTTTTTTGTATTTAAGGGAAACGCTTTCAAACTTTGCATTTCTTAGTTTGCTAAGCTTTTCCATGATTTTGCTAAGTTTGGTCGAAATCGGACATCTATTTGGTATAGCTGTCATAGAAAAGTAGAGCCTGTAAACTAGTTATAGTGAGAAAAACTTTTTTGTTTCTAATGGAAATGTTCCCAAAATTGGCATACGTTTATATGATATGCTTTCACAAAATTCTACAAAGTTTTGTCAAAATCGGTTGACTATAGCATATAGCTGCAGTACGAATGATCGGTCGAAAAACTAGTTATAGTGAGAAAAACTTGTTTGTTTTAAACGGAATCGACTCCGAGTCGACGTTGAACAAATATTTACTTTGGTAAGAGCATTCCAAAGTCCATTAAATTGTTTTCCACTCCAAAGAAGTTCCATAATTTGTGGTTTTTTTTTAAACAAAGTTTCATGCCATAAAGATGATGATGATGCCTGATGACCAACAAAAAACGCTACAAATGAAGTGACTTAGTTGGCTTGGGACATTTATATATAGATATATATATATATACATTTGGCTTTTATTCTAGTTGGCCCTACTCAAGTATTTTGGGTGTCGGGGCACAACCCGTGCTCATTGCGGTTGCAGAAGTTATTTGCTGTGTTATTTTCACAACAACTTCCGCTTGGCTCAGAAGTCGGATATCCGCCAGTGCTTGGGAGTTAAATTTTGTGCAACTGCTTGGACGATGGTAGCGACAAATGCAGATATGTGGAGCACACCCCATTCCCCCCCCACCCTCTGAATTTAACCAAGTGTTTAATATTAATAAATATATTTTCCCTTTATTTGTAGAATTTGTGTTGTGTTGTGTCTGTGTGTGTGTGTGTGTGTGTGTATTTATATATATTTGCTGGTATATATAAGATATATATATTTTATATATATTTTTATTCAGTTTATATATATATTTTTGTATAAGTAATTTCCATTTAATATGATTTAAGTTTTCATTTATGAACTTAAACATAATTATATAAGTTAATGTTCATTATTATTATTTTGTTTGTTGTCTATATACAGGGGGTTGCTTAGGCTATATACTTATGATAATGTGTTCTTAACATTTCGTATAAATGAACTATTAAATCAAAAAACACCAAAAGTTCCCTTACGTATATACAAAAGTTTTGAATGCCTAAGAAAATGCGTGTTTTTGATGTCTGTTTTTAGTTGTTTTTTGGCTTCGTTAAGAACTAAACAACAACATATGCGCTTAGTTTTATTGTTAAATTAAGGGTATTCAGTTGTGGGAATTATTTGCCCTAAAACTTCCAAACTATACGACTTTCGTTCAATCTTTTATTGATGTTCAAATGTTGCGCCTGCTTTTGGGTAGTCAAATCGACGAACGATGATCGTTCTGGGTTATACCGGCCATGGGCACTTAGTGGCCCGTAAAGCTCTTGCAGGTTAAGATGAAAGTAAGTGCATTTCGTTGTTGCGGCTCACTTAATATGTTTTAATGGTGTTTTTCCTAAATGTTTTATAAATGTGTTCTGCTAAAAACATACTTAAAACCACAAAAGCATACCCTCATTGTATTTTTAACCAGCTTAACACCTCAAAGTATGCAATGTATAAATTAATTTCATTTTATACCTTCAATTGGTATAACAAGCTGAGTCAGTGCATGAATAACTGTTGCTGACTATCAAGTTTCGTAGGTTCGAATAGGTTTTTGATTAACAGCAAAATAATGTGGCATACTTTGAGGGGCGTACTACTTGATAAAGTGTACTAGATGTATATAGAGAAATTATGCATATTATGCAGTTGTTCGAGCCACGTTCGACGTGAATAAGCCGCTTTTCAGTGCGAAACAGTTGCCGAATGTAATTTTCTTAGTGTAATTCAAATATTGTTACATATTTTAATAGATCTATGGAACCAACATACATCTATTGACTTTTGTCGCCAAAGATAGAAAACCACTACCTCAGCTCTCTGACTCACAGAAGCGTGTGGAAAAATCATTCAACTTTAGTTTTTTGGCAAAAAAATCCAACTCAGAAGTCCCTTACGAATGTAAGAAGAATATTATATTTTCTTTATGTTTCTAGAGTTAAGACTGTCACTTGCTGGCTGTGGAAATAATCTTTAACAAAGACTTATTATACGAATCTTTGAATTTCTAGGCAATCATCGAGTTAAGTCTAAGTTAAAAAGGATTTCGAAATATCACACAATTTTGAACCTTGTTTAGAAGATGAAACAAATTTTATTTGGGTAAACTTCCTCGAACCTTAGATTTTCAAACATTAAGCATTGGACATAGGAGCTTACCTGATTTCACCTTTATAAGTCAACGGTCTTGTCAAGTGCAAGGTCACGCGAGTGCTCAAAAGTCGTCTGCGCTAAGATGAAGGCGAGAATGCAGACAAGAAAATGGTATAGTTCAAGAAGTGTTTACTGAATCACTTGCTTAGTGCTAGACTGTTACTTGACGCACCGTCACGCGAGTGCTCGATAGTCGTCTGCACTAAGATGTCGACTTACACACAAGAAAGTGTAGAGTTGAATCAGAAAGTTAGCAGACTATCAGACCCGAACAACTGGCAAAAGTATACTATTTCTCCATTTCTGTATGCAATCCTAACCAAAATGTTGCGCTACCTTGTTTGTTTTTAATGTTAATCTTAGTTTTGTTTCCTTTTCTTTTGTATTCTCGTTCTTTACCTCCTGTTCGCTAATAATGGCACATAATATTATTGTTTTGTAACTCTTTTTGAAGGTTATTTCTCATAGTTTTCTATGTGTGTATATATATATATAGTTATATGCGTGTAAGTAATACAAATCTGAAGCAATATGCAATTAGTATGTATGTATTATGTCTGTATGTATATGAAACAACCTCTTTTTCATTTTTTTTCTGTTAATTTCTTTTTTTACAATTTTCTATCATAAGTTTACACATTGAATATGCGTGTGTGTGTGTGTGTGTGTGTGTGTGTGTGTGTGTGAGTGTTTTATATTTTGTTGTTATTTCTTTATACATTGCACATCAACAGAATACAATTAGATGTCTATTATGATGGGGCCGAAGCGACAAAGAAATTCTTAATTAAAAATGTCCAAGTAAATAAACAGACTTCAGGGACAACTGTTGCTGCAGTCGGAGAATGAAATTTCAATTAAATCAATTCAAAAGGGTGTGCGTGTGTGTTGAAAGGTTGTCAACACGATTGACAATTAAGATTTGCAACATTTTTCTGCTTGAAGTAAATTGAATTTACAATTTTTGGCCTTGTTATCTTTTGTATTTATTTAATTTAAGATTTTATTTTGTTTGCCGAGAAAAGATTAGTCTCTGCCTTCAAGCGGCAGATGTTGCTCACACACACACTCATTTTGAGTACGAGGGCTGCTTTCTACACAAATCCTTAGGCCTGCATTTGACTGTTCTGAGCCACTTTTGAGCTGAAATTCTTTAGAAATTTAAACCGCAGCCCACGTACATATGCAAGCCAGCTCATTTCATTATTAAATCAAAAAAGTTGAGTAAATTTTAACAAAATGCCAGCCTGAAGAAGCCGAGCCCCCGCCCCCCGCCCCCCTTTTGGAGTGGCTTGGAGAAGTGTGTAACAATTCAACTTGATTGCCATTTGTTTTAGCGAGTGCTGCCGCTGCTGCTGCTGCTCTTCTTCTGTTTTGTACATGCGGCAAATGTTTTGCGGCCAACTGGCCGGGTCCTATCCCCACCACCCCCTCCCACGCCAGCCATTCACCCTCCCACGGTGCCAGTGCCACTGCCAGTAAGCGGTGTATTCAATTAAACTTCCGTCAAACATGAAGACTGGCGTTTGGTCCTGCTGCTGCTGCTCTTGCCACTGCCTTTAGGTTATAAAATAAACATGTTGCCACACACAAAATTTAAATAGATACAAGTTTTGTTGCGAGTGCATAACACAATAAACCGCAGTAAAAAAAATTCCAGAAAAAAAAAATATATATAGATAAAAATGCTAAGAAAAAGAAAAATGTGTTGAGCTACACTTTGTGGGAGATGCCCTGTTGTTTAATTTATATTTTGGTCTCAAACCTCAAATAGTTAAGGCCAAGTTTGAGCAGCTTTTTCATGGTTAGTTGCTTGAAAGCTGGCGCCAATAGCTGGTGAAGATGAACGGGTCAGCAAATAACCCCAGGCGGTGTCGAACTCAAGACCTCCACCCGCTGCAACACAACCGCCCCTGGCTTCATTTGCAGTCCTTGAATATGCCAAAGGGTTTTAATTTAAAGCATCACAATTCTGTCTGGTGTAAAGGATTTCTTAGACGAATTCTGCAGATATTTCTGGAAAAATTACACGTTTCTGCGAATGTACAAGATCAAGTAAATGTTTCTAGCTTGAAAAACTGCATTATTTAAGAGACGACGGATTAAAAAACGAGAAAGCTAAGCTAACTTCGTCTGCAAGTGCTTTTTTTCCCATTTTCCGACCGATCGTTTTTATGGGAGCTATATGATATAGTCATCCGATTTGGACAAAAACTTGTAGAATTTTGTAAAAGCATGAGAAACAATCAAATACAAAATTGCAGGATGCCACCATTAAAAACAAAAAAGTTTTTCTAACTAAGACTCATTTTCAGACCTATCTTTTGTATGGCAGCTATATATTATAGTTGTCCGATTTTGATAAAACTTGGTAGAATTATAAAAAAAAAACTAACAAAACCTACGATTACAAAGTTTGGAGTTGTTTCCATTTAAAAGAAAAAAGTTTTTCATACTAAAACTAGTTTTCCGACCGATTGTTCCTATTGGAGCTATGAGATATAGTCATCCGATCCGGTCGGTTCCGACATATTAGTAGTGTGCAGCAAAAAGAAGACTCTGTGCAAAATTTCAGCTCGATAGCTTTAAAACTGAGAGACAAGTTCGCTTAGAAACAGACAAACAGATGGATAGACGGATGGACAAAGCTCAATCGACTCAGCTCGTCACCCTGATCAAGAATATATATATAGTTTATGGTGTCGGAAATGAATATTTCTATGCGTTGCAAACTTCTGGGCAAAATTATAATACCCTTTGCAAGGGTATAACAAGAAAGAAAGTCGGTCAAGCCCGACTATAACATACTCTGTACCAAGAAACAGTCTTTTGATCATAACTCGAAAACCGTTCATCCGATTTTCTCCATTCCTTTGCCGGATCGATAAGTTATATTGATAACTAAATATGTCCAGAAGAAACAAGCCATCTATCTTCAAAACTGTGGGAGATACAACGTTTTTTCTAAATTGCGGTGGCGGGATGGGGCGTGGCCAAAATAGAAAATAAACTTGATCTGCCTGCAGACATAAGAAGCATATGTCCCATACATGTCAAACCTCTATCTCTTACCATCTCTGAGATCTGTGCGTTCATACGGACAGACAGATGGACAGACGGACATGACTCGGCTGTTGATGCTGATCAAGAATATATATACTTTATAGGGTCGGAGATGCTTCTTTCTGGATGTTACATACTTTTGCACAAACGTATAATACTCTATGTACCTACGATACAGAGTATAAAAAGCAAGGAACAAGGCGGAGCACTTAAGCAGGAAAGGGTATTACCAAACAGGTCAGGCTCTGGCCTCAAAAAGAGTCATAAAATTGTTGAAATTAAAATACAATTTAAAAGCACCAAAATAGAGCAATTAAGCGGTTCTTTCTTACAAGACAACGGAGCAGAAATACACAAAAGATTACAAGCAGCAGACCCAGTCACAAGTGTGTGTGTGGGCGGGGCGGGGATGGGGCTGGGGCTGAATCATAAGCACTTACACCACAATTGTATGTGCGAAGAAACAACAGTATGACACACATGCGTCAACACAACAAAGATAACAGCGAAAGGACGCGGGCTTACAAGCAGCAAAGTGGCAACAGCAGCAGCAGCAGCAGGAGCAGCAGCCGAGTAACAACAATAAAAGTGTTGCCCGGACGTTTTGTACTAGTATGTAGTTCACTCTGCTTCGTGGTGAGACAGGGTGTGGGGGGGGCGGATGTATGTAATTTGAAACACTTGTGTCAACTCCCTGCCTTTGCTTTGGCTGCGGTTGTCAGCCTCTCGTCTGATTATCATCATCAGTGGCTGCTTTTGGCGGTTTTGTATATGAACTTGCTGCTCGCACTCCCTGCCTGTAAGTAAGTTGTTGTCATCGGTTCGGCGTACAATGAAATTCACTTTGCCAAACAGTTTTTATTTCATTAAAAACTGACTCAGTAGTGGGTGGTTGGGTGTGTGTGTAATTCATCACATGGCCACAGCTTACAAGACAACAGCAGCAGCAGACGGTGCAGTTTCTTAAGAAAAAGTTTTTAACCTTTTTGCATATGCATTCCGCATCTGACTGAAAGTTTTTCAATGGCTCCTGCTGCTGTTGCTGCTGCTGCTGCTGATGAAAAGCGTATCGAGTTGTACTTAAATATATATGTGTGTATATACATCTATATACACCAGTTTGTACGCTGTCTAATTTGCATATACAAACAAAAAAAAAACAAAAAATTATGAGAATTTATTTTGTTCATTTTTTGATAAGAAAAAGTTGAATTTCATTTTGTACCAGAACCTTAGTCAAATTTTTGCCTGTCAATCAACGTTAGGGGCAGCAAACACGGAGCATACAAATTGCTGTGTGCAAAACAAGTCGAAGCTATGCTTACCCTGGGGCCATCTGTGAATGGTCATCAATGAACAGCTAAGACTTGGGTGCACTAAAATTGGTTCCTGAAAAGCCCTTTTCAACGGATGGATTGACCAGCAGTCGTTGTTTAATTTGTATCTAGCTGATCTAATGGGTTGGTAAAGTTGCAGTCAAACTTCTATATGGCGCATCTCAAGCGGGCAGAAGTAAACTTCTTTATATCAAAAATTCGTAAAATAGAATTGTTTTAATATTGAAATTTTTGGATATTATTTAGCTCTAACGAAAACTTTGTTGTACCGAAGTTCTTAATGGAGAAGTTGGACTGGGTATTTTAAAATTGTGCGTATGTTTGTAACGCATAGAAGGAAGCATATCCGACCGCATAAAGTATATATATTCTTGATCAGCAGGACGAGCTGAATCGATTTACCATCTCCCGTCTGTTTCTAAGCTAACTCCTCCATCAGTTTGAAAGTTATCTTTAGCAAACTTTGCACGTAGTTTTTAAGTACAAATATGCTGCATATTTGTCGGAACCGGCTGGATCGGTTGACTATAGCATATCATAGGTACGATCGGTCGAAAAACTAGTCTTAGTGAAAAAAACTTTTTTGTTTGTAATGGAGTCGCCTCCAAACTTTGTATTTCTTAGTTTGATATGCTTTTCCATGATTATGCCAAGTTTGGTCGAAATCGCACATCTATATAGTATGGCTGCCATAGAAAAGTAGAGTCTGAAAAGTTGTTTTAGTGAGAAAAACTTTTTTGTTTTCAATGGAAACGCCTCCAGTCTTTGTATTTCTTAGTTTACTATGCTTTTCCATGATTATGCCAAGTTTGGTCGAAATCGCACATCTATATAGTATAGCTGTCATACAAAAGTGGAGTCTAAAAAGTAGTCTTAGTTAGAAAATTTATTTATTTAAAATACTTTCACACAATTCCACAAAGTTTTGTCCAAAACGGTTGACTATAGCATATAGCTGTCATAGGAACGATCGGTTCAAAAACTAGTTTTAGTGAGAAAAACTTTTTTGTTTTCCATGGAAACGCCTCCAAACCTTGTATTTCTTAGTTAACTATGCTCTTCCATGATTTCACTTAGTTTGGTTGAAATCGGACATCTATATAGTATAGCTGCCAAAAGTAGTGTCTGAAAAGTAGTAGCCATTCCAAAGTGGTTTGAAAAAGAGATTCACAGCCTAAACTCAATGACTGTTTAAACTAGAACCTAGAACTTTGTCATGTGCAAGTCAGAACCGTGGCCAAACCAGTGGTTAAAAATTTGTTAAAAACTGTTTCAAAAGTGGTTCAGTCTCTCCGAGCCACCATTCTGATACAGTTCAACTGTGGCAAGCTGTTTAAATTTGTAGAGCTTGGCCAAACAAAACTAAAACAAGGACTTGTTTTTGCTGGTGTGGCACATCCCTTTCCTGGGGCCAGGGTATTAAAATAATAAAAAAAAAGGGGACAGAAATCAAATTCCTTATTTGACTTCTTTTTTTGCTCAAATCAAAACTTTTCTTTCAGCTGTTGGTTGGTGTTTCTTTGGCTCTCATATTAATTGACCTTTGACGAGGGGGCGGGGCGGAAAAGTTGTGAAAGGTATAAATCGGTTTGGGAAATTGGTTTTTCTGTGTTTTTTTGGGCTAGGCATTTGCTTTAATGAGTCAAAATTAATTGATGGAAGCAAAGAAAAGTCCGGGCACCTTCTATAGATACAGATTACTTACGTTTGTTATTTAACATTTAACATTGGCTACTACAACTTATGGGCGTGTGTGTGTGTGGGTGTGTGTGTGAGTTATGCTATGGCCATTGGGTATTATAACAGCCAGAGTAAGCCGGACACGGCCGACAAACCCATTAAGAACGGCTGTCGACGATGCCGCCACCATCGAATCGTTGCTCCGCCGGAGCTCATTTCGTTGTTGTCCAGGCCGCGCACTTCCGTGCCATAATAGGGTGGCTTACGGGTGCCCGTCGAGGATGGAGTCAACTCGTTGCCGCTGCTCCCGTGCGTTTGCTGCTGCTGGTTGTGGTGGTGATGATGATGATGCTGCTGATGCTGATTGCCGTTGCCACCTCCTCCGCCACCGCCCGGCTTATGTGTGGGCGGTTTATTGCCGCTGGTATAGTAAACGTGAGGCGATAACGGCGGCAGTCCACCGAATCCATCGCCATCCTCAAAGTCCTCCGACGAACCGTACTGCAGTTCCTCATCGTCGCCCGGCTGGTAGGTGACTTTGACTTGTTGTTTCAGTTTTAAAATGTCATTGGCATCCGCATCGTTGGTGCCACCAGCGGCGCCGCCTGTTCCCGCGCTGCCCTTGCCATTTGCTGGATTTTTACGATTGGGACCGGGGATTTCTGTGAACAAGAAGCCAGCATACCCCAGCATACCGTACAGCCAGACTGGGAGCAAAGACCGGGGCACCACTACTTACCGTATAATCGTATGCTGCTGTCCACTTCGCCCAGCGAGTTCTTGGCTATGCAACGATAGGAGCCCACATCATCCTTCTGGAATTTGCGCACGATCATTGTCATTTTGGTCTCATACATGGACTGCGATCCCTCCTGGACATGGTATTTCAGCGAGGAGACAATCATTTCACCTGAAGAGAAAGCAAACCGGAATTATTTTAATTTTTCCCCAACTTTTCGAATGCCAAGTAGGCCGTTGCCTTCGAGTCTGGGTCTGGGAGTGTAGCACATTTCAGCTTCAGTTCATTTATATTTTGCTACCAAACGGATCGTAACGTGTTTAGTTTCTCCAAAAATAAAAATAAAATAAAATATATATACAGATATATATATAGAAATCAACATAAACGAAAGTTGTTCGATCGGAAAGACCTTTTGGTGTACAAAATATACAAAGAATCTAAATTTTCTACTTAATTTTGGACGAGGAAAAATCTGCAATTTTCATTACGATTTTGGGTGAGTTAATTTAAGCAATTAAAGCTGGCGGAGGTCCTGGTGAGTAGTGCGTGCGTGTGTGTGTGTGTGTGTGTGTGTGTGTGTGCCTGCGCATAATGCAGTTTGATGAACCCAACCACCCTGACCATGTCACATGCTTGGCCTTACGGCGGGCTTGGGCCATGCTACGTCTGTGTGTGTGTGTGATGTTCATGTTTAGGGCTCAGTCAATATATTTGTTGCTTAATGATTGTGAAAGGCAAGGATAAACAGCACCGGGCGCCAGTCAGTAGGTGATACATCGCAGAAAGGCAGCTTAGTGTAAAGGATTAAGTCCGGAACTGCGGTACATTGGAAACATATTCAACATTTACTGTGGCAGAATTTGGCATTTTCCAATTGAATGGAAATTATGTTAGATTAAATGCCAGACAGCAATCCCCATCGTTGCTTATGTCAACAACAACAGATATCATCATCCAGCCTTGTACTTTGTGGAAGCTTGGAGGTCTCTGCTTAAGTTTGCAAATTTTTATTTCTAGCATTGGGTCCATTCTGCATTACATGAGGGGATGCTGTAGGTCAGTTTTTACTTGTTGAAGGTGTGTAGGTACATTCCTCCAAATGGAGAGAGCACCGAAAAATGTGCTTGTGTTGGTGAGCAGTCGATTGACATGCTTTGCCCATGCTTACCGACTCGGCCAATCATAAGTTCGCATTCATTCGTCACTCGTGACTTTGGCTATGCTTCAGTTACAGAAGATTGTGGGCAGAAGCTTTCACCTGAAAGCTTTTGCAGGGCAGCCTTACTTACTAAGTGTTAAGGTGCTGCCCATCGCTGTTCCAGCCAGTGCTGCCCATCATAAATGTTTGTTTTCGCTATAGCTCGGCTATCGCGCATCCGATCGTCAACATTCCTTCGGCAAATTGATAAATAATACTGATAGCTAAATATGTGCAAAAGGAACGCACCTTCTAACTACAAAACTGTGGGAGCTAAAACGTTTTTCTTAAATTACGGGGGCGGAAGGGGGCGTGGCGAAAATAAAAAATAAACGTTATCTGCCTGCAAGTATAAGAAATATTTGTCCCCTGCAAGTCAAGCCTCCATCTCTTAGCATTTCTGAGATATGTGACCGTGTCACGTTGTGGCACGATAGGGCACGATGTGAACATGTGTAAACATCCGTGAGGCGTGAGTTTTTGGTGAGTGATTAAAGATTGAACCTGGTGCGTGCAGTATTCACGAAATTTTCAGTAACCATCATGTATCATGCATCACATTCTTCTCAACGTGGCACTGGTGGATAAGTGTGACACCGGTGCATTCAACGTTGCTCGATTAGGATAAGAAGAAAATTGCTTAAAGCAGCTGCAATTGAATGCCCAAATATGCTGCTTTGTATTTTGGTCAGTTTTTCCGGTTAGTACAAGAATATTCGTGAATTGCTCGTGAAGTGACGGAAAACTCGCTTACATGCCCAGCTCCAATAGCTACCTTAGGGAAGTTTAAATGGAAAACTAGTCTTAGGACTGCTTTCTCAGCTGCTACATAGTTGCCAGGTGTCAGATAAGCTTACGATTCTACACTGTTACTTGTGGGTTTATGTAGAAGACCGGAAGTTGAATCAAAGTGCACCTAATTCTCAGCGCAGCAGCTAAAATGCAAAGCCTTTTTGTTGTCGTATGTAGATTTATTTTTAGTTTATGGCATTTAAAAGTTTCAACGAGACGTGCCCAACTGACAACTGACTAATGACGACCGGCTCCAGGCCTGGTCTATGAAATGTTGAAGTAATGATGCGTTGGGGCTGGACACCGGCTGCAGAGAGACAGACGACACACACGCGCATACACACACACACACAGGGGGACTTACCCGTGTCCTTAATCCAGTAGTTAATTGATTTGGGCGAGGCCTCAACGTGACACTCGATTTGAACATCAGTGCCAAGTGGTGCACCGACTAATTGATTCGGCACTTGGATAACTGGATGAACTGTAAAGAAAAAGGGAGAGATGTTTGGATATGCATTTCAATTGAACTCTTTCCATATTTTGTTGTGTTTTTGCAGCCAAACCTGTTTCATCATCATCATGCTGCTAAGTTATACCAAACATATTGCCAATCTGGCCCAACAACAATTGACCCTCTACTCGGGCGGAATCTCGCCTGGACTGCGTCCATCGCGCAACACTTTGATCTGTGTGGGAGCCACTGCCGCGGCCTGTGTGGCCTTGGGTGCTGCTGTCAAGGCCTTGCGTCGCCGTGGCATTAACGATGCTGCCCCATCGACTCCCGATGTTAACATAAAGATGTCCAAGATAGAGGAGACTGCTGAACCGATCACTGACTGTGAGTCTGAGCTGGATAAGGATGTGGCCAAGGCTAAGATCACTGCTACCGTTAATGGGCGTAAGTTGAACCGAAGGTGTAGGCGTGATCTGTCTCTAATATATGCTCCTTAGGCATGCAACCGGCTTTCTATAAGCCAGCTCAGCCGCCTGTTGCCAAGGCCTAAGCCTGAGCCTGTCGGCCGTTGATTAAAGCTTAGTTGCTCTGGTTGATTAAGCGCCGCTGAATTAATGTCCAAATTTGATAATCTTTTACAATTTTACATGCATATATATATTACATATATATTTTGTACTCCTCCCTGTCGATGGAGGCCATACTGCCCGCTCAAGACCCACTCACAACTTCCGGAACTCTGGCTTGAAAGTAGTGCGCTTAATCAAACGTTATCCCCGTTCATTTGATTCATATTTATTTTATTTCTTTTGGTCGAATCACTTCACATATTAAATTGTTCAATGTTTAAATAAATGTCCAGAGCATAAGGCTTAACATATAAGTGCCGCATTTCGTGGTCCTTCGAGCCGGATCTAGGAAACGAACTTCCATGCCCAGTCGAGTCGACGAGCAAGGACGTCTATTGCTCCGAGTTTCTGCCAAATCCATGGCAGATGGCAGATTAAATGGTTCAACTGGACGCCCTTCTGTGCTCACAGATTCCCCCACACACACACACACACACTCATAAGTTGGGGCTAGCGTTGGTGACTTGGTGTGTTCTACTGCTTGTTGTCGTTTCGGTTACGACATAGGTCAGCGGTGTTCAGACGGACTTCTAATTTTCTAATGGCCACCGCACTGATACGGCACGATGCTTCCGACAAGCGCTCGCAACACGATATCTGATGTCTCTTTGAAGTGTCTGAGATACTTGGGCCTAATTGAAAGTTCCGATAAGAATACCAGGAAGAGTATATAAGCCGCGCGTCGAAAGAAAATGGTACAGTGGAGCAGCAAACACTTCGAGTAGTAAAAGTCAACAGCGAAGGACTATCTAGAACCATGAGAGTTTGTAAGTTTTGTGTGCCGGCAGTGATCGGGCCCAAGTTTAACCCTCCTTGAATTGCAGACAACTTGATCTTGCTCACACTTGTGATTGCATTGTCATCCTTTGCGGACACCAGCGAGGCTCTCCACAAGCCTGACTGCACGGAGCAGATCAATGGTCTCTCCTTCGCGGATCCTGTCAGCTGCTCCAGCTTCTATGTGTGCTTGCGTGGGCGAGCTCTGAGGAGAGAGTGTTTCCATGGACTCGCTTTCGATCCTAGGACGCAAACTTGCAATTTACCCAGCCTGGTGGACTGCTTTAATGGTGACCGCAGTGGCGCCGTTTTATTAGGACACGGACAGGAAATCAGCGCAGACATCAGTCACTCCGCGGGTCCAGGCGGCAAAGCTCCATGCAACACCCAAACCAAACCGCCATGTGATAAGTCTACAACTCCAACACCACCGTCTCCTCCGACCAAAACACCCTGCAAGGATGTAACTACGGAAACGCCCACAACAACTTGTTCAACGACAACGACAACTTGTTCGACGACAACGACAACTTGTTCCACGACAACGACAACTTGTTCCACGACAACGACAACTTGTTCCACGACAACGACAACTTGTTCCACGACAACGACAACTTGTTCCACGACAACAACAACTTGTTCCACGACAACAACAACTTGTTCCACGACTACAACAACTTGTTCTACGACAACAACTTGTTCTACGACAACATCAACGTGCTCCACGACAACAACAACTTGTTCCACGACTACAACAACTTGTTCCACGACAACAACAACTTGTTCCACGACAACAACAACGTGCTCCACGACAACAACAACTTGTTCCACGACAACAACTACGTGCTCCACGACAACAACAACTTGTTCCACGACAACAACTACGTGCTCCACGACAACAACAACTTGTTCCACGACTACAACAACTTGTTCTACGACTACAACAACGTGCTCCACGACTACAACAACTTGTTCTACGACAACAACTACGTGCTCCACGACAACAACAACTTGTTCCACGACTACAACAACTTGTTCCACGACTACAACAACTTGTTCTACGACTACAACAACGTGCTCCACGACTACAACAACTTGTTCTACGACAACAACTCCGTGCTCCACGACAACAACAACTTGTTCCACGACTACAACAACTTGTTCCACGACTACAACAACTTGTTCTACGACTACAACAACGTGCTCCACGACTACAACAACTTGTTCTACGACAACAACTACGTGCTCCACGACAACAACAACTAGTTCCACGACTACAACAACTTGTTCCACGACAACAACAACTTGTTCCACGACAACGACAACTTGTTCTACGACAACAACAACTTGTTCCACGACAACAACAACTTGTTCTACGACAACAACAACTTGTTCCACGACAACAACAACTTGCTCCACGACAACAACAACTTGTTCCACGACTACAACAACTTGTTCCACGACTACAACAACTTGTTCCACGACTACAACAACTTGTTCCACGACTACAACAACTTGTTCCACGACTACAACAACTTGTTCCACGACAACAACGACGTGCTCCACGACTACAACAACGTGCTCCACAACAAAACAGCCATGTACTGCGACAACAGCACCTCCATGCTCGAGGACAACCACCTGCTCTACCACGACAGAAATACCATGCAGCACAACCCCAACACCGTGCACCACAACAGAAATACCATGCAGCACAACCCCAATCCCCTGCACCACGACCCCAATCCCCTGCACCACAACAGAAATACCATGCAGCACCACCCCAATCCCCGACACCACAGTCGCTGTGATACCCGACAAAGAGATTGAGCTGGTTAATGTTTTGATGTCCCTGCGTGATTGCCGTGGCATGGATGATGGCACATTGTTTACGAACGGCAAGCACTGTCGTCGCTTCTACATTTGTCGCAACAACCGCGCCAAGCGCCAGATATGCCCAGCCGGTCAGTGGTTCGATCGTGAGCTGAAATCTTGCCGCGCTCGTCGCGAGGTCACCAATTGTCTGGCCGGCCGAAACTGAGAGGGACGGAAATACTGTGCAACTGCTGATGCTACCGTGTCACGACCCGAATGAATTTTATTAACGGATATGATTTGACCAATACGCCACTTTTTTTTTTGATTCTAAGATAAACTACCTATTCCGCATTTAAATGTAATAAAACTTCATTTACAAAAACGTAGCCGGCAAACTCACGGAATTGTATCCTGAGGGGGAGGGACACACACCTGTGCTCTCTACTCGGGGAAGACTCGCTACAGCTGAATCTGTATGCCTCTTCAAGTTGGGGCGCACTTGAAGGCCAATTGAGTGTGGCATAATTTTTCGTTGAGCGCTCATCAAAATGCAATGCAGGCGACGTGGGGACACAATGCCAGGATCCGACGAGTATTTATTGTCACTTAGGCCGGGGAGAGGTTGCTTTTGGCCACTCCAACGAGGCTATGACCGAAATTGGTGGTTTTGCAAAACTGCCAAAGTCGCCCCGAAGGACCGTAGGTATGTGCGTAGGTAGGAGGGGATGCTGTGGGTGTGTGCGTGTGTGTGTGACGGTTGATTGCAGCAGGTTGCAACAATGGCCTGTCTGTGTGGGTGTGTGTGTGTGTGCGTGTGTGTGTGTCTCGAGTTTTGTAAGTTTGAACCATTTTAATTGATTTCCATGGCCGAGTGCGTCCGCCTGTCTGTCTGTCCATCTGTCTGCCTGTCGTCCGTCTTATCTAGCAAACTATCAATGCAACATATGAACAAGGATGTGTGCAGGCACAGGTCCTGCTGCCCGGGTTGGACTTGAAATAACTTTAATTTTAAATATTTGCTGGTTGCGATCGAGCAGCAGGATTGAGTGCTGATCAAGGACGTTTACCGCAGGAAAAGGACGTTTTACCGCAACCAAGCAGCAGCAGCAGCAGCACACATCAAGTGCCACACTTGGCTTCATTGACATGCAACTCGCACACACACACAGCCAGACTCCTAGTGTTGACCAGGATAACGTGCTGGTTGACTGCGTCCACATCGCATGGCCACATTTCGGGTCTAGTCCAGCGCAAGTGCATTTTTGGTACCCTGAGCACTTTCGCTTGCGATTTGCAATTTTGCCATGATTATTCCGAGCATGTCTTGCCCTCGCCCACTCCCTCTCCCTCTCCCAGTTGCGGCAAACAAAGCCACAAATATGCACTAATGACGTCGTCGTCGTAGTCGCTGGGTCGGCCGGTTGGTCCATCGGTCGTTTGGTTGGTAGCATCTGCCCCAGCGCCACACACACCACACAAAGACAACGCACCTTGTCGCATTTGGCGTGCATTGTTCGAGCTGGAGCCTGCCTGCCTGCCTGTAAACCGGGTGACAACAGTCCAGTTGGAGCAAGCTGTAATTGCACAGTATCTGGAGCGATTTCTTGGACACAAATCAGTTTAAAAACTAGCCAGGCAACGCCACGGCGCGTGATGTGGTGCTCTTTGACACAATGTGTTCGTATTTTGTACACAGAGAAGGAGGTCCTCTTTATTATCTTTTCGTTTTTCCCATTTTTAAGCCTCAGCTGTGGTGCAGCGGGTAGTGTGTGTGCCAAGTGGGGTTGTCAACAGTTTCCCAAATTTGGACCAAAACGAAACTTTTCCATTTAGGAAGCGGTGTAAAAACGTACACATTTGGGCCAGTCTACGGATCATCCAAAGCATCCTGCAAAATGTATTCAAATTTTGCCCAGAATTCTCTCAGTTTTAAAGCTATCGAGCTGAAATTTGGCACAGAGACTTCTTTCTTGCTACACACTACTAATATATCGAAGCCGACCGGATCGGATGACTATATCTCATAGGAATCTCCCATAGGAAGAAACGCTCGAAAAACTAGTTTTAGTGAGAAAAACTTTTTTGTTATCAAAGGAAACGCCTCTAAACTTTGTATTCAAAGGTTTTCTATGCATTTTTATAATCCTGCCAAGTTTGATGAAAATCGGACAACTAAATGGTATAGCTGTCATACAAAAGATGTGTCTAAAAAACAGTCTTAGTTGGAAAAACTTTTTTGTTTTTAATGATAGCATTCCTAAATTTTTGTATTTGTTTGTTTTACATGCTTTCACATAATTTGACATACTTTTTTTGTCCAAATCGGATGACTATATCTTATATCCACCGTACGAACGATTGGTTCGTTGTGGGAAAGAGATTATTTTGAAGCACAGACGAAGTAAGCTTAGCTTTCACGTTTCTTTTAAAACTTACATGCCCGGTCACCTGCTCTAGCTATTGGCGCCAGCCTTGAAGTAACTACGATTCGTCTGTAGGTTGCTTTCTGTTGTGGGTTAACAAGCCAAGAGAACCGGTTCCGATCCTGATCGTTGTCAAGCCGCCACTCCCCCTTTTGTGCATTTACATATCACTTCTGGCCCACGGGCCACTGTAATCCGTCGTTGCCTTTTTTTTCGATGTCAGTTCTTTGCGCGTACGTGATTTTTCGCATTTTGTTGCATTTATTGGTATGCAAGTGGAACTGTAGGTGGGCTCCGCCGAACGTGCCGCCTCGGAACCGCCATGGACTATTGCCCCTTCAACGGCAACGCACTGGAGTACTGGTACGCCCCCGCCCAAGACAACAGACAAGAGTTTGATTGTTCCACATGTGTACTTAGTCGGGTGGCTGTGAGTGAGAAATCTGCGGCTAATTGTCCTTCCTAATTAGCCGCACTTTGAAGGAAATGCCTAATAAGGCTGCTAACGGAAGGCAAATGCAACGGAAATATGCTAAGGGGCGTGCAACAGTTTTATCAGGCAGCCGCAGGAGCGGCAGCGGGCAGGGTGGAAGGGGCGAAAACTTTGGCCAAACAAATTGTGAGGAAGTTGTTGCTGCCAAATGGCAACAGGAAAAGTAAACGCAGCAGGAATCTGCACGCAGGCGAAACTTTTGCAAGGTATCGGCGAGTGAGTGAGTGCAGATAGCAGGAGCAGGCGCCACTTTAAAGTCCAAACACTTAAAGACCACATTAACACAATGTCAAAATGTTAAAAAGCGTGATTTTGGCACCTAACGGTGCCAGGAGACGGAACAGGAGCTGGAGCAGGAGCAGGAGCTGAAGCTGGAGCTGCTGCAGTGCAAAAAGTAAACAGAGCACCGAGCGTACCACGTTGGCAAACAAACGCAGTGCTAGTGGAAGCTCCTCTGCCTTGATGATTGAGTGAACTGCCAGCACATGGCAGCAGCATCCAGCAGCCAGCACCCAGCACCAGCCAGGAGCCAGCACGTGCTGCAGACAGTTTGACAAAAAACTGTGGCCCACCAAGCCCAGTGGCAGCTGCTGCTCTGGCCAACACACAATACGGCAGGCACTCACACACAGGTAATGCCCGGGTATCAGTGACAGGATTTAAACGGATTACAACAACGACAATCGAGTTAGCACGGTACATTCACGTTTATACCGACCCCCCCCCCCCCCTGCGTCTCCCCTGTCATCGCATCGCCTTGGCGTTTGCCCTGCTCCCTTTTTTTTCTGTGCGCTGAGGGCATCATCTCAGCCGAATGAACTCTATTGTCAACGATACACTGGGAGAAACGAAAACTGCCAGATTTCTAGATTGATTAGAAACGGTTCACTGTCTGTCTGTGAAAGGCAGTTGGGCACACAGTGACCCCTTAAGTCCTTGCAGCTGGGCCCTTTAAGTGTCACTCTCTGAGGCAAGGCCAACTTTTCAACTTAGCTTTTAAAGTATTGGCTGTTATGCCCCGGTATTTCCTAGGGCCTAAACATTTACGAGTCTAACCAAACTGAAGTTTAAACGGACTTTGAGAAATCGGAACTTAATGCGTCTTATATTAGAGCTTTATTTGGCTTATTTGTTGTGAATTGAGTGATTTTGACAGTCAGCTCAAGTTTTAGATGTGTTTACGAGCTGACGAGTGTTACTCGAAAGTAAGACGAACCAAATTCGAATCAGAATTCTTCGAAAACGAATAGAAAAAGATATCACAAAAACTTCAATTCCTCTCAGTGTATATAAACTGGACAATGGGTAAAGTGAAACTAAACATAAGATAAACACCACAGCCAAGTCTCCGGCTTTCGAGCTGATGCTGGGAGCTGTCTGACTGATGATATGTATGTAAACCTCATTGCCCCGCCCCCCCTGCCCACGCTCGACCCTTCACCCGCTTTGACCCACCACAAGCAGCACTCTAATTAATGATACTTACAGTGTATGCTAAGCGAGATGCGCTTTGAAACCGATGGGGGCACTCCATTGGAGGCAATGCACAGATATGAGCCCATCTCGTTGCGTGAGATTTTCGTCAGTTTTAGGACCTCACCGCGAAACGAGGACACTGTGAAATGTGTGGAAGGGAGAAACGGTTTGGCACAAGTATTATTTAGCAGCGGGTTTCGCTTACCTAGGGTTTTGGTGCCCATGTTGTCCTTGAGCACAATTTCGTTGCCATCCTCACGACGCCAGGTCATAATGGGTTCTGGATAGCCGCGTGCCCTGCAAAACAAACACACGAATGGCAAAACACAAATGTCAGCATTTAAAACTAATAGAAACAGAAAGAAGACTCAAGCACTTTGCCTGGCGCTGGGAAGTAGGCAATGGCAATGGCAATCGTAATGTAAATGTGGAGATGGTGAATGGTGAGTGGTGGAGTGGTGAATGGTGAATGGGAATATTCAAGTTCAGTCGCTTATTAAATTTAATATGACGACATACAAATGTGCAGCCATTGTCTGTGTGTGTGTGTGTGTGTGTGCGGTTGTGTTGAGTAAAACTTTTTGTAGAAGCACCAGAGAGCCGAGCAGGAGCCAGCAGGCGCCAGCTTTGGCTTTTTATACTACAAAAATGCTGGGAATAGCGGGTATATGCGACCAGGGGAAATTTAAGGATTTCCACTTGAATTTGTATGATTTCGATTGGTTTTCAGTCGATAAATTTATACATCTATCGATAGCCAAATTAGGACATTCCTGTTTCTTTCCGTTGCTCGTAACTTTCTCTATTGGCGCCAGCTTTTAAAGCGGCTAACAAGGCAGCAGCAGCTCAGCAGTATGTGCACCTTAGATTCAGTCAAACACTTTTTATGAGAGAAAGAGTCTTAAATTTGAAATGTTCCAAAAGCTTTAGCTTGTTTATGATTAAGTGGCAGCCCCTTCGATACAATACGATAAATATCGATAACAAAATGTGGCAAGATATACATTCGTTGAGAAATCTTAGTGTAGTTAGCTTCAATTTGGTTTTAAAAAGGCGAGGTGCTTCTTCGCCCCCACCACCGATCCGCGATCATCACTCAGGTCATCTGTCTAGTCCATCACTTGGCATTATCCACACAGTCTTGTGTTTTCGGCCTGGTGTCGGAGTGAATGCGTGTTAAGACAGCAGTTGTTCAACAGCGAACCAGACACGGGTGTGGTAAATTTTTATGATGCCGCAAACAGATGCAAAATAGCTAAAAAGAAAATGCCAAGATGAAGAAGAGGCCAAGCACAATGGACGACCACAGACCGACGCTGTCGTGGGGGAAGCCAGTCAGGAGCAGCAGGAGCAGTTGCTTAGGCTTTGATTGAATGTGTGTGGTGGCCTCTTGGCTAGTGTCTGTTAAGGATTGCCTTGAGGAACGGGCGGCATTTCTACATTTGCTTAAAGTTGCAAACAGTTTTTAAGGGATTTTACCCCTGCCCCAGACTAAGTGGCATTAAAACTGGAAAAAAAAATTGCAGACAAGGTCTCTAATAGCTTTCCACACACACACACACACACACACACACGCGCGCTCTCGCGCAGCCAAAGAGCGCGCTTATCGCCATCGTTTCATCATTTTGCGGTTAAATCGTTAAAAAAGAAGTTTTCGTGGTTGTGGTCAAGTTCATAAATCAGTGACGGGCCAAATGCGAAGTACTAACTGCAATCGCAGTCTCATTCGCCGTTAGTTAAATGGAGAGCCAAGCCCGCAGAAAAACAGAGAGCAGAAAAATAATGAAAACAAAAAAGCAAAAAGGAAAAGCAACGGGCTGAACGTTGACGACGCGAGGATACTCTAAGCTATAGGAAATGGGAACAGAAAACAAAGGATTACTTGTAGAAAAAGATCAGTGGTTCCAGGGAACTGCTCGGCAATGCAGGCAGAGAAGTTGCCACTGGCAACTGAAGTATAGAAGGATTAATTAGAGTAGCTCTTAGTTCAGGAGTGAGAAATCTTGGTTCTGAGTGTGTTTATTTCTTGATTCTAGTATTTTTCGTACTTGGCTCAGGTAAGGAAATTTTGGGTTCAAGAAATGTGGTATCAAAACTTCATTCTTGAATCAAGAAATTCGCTCTTGTATCAAAACTATTCATTCTTACTGTACTATGAACGTCAATCCAACGAGTTCTTGATTCAGGAATGGGCTCTCTTGAAAATAAACACTTTCTTAAAGCAGATCTCTATAGTGGTCAAATGTTTCAAAAATGTTTATAAATATACTCTGAATGTCAATCTATGGAGGTCTTGATTCAAGAATGGGCTCTCTTGAAATGGTACTTGTGTTGCTCCATGTTTAAGAATGAGTAATCTTAGTTTTGAGTATGTTCAAATCTTCATTCAAGAATGAAACTTTTTGATTTTGTAGTTTTTTGTACTTGGAACAACTTCGAAAACTCTTGGATCAAGAACTGTGGTATCAGAATTTCATGCTAGGCTCAAGATTTGATATTCTTACAATATTATGAGTTCCCGTCAACTAAAAAACCCCCAAAATCTCCAAAAAAAAACATTTCTTGGTATTTTGTCTTAGCAGATATGCAGCCACACTTAATTTTTGTGTGGTGCAAACTCCATCACCTAGTGAATCTAACCCCGCTGTCCCCATCACATGTGAGGTAGACCAACCATCTGCTATCGCAAAATCAAGAGAAATGAAGTGTCACTTAATTTGTTGACGACTTGCCGGATTAGTCCGTTAGCCAGCCAGTCATTTGCTGCAACTAAAGTCGTTGCCAAATGGTAAAAATGGTTGAATAACTGTATGTATGTGTGGGTGTGTGTGTGTGGGCGTGTGAATTTACTCACCGACATGTTAAACGCACCAGGCTACCCTCGGGCACTATCACATCCGATGAAGTGTCCTCGCTGATGAAGTCCGGCGGTATAACCACATCCAGAAAGCCAATCTAGGGAATGGTAAAGCAAACGACACATTAAGGTGCAAAATAAAATTATCACCACAATGGCAGGCCTCCTTCTCGTGAAATTTACTGGCCAGGCGCTAGGCGAAAATTGGCTGGGACTTGGCCATAAAGCAAAACAACAGCCACAACAACAGCAACAACAACTCTCGGCACAGGTACAAGTGACCCCGATAGCACTTACAAGCTCGTCCATAGTTTACCCAGGAATACTAAGCAAACGCACAAATGTGTGTACGGGGTTGTGCGGGGGTGTTGGCCTTCAATTCGTGTGCAGCTGACTGCACTTTCTCCTCTCTTATAAAAAGAGCGTAAAAGTACAAATAAAAATTAAGGAAGCATGAAATACATTTTATTGGCGCCATAAACTTCACTTGGCTGGACACATGAGTGTACGTGTGAGCGGACACGCACACACCCACACGTACTGCCCGGAATTTATACTCCTCGGTGTGTGTCTTGTTTTCTGCCCCTCATAGTTTTCGCTTTCGATTTGCTGCGCTTTCTTTCAAGCCAAAAACTACTCAATGCATTCTCTTTTATTATTTTGTTTCGTTTCTCTTTCTTTTTTGGTTGTTGTTTCCTTTTTGCGTTTTTAATGCCGCATGAAATTTTCCTCGGACACTTGGCCAAAAATTGTTTTCCCACAGAAACATTTTCATTGCCCGCCAACAATAAGCTGAAAGCTTTATTTTCCACACACGCATCTACATACCCATATGTATCTATGGGTACGGTTTGTAGGTAGGTAAGTGCGTTGCACGAAGCCACTAAATTAAGCTTTAAGCAGTGAAACTATGCAACAAGCGAGACACTTGAACTTTCCATTTTTAGCGAAATCGAAATATGAAAACGCTGTCCGGCTGCAGGAGAAGTTCAAAATAATATGGATAGTTTTTGGACCATCACTTCGAAAAGCACGACAAAAAGCTAAGCTAACTGCGGATGTGCCGAAGTTTTTATACTCTTAAAAGTGCTCGCTTAGATATTTTCAAAAACTAATCTTTTTTCCGGAAAATGGGTCGTCCGACCGATGGTTCGTATGGCAGCTATATGATAGAGTCCTCCGATTTGAACAACAATTTGTAGGACTGGGTGAAAGCATGTGAAACAAACAAAAACAAAATTTCGGGATGCTAACTTAAAAAACAAAACAGTTTTTCTAACTAAGACTGTTTTTTAGACCCATCTTTTGTATGACAGCTATATGATATAGTCATCCGATTTGGATAAAAATTTGTAGGATTGGGTGAAAGCATGTAAAACAAACAAATACAAAATTTCGGGATGTTACCTTAAAAAACAAAAAAGTTTTTCTAACTAAGACTGTTTTTCAGACCCATCTTTTGTATGACAGCTATACCATATAGTTGTCCGATTTTCTTCAAACTTGGCAGAATTATAAAAATGCATAGAAAACCCATGAAGACAAAGTTTGGAGATGTTTCCATTGAAAAGAAAAAAGTTTTTTCTACTAAAACTAGTTTTTCGAGCGATTTTTCCTATGGGAGCTCTGAGATATAGTCATACGATATGGTCGGCTATGATATATTAGTAGCGTGCAGCAAAAAGAAGACTCTGTGCAAAATTTCAGGTCGATATCTTTAAGACTAAGAGACTAGCTTGCATAGAAACAGACAGACCGCTGGACAAAGCTCAATCTTCTCAGCTCATCAGTCTGCTCAAGAATATATATAGTTTATTGGGTCGGAAACTAAAATAGAGCTTTAGCTTTAACTAAAAACACGAGAAAGTTTAAAACAAAGAAAATTGTTTGCTTATTTCAAGTGTCGATCGGCTGTATCAGTGAGAAGTTGATGATGTATGTAGAACTTAGGGCCGTTTTCCGATCTGCTATCTGCTATCTACAAAAAACAGAGCAAAATCGAAACGATGAGAAATCGGTCCTTAGTTGGATTAGTTTGGATCGGTTTATTAGCCTGTCAAAACCTCCACCCCGAACCGAACCCCAAATCTGCAAACCCAAGGGTCCATAAATCCCACCACCCAACTTCTCTCCCCTCCCTCCACTCACCTGACTCTTCATGGGATCCGTATTGAGCTGGCACATGTAACCACCACGATCCTCTTCCGAAACAGCTTTTATATGCAAATTCCAGGTATTCTTATCCAAGTGACTTACCGTCACGCGCGGATTGTGCGTTATAACATTCTCATGGATGGCTTGTATGGCTTTCGTATCGGCCTTCAGCCAACCCACCTGTGGAGGAAATTTAGCATCGAATGGCATTTTAAGCAGAAGGCAGTTAACCAAATCTCAAGCTGCACTTACCCGATAGCCGCCCAAATGGCGCACGTGACACGTGAATGTGGCATCGCGACCCACCGCCACCGACACATTGGAAATGCTCTCCACAAACTCTGGTTGAATGGCGCCAATTGCTGTGGGAGAGGGAGGGAGACGGAGAGCAGAGCAGAGCAGAGATTAGAGGGCGAGTTGTGGCTGTGGCAGTTAATGATATCGCTGCACTTGCATCCTTGTTGCGCCTGCCAAAAAGTCGGTGATTTATTGCTTTTAAATGTGCGCCAGGCCAAGCCCTGCCAAGTTTACCCGACTGGGCAGACAATATTAAAGAGCTAATTGAAGATCGACTTGCCGGCCCCACTCCCGGCCCCACTCCCGGCTCCCGAGCCGGCAGGCAGGCAGTACGCAAATATAAATAATTTATTGAATCATTGAAAATCAAACATTTCACTTGCAAGTGCTGCAAAAAAGTTTGCAACACATAAAAATAAAAAAAAGTGCCTGCCAGACACCACGCAACGCACGACTGCCGTGGCCACAGACGACGCCCCCGCCACGGCCACCCGCCCAGCCAGGTCCCGGTCCCTGTCCCGGTCCCGGTCCCTCGTCTAGCATCAGCAGCCATCGGTAATGCATGCAAAAAACTTTTGCCAAAACTTGAAATTTAAATATTTATAGACAGTGCGCCGCTTTTTTCGGGTCGGCGGGACGGCAACGCGCGGCAGTTTGTATTGTGTAGAAATGTTGAAATTTACGTAGATCTCGAAGAAGGAATGTGCTGAATTGACTCAATTGGCCAGAGGCATGATTTATCGCAGTTGGACCGCCAGAATTGCCAACGGAGAGTGCCAAGTGTCTGCCGTAGTCAAAACTCCATGGATGCGGATGATGATGAAGATGAGGATGATAACTGTAATGCGATGACACATGAGCGAGACAGTTGGGCAAAATGGGGGGCGGGGGAGGAGTCCCCAAAAACATGGGGTGGGTGGGTGAGGTCCTTATGAGAGCACGTTTCCATGGCATTGACTTTATATATAGTAAATCAGTTATTAGAGCATTATCAGTTTGTTAAGTGAAGGCGATCGATTTTTGGTGCTTCTAGCTGATTTCTTTGAGGTGTGACAAAGGAAAATGTGTTGCCCCATTGCTTCATAACCATCTAACAAGGATTTCTGACTTCAACTTTATTT
This sequence comes from Lordiphosa fenestrarum, assembly GCA_035044985.1. Classification (NCBI taxonomy): domain Eukaryota; kingdom Metazoa; phylum Arthropoda; class Insecta; order Diptera; family Drosophilidae; genus Lordiphosa; species Lordiphosa fenestrarum. Next base: position 612,305 of record JAWNNO010000297.1, on the reverse strand, counting down.
GCCTGCAACTTCTACAGAGACAAATGGGACACCATTAAGCTGATATTGGCTCCTTCCTTCAGTCTAAGTTTTCGTCAGACACTTCTGGCACGGCATATTCATCATATTCAATTTACATCTCTTCCATTTCTCACTTTTCATACATTTTTGTTAAAATTTAATCAATTTATTTATCATTCATTCGAATTCAAATTCAAATTCAAAACTCAACTGGCTTAACGCACTGAACGGCCCATCGGATCGACAGGTAATATCGATAGTTGATCGATAGTTCGATACTTTGTGTCGTCGGAGTCGGGCTGTGCGTTGCTTCGGGCTCCCGAGTTTTGTTAATTTTTTCGGTTTTTAATGCACTTGAAACTAATAGAACGAGTTCGGTCGGATCTCAGCGTAATCCTGTGTTGTGTTTTAGCTATTTGCGGTCATTTGGTTATTAATTTTACGCAATTAAATAAGTTGGCCGGCCTGGCAAACTGTGTTTGTTTTCCCGTTATGAGGGTCTCTCTCTCTCTCTGCGGCCGTGTCTATTCTTATTGTTGTTGTTGGTGTGTCCATCGCAAACGGTGCTTCTGCTGTCTCGATCAACTCGCGCCCGCGCTTGTCCTTCTTATTCCTTTTTGTTTTTTTTTGTGATTGTGCTTTAGTAGTGTAATTGTTTTGCCTGTGTTGTGCTTGATCTTCGTCTGCTTGGGGTAAGTGTATTTTACAGTTGGTCTAATGCAATGTGTTTGGTTTGACCCCTGTGGCGAATTTGGAGTCATAAATGCTGGCTGTTTTCAAGCAGGCTAATATATGGGCAGGTGGTGTGGCACAGATTATGTTATAGTCGGTCATGACCGACTTTCTTACATGTTAGTTTCCAATGAAAACATCTCCAAGCTATGCAAGTCTGATAACAATGGGACAACTATTTCGGAAAATGTAAGGTTTACTTGAAAAGTTTGCAGTGATCGTCTAGCAAAAACAAGCAGAACAGCCCAAATTTTGTATATTAAAGTCACATACATATGTAAGTCTCTCATGTCGCTGTGCCTTGAGACCCAATCCGCAATTGATTTTAGTTAGTTGGCAAAGCTCGGCTGCAGCTGGATCTGGTGCAAATGGTTAACCCTTGGGGCACTTAATTTTTAGACCGTACCTAAAATACATATTTGATATTTGTCTGTGTATGAGTATTTGGCACTAGTTTTGTAGTCTCTGCGGTATCCTGGCATTTGCATAGCACCGACTGTCGAAGTTTTTCATTAACATTTCGAGGCTGAGAGGGATTTGGTATCAAAATCAACAACAGGCAAAAGTTCAAGTAACAGCACACACACACACACTTGGGATGGGTGGCGGTTGGGTTTGGACAGACGGATGGACATCGACAGGACCCCAGCAAACTGCACTCAAATGTTGTTCCTGCTTGGCTGACTGCGGCTTGTTTGTCAATCTGTTGAACTGAACTGCAGGCAGCAGCATCCCAAAGATGCTGAGGTTGAGTCTTGTTTGCTGGTTCGAACCTCTGAACTCTGATGCGGACTTCGGATGCGGATGCGGATTCGGATGCCGGGCTGTTGAAGTTGCGCCAAGTCAATTAACCCGAGCCCACCAACTCCTACTCCTTGTTTCACACGTTATCATAAATTTTGGCGGCCCTCGGGAGAGGAGACAGCTTCATTTCAATTTTGCGGGCGCCTTCTTTTCTCGTGCAGGCAGAGAGGCTTGTCAATTTGGCTGGGTTTCCCGGTGCCCAAAAGTTTAAATCACCCAACGACAATGAGGATTTACCAAAGCAAATTTATGGTTAAGGACACATGGGCAAAAGTTAAGCAGGATACGCTCTCTGTTCTCTGCAGTGTCTTAGTGTTAATCAAAAGTGTGTGTGTGTGTGTCTGGGGGGTGTGTGTGTCGAAATATATGGCGACCGTGACAGGCCAACCGTATATACACAGATACAATCTGCATGGCACCTTTTTTTATGGCAAATCCAGGCGCCAAAGCGCCAATGATAGGTGATAATGGCAAATTTGAGACAGGGATACCGAAACAAGAGAAATTGCCCCAACTTTGCCACCCCCCCACCTCCCCCGCTTAAAGTTGGCAGAGCCAAAAAGTCTCAGTGCAAATAACAAACGACAAAGCGCCAGTCTAATGACAGTTCACAGTCACGGCCAGAGAATTAACATTTTTACAAATTCCGCTTCAATTCCACGGAACTACTCCCCAGAGGCCAGACAAGAACAAAAAAATGACAAAAAAAAAAGTGGAAGTACAAATTCAATTTAACAAATGCCCTGGCCATTAATTGTGTCTTGATTTTTGTTTCACACTTTTGAAAAGGGGTTTGGGCAAAGGGAAAGCGAGTAGGGTAAGTTGTGCTACTCTTTTTCGTAGCTTTTGCTTTTAATTGCGAAAGTTTTTTTTTTATTTTTTTGATTTTGACCCCTGAAAATAATATTTCGATTGAGTATCGATCAAATGTCTTGATGGTGGGGCCGCAGATATGCTTTGTGAGCACCGACAGGGTAAGTAGAATGGCATAAACAAACCAAAGAGCCGGAAGGTGACGTAGTGATAGCCAAGACTGCATGGTGAACCTCTTAAAATGTTAACCCACTGCCACTCCTACAAATACATACCTGCCTTACCTTAAAACGAGAGCGTAAGTTAAAGTCGGCCCTGGCCGACTTCGAAATACCCGTTACTCAGCTCAGCTCGGATAAGTATGCAACATTTTTTTAACTCGGCCATTTATTATCCGATCCTTTTGAGATTGAGATTTGAATTTGTGAGATTGTAGATATTGGCCACATAGACTACACTGCAAAATCTGAGCTCGATATCTTAAAAATTGTGGGAGTTATTCAATATTTTTTTATTGCGGGGGCGGGAGGGGGCGTGGCCAAAATTTGAAACAAACTTGATCTGCCTTCAGACAATACTAGCTTACGTATAAAATTTGGTTGCTCTAGCTCTTCTAGTCTCTGAGATCTAGGTGTTCATACAGACGGACGGACGGACAGACGGACATGGCTATATCGACTCGGCTGTTGATGCTGATGAAGAATATATATACTTTATGATATCGGAGATGCTTCCTTCTGCCTGTTACATACATTTGCACGACTTTAGTATACCCTTTTTACTCTACGAGTAACGGGTATAAATATGATAAACGAGCTTGCGAAATTTGCCATAATTATTAATACTTTATTTTTTTAATAAAAATTATTCCATAATGATATGTTCTCCTTTTGAAAACAATCAATGTATCGATATATTATCAATTTCAGCATCCCTAATACACATATTAACTTGTACATACTGAGGATAAAACCACAAGAATGTCCTCTTTCTAGTAGGTATTGAGGAAGGAGGGAATACGAAGCAGTCTTGTCAGAGAGATACGAAAGGGGTTTCTTTCTAGGGTTAGGAAGTACATACAAATATAAGTAAATATACCAAACGGGAATTCAAATACTATCCAGAATTTGTACAGTTTTATAACTAGTCACAAGGAAAACGAAAGAAGATGCTAAATTTAAGATCAACTTTAACTTTAACTAAATTCCACTTTCTGAAAAACTTACAAAATGTTGTTTCTTTTTTAGCCTAACGTTGCTACAAGTTGATTTAACAACAATACTCCAACCAAGAACCTCCAACCAAGAAGCGTAAGTAGTCATATGTTAAGCTCTAACGTTGCAAAAAGCCCTGTGGTGCGGACTGTAGAACGGTGCCTTAGAGAGAAGAATCGTGTTCATGTCTTCTTAATTGAGTATACCAATCAGGTATATAAACTTCCCATGAAGTTAACTCACAGTCGTTCTCCTGCTTACCCAATTTAAGTAGCAGAATCAAAATCTGCTGGGCTCAACTTTGACCCCTATTTATACAACATTTGCATAGCCTCCCACAGTAGAGCCGCCACCCCCTAGACATCTGTCATTCTCTGGGCATAATTTCGCTTCCATTTGCTCGCTTATCGAAACATTTCAGCGCCACATTTAATTAATTGCATTACGGGTAGATGTGCTAGTAACGTACAATTTGTGCGCTTTTGGCCAAACTTTCACACATGTTGCAAAAAGTGTTTGGTCAGGACTCCCCTGACCCTTGCGGTGAGGGCGCCGGCAGCGGCTCAGCTCAGCTCAGCTCCTGCGGCCGCGTGCACTAAAAGCTGAAGAACCGCAGACGCCGTCGTAGAAAAATTATGTGAAAAAACAGAAAGCACAGGAGCAAAAAAAATAGTGTGCTGGTATCAATTAAGGCACTCCAGGGACGACAACTGAATGGCCATTAAAAGTGGCAGTGAGAGTTGGTTCGGGTTTTTTAACTGCGGTTTGGCTTGCATTTCTGTATTTGCATTTGTGTTTGTTCAGTGTTAGTTGGGGGGTGGGGCGGCGGGACAGACGGGGCGAAGGCGTGCATTTGCATTCGCTGCGTGCCAAATGCTTGGCAATTAATTTGCATTTCATTGATATGCCCCCACACACTCACACACACTCGCACGCACAGTCCGTTTGTAATATTTGTTTAGGATTATTATCGGTTATTAATGTTGCTGTAATTGAAAATTATTTTCACTTTTATGTTTATCATTTTATCAGCCAACATTACAGTTGGCGTGCTCTGCAAACTGGTAGCAGGACATGCGGGATGGACGGACATTGGTGGCAAAGGAGCGGGGCAGGGTGTCGCTATTATTACTATTATTATTATTATTATCATTGCCATCGCTGGGGAATTATTGTTTGCCGTGATTTAAGTGCTTTATGCATTTAATATTTATGCACTGCACCGGCCCAAACTCTCGCCGGCTGCCCGGTTGACCATCTGCAAATTATCATCTGCCCAAATCCACATCGTGGACACTCACGAGTGCGTATAGCGTACACGGTTTTTATCTAAAAGAGCAGTTAATTGAACATGTTGGGGCACTAAAATGTAACTGTATGCGTGGGTCGGCGGATTAGTCATAAGAAAGTGTTGCATTTTTAATTGAATTATAGTTTTCTGCACTAGTGTAGTTCACCATGGCGAAGGGCTTTGGCCATTATTATGATATTTCCGTTTTTATACTCTGTACCGTAGGTACATAGAGTATTATAAGTTTGTGCAAAAGTATGTAACATCCAGAAGGAAGCATCTCCGACCCCATAAAGTATATATATTCTTGATCAGCATCAACAGCCGAGTCGATATAGCCATGTCCGTCTGTCCGTCTGTCTGTCCGTATGAACGCAAAGATCTCAGAGATGGTAAGAGATAGAGGTTTGACGTGTGTGGGACATATGCTTCTTATGTCTGCAGGCAGATCAAGTTTATTTTCAATTTTGGCCACGCCCCCTCCCGCCCCCGCAATTTAGAAAAAACGTCATATCTCCCACAGTTTTGAAGATAGATGGCTTGTTCCTTCTGGACATATTTAGTTATTAGAATAACTTATCGATCCGCCAAAGGAATGAAGAAGATCGGATGAACGGTTTTCGAGTTATGATCAAAAGACAAAATTTCTTGGTACAGAGTATGTTATAGTCGGGCTTGACCGACTTTCTTTCTTGTTTAGACATGTCCTTTCCAAATGGATACCGGAAATCATCCAATGGATAATTTTATACCCTTGCAAAGGGTATTATAATTTTGCCCAGAAGCTGCAACGCATAGAAATATTTATTTCCGACCCCATAAACTATATATATTCTTGATCAGGGTGACGAGCTAAGTCGATTGAGCTTTGTCCGTCCGTCTGTCCATCTGTCTGTCTGTTTCTACGCGAACTAGTCTCTCAGTTTTAAAGCTATCGAGCTGAAATTTTGCACAGAGTCTTCTTTTTGCTGCACTCTACTAATATGTCGGAACCGACGGATCGGATGACTATATCTCATAGCTCCCATAGGAACAATCGGTCGGAAAACTAGTTTTAGTATGAAAAACTTTTTTCTTTTCAATGGAAACGTCTCCAAACTTTGTAATCGTAGGTTTTCTATGTTTTTTTATAATCCTACCAATTTTTATTAAAATCGGACAACTATATGGTATAGCTGCCATACAAAAGATAGGTCTGAAAAACAGTCTTAGTTAGAAAAACTTTTTTGTTTTTAATGGTAGCATCCTGCAATTTTGTATTTGTTTGTTTCTCGTGCTTTTACATAGTTCTACAAGTTTTTGTCTAAATCGGATGACTTTATCATATAGCTCCCATACGAACGATCGGTCGGAAAATGGGAAAAAGCGTATTTTTTGAAAATATTTAAGCGAGCACTTGCAAGGGTATAAAAACTTCGGCACAGACGAAGTTAGCTTGGCTTTCTCGTTTTAATTATTTTATTAACGGATACACAACACGTCCAAATGATAAAACGACAGCTTTTCGTTATTGAGTTGATGTTGTCATAAAGATTCTCGCTGAAAAACCTACTTATTTTCCATAATTGTTCTAAGTATTTGCTTGCAATGGAGACACATTCACACATTTAAATATAAATTTCCTGGCTTTTGCAAAACAATGCACATAAATACGTATGTCTATCCGATCGTTGTCTCTTTTCGACATCAACTCTTGGCACTTCATTTTTTATAATTATGCAAATGTGCAGCTCCGGCGCTTACAATGTGCAGGTAGGTGAAAACATAATTTTTGCGTAATTAAAATGAGGAGATATGTGCGTGTGTGTGTGTGTGTGTCCAACGGACAATAATGAATCGAATCGAGACCATTCATTCAACGCAGAGCCGGGCCAGCACCAAAACCAGAGCTCTGGGCGAGTCAATTAAATTGCCATTGGAATGCTCGCTGTTTGTGTCTTTGGCTTTGCTTGTTTTTGATTTCACAATTCACATACTTCCATGCATATTTATTTATTTGTTGTTATTTATACGGTTTAACGGCAACAATAGTACAACAAATGCAAAATGATGTGGCCCAGCCCGCACAGAGACAGCGTGGAGACATGACAGTGCATTAAGCAGTCCTGGCATGTGGAATGCATATCCGGATGCGGACTCCGGCAACAGCCCAATTGGTTAATACACGCGCAATGCCGTGGAAAAATTATAAAATCGGTACACATTTAATTGCCCGCAGCAAAGTGACACAAAGGGACGGACGGCAGAGAAGGAGAAGGACTTAAATCAAACAGGGAAAGTTGAAGATTTAACATGCCATTAATATGGGGATGACATGTAAAAAGCCATTTCATAAGCAGCAAACAGTTTTCAACCACATTAAGCATATCACTTTCGGTGCAACAACACTTTGAGTAAGGCTCATCACTTTGGTCTTGTCTTTTTGGATTCGGCTTGAAGTTAAAGGTAAATTGAAACAGAAAGCAGATAATAAATTTAAAATCATTTACAAGAGATAGAAAAAAGGAGAATATGGTAGGATGTGTGCTGTTTTTAGGCAGGCAGAATATTCATGAGCTTCAACAGAAATGGACAATGGACAAAATCAAGGAAATTCTTCAACTCTTTAAGAAGTTGTTAGCTGAGTACGAGGAATGATATTGATTTAAGCTAAGACTAAATACGCAGACTTCTGCATCTTAGCGCACACGACTATTACGTTCTCCCGAGAGAGATTTTAAATTAAAGTACTCTATTATTGCTAAAGTGAACACAGACACAGTTTAGCGAGTCCTACGACAATACCTGAGCCCAAAAAGTTGTAATATCTTATGAATGAATAGTTATTTATCTGGGAAAATGTGAAGAAATGCCCATATGTTGTTGTGCGTCGAATGATTGCGTTTGCATCCGACTATGACCGGTTTTCACTGTCGTCTTCCTGTGGCTGTTATTGCTTTAGAGCACACACTTTTAAGCATCTCTGATATAAAGTATGCTTGAATAAACATAACTAGTTTGTAACTCAAACTAATCCCTTCCTGCAATTAGGCTAAAATATGTAATGATACAGCACTTTCCTATTTGAAGCCTCAATCTGATTGCGAAAAATAGTTTTAAGGGTCGAATATGACATTTTTGTTTTATTTTCTGCAGTTTTACACTTTGTATTAAAATTAAGCACAAACAGTGTAAATAGTAGGGATGCAAACTCTTCGACAATTCTTGTTGCTTTGGTTTACAGGCAATTGAAACCGCCGTTTTGGTTCATAACATGGTTTTTAAAGATAAGAAAATCATGGTTTTGGCTTGGCTTAGTTGTTTACCCTTAAAAATATTGTCTTTTTCTCCTTAAAGGTACCCTTAAAGATTTTATCCTGCTCCCCTTAAAGAAACGCTCTTTTCGCAGTTCTATGAGAACTTTTTGTCCTAGCAATCATTAAAATAGCCTCGAATATCAATGAAAACGTAGTTATTACAAGCGGAAACAGTCACATACCTTTAAAATGGGTTTGAAATAACTGGATTTTAAAAGTAAGCCATCTTTTGAGCGGGAAGTGATGCCTATCCTACGGTACAGGCAGAAACACTAAATTCAATGGTAGAATCTCTTGTTTAGGTTATTTTTTCTTGGTCCTTCGAGCCGGATAAACAAGCAAAATATTTGGTTTCAGCTATGAGCACTTGTTAAATGGTTATTAGAAGCTCTAGAGGTTGGAGTTTTGTGTATCCAAACAAACACTTTGCTTAGTGAATTAAATTATTAGCAGCATTAACTTTATTAACTTAGACGTAAGTGCCAAAGACCTGCCTGAGATTCCTTAAATGACGTGAGAAATAATCTCAAAAAAATTCAATTGTCGAGACCCCAATATCATCGTCCAAACGACTTGCTGTAACTCTCAGATACTTAGCTTTCTGGTCAAGCATGATATCAGCTGCATTTTCAAAGTGTTCTATAGTATTCTCAGAAGTCTTGTTTTAAATCAATCAAATAAATCCTACATTTCCACGTAAACAATTTTCCGGGAGCTTTCGCATACGTTGAGTGGATTTTTTCAAGTCGGAACATTATTTGTTCAATTTTTTGGCCAACTACTCAGTTTCAAATCAGTAGAATAAACCAAAATTTGTATCCCACAAAATTTTCTGGAATTTTCCCAACCTGGTGTCGGGTTTTTCAACTTGGAAAATTCACATCTCAACTTATTTTGCATACAATCCTTGAAAAATCAAGTGACAAGTCAATCGTATGAATATAGATTTTTGTAAGGAACATTTTCCGACTATTTTCTATATTTTTGGGGCAAGATCTCTAGGATTAGCCGCCTGGGCGGCGGATTGATAATCAGTCACTCTGGCTAAGAAATGTACATATATACAAGTGAAGGACTTTCTTGACTATTTTGGAATCGAACCCCTGACCGATCTTTCAGCAGAATTTAATAGGTTGCTGTCTTGACATCACCCATTAACTGAACTCAACTACAAGTCCCCGCTCTTAAAGGACTTCTCCGCCTCCTCCCATCTCCGTTTTGGCGCTTTTTACCTTCCAGCAGCGTCACCGTCAGCAGCAGCACGATCAGCATTTTCTCATTACGCGTGACAAGGCCGCGCGGCACTTTCCATTTGCAATGCATTTGTTGTTGTTTTGGTGGGTTTGGATCAAAGATTATACAAATTCCATGTGTCGGTCATAAATCGGATAAACTTTCACTCTCACACATAAAAAAAATCTGCCCACATTCAACACGAGTTTTGCACGTTAACGCGTTAGTTTTGTGGAAATTCGCGTAAATTTTTGAATCGAGAAGCCGTCGGACTGGCGCAGAGATACGAGACAAAAAAAAGCACAACCAGCCGACAAGGACGATGCTGATCAACTGGCAAAACGCACAGCCTCCCAAGGCACGGCAGCTCGGCTGGCCACAGCCGAACACCAGCAGCTCTCCTCGTGCCCAACCTCGTTGGATGCTGGCCAGAAACGAGTGGCTGGCCGACGACAAGGACTTGCCGAAGTGGGAAACATCGTTGCCAATTGTCGAAGTGGATTTTCGAAACGAATGGCGTCCACCATGTGCCAGTTGGCATCCACACGCTGGCCACGTGGTGGAACGCAGCAAGTGTGGGGGCGGGCGGTGGGGCGTACGCCGCGGGGCCCGTGCGGCACATGCGCAAATGCCGGCGAGGGAGGAGTGTCGCTGTAGTCCTCTGACAAATGGTACGACAATTGCTACAAGCTGTGGCGGCATTTGGCGGCTTGGAAGGCGGCGGTTGGGCAAAAGATACGAGCGATTTGCTTGCCTTTTTTTTGCCCTTGCTCCTTGGCTCATTTCTAATCATCGGAGGTCCTGCTGCAGCTGAAGGACCTGTCATTTAGTGGTTGATTAACTGCACAAATCAAACGGCATCGAACTGTGCACTTCGCCTTTTGCGTTGGAGCTCTCAAAAGTGACAAAAAGATGCCCCCAAGTTGCCCGCTGACAGGCCAAAGTCAGGCTGTCAAACCTGCCACAAAGTGGCTTAATTATCTAATAGACAATAAGACAGTTTGGGTGGACGGAGGCGGCGGCGGCGGCGGCGGAGGCCGGGTATTAAACCTGTCAGCCCGAGTTGATGCCACCGAATTGAGTTCTTTAACTCAATTTGCGCCGCCTGCAGCAAGTTGGCAATATAATTATGCAATTTTTGCCACAAATTAGTTTAAATGAATTGCAGCTGATGCTGTACGTACGCCAAATCAAAGATGAAACGAGATGAGATGCAAAACTTTTCTAGCACTGCAATTATCCGCCAAAATGGAGCAAGAAAAAACACTCGGGCACAAAAGAAAAAGTTGGTGAGAGGAGCATCAACCGAGCAACCAACCAAAGAAACCAACAACTTTTGTTTCTAAAACTCATGTTCAAATCAGCACACACACACACACACTCACACACAGGGACACAGGGAGAGACTTCTGCTAAGGAGCACCCAGAACAGGAACACGGAACAGAGGGTCTAAGGACAGGTGTATGTGAATTTTGAATTTTGTGCTTGTGTGTGTGTGTGTGTGAGCTACACAAAAAGAAAAAGCAAATTGCCTGATGCCAAAGGGATAACCTAGCAGATTTGGTAAGTCCTTTTGGTAAGGCTATTCACAGGAAAAGCCTGAACCAGGATCAGAAATAAGTTTTTGGCTTAATAATGTCTTCAAATGAAATCAGGGATCGTAAGGAAGAAAAAAGATCCAAAAAAAGATCCATTTGGAAGGGATATGTCTTAAATATCCTTTTAATCATCCAGCGGAGCTGCAAACCCATCCAAATTATCATTATTTTTCATATCCCTTGGATGATTTTTAGCTCCGTTGGATGATTAACAGCATATTTATACTCTGTACCGTAGGTACATAGAGTATTATAAGTTTGTGCAAAAGTATGTAACATCCAGAAGGAAGCATCTCCGACCCCATAAAGTATATATATTCTTGATCAGCATCAACAGCCGAGTCGATATAGCCATGTCCGTCTGTCCGTCTGTCTGTCCGTATGAACGCAAAGATCTCAGAGATGGTAAGAGATAGAGGTTTGACGTGTGTGGGACATATGCTTCTTATGTCTGCAGGCAGATCAAGTTTATTTTCAATTTTGGCCACGCCCCCTCCCGCCCCCGCAATTTAGAAAAAACGTCATATCTCCCACAGTTTTGAAGATAGATGGCTTGTTCCTTCTGGACATATTTAGTTATTAGAATAACTTATCGATCCGCCAAAGGAATGAAGAAGATCGGATGAACGGTTTTCGAGTTATGATCAAAAGACAAAATTTCTTGGTACAGAGTATGTTATAGTCGGGCTTGACCGACTTTCTTTCTTGTTTAGACATGTCCTTTCCAAATGGATACCGGAAATCATCCAATGGATAATTTTATACCCTTGCAAAGGGTATTATAATTTTGCCCAGAAGCTGCAACGCATAGAAATATTCATTTCTGACCCCATAAACTATATATATTCTTGATCAGGGTGACGAGCTGAGTCGATTGAGCTTTATCCGTCCGTCTGTCCATCTGTCTGTCTGTTTCTACGCGAACTAGTCTCTCAGTTTTAAAGCTATCGAGCTGAAATTTTGCACAGAGTCTTCTTTTTGCTGCACACTACTAATATGTCGGAACCGACCGGATCGGATGACTATATCTCATAGCTCCAATAGGAACAATCGGTCGGAAAACTAGTTTTAGTATGAAAAACTTTTTTCTTTTAAATGGAACAACTCCAAACTTTGTAATCGTAGGTTTTATATGTTTTTTTTATAATTCTACCAAGTTTTATCAAAATCGGACAACTATATGGTATAGCTGCCATACAAAAGATAGGTCTGAAAAACAGTCTTAGTTAGAACAAGAAAGAAAGTCGGTCAAGCCCGACTATAACATACTCTGTACCAAGAAAATTTGTCTTTTGATCATAACTCGAAAACCGTTCATCCGATCTTCTTCATTCCTTTGGCGGATCGATAAGTTATCCTAATAACTAAATATGTCCAGAAGGAACAAGCCATCTATCTTCAAAACTGTGGGAGATATGACGTTTTTTCTAAATTGCGGGGGCGGGAGGGGGCGTGGCCAAAATTGAAAATAAACTTGATCTGCCTGCAGACATAAGAAGCATATGTCCCATACATGTCAAACCTCTATCTCTTACCATCTCTGAGATCTGTGCGTTCATACGGACAGACAGACAGACGGACAGACGGACATGGCTATATCGACTCGGCTGTTGATGCTGATCAATAATATATATACTTTATGGGGTCGGAGATGCTTCCTTCTGCCTGTTACATACTTTTGCACAAACTTATAATACTCTATGTACCTACGGTACAGAGTATAAAAACTTTTTTGTTTTTAATGGTAGCATCCTGCAGTTTTGTATTTGTTTGTTTCATATGCTTTTACATAATTTGACAAATTTTTGGCCAAATCGGTTGACTATATCATATAGCTCCCATACGAACGATCGGCCGGAAAATGGGAAAAAGAGTATTTTTTGAAAACTTCTTTTGTCAACGAATGGTCTTGATTTCGGTAGATTTTGAACGGATTTTTTTCTGAGTGTACCTTCGTCCCACCTTCTTCAAACTGAGAAAAAGAGTAAATTATTGTATTTGAGCACATTAGTGTTGGTAAATACCCGAAACTGAACCGGAATACAGCATCGACCCATGGAAGCATGCCAAATGATTACAGTCTGAGTATTATTTGCAAGGTATTGCACAAATATTGGACCTTTATAGTGAGTCTTCAGATCTGGTATTGTGTGCTACCTATATATGTCAAAAGTCTAGAGCTAAGTCTGCTGATAATGGGCCCATACTGTAGGGGAACAAGACTTTCTCGTTGTTTTCGAGTAACAATAGTTTTACAACAATACAGCTTAGCTCCATTCTCTCAGTGTAGTTTTTGGGTTGAAAACACCTGCTGGAGCAATAATAAGTAAGTATACAACGACAACAACAACGCAAGTTGTTCTTGGTTGTTAGGTGTTAAAGCAGGCGAAAGTTAGGCGACGAAGTAGGAGCTGGTGCTGGAGCCGGAGCCGGATGCAAGCGTACGTGTGCCAAACAAACAAAAGTGACAACAGAGTACAGCCAAAGTGTGCGTGTGCGATTGTGTGTGACTGTGTGTGTGTGGGTGTAAATCGCACATTTCAATTTGCATGTGTTAGCGACAAACTTTTGATAAGTGTTACTCGTATTACATACACAAGCAAACACGCACCAGATTCAAACTTATGCCAGCAAACCCCATCCCTCCGCCAGCCAACAGACAGACATACGTCAGTAACTATTGTCGACCGTCACGTGCGCCAGACAAAATTGCTATAAAAAAAAAAGAAAAAGAAAAAAATGTATGTTCGACCATGACGGGATTCGAACCCGCAACCTCCGGATCCGAAGTCCGACGCCATATCCATTAGGCTACACGGCCTTGTGTGAGAATCGAGCTTACAGATCGGCAAGTATGCAGATGGAGATGCAGCAGATTGGCCCTAAGACTGAAGAACTGACAAGCGGAGAGTTATCAAGCCACAGCGCTGGAAAGCCAGAAAATGTTCACTTGTCGAGATCTCATTTGAGATGGGTGAAAAATTCCTCAGTTAGTGAGCCAAAAAACTCATCAGAGAACTCAAATAGGCTTTTTCTTAGGCACCTTCTCATATATTTTGGTGCTACTCAGATTGACATGTACACCTGTCTGATTTCTCATTTGGAAAACTTTCATGAGAGGAATTCTGGAATATAAAAGGCGCTTGCTTAGAAATTTGCCCTAAAATTTAGATAAATTTCTGTAGACAATCGCTCTCAAATTGTACAAATATATAAACAGACACCGCTTGTAATTCTCAAGTTCGAATTCACAGCTTTCGGAATATAAAAGAGGCAGCTGAGAGCGTAGCATGTTGACGACTGCGTTCCTTACTTTCCTATTTGTAAAATAGTGAGAGCAAACTTTTTTTTACGTTTAAAAATGTTTTTTTTTTTAAATCTAGAACACCTTTTTCTACAATTAAGGAAATAATTTCAGGCTAGTAAAAAATATTTTCGTATTTTCAGTAAGTCTCTTATTCAGTAATTTTGGCTAAGTGCTTCTGTATCTGACTCTAACACAGGGAGTAAGGCTTATTGACTTTTTGTTCTGTGTTTAAGTGGTTCTGGTAAAATGCCTTTTTCTCAGGGACTCTTGTTCAGTGACTCTGTATCAGTGACTCTCCCTCTTGAGCGACTCTTGTTCCGTGAATCCGGTGACTATTCTTCAGAAGCTTTTATCCAGAGACTTTTGTACTGGCTCTGTTTGGTTTAATGACTCTGATGCACTAACTTTTGTTTAGTGTCTTTTGGTTCAATGACTATTGCCCATTTACTCTTATTCAGTAATTCTGTTCATTGACGCTTGTTGAGTGATTGTTGTTCCGTGAAACTCAGATTAAGTGACTCCACTTCAGTGACTCTTGCCCTGTGATTCTTGTTTAATGAGTTGAATCAGTGACTCTTCTTTATTAAGCTTACTCTTGTTCATTGATAGTTTGTAAGAAACTCTTGTTCAGTAGGTCTTGCTCAGTGATTCTTGTTTAGGGACTCTTCTGCTAGTGCCTCTGGTTCTGTTTCGCACTGACTCTTGTTCATTGACTTTTTGTGACTCTCAGTAACTCTAATTCAGTGACATTGGGATTGGTGACTCTTATTTACTCACTTTTATTCAGTGATTTCTGTTCAGTAGATAGAGTGACGCTTTCTAACACCATCACTTTTTTGTGAACAGATTCACCATTAATCCAATCAGATATACTCTTCAAGTTGGAACGTCCTTAAACTGACTTTGAAGAAAATGCGTAGCTTGAATTAAATTTTGGACTTCTAAATGCCTCCATCCAAGAAGATCTATTCTTGAACCAAGATAAATTATTCTTCTTGTGAATGGGTAATGGGTCATGCACTCGATCTCTCTATGCTTGACTTCAGCATATTCTTCTAGTTGCAACTATCATTGAAGCCAATCTCTTGGAATAATCATATCAGCGCTGGGCACGCTTCTGGTAATGTGTGTGCAAGGCAACAAATAAACATCTATGACTAAACTTGGGGGTCATAAAGCATTTGCAAATTGTGACCGCATACGTTTTGTGGCACGCACTCATAAAAATTGTGCAACTCGCAACAGTTGCCCCAGGATGAGTGACAACAGCGGCGGCAGCAGCAACAAGCGATGCCAAGGGGGCGAAAACTAGAAACTGCAAAACAAAAAGCAAAAAACCTAACAAAAATAGAAGAAAAAAAACACTTTACAAAGATAGAATAAAAAATGCATACAACATTGTGACACTGTCACAGGCGTGTTGCCATGGGCGTGGCAATAACTTAACGATGCCAACTAACACTGCGAGCAGGAGCAAGAGCAGCGGCAGCGGCAGCAGAATAAATCTCGCTACAAAAAGAGGAGGGAAAAGAGAAAGCGCCAAATGACACGAGCTAAGGGAACACAGAAGGCAGCAGCAGAATTCTCGACGGGCGCCTGCCTTTTGCCTGGCAAAAATGGCCTTATCAGTTCCTGTTTCCTGTCGAAAGTTTTCATATTTTTGTGTGGCAGGAGCAACAATAAAAAGTAAACAGCAGAAGCAGCAGCAGTAGCAGTAGCAGCGGCAGCAGCAGCAGGAAAGTGTTGCCATTTTTTCTCGCACTATTCCCAGCAACCACAATAAAAAGCAGGAAATATTTAAACATTTTTCTTTTAGTTTTGCATGGCTGGGCGCTGGCGCTGAAGCTGGGAACCATTTTCACACTTATTGTCAGATTTTGTTTTGTGTTTGCGGTCGTCGTCGCCGTCGTCGTCGTTTGGTGTGAAATGACGCACAGCCCGAGATAACACGTCGCAACTGGCAAGCTGCAACAGTTTTTATGTGGCTGCAACAACTGTAAATGTCCTCCCCCAGCCCCAGCCCCAGCCCCAGCCCCCGCCCCCACCTCAATCCCCAATCCCCATATGCCTCCATTCGCCATATGCCTTGGCTCAATTTGTTTTGCCTTTTGTGTTTCGTCGTCGTCGTCGTCAGTTTCGTTGTCGCCTGATGATTTTCTTAAATTTACAGGATATGTGCATAATTTTGTCAGAGCTGCACACACAATGCCAAACACACCCACACAGCTACATACACACACATACGTGCACAACAACGACAATCTGTTAAGTGGCAAGACATTAATTCTCAATGTAACCAAAACGATGTTGAATTTTGAGCAGTCATGGGGTCAAATCAATCTGAGGGGAGAGCTTCACACTCGAAATATGACAAAAACTAGTTCACCCACTTCTGTTGTGCAAAACTTTGGGGATTCAACTCAATTCGGTGTAATTCTTTTTGTTTTTGGTTAATTTGATTCATGCTAATTGCACATTTTTGAATCTATAGTAAGATACTCAGTAGTTGATACTCATAACTCAATACGTCCTAGGCACTCGATAATCAGGACTCAATACTGAATACCGAGTAATCTGCGAGAGGAACTTGATACTTAGTACTCGATACTCAAATCTCAATACTCAGTACTTGATACTCGAGACTCGAGACTGTAATTTGTAATGCTAATTATATTTTTTTAAATATCCCAATATGTGTAATGGTAATGGTAGTTTACACCTCTGTGGCCAACATAGTTGCAAAATATTTGGTGTGCAAATTCTATTTGCATTATTATAACCAGCCCTCACTCAAAGTCATTTCGCCGCCTAATCACAATAAGACCCATAAATGACCATCATGGCCTACTTAACAGCCTACTCCGCCACCCCACCACACCCCCCAACACCCCTCTTTGCGGTGCCATAAGCCGTTTTAAAGCTGCAGCCCCAGCTAAGCCAGCGTCAAAGCTGATTTAATTAAATAAGTCATCTGGCCCCTTGGCGGAACCAGGTAAGCCATCCGAAAGCCATTCCATTAGCGCGGCCTGCCGCTGCGCGTGCAAAACAAAACCGAGCACAAAAAGCGCGGCAGACAAGAGAAATCTGCTTATTTACAAAACACTTTACCATCATCACATCAAGCCGTGGGCCAATAAAGGACGTGGCATTGGCATACTCATCCGTATCCGCATCCGATGTTGTCGTTGCGCAACGAGTGCAACATAAAAACACGACCATGAATTAACGTTAAAACATGACCAAAAAGGCATGGCAGAGGCTGGAGCCCGCAAACAAACACATAAAAATGGCCTGGCGTGGCCTCGTCGCCTCGTCTCTGCGTCTGTCGGTGCCACGTTCCGCCCGGCTTGCCTTGGTCCCGGCGTGAAAATCATTTAATTTACTACACAAGCTCGGCCGGGCCTAACAATATGAAGTGAGTTTCCATTTAATGGACTGCACGCGAGACGATGCGAGGCGAGTGCAAAGCTAAGCCACCGTTATGCGGTTAACTAACACACACACACACACACACATACACATGAAAGCGAAAGTGTTGAGTCGCAACCCGCTATCAGCTGCTGCCGGCGATTTATGTACACACGAGTTTGTAGTGTAGGTTGACCACAGTAGTGCACCGTGGCCATGCGCCAGCCCAGCCCATTCGCATACACTTGGCTAAAAAGTGGAAGCAAGCAATTCTTTCGAAAGGGTTAACCATGTATGAGAACCTCGCAGGTTTCCTTTGGAATCGTACAGTGGACCACTAGCTGAAAAATGTTGAAAAAAAATGTAGTTTTAAACATCATTCTAATCTAGGTCAGTCTTCTGGAAGACACTTTCCTTCCTGTGATGCTGAAATGGTGAAAGAAGTTCTTAAAAATGGAAACAAAAGTAAAACAAGGGGGAACAAACTTAAACCAAGCTTCGCTCTATTCTATAAAAACTGTGTCATCTCAGTAATCTGTACCGTTCATTATCATCGACTATCTTCAATCTTTGCCGCGAGTCGTATACGTAATTTTTTTTCAAAACTTTGAGGTCCTGGCGTGCCCCATTTTTAGTTATAGTTTCAGGTCGTATGAGTAATTTGTAGCATTCATTTGACACAAGTTTCGTTTTTCCACTCTGCAGAAATTGTTTTGTTTGTCTAAAGACAAAACTAGGCAATGGCAATGTGTGTGGCCTCAATGAGCTTGCATTTTGCCAAAGTGTTGCCTACTTTTTGGGTTCCACTTTGGTTTGGTCAAAGATGGCGCACAGCTGCCCCAATAAGTAGGCAACGAGTTGGCAGGAACAGCACTAACGAATTTAAAGCTGCCTACTTTTCAGGGCTCAGTTTGAGTTTGCTGCAATCATTCCCACTTGATCATTTCGTTCAGTGCAACAATTGACCCATCCAATCGTTAAACTGTTGCTCGCACCAGCAGCAGTTTTGGCTGTGTAGCTGGTGAAAAGGCAAACAGCAATCACTTGCTTAGGTAAACAATAAAGCTGACACTTAAGCGGCTCATGCCGCATGTCCCGGTGTCCCGGTGTCGCTGCGTGTCAGTTATATGAGCATATACATACATAAATACTTGTGTCAATATTTGTCCCCGGCATATCACAGTGGAGGAGCTTCCTGTACGCACGGCAAATCCAGCACAAGGGGTTGGGGCGAGAATGGCTTGCCGCCGGGTGTCTGTGCAAATATTTTAACGTTGCCGACATTTCGACGACACGTTGAAAGGATTTGCGCACAGAAAAAAACCGAAATGGAGGAGAGAGAAAAGACATTTTTTGCGACAGATCCGTCAGAGGGTCAAATATTTGCTAGAGTCGTCGATGATGTGCGGCGTGTAATATCTGGGATTCAATAAACACTTCAAACATAAACTTGACGATTTATTACGGCTGACTGTGTCCTGTCCTGCTCCTGCCATATGCCATGTGACAGTTCTCTGCAATGAATTATTAATTCGTTGGGCTGGGCCCGGGAACGGGCCGGGGCACGGGTCTCGTGCACGTTGCGTTGGAGCATTTAACTGCTGACAAATGATAAATTTATTATTTACTACAACGACGCGCGTAGCATTTGCTAGATTAAAATGTGTTTTCATATTTGCACGCACATGCACGTAACCTTGGCCGGGCGTGCGATAATCACGCGCATTTTGATTAATTACCCCTGGAATTGAAGTTTGCCAAGACGCTGCCTGCCTGGTTGACATTAAGCGACCGCCGCCGCGCTGCAGCACCGGCAATCGCACCCACTAAGTCTCAAGTTCAACAAACGACGACGCAAGTTTTCTTATCTACGCGGCCCACAAAGCGCACAAAACTTGCCACTGCCACCGCCAGTGCCACCTTTTGTGCTGCTGCAAATAGTTGACACTTTTCTGGCGAAGGGACGTTGGTTGGGTGGAAATTCGAGCAAGGTGATACGTGTCGAAATTCGCCCACGAGTGCTTAGTAAGACGCGAGTTCTTAAATATGAATTTTTTGTCAGCTCTTTGTTCAATGCATGGGTAAACAGGATCAGCCAAAGGGAGCTTCGGTGGGTCTTTGAGATAAGCAGACAAGTTGGAAAGGGATTGGGAACTTAATTGAGATTAACCATGAACAAGTTCTCTGCTTTGTTGTTGGCTCATGACTGTCTTTTGTTAAAAACCTGTTTCTTTTTTTTTTAGCAACGGTTCAAAAGTGGTTCAGAGTCATAACTTGGCAATGTTTTGGGTTATAAGCTTGAAAATTGGTCTGTAACCTACAGATGGTATGAGGATAGATATATTCCCGGTTTTGAACCAGCCAGCTGAACCGGTTCAAAAGTGGTTCGGAGCTATGTGGCTGAAACTATGCAAGCCATGAACTTGAAATTTGGTCTGTAGGCTTGTAATAATAAGTGTTAGATATTTCTAGTTCCGAACCAGCTGACTGAACCGGTTCAAAACTGGTTCAGAGCCATAACTCCGAAACTATTTTAGCCATTAACTTGATATTTGGTCTGTAGGGTAATAATAAGGATCCAATTCTATATTTTGCGGTTCCGTCAATCCAGTTGAACCGGTAGAGAAAAGGCTCCAAGCCACAACTACAGAATTATTCAAGTTTTGAACTTTTACATTTTGGTGTTCCCTAAGGTACAACTGCCTTCCAAATCAGTAGAAACCAACAACCAGATGGCCCCTTACCATCAAAAATTCGCGCATAATCGAGAAACATGAAAAGCAAAACACCAACAACAACACATTTTTGGCAGCTTATCATAAAACGATTTGTTCACTTAAAGAGCAAAACTTAAATTATGGCAAATCAATTGGCGCACTTGGAACTGGAACTGGAATTGGGGTTTCGTGTTGGAGTTGGAGCACAGCAGCTGTGTCTTACTTTAGGCCTAGACGGGGTTGGCAGCCAGTGCGCCATGCCACTGTTATTATTTCTTTTTTCCTCCTTCCTTTTTTTACCCATAAAGCACATTTTATTGAGTTGTCGAACTAAAGCACCCAGAGAACACACAAAAACAGGAGGGAAGGAAAAAAGATGCTCGGGCTCTGGGTACGCATGTGGCTGCCATACACACAAAGTAGGGCAATGTGGCGCATAGACGGCTCAATAATGTGCCAGGAGAGGAGCAGGAGCTTAAAGACATGCAACACACAAAATACAAATGCGTCCAATGGCAATTGGCAGCAAACAAACACACACACACACACACAGACACACACACATGCGAGTAGCCCTTTTCTGCTGATAACTTCGAAGTCGCGACACCCTTCTCCCCCTCTCTCACTCTGTGTGTGTGTGTGGGTGTGTGTGTGGGTGTAATCGTTTACAGCTGCTCGAATGCGCAAATAATTTGAAAGGAATGTGCTCGAATGTTTAGAGCCAAAAGCTACTACCGTCTCCCACCATATTGGGTAATAAATGGTCCACCATGGGTGAAAATTGGCAAGCGAAGCACTGAAAGAGTTTGAGTTTGAGAAAAATGCTGTGTCAATGGGAATAGTTCCATTCTGACCAAGATTATTCTGAACATGCGGTTGCAGCTCAGGCCAAGCTTTTCAGTCTACGCAAAGCTTTTCAGTCTTGCCTTTAGAGAGATATCGAAACCTGATAAAATATCAGTAAAACTGAACGTTGGCCGCACCAACCATGCCTGAACCACTGTTTCGTTGTACCCGCTCCCACTTAAAGCCATGTTTTTTTGGCTGTTGTGGTAGTCTGCTACTGTGTTCCACTTTTCACACTGTATCCCTCCTGGTGCCGCCTTGCATTCGGCTCATTAGTACACCCCAACACATTGCTTCGTCATAAATGACTGCCTCCTTCCGCCCCGCCACCCTCTGCCAAGGGGCAACGACAGCTTGCTCCTCCTTGCTCCCAATATTCGATCATATTTAAAAAGGAATTTCCATTTTTGTTTTTTTTTGGTTGGTGGTAAACAGGCGGCACTTAAGCTATCAATAATTCACTTTCGTTTAATGCTCGCCAGCCAATTATGGCCAAAGGAGGAAGAAGTCGAAAAAACAGGGAGTGGGACAGGGAGCAACCACATGTGCATGGCGGGCCCCGGTCCCTAAGCTTTGAGGCGCTCGTAAACAATGACAGTTTATTAATTGCTGTCCTGTGCTCTCCGCCAAAGTTGACAGCGGAAACTTTTGTACCTGGTCAGGCGATACGCTTGTGGCTTGGCTTTCGCCAAGATAACTTGGGACTTCTTAATCACTCGCCGCAAAACTTTCTAGCTGGCTGCATAAATTGGGTCATAAAAGACAAAGGCACCCGATTAAAGCAAACCAGATCCTGCGAGCTGTCCACCCGCGTAATGAGCTGCGAAACACACAGCCACGGCCCCCGGCTCGAATTCAATTGCAAGTGATTTTAGTATGCATCAAACGTTTTACAACTATTTTTCTTAACGCATTTTATTGGCGCTCTGGGGGTAGACAGTAGTCGCTGGACAGGCGTCCAGAGGGTTGGGATTGGGCACGTACTCTATTTAAAATGACGAGCTAATGGCGGCGACGCTGCCTCACCCAGTAGTCCGGGGTAGCTGGTGTCGGCGCAGAGAGCGGCAGCTGTTTGCCCAGCTCAATTGGGGTATCAGCCAGTCGATCACTGCGGCTGCGACTTGTTTGTATCTGGTTTGTATATTGAAACCGCAGTGGCGAGAGCAGCCAGCCCATCGTGCATGGCATTTTCGATTAAGAACCCCGCCAGAGGAGTCTATGGCAGTGGCCTCCGTTTTCTCTCGCCGCTTTTATTATTGTTATTGTTATTTTTGGACAATGCGGACAGAGAAGAGTCAAGTCAATAAGCGCCACGCTAGTGGAATTTTTAAATTCGTTGACCAAAACTGTGCAGCCAATTAGACTAAGTGGATGGGGAGTGAATGCACTGTATTTCTTTTTTGTTTGGTTTATATGGCATGTCCTGGCGGTTACGTGTTTGTAATGCATAAATCCAGCTGCGATCCAAATTAGGTTAAATGCCAGCAACGACAAATGGATAATTCTGTTGGCGCTTTTCTGTTTTAGAGTAACAAACGAGAGACGCGCAATCATATCACAAACAATCTGTGAAATGTGAATGGGATTTAAATATGTTTGTCCGATTGGTTTCCTGTTTAATCCATAACATGTCCAACCGAATTATACGGCAACTAGGCTTGAATGTATTTCTGCATTGTACCAGCAGAGTACACAAAGGTTCAGCAAAATGGAGCAGAACCTCTCCGAGCTATGTTTCGGCAGGGTGACACCTAATGGCGTGACTTCTTTCATCTGCCCAAATGCTCACCGTCTTTTAATACCCTTGAGGGTATATTTAAACTGTCCTGATGTTTGTAATGCTTAGACGGAAGCATTTCCGACCACATAAAGTATGTACATATATTCTTGCTCAGCATGACGAGCTGCGTTGATTTAGCCTTGTCCGTCTGTCCGTCTGTTTCTATGCTATCTCCTCCGTCAGCTTAAAGCTATTACCAAACTATGCACGAAGTCTTCTGGTACAAATACGCTGCACATTTGTCGGAACCGGCCGAATCGGATGACTATAACATAGGAACGATCCGTCGAAAAACTAGTTCTAGTTAGAAAAACTGGTTTGTTTTCAATGGAAACTGTTTTGTTTCAAATTCGTTACAAACTTAACTTTTCTCTTTCTTTTTTTTACCTTTCCTTGACTGGGCATAGAACTCAGTATCTGTTTCACGAACGGAATAGCGTCTTATCGCTTCAGGCGTATGTTCTGTAGAAATTAAGATTTCTGAGTCAACTTTCGCACAGTTCGACCTTTCCAGCTGCTTCGGGTATAAATAATTTGTGCGTCGCCGAATGCATTTCAACTGATTTTATGGCCTTGCACAAAAACTAAGCAAAATTATATGGTATTAGATGTCCGCACTCTTATATTTTATGGTGGCATGTGCCTGGTGGCGGAGTCCACTTAAACAAATGCACTTGGTGCCAGGCAGTCCGAGGCGGCAGCAGCAACAGCAACAACAGCGAAATAATTTTTGCTTAATTCAATGCAATGTGCCTTCGCCTTCGCCCCTGTCTGCGCAGTGCCAGGCCAGGCACAGGAAGGGGAGTACCAAAGACGATGGAGATGTTTCCTGTGACGCAATTAGTGCAACATTGTTTACATTTTTTACACAACTTCTTGCAGTTTTTGCAACTGTTGTTGTTGTCACCGCGCGTTGCGCCTTTGAGTTTGCTTTATGACAAGGCGACATGCCAATGCCAGGACAGAGTCAAAGGGCAAGTTTAAAAGCCCAAGTTAAAGTGGGGATTTTTGCGTTTCTTTTTTGTTTGTTTTTTTTTTGTGGAAGTGAAGTGCGATGCGATGCGCCGCCGCCGCCACATGAATGAGCCGTCGATGGGGAAAAACGAGAAACGAAAAACGGAGTACCGTGAACGGATGAGTTAAGTTAAGTGTTGGTCCTGGGCCGTGCTTCACGTTTAATTTCTGTTCTGGTCTGGCCTCGCTTTTTGCAAGTGTGCTTAGTTGATGAGGCCATTGTGGAGCTCCACTTGGAGACCAAATCACGCGTAAAATGAGTGCGCTTTAAAAACATACGAATTCCGCACATTTTTCGGGGTGGGGTGGAAGGGCTGCAGGGCTAGAAAGCAATCAGCAGAACAACAAAAAACCAAAAACAAACCAACGGGGAAAGTATACAACTTGAAATCAGAAAACGACCAAGGAGGGGGGCGCCAAATGGAAACCGAACACAACAACATTCCCATCGTTGGAGTTTGATACATAAATTTGCATCAAAAATTAAAGGTATTTAGCTGAGATGCTTGAAATGATGATTGGCACTTAGCTTAGCTCCAGCAGAGGTAGGATAAGAATTATGAAAGTGTACAACTGAACCATAAGGAGCAGTGAATCCGTGGCTCTTAACTCAGATCCAGCATAGGTAGCATCAAAATTGTGAAAGTGAACAACTGAGCATTGAATCCTTGACACTTTGCCTTTAGACACAGCAGAGTTGGGTTCAATATTTCAAAACTGAACCACTGAACCATAAAGAGCATTGAATTCTTGACACCTATCTAAGCTCCAACTGGTGAAAGTGAACCACTGAACCATAACAGCTAAACAGTTTTTGTAACTGCTCTATCGTTCGGCATCGTTTTTTGTCTTCCCTTAAACAAATCACTTAAAACACAGACACAGACACACAGACGGCACCCTGTAAGGACAACTTACACTCAAGAAAACTGCAAACGGAAATAACTTAACTCAATTACGCTTAATTATTTCCTACTTGGCAAGGAATTTCCACACACAGACAATAAAAGTTTCGTTTCGTTTAGTTTAGTTTTCAGTGCCAGCTTCGGACCCTGTGTCCTCGTACACACATGTGACCGTGTCTCTTCCTCTGTCCCTCTGTCCCTGTGTGTGTCTTCTGATTATTATTATTCACTTGGGCATTTTTACGAGCTGCCTTAGACAAAAGTTTCGCCTCCGCCGCGTGCCCGACTATTCAACTGTCTCACGAGACGACGACAATGGGCATTCTTTTTGTTTTATGCTCAACTCTAAAAATCCCTACGTCGAGTTGTAAGTATTTTTATGAGCCCAGCTGCATCTGGCCCTGTGCTAACTTTAGAGCCTTGAGAATTACAAATCAGGCTGCCAACTTGGCCATCTTCTTTTTCTGCTCCTCCTGCTTGTACCTATAAAAAGTGCTAATAAGTATGTGTGTTTTATTGTAGTCGAGTTTATGGAGCCCTGCTCTTCGGTGTGTGACACCATGCCGCGGTGGATATTGTGTTGAAATCTAAAGGCTTTAAGCTGCGCGTAATGAAGTTTGAAATGGATTACCATTTGACAAGGGGATGCGTTCAGCAGTGCAGCCTGATCAATGATGCACACTGGATGATCAGTGTTGAATGCTACCGGTTGAGAGCCGTTCTTGATATGCCGCTTGATTAGAAAAGACAATGGCTGCATTCAGCAGCTACACTTGATAACTGATCAGTGATCAGTCTTACGAAAACTCAATTTATATCGTCTTAAAAAAGGAAAATGTGACCCTGTTCCGAACCAAAATGCTGGGAGTATTTCAAATTTCGTTCATTCCCCCATCCCTTCCCTTATCTGTTTCTTGCAGTGTCGCCTAACTAGGAAATCATCATTTCCCAAACTCTGTGTATATCGATTACACTTAATGCAATATCGTCTTGTCTGGCAAATTTCGTAATTCTTTTTTTGTTCTCTTGTTTTCTTTTGAGAATTTCCTTTCGGCTGCAGCTGTCAAATTGTACATTTTGCAATAATGGCAAAACGCGCAAACTTCATTACACTTTCTCTGTGGTTCTCTGCGTCGTTGTCCTTAACTCAAATTGAAAGCGAATTGCGTACCCTGCCCCGCCCAAGGAATTGAACTCGGCGTTTGTGCAATTTATTGTTTTTATGCGTTTGTCGTGCACTTTTTAAGTAGTTGTAGTCGTTGGCATTGGGCATTATTAGATTGCAAACTTTCAGCGCCCGCTCCCTCCGTCCCACCCACCAGTACACAGAGTGTTTCAATAGTTTCCAACACTTTAGGGCGATGGGGGGGGGGGGGGGGGGGGGGGTTGATGCAGGGGGGGAACGACTGCGACAACCAATTAAAGTAATTAGCCTGTGACTTCGACTCCCACATGCGAGACAACGGGGCGAGAATGAGAATTCCCTTGAACGTCCGTTCACGTGCTGTTTGTCAAATACGTCAACGCTTGTCGGTTGCCTGCTTGACTGCCGTCACATTGACAAGTTGGCTTTAACACACACACACACACACACACACAGCTGCAGTCGGGTAGCCAACTAACAAGCAAATGCTAACCATGTGGATGTGGGTGGAACTGTCTGTCCGTTCAAGCGTCCATCCGTTCGATGGTTCGCCTGTCAATTCACTCAATGACTACACAAAAGCGTTCTGCGCGTCCTTCGCCCAGTGTTTCTAGTTACGTACAAACATATTGGCGGTGATGCTGACAAAATGAGCCAGGCAAACAGTGATTTTTTAATTTGGGTCCTTCGAGCCGGATATCCCGACATGAACTCGTACTTAAGGTTAGCTATACCATGTAGCCCTGCACAAGTTAAGCTAAGGCTCCCACGCAAACAAGATTTGCACTCATTGTGCAAAACAAAGTTTGCCTTGAATTGTAAATGTTTGCTTCAAACATATTTGGTCCTCCCACATGCGCAAATTATGTCCCTACGCTAATTATTTGTGTGTGTGTTCACACATTCCAATAATTCAAATAATTTGTGCACAAACACGGGCAAAGGCTATTTGGCTAGTAATTGATTCGAAAATGAGCAACTGAACAAAAAACCACAACATGAGTAAAGAGAACAACTAAACAAGCTGAACCACAAAGCGGGCAAAGTTAACAACTGAAGCCAAAAACTTAAATGAGTAGGCAACTGAAAGAGTGAACAAATAAAGAGCTATAAAGTGAACCACTGGCCAAAAAAGAGCCATGGAACAGCTGAACAAACAAGTTAAAGAGTTAACAAGTGACCAGAAAAGAACCAGAGAGTTAACAAAAGAACTAATACAAACCAGTGAACAACTGAACAAAGCGAGTAGCTTACAAAAACTCAATACAAGGCAAAAGACTTTGTTTCGGCAGCTGTATCGCCCCCCCCCCGCTTCCATCACTTTTTCACATTTGTGGGAATCACTTCGCATCACTGGCTCCCCCACACCCACACACACACACACTCAAGAGTGTGTGTGGTAGAAAATCTCTTTTAATTGCCAATCGTGTGGAAAAATGAATTTTCCATCGAATTAGTATTCTGTGGCTGAAATTCATTCATGAAGCACTCATTAGGAAATCCTCAACTGCTGCCCCTACTGCTATTTCTTTTTTTTTGTTCCTTCGGCTTTGACGCCTCGCCTTCGTTGCTACCCCACCCCCCACACCCACCAACACATTTCGTTTCGTGATGTTATGAGTTGAGTCAACATATTTTGCAACACTTACAGGCTGCTTATGTCCCAACTACCATCCTTGCCACCGCCCACTCCCCCGCCACCATCCTCCTGCTCAGTACTTGAAATCAAAATCAAGGAAGTGACTATAATTTTGGGTGTAGCATGTTGTCGGTACGTGTTTCAATATGTCAGCATCCGGTGATGAGTTTGTATGTCGACGTAAGCTAGCTTGTTTGTAGGTGGATGGTAACTGCTGTAGTGGCTGGGGGGCGGGGGTGGCGTGAAGGAGCGAGAAGTGTGTGTGTGTGTGTGTGTAGCACTCTTCACTTATTTTATTGATGTTGTAAATTTCTGGTAATTGAGCTTAATTTTTATACAGTTCTTTTGTTTTATGTTGATTGCTTGGACACAGCCAAGCGAAGGGCCAAAAGGGGTTTTCAAGTGGATTGAAATGAAATAGTTGCACATTCTTTGTCCGCTTTTTTCTATCCTCTTTCCCTTTTTGGGTGTGTCCAAAGCAATTTCAATTAGGAACTTTAGCATTCAAATATGAAATTAAAATTATTTGCACACAGCTGCGTTTCCATATGCTCAAATACATAGACACGAGGTGTGTTCCAAAAGAAAGAGGTGGATCTGTTCAAATATAACGATTCTCCAGTTCCAAAACCAGTTTGCTGCTTCTATAGCAGTCAAAGGTTACGTAACGCTTATTGCTTTCAATTTCCAAACATCTTCAATCAACTCTCTGACCAGCTGCTAACAAGAAAATCTCCCAATTCTCGTTACGCACCTCGTGCAAATACAACAAATGATGGCGCGCAGAATGGAGACCAATGCGAGTCGTCCTGTTGGTGGCCGTTGCCGCTGTCATTGAAAATGACAACAAGCCCAAATAGAAGGAGAACAGGAAATTATGCAGGGGGAAAAAAATATTGTGCAACTTTTAACGCCCGCCCGACCCCTCTACCCATTTGATCCGCAAAACCAACTTTAGCAATTCCATTTTCACAATCATGCGTTGGACTTTGAACTCCTAGTTTGCATGTGTGTGTGCGAGAGAGTGTGCATTTTCAAAATATGCCAACAGACAAAAACTTTTCTTTCATCGCCTTTTGCCCTCCATTTGGTCGGTCGTTCGGTCGTTGGTTGGGGCCTCAGTTGGTACAGTTGCGGCTGTATTTGGCGTTTAGTTGCGGCCATTGAATGTGCAAAAATTATTGTAAACTTTTCAGACACACATCATCCTCTCTCTGGTCCATCCGGACCAGCTCCGACAAAGAAATCGGGGACGATAGAAATCAATTAAAACTGCTTGTGGCCCATTGCCAACTTTTACTTTTAGCCCATTTCGAAGTTGTGCAACCCAATGCAAGCAGAGACTCTGTCTATGAGTGATCTGGTTAATAAGCTAGTTGACAGGTCAGTTTGGTAACTGAAGGAAAGTTAACTTCGCCTCAGCCGAAGCACGTTTCTCTAACTAAGACTACTTTTCAGAACTTACTTTTCTATGGGAGCTCTACTATATAAATGTTCGATTTCGGCCAAAGTTGATAGAATCATGGGAAGGCGCTTTCATTGAAAACAAAAAAAGTTATTCTAACTAAAACTAGTTTTTCGACCGATCGTTCCTATGACAGCCATATGCTATAGTCCACCAATTGTGATCAAACTTTGTAGAATTGCTTGAAAGCTTAGAAAATAAGTTAGTGTCAAGTTTGAAGATGTTACCATTGGAAAACAAGAAGTTGTTCGCACTAAAACTATTGTTTTATAGTTCGATCAGAGTTCGGTCCGAAAGTAAAAGATTCTTCCATGCCTCCAATGTGATGTCAAGTATGTGTGATTATTGAAAGTTCGGACTATTCCTCCGTCCGGGGAGTCACACGCCAAAGAACAGCTCAAGCAAACGCTTAACTTGAGCTCAAATACACAAACACACACACACACACACACACACACTCAATAAGGAGGACAGACAGCGGCAGGGGCGGGGCCACTCAACGTTGATAATAATATTTATAAGACTCCTCAAGGACACTCGGCTGTGGAGTGGTGCTGGATTTGGAGTGGGGGCCACTTATGTGCCGGACGTACCTAAAATTACCCTGGTGGCTAGTTGCCGCCGAATTCCGAACTTGGCCACACAATTTGTGCTTTAATTTGCCACAATAACAACAGCAACAACAACAGCAACAAGAAGAGTGAAACTTTTCACAATAAACACACAAAAAGGCCACGAAAATATGCCCCAAGGATTGGGAAAAGCTGCTCCTGCCGCTCATCATTTTTATTTGTTTGCTTTCACTTGGCTGGGCAAAAGGTGCCCCATCCACGTACTTTTGTTGACTCTAACTCGCCTTCGACTTTGGCTTTGGTTTCGAATGCTTTTTTTTTTGTTGTTGCTTCTTCTGAGCAAAAGTTTGTTTACCTACAAAATTGAAGTGTGAAATAAGCAAAGTTGAATTATTCCTGGCGGACATGATAAACTGCGGCGGTATTGGGGTGCGATTCTATTTTTTATTTGTGTCAATTTTGAGCCTTGACTTTCTGTTAATGCTTGATGGGCGGCCTAAGGGCAGTCAAATATGCCCTTTTGTACATTTTTTGGTTGGGCCTTTATTATGCTGTGTGTGGAAAAGTTTTTGCTGGCTGGGAAATCTATTAGAAATTGAAGCAGTTCGTGGTATCAGGATTGCCTGCTATAGCCAGCTAAATATATTCAAGTATATTTTCATCTTGAATGTACTTACGAACGAAACTAATAAGCCAAGAGCATGGAAATGGGCATAAAGGTTCTTAAATTAAGAATTTATGTACTTCAGGTTCGTCAAAATGGCTAATAAACCGTCAGTGGGCCTCTTACTTCCTTCTGGGCAGCGTTTTCTAGACACCAGCAGCACGAGCTGAAAACTTTTATTTACTTTTGGGGGGGGCTAATTTGATTTGAAGACATTAATTGCAAAAAGTCGATTTTAATTAGTTGGCACATGCTGCTGGCCGGCCTGCCCTTGGAAACGCGAGGATGGAGGGGATGGCTATGTCCGCTAATAAAATCAACAACATGAATGGGAAAGATGCGTCGGGGCCAAGTAGCCGTACGAATGGCGTCATGTCATCAGCCATAATTAATGGCAGCGACATGTTCAAAGTGGCAGTCACGATTTAGCTAATTCTTTTATCGATATATGTCGATAAGACGTGCGTGCCCCACCCAGGCCCATCTTAGTCACCATTTAAGACTTGGACACTCGCACACAACAGCTGTGTGTCGCTGCCACCATACACCTCCCACCACACTCGCGGACTCCACTCATTCAAATGCAATTACACAGCCACTCGGCCAACAGCAGTTCATTAGGCCAAAGTTGCGATAATACTAGACCTAAACACCAAGCTGTTGTGTGTGGCGATTTTATGTTTTTTCCTTGAATACCCTGGAGTTGGCCGAAGTGACGGGGGTGTTTGAGGCTGAGTCTGAAGGATATATCAAGTTTGGAGACGGTTCTATTGAAAACATGCATTATTTTTATCATTTGAACTTACTTTCGATCGATCCTTGCTATGGCAGCTTAATGCTATAGTCAACCGATTGTGATCCAAATTTGTGGAATTGTGTGAGAGCATGAAATATAAGTAAGTGCCAAATTTGGAGACATTTTTTGCTAACTAAAACTATTTTTCGACTCATCTTTTGTACGGCAAGTATACTAAATAGATGTCCGATTTGGTTGAAACTTGGTGGAATCAGACAAAAGTATTGAAAACAAAGAGTTTTGGAAAGTTGGAAACGTTTCGATTGAAAACAAACTTTTTCTTCTCATGGGAACTAACTTACGCACCTGGTCACCTTCACTAGCTATTGGCGTCAGCTTTGCAGCAACTTTTTAAGCACTTCATGGAATTTTCTCAATAAGCAAAAGAAGAATAATCCACAATCCGCCTACTTCATCGTATCAATCCCCACTTGAACTATTCCATCTACAGGGTATGCCCCCAGCTCGATGATAGTCTTTCTCCATTTAGCTGGCTCATTGTTGCCTGGCAAAATAATTACTTACAAGTAATTTGGGCCAATTTGCAGTAAAAACGAAAATTCTTTTGTAAACGTTTTTATTAGCTCTCGAGCTAACCAAATCCAATTAGTCGCAAAAGCATCAAAAGCAAAATTCTTCCTTCGGTTTGGTTTTTTGTCTTTTTTTCTGTGCAGTTCCTATAAAAATGCAACGGCATATGCGCCTAATGCCTCTATCTTTTATTTTTTTTTGTCTTATGACAAAAGTTTTTGTTGAAGCCATGAAAATAAATTAATGTAAAATGTGCAACTAATTAGCTGGGCGATGGCTGCGGAGGCGGGGGAGTAGGAGCCGGCTTAAAGTCAGGGACAGTATGGTACAGCTGACGCGGACAGAAATGCTTGGAGCACTTAACCTCAAAAGTGCACCGCACCGAGGGGCTAAGCTGCTGGTTAAACAACAATTGGCTGACAGTTATTTACACACTGGAACTGCGAACTGCGAACTGCGGCGGTGCATAGCTCCAGCTACATTGATAGATACTTATTGAGGCACAGGGCTTAATGCCGTGGAGCCATTGTCTGGCTGGCTCGATTAAAACACAACAATTTGCCTGATTTCTTATGCAGCCGCCGAACACTGGCATCCGCAGCATCCGCATGGCTCCCGCTCCCGCTCTCCGCCGCCGCTGACGTCAAACCTTATCCACAGCGTAAACACAGACGAAAAACTGCTAAATCATTGGCAATACAAAACCAACAAAAGCCGCTGCTACCCCACAACGCGCTCTGCTCTGCGCAAATATTGAAAATACAATCCGTCTATGCGGAATATTGATATGCCTGCCGTCTATATCTACATATATAGATTGTGCGAGTGTGTGTGTTTGAGGCGAGGAGTGCTTTTAACACCGCCGTCCCGTCGTTGTCTGCACAATGATTTATTGATGGCCCGCTACGTATTGAGCACGACGCCGCAGTTTCAGTGCAACGTCTCCACGGACGGACTTACTTAAAGTTAGCAAAAGCAACCGAAAACCCATTCTTGTACATAAATTCCAGCCGATTGGGTTGATTACGCAAATTGTTTAACCTCAATACACACAATTGTTTTACAATTCTAAGCCAGAATGCCAGTTTCCTGGCAAATGGCATCTAAAAGTGAAAGCAAAAGGTCCCCGCAACTGATCTCTCGTTTTGGTATATAAATATCAGTCTATAAGGCCAGCTCTAGGGTTAGCTCCAGTCTACAAAAATCGACATAAATTTGTTGGAAACTGGATGGTCCTATAACCTCTATGTGAGATGCAAGCAGTTTACTCTTAATCATGACTATTTCTCTGAAGATGTGCTGAATCGGGTCCAAGCATCTCATAAATCAACCCACCAAATTTAAAGGCTCTGACTCCTTTAGTTAAGAAGTTATACCTTGAAAATGAATACAACTAGACCGTAAAAACCGAATCAGCTATGGTAAAACGACATAGAATTTGCTTTAAATTTGGTGAAAACTGTTCCTACAACTTTTATATGAGAATCATGAAGTGTTCTCTTGTTTTCTATGACAAAACTTTAAAAAAGAGCCACTTAGAAATGAGGAACTGAAAGAGAAGAGCGAACTCGAAGTCAAGGAGACACATGAGGAGCAAGCTTAGAGCTGAAAGCGAGCTTAGAGACCAAATGTTCCATTGATCTAAGCATGGACTTAGTTTAGACTTCGACTTATGGTGCACTTGGGCTTTGGAATTCTGTTTAGACCTAAAACTACACAGAGAATACACTCCAGTGTTTTCCCAGATTTCGGACAGCTCTCTAAAAACCATTCATCCACATTTACATAACTCCAGCCCAGCCCACATATTGTAATCAGCAAACAAAGACTAAGTCCTAAACACAGACCGCAAGCTCTCGGTCCACATGCGACGCCAGGGAGAGAGAAAGGAGCAAAGACAATTCAATTCATTAGCAAAAGTGCATTTTCTTGTCTGGAATGAACAGTTTTTGGTGAGTCATAGACCCAGGCGGGGGACCCGGGGGATGAGCGAGGCCTGAAAAATGAAATGTAATAAAAACGTGCTTCAAAAATCATTTATTGAATTCGTGACAAAAATACTCCCTTCCCGCAGAAACAGAAACAGAAAAAGGGGCAGAGCGACGCTGCCAAAAAGAAAATGCTGCAGTGGAAAAAGATAGTGATAGCAGCAGATGAATGAAAATTATATGCAGAGAAGCGAAATGAAAGCGAGAAGAGCAGGTGCAAAGGGCCAAAAAGCCAGAGCCAACGACAATGGAGAGCGTCTGCCATTTTTGCAGGTCACTGAGCGCATACAAAAGACAAAGAAGCGCCGTCGACATTTCGCCACAAATCGCTGAATGGATTCACTGCCGAGTGCGGAGCCGGGGGGGCGTGGGGGCGGGGGTGGGCAGGGCGGTGTTGTGTGCGCTTTTGTTGGACATTTGGCCTGCAAGTGACAAGCGTTTTGCGTGTGGCACAAAACGGTGTAAATTTGCGTCGTTCTTCTTCTCTTTTTTCAGCTTTTTTTTGGCCTTTCCAGCCCCTAATGGTGCACTCTCTGTCCCCCTCTCTCTCTCTCTCTTTCCCTCTCTCTCTCTCTGGGGAGGGGGGCAGCAATGAGCAGTTGCTACTGTGCAATTGGAGAATGTTCTTTGGGCCTTCAGTAGCGACCACAAATTTTGCAGCTCTGACCTCAAATTAAGTGCAACTGCAATTGCAGCTTGCGGTCGGATTCGTTTCTTTCTGCAGAAGATGCAGTGAGAGAATCGTTAGAACGCACAGCCCCAACGATTAAGGGCAGTTTTCATAGGGATTTTTTCCAGTTTTTCTCAGTGCACTGCTGCACTTACTCGTATGCAAGCTTTGGGTATTGTAATTTGTATGCACACGTAGTGGGCGTACCACACTCTCGGAGCCGCTGCTGCACGTGTCTGGGCCCTAAAACAACAACAACAATGCTGCTGCCTCCAACACTCACACACAGAAAACATAATTATAAACACATGTTGCGTCCACACACACACACACGCACACCTCACATTTTGTAGTCTGGGGGTTGACGCAGGATGCAACTTTTGAATTTTGCCTTGTACATATTTCGTTACATGATTCGAATTTCTGAAAAGTTTTCTGGCCAAGACCAGACTGACCGCCTGTTTATTTTAGCCCAGGCATCGGGTTATGCCTGACCAATCTGGCCTCTCTTCAGTCAGCCAGGTAGTTAGGTAGCTGGATTTGTGTTAAATTCGACACTTTTGTATATTCATTTGCTGAAATGCAAATAAACACTCGACATTATTAATCATTTTTGCTTTAACTTCATTTTTGCTTTTAATTTGAGCAAAGGAAGAAAAATGGTAAGTAGATGTCAAAAGTCAAAACTCTTTGTGACAGAAAATCGTCTTCAAATTGAGGCAACATTTAGAATCTTTGATGTAGCTGGCACACCTGTTCACCCATCTATATCAAGTTTTCCAACTCGGGAACATGCCACATATAGCATGACATTGTCATAGTTATGCCGCACCTGTGACCTGTTTATGGTTAAACGTTTGAGCTGGATCTGCTCGGGAGCTTGTGGAACTAGGCACTCTACTCCCTTGAACTGATCCCTGAAAGTCCTTCTCCACTCA
This sequence comes from Lordiphosa fenestrarum, assembly GCA_035044985.1. NCBI lineage: Eukaryota > Metazoa > Arthropoda > Insecta > Diptera > Drosophilidae > Lordiphosa > Lordiphosa fenestrarum. The sequence continues at coordinate 576,939 of JAWNNO010000297.1, read as the reverse complement.
TTTTGCTATCTCTTCCGTCCGTTTTGAAGCTATCTCAACCAATATTTGTCAGAACCGGCCAGATCGCATGACCATAGCATATAGCTGTCATAGGAACGATCGGTTGAAAAACTAGTTCTAGTGAGAAAAACTTTTTTGTTTTCAAGGGAAACGCCTCCAAACTTTGTATTTCTTAGTTTGCTATGCTTACTTATGATTTTAACAAGTTTGCTTGAAATCGAACATCTAGATGGTATAGCTGTCATAGAAAAGTAGAGTCTGAAAAGTAGTCTTAGTGAGAAAAACTTTTTTGTTTTTAATGGAAATGTGCTTAAATTTAGCTTTTTTATATGCTTTTACACAATTCTACAAAGTTTTGTCAAAATCGGTTGACTATAGCATATAGCTGCAGTACGAACGATCGGTCGAAAAACTAGTTCTAGTGAGAAAAACTTTTTTGTTTTCAAATGAAACGGCTTCAAACTTTGTATTTCTTAGTTTGCTATGCCTTTCCATTATTTCACTAAGTTTGATCGAAATCGGACATGTATATAGTATAGCGCCCATAGAAAAGTTCGAAAAACTGCAGTTGCAGTTAGCTTTGCTCTAGTTTTTGTATTTGAAATCGAATAAATATGTGAAAACCGGAACAGGCCTGTTAATAATAATTAAGTATTCCAACAACTAGACCAACTAAGATGGTTTTTGCTACAGGTTAGAATCGTTAGAATCGCTCAATCTTTAGATGCAGCACCCATACAAAGTGAATAACCACAATGAAGTATGCATGGGGCATTATGGATCACGAAATAGAATTAGTGACAAGAATTGGCAGAGAAACAATTCAACTTTTTCAGCCCGTTTCTTTCATTAAGCCTTCACTTGCGAATCCAAAGGTAAATTGAATGCAATTTATACACAACATCGTATTGAATATTCAATATTTTCTACAACTTAAAACGGTTGTTTATTTACAGCTGTTGCCTGTATTGCTAATGCAATAGATATGGTTAAGTTGAGTACCCACAACAATACAGCAGGCAGCTTTCCTCTCACTTTATGCATCGTTTTTTTGTGCTCATCTCCCGTGTTTTGTGTTCCCATTTCAATTGCAATTCCCACAGCTGCCTCAGGTGACACAGTTTTGTGTTTTTTTTTGTTGCTTTTGTATGCCAATTGCACTTATGCTCAATGATTTATTTTTGTCAGATGCACAAATTAATTTTTCAAAATGGAAAATGAATTTGTTGCTCTCTTTTTTTGCAGTCCCTTGCACCGCTGTGACTAATAAGCCGCGTTGCGTCGGAGCTTAGAATATTGGGAAAACCGGGGCAGCGGATGTTGAAATTTATTAGTGCTCTTGACAATCGCTGGGTGGGTGGGCTGGTGGGAGTGGATAAACTGCAGCAGTGAGCACATTTTTCATATGCCAATTCAGTTGCGCAGCTTTTGTAATGCAGAGCCAAGCCGGAGCAGGAGTGGGGTTGGGCAGGGGGGGCAAAGTAAGTAAGTATGCGCTGGCTACGCCCATGGCCACAAATGTGTCCGCTTAGCAGAAATACGAATTTGCGCCCCTCCGCCTCGATGCTATTTATCTATCAGCGAATCGCTTATTGCACGGGCCTTGGGTATTGCAAATCGCACGAGTTATTAAATCGAACGGGCTCAATGGATTGCATTTATTGCCATGGCAGCGAATGAGATGTGCGAGCTAATGAATAACCGAGCGAGAGAGTGAGCAGGCTTTATTGTACATTTCCAAGCGAAAGAATTCCAAATGCCACAAATAAAGCAAGACTTTCGGCAAATGCCGGTAGTGACTTTTCCCCGAGTCTTTTTACATCCATTCACATATTGTATTCGCCACAATGTTACTAGAAAAGCAGCAAGCCATGGCTTTTGGTACATACACTGCACGAAAAAGCGGCAGTACAGCCAGCTGTACCATTTTTTACTTTGCTTAAATCTAAAAAAAACAAACAAAAGCTATAACTACATAGTTTGCAGACGTTTCCATTGAAGACAAGAAAGTTTTTCCATCTAAAACCAGTTTTTCGACCATCGTTCCTATGGCAGCTATATGCTATAGTCAACCGATTGTCCTAAAACTTTGTAGAATCAAGTAATATCAAGTACAATAACTTTATGCCAAACTTGAGGACATTTCCATGGAAAACCAAAAAGTTGTTCGAAAATTATTAATTTTCTCTCACTGTATTTTACGTGGCAGTCAGGCAATTGTAAAATGCAATTGACATTTCAATGAGACATCGACTGACTCACAGCCTACCCCTCCAGCCCGTTCCCTCGCCAAGCCACCAACCAACTGAAATTGACGTTTAGGCTTTGATTATTGTGACCGTCGTCGTCGTCGTCGTCGTCGTCGTCGTCGTCTCCATCAGCCCCAACATCAATCAAAAGCACAACTCAGCATTTGCGATTGAACCGGCGGAGAGGGGGGAGTTGAGGGGAGGGGAGCGCAGCCGAGATTGCCTAAAATTTTGTACAGCATTTGGCTATAAAAATGATTTAATTGGTTAGTGCAGTTTTTGGTTTTCCATCCTCTTTGTTATCCTCCTTCTTCACACAAATCAATAGCCAATTTATAGAAAAGAGAGACGGAGCGAGAGCCGGACCGCACCTGGTCGGAGCATTTGTTATTCATGAGCAGTCATCAACACCAAACAATGTGTTGATAACAAACAAACAAACAAACCGAAAGAGAAGATATCCCTTGCCTTGTCCGAAAAAAAATACTTGATTGTCCAGGCAGCAGGGGGTGGCGGGTACTGACATTTCCGCTTGCCAAATGCAAACGGAAATGTCACAGAAAAAATGGGTTAGGTGGGGCCTGCAACTGCCAACTGCCTTTGTTATGAATGATGATGGAAAATCTGGCAGGAGCAGCAGCAGCATCTTTGGAGCTACGGCCTTCATAATGTGGTGGATGGTGATTCAATTCAGTTTGTGCAACGAACGGCCTCAGCCAAACTTTGAAAAATAGAATGGAACCCAGGGCCCCCGCCACCGGCAGCCCCCGCCTCCCGATTGGGTATTGAAATGCAAATGGTCGTCGCTTTGGACTGCCGAAATTAAATTATGTGGAAGTAATGATAACCCTTCTGTGGCTGCTTCTGCTTCTGGTTCTGGTTCTTCATTTAAACTGGCGACGTAACGCCTTTTTTGGCAGCTGTCTTCTCTGGCCACTCCAATGGGCAGGGGGGCCGGGACAGGGGCTGGCGCATTGAAATTTGTGGGTAGTGTCCACTAAAGATGCACTCGGCCTCGTTTTTTCTAAAACTTCTTCCCCCGGCTGCTTTGCCGTGGGGTTGGGGAATGTTGGAGCAATGCAAAATGAATTGGGGTAGGTGTGTCGTCAGCAGCCGCTAATGGCAATTAATTGTTTGCCCAAGTGTCTTTTATAAGTAGTTTGGTTTAAGCAGAAGTGGGGGAAAAGAGTGGAATCAAGAAGTTTGGTACTGGTAGCTTTAGTTAGAATCAAAAAAACGAATATAACTATTTTCAGATGAAAAATTTACTCCTAAATATGTGGACCAAAATATCAAGATGCCGTGATGCCCTTAAATACCGTGATCTATTTTTTCTGTACAACTTTGAATAGCCACTCGTTGCTCATAACTTCTCGCTAACCTTGAAGGCGAACTCTAAAATCAATTTGACGAAGTAATTGTTGGAACAGCTACTAGAAATGTTCGGATATAACTACTCGTTGACCAAAGCTTACAATTATATATCACTCGCTACTCTAAATGGTCTGGTTGAACTTCTCGCTGTCCTTTTTTTTGTTGACTTCACCTCTCTCTCTGAGATGTGCAAAGAACAAGTTAAGCATTTGTTTTACTTGGCCTTTAGGTTGTCTCGTCTACCTTTTAGGTAAGCCGGTCAACATTTTTTATAAAGTATTCATAGAACATTTGCTTGGCTAAATGAAAATTTGTATTATTACTCGCTACTTTGTTTTGTGGTTAATTGTTTAAGCTGTATTTTTTCATTTAATCAGTCCTTTGGCTGAACCGTATCTTCAATTTTACTCGTTGCTTCAAAATCAACTTAGTGGAACTACTCGTTGCTCATAACTTCTCGCTAAACTATTAGGCTGCTTAAAAAACCCACTCATAGCTATCTACTCGTTACTTCGATCCATGTGTAAATCTACTTTAATCAGTTACTCGTTGTCGTTGAACTACTCGTTGTACTTTTATGTGATTAATGAGACTCTCATTTTACTCCTTACTTGGGCCAACAAAATATAGGCTGTCTCGTTGCTTTACAAAAACAATTGTGCTTCTAGGACATACTCTTTCTTTCCCTCTTACATTTCTCACCTCCAACTGGAAGGCTTCTCCAGGCAAAGTGACAGAATGTCTTATTCTGAGCTTGGATGATAATTTGGTGTTGTGAAAACGTGCTTGGGCGTTCAGTAGACAACAAACAGTGGACAATTGATTGACTTAATGCTAATTCGCGACACAATTGTTTCAAATTTGGTCAGAAAACAAATGCAAGCTACAATTTCTGGCTCGTTATTTATTAAGGGGAGCAGCAGCGAAAGAGGTCCGGGGCTAGCTAACAATGGGGTGGGGGGTTGGGCGGTGGCCAAAGGAGGACAATCGTCGCATCGTTGCGCTGTAATCCACTCAAAACGAACAACGCCGTCGGCACTGGAGAGCTACTTAAAGGATAGCGACAGCAGCAGGAGCGGCGGCAGGCAACGTCCAACAATTCACAAAATTGTTTTCGTGACTTAAATTTTTGCGTGCTGGTTTGGACGTGTTTGGAAAGCATATGATGTGATTTGCCATCAAATTGAGTTGTCTCTCTTGTCCGGCGCAGTAAGCAGACCCAGTCGTCGGAGGCTGAAATGCAATTAAATTTAGAAAAATATCAACATCAGGCAGCAGGCAGGCAGCATAATAGTTTATAACCATAATAATGGTGCGGAGTGGTAAAGTAGCTCCAACTGGGGCAGGCAAAAGTGCTCTTTGTGTTGGCTTTAAATAAATACGGAGTTTATGTGCAAGTTTGCTTAGGCATCTGCTCGCCTGCCACTTGGACGACACTTGGAGCAACCGAAATAAGTAGAAACTGGCGCAAAGTCTTGAGTAAATTGTTGCACAAGTTGAAACTGAGGCCGGGGGGGGGGGTGCGGTGCGGCAGATACATTTCGTGTGGCAACTAAATTACACTATGCAAATATTTGTCAAGTAAATACACAGAGAGAAGAGTAACAATGCCTACGGTTTGGTTTCCTAATGTTTACCCGAGCCCCACTCCCACACACCGCTTGCACTCTAACACTTGGCCATGGATATGTGTATGGTACACGAAAAACTGTCTCCGCCCTGCAAGATGCCAAGTGAGATCAGTAAATACTTGGGGGAAAACAAAAGGACACGCACACACAAAGATGTTATCCACAACACACACGCACATAAAAGCAATCAGAAGCTAGGTGCCAGGTCAGAGGGTAGAGAAGTGAACCTTGAGGCCATAAAAAAAGGTCTCTAGAATGTGTCAATGCAATATTTGTTGTTGGTAATTAGAGTTGGGTAAGGCAGCATCATCAATCCTCCTTTTTTTTCTACAATCCAGATATTGCCTACTTGTATAAGGAATTTTCAGTTTCAAAATTCAAAATTCTCTAAAATTCTGGAGAAGGTTCGCTCCGGGGGCTCGAACCCGTTGGGCTTTGTTCACAGAGTCCTAGATCATAGGGACATCTTCCGGTATAAAATATTAAGAAGTCTAAAGAAGCTATCAAAAACCTGTGATGCAAACCGGTTCGAACCCGGAGTTCCAACTTTTATTCTACTCTGAGCCGAACCTCTTTAATAATAAAAGCTGAACCTGTTGAGAACCTCAAATTTCGGTTCGGTTCAACAAAACTGATAGACATTACAAACTTGACCTTCTGCCTAGCGACTTTATCTGGTCTATGGTTGGTTTGGTGCTACGGACTCCTAAAATGGGCAGGAAACTGGCATAAAATGCCTAGAAAAACGTTAGACTTACTTAGCCTATCCTTGAAAGCTTTGTAAATAACTCTCAAAAGCAAGAGTCTTACACTACATTGGTAATCTTTTTTCGAAATAGAATTTTACTTAATATGTTGAATGTTCCCTTGAGTTCTACCATCCGATTCCGAGTGGTTACCTCAAAAAGTATGCTATGGAACTTTGTATCCCTTGAAGCAACATTTTCGTAACAGAAAAAGAAAAAAGAAAGAAAAGCATCGTTGAAAAATCATAACTTACCAGCCGCATGCATGCATACATACACACACACACACACACATACTTATGCTTGTGTGTGTGTGTGTAAAAAATCTGAAAATGATAGAAAAATGATTAATTGCAGTTGGCAGTAGTTCAGCAGCAGTCAGTAGCTGCAGTAAACCTCAGGGCCATACAATGCCAGTGCAAGTGCATGTGCATGTGTGTGTGTGTGTGTGTTAGCATTCATGGCTGCTTATGTACGTATGTATATACATTTTTTCCCTCATTTTTTGGTGCACAACAGCAGCTGACTGCAGCGATATTAATGATAGATATGCGTTCGCTTCAATGCCCACCACCACCACCCCCCCATAATATGGCTGGTCTTCGTTTTTTGAGGGGAGCGGGGTGCGTCATAACTTTAAACAAAAGTAGCAAAAGAGCCAGCGATGGCAACCGGGCGGGCGGACTATATTATGCATCGCGGACACTTCAACTGCAATTAAAACTCATCGTTTAAAGTTTTTACCCCAAATAGGACTCGCATTGAATCGAAAATTTCGAGGCATTGCTCCTGCCCCTTCTGTCTGGTTTTTTGTGTGGCACTAATTTCCATTTATTCATTTAGTTGCAACACTCACAGCACAGACACAGCATCTGGGGTTCCCGTCTGTCCATTTATCAGCACAAAGCAGTGCAGTTGTTCCCCCGTCCCGTCGCCTGCCTCCTGCCGCTGCTGATGAGATGATGATGATGATGACGACGATGATGATGGCCAAGAAGAAGTGACAAAATGTTACCCGAAAATATGACAAAAAAGGTCATATGGCCAAATAAAACAAACAAACATAAAAAAATAAGAGAAAATGACAGCCAATGGCTCTGGCTCTGGCTCTGTCACCACCACTGAGGCTCTCCAAGCCACGAGTCGAGTTCCCAGGGGTTTTTGTTTGTTTGCGGCCAGCAGCTTTTGGTAGAGGGGATGGGGGGGGGGGGGGAGTGGCGGGTGCTCTGTTGGGCCTGATGAAAGGGTTCAAAACTATTTACAAACTATGTATGTATTTAGCGCGCATTATGTGAACTCCACACTCGACGTTGGCATCGCCATCAGCATCATCAACTTGCTCTTCTTACTTTTGGGTCGGCAGCTGGTACTAGGATGTGACCTCTTTGCTTGTCCACTGACAGTGGGAACGGCTTGATTTTTGAATCAGTACAAACTTTTAGTTGAATTTCGGGGGTTTGGCTTTGCCACCTTGTTGAACCGGTTCAGCTGACTGGTTCGGAGGTTCTAAATTTTCGAATACTAAACATATTTTTCAGAAAAAGACATCTTAGACATTGTTTCGGGTCCTTAAAATTGTATTTTTCTGCAGTTCATCTGGTCACACCGAAAGTATAATATATGCAGAATCCGAAGCAACACTTAATGCTCTAAGCACTTTTACCTTGAAAAGAATCGAACTTTTGGCAACTTACATCGGATTCAAATTGTAGTGAATTGACTCCACGGTGCCAGTGTGTGTGCGTGTGTGTGCGTGTGTGTGTGGGGTGGTCGCTTTTGACCCACCGACCTCGATGACTACTTTTGCCCACTTGTAACATATTTTTTGGGCAGCGGATTAGTAGCACGTCATGTTGCCACTTGAAGTGTTTATGTGAATAGCGCGTCGCACACACTCACACATACACACACACACGCACTCATACACTCACACCCATACAGGGCATATCGCACATATCATGCGACACTTAATAAAAACAATGTGCTCAACATGCCGCCTTAAATGGAAATCCATTTTCAGTGCTTGTTTTTGCTCGCTTTTCATAAAAACGGAGAGGAAACTTACGCCGGTTGAGAGTGTCGAGCGTTGAGTGCTGCTCCTGCTCCTGCCCCTGCTTCTGCTCCTCCTGCTGCTGCTGGTTGGCTTTTGTTTGTTTGAGTTATTTAAATGTCTGCTACTGCCGCCTGCTCTATAAATTTATAATTAATTGTTTTAAACGAAGTAGACAGGGGTCGGTCGGGGGTGGTCGGGCGGTCGGTCGGTGGTGATGGTCCCTTTCATTATATCATTTTGTGGTTTTTTTGTTGATATTTTGTTGTTTATGAGCGAGCGAGCGGCTTAATCGTTTAAGCTATTAGGTTAAGGAAGAGTGGGTGACCTTCAAGGAAGCACAACACAAAAAAAGGGGCCATCGAATTTGTTGCTAGCAGTTAGCTAGTTTCAGTCCACTCCTTTAATAATAATGTTTCCAAGGCCATTAGTGCAAGACAAGGCAGAGGGGGACACATATCTGGGTCAATTTCTCTGAATAGTTGCTTGATCGAAAGGCTGTAGCACAGCTGCGGTGTTAGATGTTAATAGACTGCATTTCTTTATGGGTTTTCATCATTTCAGCTCCGTTAGGTGCTTTAAAGACATATCCAGTTCAAATTGTACTTTTTTCGCCCTTTTTTCTCAATTGTACAAAACTTGAAGACGTTTGCCTTTGCAACCAAAACTGTTTATCTCGCTAAAACGATGGTTTTTCAACCGTTTGTTCCTATGGACAGCTATATGATATACTCATCCGATTGTGAACAAACTTGGTGGAACTGTGTTAAAGTGCAGAAATGTGAGCTTAAAATTCATTTTGCCTAAAAATGTTGTTCTGGCAATTCAATCGAATCGTTGAGCGCCGTAAATTGCAACGTGACGACTTCGCCCCCACACTCCGCTGCCACCCGCCCACCCTAGCTAAACGATTTCTAATGGCGGCTCGGCACCTAACATACTCGTTCATACGATACATACAAGGATTAGGTCAATTTGCTGTGCAACTTTTGATGAGCGAGAGAGAGAGAGAGGGAAAGAGGCGAAAAATCAAACATTTTACATCTGGTCAGCAAAACTTTCCGTAGGGGATACATCCGTGGTAACTGGTAGCAAGTCAAGGCAGGAGCAAAAGTTACCAATATGTGACACATAGCCATGGGGGATATGCGCTTCAGTCGGCTTGGACTTTGGTCAGGTTAAGTGTTTTATGAACTTGTTTCCAATGAAGTCATACAAAAGTGCGTGTGTGTGTGTGTGCACACACAGGTGACATGTCTGACCAGACCTGAACTGGTCACCGGCCACCGGCCACCGGCCACTGGCCTCTGCTCTGTCTGTGCCATTGAAGCTTTTAATTTGATTTTCGTTCAAGTGCGGTTTTCTTCCTGGAAAGGAACGAATCTGCATGTTGATTTGTGCAAAACTTGAGCTCCTTTTTGGCTTGGGTTACTTTCTCTCTTAATGAGCAACTGCAGCACACCTCAAATATTAAGCAATTAAAGCCAGCCTGCAGGTATTCGGACAACCTGATAAAGCCAAGCCTCACGAAATGTAGTTAGGCAATTCAAGGATACGATAAGAATGAAGAATTTTGTGCTTAAATCAAGTACCATCGATGTGGATGAATTCAAGTAGAATATTTGTATTTTAAGCACAAGTTTCAAGGCTTCCAACGGTTTTCTGCTAGACAGCCTAGCCGGAACAGTCATTCATTTCAAACACACACACAGTTTATATATAAATTCCAAGTGTTTTAAATTCCAAAAAAAAAATGTTTAAATATTTGGCGGGTATATTTGCCAATCCCAGTGACGATTATATCAATGGACGTCTGTGCAGTCCTCTAAACGCCCAAATGGATGCCCACAATCACAAGAACAAACGTTCCTCGCTCAATCCGGTACGTCCAGCACCGCCGAAAAACACACAAGTGAAGATCAATGCCAAGAAATCCGTTCGTGACGCCAAGAAGCGTCAACAACAGCCCCCGAAAATGTTCAGCGTACGTCCGGCCCTGGGTCCGAAAGTATCGCCGCATTGCTCACAAATCACAAAAGTGTTCATACCCGAATCCTATATCGTCAATGTGCCCACCGACAGCGAAGATCCCGATGAGGTGGAGGAGGTGGACTTGGATATGCTTGAGCAACTGCTGCATAATCTAGAGGTGAAGTGTGCAGGATATGCGTCACAAGTCAAGTCGCCCATGCCGCCACCTGTGACACCCAGGTCAAGCCAAGCCGATGACTAGGCGAAGAGCAGGTCACAGTTGAGCGGCTCTGTGCGAAAAAAAACGGCTCAATCAATTTTCATTTGGTAAGTGGCAAACCATGCGAATACAACGTAGCCGCAGGAGACATTTTAGCGCACAGTTTTTTGGCAAAATGCAGCGTCGGAAGTGCCTTAAGCCGACGGCCATTTCGATCACCACTTGGCACAATATACTGGCACAGAACACTGATGAGTTCTGTCGCAATACCAGCATCCATGGTCTCAAGTACATCAATAGTCGGAAATTGCGGGCCAGCGATAGGTGAGTGAGAGTCTTGGGTGATCCTTTTCGATGGAAATATAGTTGAATTGGGCTAATATAACCGAATCAGAGGTAATTTCCAATTCTGAGCAAGCTTTGGATGACTGACTGATCAGTTTTTGAGGAGTTTATGTTGCAATTAAGATTCCAACTTCAACCAATGCGCAGCTAGCGCATAGGCTGTGAGCTAGACTGCCACCAAGAAACTTCAACTACGACTTCGACTTCAAAAGTGCATCAAATCAAAGCTGTTTCAAAAATGTATTCACATTCTAAACTCTTTTCTCGGATCAACTGGTGTTGTACTAAGATTGTCTCCCATTTTCCGCATTACAGAATTTTCTTTGGTCTTGCTTTTCTGGCCGTGCTCGGCTTTGCGGGCTTTTTAATACACGACTCTTTTAAGAAATGGAACACAACGCCCGTCATTGTGGGCCTAAATCCGGAGCCCACTTTAATCACCGACCAGCCGTTTCCGGCCGTCACCATATGCAATCTGAATCAGGCCTTGGCCTCGAAGGTGTCTCGCTTGTCGAACCAAACAGCACAATATGCCATGCTGCAGCTGCTGTGTCATCGACCATTGGACTTGGGACACCACACGGGGGAGGAGAACAATTGGGAGGAGTTTATACTGAATGTAGGTATATGAATGCGTACGGAAACACCACCGCTCTGGTTAGTACAGAGATGTTTCCATTGACTAGAACTCACAGCCCTGCCGGTCTATGATCATAGGATGTCGCTTTGGGGCCGATGATTATAACTGTGCACGCATGTTTTATCCCATAGTGACGGATGAGGGTCTTTGCTGTGTCTTCAATATGCTGCATCCCAGTTTTATGTACAAGAACAAGTAGGTGCATTGAGATAGAAACCTTATTTGGCGATTAATCCTTGCCCTGTCAGTATTCCCTTGTCCCTGCGCAACATTACCGTTTCGAACTCACACAAACCCATCGATTGGCATGCCGAACTGGGTTTTGGCTTGACTCCGGAACGCCGGCAGCAACTGTACTTCTATCCCCGTCCCGCCTCCGGCACCGGCGAATCGTTGGGTCTCTCTCTAATTCTCGATGTCGAGGCGAATAACTACTATTGTTCGTCCTCGAATGGCATTGGCTTCAAGATCGCTTTGCACAGTCCCAACGAGTCGCCCAATGTCCGGGAGACGGGTGTTCTTTTGGCTCCCGGCCTGGAGACTAAACTGCGCATAGAACCCGCCATGATAATGACGGAGGCGGACCTGCGTTCGGTGGATCGCAAGTATCGACGCTGTCTGTTCTTCAGCGAGGGATTGCAGCGCTTACACTATTTCTCCCACTACACGCAAAGGAACTGTGAGATGGAATGCTTGTCGCGTCTATTACTGCGTCACTGTGGCTGTGTGGGCTTCTACATGCCACGGATACATGGCAATGACACCGTCTGCCCCATACGCAAATGGTCCTGTGTGGAGAGTGTGCGACTGCATGCCATAGATGCTGTCAAATCCTGCCTAGACGATTGTTTGCCCAGCTGCTTTGATTTAACCTTCAATGCCATTGCATTTGCCACCAAAATCTCACACGATGGCTATGAGATAAGCAACCCCACCGTGGAGAATCTCACCCACACGTATGTGGCGCGAAGTGTGGCGGTGGTAAATATGTACTACAAGGAGCCAACATTTAGGGCCAGCAAACAGACCGAGTTTATTGGGATAACCGATTTTCTATGTGAGTATTGCGGCACTTGAAACCGGGGAGCTGACCACTTCTTCAGGGTCGGCCATTTGGGCAGAGAAGTGGGCAGAATTTAAGTTGCTGTCCAGCAATTTGTGAGCTTCTCTCTGTTATCTTTTGAAAGCTCTCTCTCTATCGCATGTTTATTTGCATATATTTTCTCAGCTTCCAGTGGCATATTTTCTGCTCACATTGTCGATCACTGGCAGCTCTGATGATGATCCGTAAGAACACAAGTCTGGTTCACGGTTTGATTTGGCTTGGTTCGGTTCGGAGTATCGGAGCATATGTATTCCTCTTTCTTCCATTTTTACTGTTCGCTTACTCTAATGCGAAGTGTGCGTACAAGTTCTTAACCCTCTCCCTTTCTCCTCCCACAGCCAATGTTGGCGGTCTCATGGGTCTATTTCTGGGCTTTAGTTTCCTCTCCATAGCCGAGTGTGTGTACTTTGCCTTTGTGCGTCCCTGTCGCTCGTGCTCGGCTCTGCGTCAACGGCAGCGGCCGCGTTTCCGCCTTGGAGTTGACCCGGGCAAAGCCTACAAAACAGTCAGAGCAGCCGCCGCCGCTTATATTGAATGAACTGGAGGTGGAGCTTAGCAGAGCCGCCAAATGGTTTCACGCGGAAGTGCCGCTACAGCAGCCAGCTGCGAACTGGTCACACTAATCTATATCTCAAATCGCGCTCTCCAACTGGCTTGGGTATGATTAAGACGAGGGGCTTCCTCCCCGATCGGAATGCCCATTTGCGAATCGCTAATAAAAGTATAATTTTATGCCGGCAACCTTGCATTGCTCTGGCTCTTGCTCTTGGAATGTGGAATCTGGTTTTTCCTGCTTGAACTACGCAACTGGAAGTCGAGAACTGATAGAACCTGAGCAGATGCGATGCGATTGAGCCGAGGGAGAGAGCGTGCGGTGATAAGGCCTGCGGGGCTATTGTTTGATTTTGAATAAACTTTTTGAATGGAAATGACAATCAGTTTTGCACTTGAAGCGTCACCGCAATGAGCGTCGGAGGCGGCGTCGGCTGTTGGGCGTGGGCCAATACTTGGCTACTAATGACGATGCTGGCTGTGAGCGGGGCAAGTAAGAGGTGTATGTACCTTCAAGCAAACGCAATTCCTCACTCCTCCCCTTAGAGCCCGTCAAGCACTATGGACGCTGCAGCATCTCTGCGATGGAGTCGGGCTACTGTGTGCCATCCGCGGAATGTGCCACGGAGCTGCGTGTAACGGCTGCGGAGACGGACGGTCAGTGTACCAGCAAGGTGCTGCATAATTTGGTATGTTGCCGGCCAAAGACGCCCACTGCTGTGGTGTCGGCCACCAAATTGGTCTTGCCCCAACCGGGGGAGTGTGGCGGCGATTCGCTGGATGATCGCATCATTCATGGACAGGTGGCTGACATCAGGGACTTCCCTTGGATGGCCTTGCTGCGCTATAGCACAAATGGTAAATTGATGTGGCTTGGCTGCTCCCGTTGGTTCAAGCTGCTCACCCCAGAAACGGAGTTGGGTTAAAAATTTAGGAACGAAGTGGAGTAGCATGGAACGGCACGGGCCAGAGGTTCAGTTGAAAACGTTGTTTCGCATTCGAAACGAAGAATTTGGATTCCAGATTGGAACGGAACAGAATTGAGTTAAAAATCTGGCTTAGGAATTCGAAAAATCTGATTGGGGATATTAACGGAATGGAATAGAATCAAAGACGAAGTTTCGAGATCGGAATAGCATTTGATTGAGTAGAAAATATGCATTGCATATCGGAATAGCAGGTGATTGAGTCGAAATACCAGTTAAAGGATTGAAACGGAATGGAATAGATTTTCAAACTTAAGTTAGGGATCGAAGTGCCAGTGGACGAAGACGAAAAATGGACTTGTAATTAAGAACAGAACAGGATATAATGGTCAAATTGGTTTCTGAATTGAAACGGAACGGTATAAATCTACAAATTTGATTTCGAAATTCGGAATAAGGTCAAAAATTTGGATTCCACTTTGAAAAGGAACCGGATTGAGTCAAAAATTTGGTATAGGAAACGGAATGTAATGGGGTTGAATTGAAAAATTTGGTTAAGGATATTAACGGAATGGAATAGAATCTAAAACTAAGTACCGAGATGGGAATTGCATGTGAGTGAGGCGAAAATTTGGATTTGATGAATGGAATACTAGTTTGAGGATTGAATCGGATTGGAATAGAGTCTACAATTAAAGTTGGGGATCGGAATGAAAGGGGACTGAGATGAAAAATTGGCCTGTACCTAAGAACGAAACAGTATATGACGGACAAGTTGGTTTCTGGATTGAAAAGGAAGGGTTTTTCAATCGCAAAATTTGTGTTTGGTCCACACATTTTGGTTACTCGATTGCCAACTAATCCCTCGTTTCCTGTGTGCCCTAATTCCGCTGTTCTCCTTCCTTATTCTCAGGTGAGGAGTACTCGCATAGTTGTGGCGGTTCTCTCATACATTCACGCTGGGTGCTCACCGCTGCCCATTGTGTGCCTGCGGCGGGCAGCTACACGAAACTGCTCGAGGTGCGACTGGGTGAATGGAACACTACCTCAAATCCAGATTGCCAGCAATTCACACAGAATCTCATCTGTGCGCCACCACATCTGGATTTTCGCATAGATCGCACCATCGTCCATGAGGAATACTCTCTAACCAGTCATGCCAACGACATAGCCCTGTTGCGGTTGGCCACCGCAGTCTCGTTTACTCAATTCATACAGCCCATCTGCCTCTTGCCCTTCAACGGGGACGCCAATCATAATTACGCCGGCTATGCCATGGACATAGCCGGCTGGGGTAACACGGAGCACATCCAATTTGGCGGAAGTCCCATCAAAAGGAAAACTCTGCTGCATGCCGTCGCCCAGGACAGCTGTCGCAGGGTGTTTGATCAGGTGCAACCGGGTCAGCTGTGTGCGGGCGGCTCCTCGCTGGCCGCCACATGTCATGGAGATTCGGGTGGGCCGCTCATGCTGCTGAGGGACAACGGCAGGGGCGGCAGTAGCTACTATGTGGCCGGCATTGTGTCCCTGGGGTCGAAGACGTGTAACAACCGCGGCCGTCCCATGATCTTTACGCGAGTGGAATACTACATGTCGTGGCTGGTGGCCACCATGACCTCGAATAGTTGAGATTTTTACTATAATAAACTCGTCTGGAGGATGATGTCAAATGGTTGTGTATATTTAAGTTTGCCCAAGAATTTAGTTTGTTACATTTTTAGCTAGAAAAGTTCTCCTTAATCCCGACGACTGCGTTTCCGCTCGGATTGCTGTTGGCTGCGTTCGTTGTTCTTCTCGTCGGCTCGTTTTGGCGCCTTCTTGGCCATATTCAAGAACTGATCCAGGCCAAACGGATCCTCTTCCTTTTCAAACTCCACCGGTCCCGAGCGTGAACCGGGGGCTGCCGCCGCCTGGTCTCGCGAGGTGCCCGAAAACTGTTTGTCTGGCACAAAGCGTTTTGTGTTCACAATGGCATCCAGATCGCCGCCATAATTCTCGCTGTCCGCCTGCTTGGTGGGCCTGTAGATGTGTGCACCCAATGTGTTGGAGTCACGCCACGGCTTGTCATATACATTGTAGGCCTCGTCGTCGCCATAGCCGGAATCCATGCCCTTGGTGGTGTTGAAGAGGCGCTGGTCGAAGAGCGTTTCACCATTGCCCGCACTTTTGGCGGGCAGGCCCAGGGCGATCTGTTCGGAAATGTCGCGCTCGCGTTCGCGCTGCAGCTTGGAACGCTTCTCGGGGGCGGCACGTTGCAGATTGCGATCGCGTTGGCGTTCACGTTGTCGTTCGGCACGCAGGTCGTTGCGCTCGCGGGCTTCGGCCCCGCCAGATGTGGAGGATGTGGGATCTGAGCTGCCAGCCGCTTCGGGATTGCGCAGGCCAGCACGCTCCTCGCGCGCTCGTTGGGCCATCAGGCGCAGCATATCCTCCTTTTTCTCCTTCTCTTTTTGGGCCAGCTTCTTTTCCAGCTGGGCGCGGGCCTCGACTGCCTCGCGAGCCTTGCGATCGGCTATGTAGAGGGCTTCGGCCATTTTGGCAAACTTCTCATTGATGTGGACCTGCTGCAGGCCACGACCATCGGCGGCCAGACGCTTGTCCAGGGGAATGGTGTAGCCCTTGGCGTTCTTCCAGTTGGATATGCAGGGCGGAATTTTCCATTCTTTTTGCTCTTTCACTGTCACCTTGCGCGAGGGTGAGTGCAGCACGGGTGCTGGCGGTGAGGGTGGTCCGCGGGGTATTTTCTTATTGATACGAAACTTGGGCGGCTCCATGGGATCCAGCTGCGCCTCCACCATGCGTATGACACGCTGTTTGGCACCCGAATTGAAGGCATCGCCCTGCTGTGAGGGTGTATAGCGTATGTATTGAGCTGGGCCCGCCTTCTGGGCATGGCGCACAGGCAGGGCTGAGGTAATCTTTTGATTGGTTAACTTCTCCAGGGCCAGGCGAGTCTCTTCGGTGGTCTCGGCCACGGTTTCCTCATCGGGGCGCAATAGTTCGTCAGCATCTTCGGCCAGAACCTCGGCGGGCAGCAACTGTGAAATGGACGAGTACACAATCTTATCTTTGCCGTGTCCCTGACGGGCAATGGCATCGTATTTGATTTTGCCCTTATCGTCCAGGCGCACTGCCAGGGCATCTGACTTCTTGCCCAGATTTCCAGGCGCTCCCAAGCCTGAAAAACGAGAGCAAGCAAACGGAAACTTAGAAGTGGGGTGGGTTAAGGAGCAGCAGCACTAGCACTCACCCAGTGGGTACTGTGCCACATGTATTTCCGGAAATGCTCCACCATCACCAAAATCAGCGTCGGTCCTGGGCACCCAATCCTTGCGCTGACCATAGGGTGGAGCTGCTATCTTGGCCGAGACCAGAGCACCAATTTTGGGTGCTCCCTTGGCCGCCAGACGACGCTCGTCCTCGCGATCCCAGACCGCATTTGTGGGTGTGGGCAGCAGACTTGAGAGCGACATCGTTGCAGAGTGTGTCGCTTAGCACGCAATTTAAATATTATTTGTTTAAAACAATGAAAGTGCTGCGTGAAAACAGTGTGATAGCTTGCGATAATTGTGTGACCATCTGCGATACTAATACCGATATACAATCGATTAATTATAAGGGGAATTTTTTTGATAAAGATGGCCACTTTTTTATAGAGATCGCAGCTTGCTAAAACCAATGAAAATTTAATAATGATTTTTGATGTAAAACTTTAAAAAAAAATTGCACCACATAATAATTATTTAACTGAACTTTGTTATAGAAAATATCCGACTTAAACAATTCTCAATTATTATGAAGGGAAATTTTAATTAAGCTGGGAAATTTATGGATGAAGATGGATGTTTGTACAACATAGGGGGAAATTTCGCAAGAGGTGCCAGCTTAAGTTGACATTGAGTTGACTTTTGCTTATTTAGTTTTAATCAATTAATTAATTAATTTACTATTGATTAATTAGTTTATACGGTAATATTTCCCCAGAAGAATTTCGATACATATCGATAACAACCTTTATATAACGAGAGCAGCCCCGTTTCTTTCCTTTAATTAAACTTAATTAACTTTATTTGTTTAAATAACACATCTAGCGTAAGTTTAGACGCTGCTTTACCCCTGGGGGAGCAACTGCTCCGGCTTGTGAGTGTGTTTAACGGGGACAACAGCCCGATTGCAAGCGGAGCAAGTGCATCATCATCTCTGGCCCATCCATTAGCTAGTTGCCACTGCAACCAGGACCTTATGTAAGTACATCAAGCCTACAACTGCCATCTGCCTGCTTCACACATCAGTTCCCCATCCCCTCCAGCCAAAATGCGTTCACGCAGCAACTCCGGCGTCCGCTTGGACTACTATCAACGGATTGTCCATCGCTTGATATTGGCCCATCAGGAGCCGGTGACTGGCCTGTTTCCCGCCTCGAATGTGAACTCGCATGCTTGGATACGCGACAATGTCTATTGCATCCTGGCCGTCTGGGGCTTGTCCATGGCCTATAAAAAGATAGCCGATCAGGATGAAGATCGTGCCAAATGCTATGAACTGGAGCAGAGCTGCGTGAAGCTCATGCGTGGCCTCCTGATGGCCATGATGAATCAAAAGGACAAGGTGGAGAAATTCAAGATGACCCAGAGTCCGTACG
This sequence comes from Lordiphosa fenestrarum, assembly GCA_035044985.1. NCBI lineage: Eukaryota > Metazoa > Arthropoda > Insecta > Diptera > Drosophilidae > Lordiphosa > Lordiphosa fenestrarum. The sequence continues at coordinate 558,488 of JAWNNO010000297.1, read as the reverse complement.
ATTCGCTGCATGCCAAATACTCGAGCAAAAATGGTCTTCCCGTGGTGGGCGACAATGAGTGGGGCCATTTGCAGATCGATGCGGTGTCCCTGTACCTGCTCATACTGGCCCAGATGACGGCATCCGGCCTGCAGATTGTGTTCTCACTGGACGAGGTGTCGTTCATACAAAATTTGGTGTTCTACATAGAGTCGGCCTACTCCATACCCGACTATGGCATCTGGGAGCGTGGCGATAAAACCAATCATGGTGAGTGGATCAGGTATCTGATAAGAGGACACCCTAATCAGCTTGATTTGTTCCAGGCGAACCCGAACTAAATGCCAGCTCCATTGGCATGGCCAAGGCCGCCTTGGAGGCCATGAATGAGTTGGACTTGTTTGGTGCACGCGGTGGTCCTGCCAGTGTTATTCATGTGCTGGCCGACGAGGCCCACAAGTGTCAGGCTGTGCTTCAGTCCATGCTGCCGCGTGAATCCAACAGCAAAGAGCTAGATTCGGGCTTGCTTTGTGTGATTGGTTTTCCCGCCTTTGCCGTGGACGATGCCCAGCTCATACGCAACACCAAGGATGCCATCCTGTCCCGTCTGCAGGGCAAATATGGTTGCAAGCGCTTCCTGCGCGATGGCTATCGCACTCCCAAGGAGGATCCCTCCCGGCTGTACTACGAGCGCTGGGAGCTGCGCATGTTCGAGAACATTGAGTGTGAATGGCCGCTATTCTATTGCTATCTCATACTGTTCCATGCCTTCCAAAACGACAAGCGTGCCGTGCAGGAGTATGCCGATCGGCTGGAGAAGATAATGGTGCGCTCAGAGGATGGCATACTGTTGGTGCCGGAGAGCTATGCAGTGCCGCAGGAGTTGGTGGGATTTGAGTATCAGAAGCCGGGCTCGCAGGTGCGCGAAGTGGTGGGTCGCTGTCCCTTCTTGTGGGGTCAATCGTTGTTCATACTGGGACGCCTGCTTCAGGAGGTGAGTGAACAAAACAAATGGCATGTAAGCTTACTTAAATTTTCTGTTTGTACAGGGATTTTTGGCGGTGGGCGAGCTGGATCCTTTGAATCGACGCCTGGGAGCCCAAAAGAAACCCGATGTGGTGGTCCAGGTGGTGATCATAGCCGAAGATAATGAGATACGTGACAAATTGGCCGAACATGACCTGCATGTGCAGACCATAGCCGAGGTGGCTCCCATTGAGGTTCAACCCGCCCGTGTGCTCAGCCATTTGTACACATATTTGGGACGAAATCGCAAGTTGGGACTGAGCGGCCGCAAGTCACGTGATGTGGGCATCTTAAGTACCAGCAAGTTGTACTCGCTAAAGGATCGCATATTTGCCTTTACCCCACAGGTGGGTTTTATCGTGTTGGCCTTAGTTTCAAACGTTTGGCTTTCCTTAACTTTTCCACCTTTCTCTTTTTCACTTTTGTACAATCTTTATAGAGATTCATGATTATCTTCCTTGTTTTTGAAGGATTGTCGATATGAAAGGCTCGTTTTCTTAGCCATGTTGGCTGGGATTTGGTTTCGAAAGGTCACTTTACTGAAAGGATCTTAAAATTTTGTTATGAATCGACTGAATCATCATCAACTTGTTAAAGAGCTTCTCTTGAAGCTGTAGGCATACACTTGGAAAGGATATTGAAATAACTCCAATTTGTCCATTATTTTCTTAAATTCTGACTGCAACATCAACGCTCAGACCAAACGGCCCAAGTTAGTGAGTTCAACAGCTTCCCTTAAGGCTGTGGGCATGCACTACGAAGGGATTGCGGAATAAAAACCATATTTTCAATATTTTGCTATCTTCTGACTGACTGAATCATCAACGCACAGACTAAATGACCTTAGTTAGTGCTGTAAGAGCTTCCCTCAAAGCTGTAGAAGGATAGGATCTTAGAATAAACCCACTTCTCAGTCAACGCGGAGAAAATGAGCCCTGGCTAATGTTCCCGATATCGACAATTCCACACATTTTCCCCCGGAACCCTTTTAATTTGTATTAATATCTTTTTATTTGTTTGATTTATTATTGTTATTACTGCATTAGTTTGTCGACTTGTCGCGCTTCTATATTGCCTCCGATAACGAGCTCATGATTGACATCCTAAAAGGCGAGATCAATTTTCTCAAGTCCGCTTGGGATCTGCTGGGCCGTCCGTTGGTGACTTTGGTGCTGAAGCGCATCCACTTAGGTCGGTCCGCAAGAAAGAGACAGAGAGAGATAGAGAGAGAGATCTTTCGATTTTGATTTGTATTGTTGTGTGTGGTTATTATTTTTAATTGTTAATTAATCAATTCTTTGCAAGGGTTTGCGTTTGTTTCAATTAATTTACACACACACACACACACACACAGACACACTTGAGTATGGAAACTGCGTCGTAGATTTATTGGTTTGCTTTATTCTTAGTTTTGTTTCGGTTATGGCAGCACTCAACCATCCTCACCCACACAAATCCACCCACCCACCTGTACACTCTGTAGATATCATTAGTTGCGATCTCCTTAGTTTGGTTTCTCTGATACACTTCTTCCAACTATCCCTACTTCTTTCGCTATCTTTTAACAAATTGGCCAACCATAAAACGTACCAAATTGTGTTCTCCTCTCCTTCCCCCTCCGACACAAACAACAACAACAACAACGCACACCACAGCATATCGACTATGAGGAATACTATACAACACGTGATCCCGATTTGCTAGCTAGCAACTTTACCACAAATTTAGCCTTCTTGACCAACAATTGGCGTCACATGTTGGGCAGGCCGACAATCACATTAATGGCTACGCATTATATGCTAGGTAATTACTCCACCCTCCATCCCAACACCCCCACACCATTCCATATGAGAACAAAACATGACACACTTTCTCACAATTCACAAAACACAACAAAACAGTACACATCCCTGGAGATGGTTATGGTACATGGTGTTCGTAAAGCTAGGCAGGTACCTTCAATTTGCAAAAGATTGTATGAGGACGAAATTTCCAGCCACGTCTTGAGCTTAAAACACTCAACATTGTCCGAGTCTTAAGCCTGAAACGGCTTTTTATACCAGAAATTTAAAGAAGGAAGCACCACTCCGACCACATAAAGTATATAATGTTCTTGATCAGCATGATGAGCTGAGTTGATTTAGCCATGTCCGTCTGCCAGCTCCTCCGTCAGCCTTGAAGCTATCTCAACCAATGTTTTGCACATATATGTGACAGATGACTATAGCATATAGCTGTCATTGGAACTATCGGTCGAAAAACTAGTTTTACTGAGAAAAACTTTTTGGTTTTCAATGGAAACGCCTTCAAACTTTGTATTTCTTTGTTTGCTATGCTCTCCCATGATTCCACCAAGTTTGGTCGAAATCGGACATCTATATAGTATAGCTGTCATAGAAAAGTAGAGTCTGAAAAGTACTCTTAGTTAGAAAAACGTGCTGCAAGGTTATACAAACTTACAAATACAAATATTATGATGATATTACAAGGGAGATAGAATCCCCAGTTTCCGGAAAATCCAGCTTGCTCAAGCTTTTCTAGTTTTTCCACCTTAAATATTCACATTTTGTGTGACTCGAAAGGGAAACTTGCTCTGTTAGCCACATTCCTGTGCAGGGGGCTAAAGATTTACAATGTATGGGACTTCAACTTGGGTATCTTAGATTCGTAACCAAAGATCTAACTTCCACACTAAGACAGCTTCTTGTTAAGTAGAGGGAAATTGCATTTATATAGAATTTGTAGCATATTTTTGGAATCATACACGTATTCCTATTAGCATAGAAATACTGCTCTGCAATCTATTTCCAATGGACACCATGTACTGTATTAAGATCGAATATCTGTGCTTACGCTTCCGTTTCTTGCTGCTATTTTTCCTACACCTTTGCCTCGACTTCACTCTGTAAATACGCAATATTTATGCTTTAGGTCTAAGGATGCTTACATACAGAACACATCTTCAAGCAACAAGTTCAGGGAAAATCGAAGATATTTCCTTGCACCAGACCTAAGGGCACAGAAACCGATTAAAGTTTTCAAAGAACTTTCCCATTTTTGTGTATTTCAAAATCAAAAGTTCTTTAAAAACTCTATTTATGTGCTTACTCCAATGCGTTGTAGGCCCCAATTTAACCTTCAAATTACAGAAAAACAAGTTTTTAGTATATTTTTTGTATCCTGTACATGGCTGAGTTGCCCTCATGCATATGTATCTAATCTTCACCTAATCTAAGGCAACTGGCTTGCATTTTTGCACTCTAACCCGAATGATTCTCAAGTTGAGATTATGTAAATCAATTCCTGTTGTATTTTGTGACTAAAATTCTTAGTTCTAAGAGACGCACCGCCGCCCCGCCCACTAATTAGAACCGCATCAGTCATACCCATCATTCATGCCCAAGCGAATAATCTCTTAAAACCAAATCCACTAATCCTTCTTCTCTATCAACCATCAGATCAAGATCGCATACCCTTGGCCATGATTCAGACCATGAGAAAACTGAAGTCTGGCTATATAAATGGCACACGCGTAATGTTGGGCAATCTGAAGGACTTTCTCAATACATCGGCCATCACGGATCTAAGTTTCCTGGGCAGCACCGAGGATGGCTATCCGGATCGCTTGCATCCGGATGTGCAGACCTATTTGGAGGAGCATCTGTTGCGTTCGTTTAGCAATCGCAGCACCATGAATCTACGTGGCGGACAACTGCGACCACGCACCCTGCGTAGACGTATGTCCTGCAAGGGAGCCATTAAGAAGACGCGCTCCATCAATGTGGATTGTGAGTGATGAGGTGTGTGTGTGTGTGATTGGAAATCAAAGTAAATGTCTGTATATTTCAGCTGACAATCTGGGCATGGAGGGTCCCTCACCGCTTACCGAACGCCGCCTGTCCTCGATTGTGCCGCCGCCCTGGTTGCAGGCTAATAAACAGAATCATGTCAGTGTGTTTGCCACTACCCCAGAGGAGGGACCCACCTCACCGCCACAATTGGGCAGCGAGCTAATACGTGAGAATATCTATCCGGTGGATCCGCATCATAGCCGATCGGCCATCGACAGACGCAGCGAGTTTGTGCGCCAGCAAGAGAGTTAGTGTTGTGTTTGAGTGAATTTTAGGCAGAGCAACTGCACCACTTGATCCCCGATCAATGCTTAGACTACTTTCCACTTGCCAAGTGTTAAATCTACTTAGTTTTCTAAAGCTGATCAGTGATCAAGTCAGATATTCGGACATTGCCAGGGAGATTCCTTAGCTCCTGCAACAAAGTAATCATTGTTTTCCATATTGAATTACTTTTCATGGCATTTGTTTTTTGTGTTTTAAAGTTTCAATTTGTCTCTTGCTTGTAATTGTTCGAGTGGAGGCGTAATTATTCATTAATTTCATGTGATTTAAGTGAAAAGTTTGTGTAAACTTTCTTAAATTGCTCTTGTTTGTGTAATAATTACACTTGATCTGAACAGTTACTCAATAATTGAACTGTAATTGTGCAATTACTCAAAGAATTCCAGTAGAATGTAATTACTTTTTGCAAATCTTTTAATTTCTATTCCAAAAAAAAAAACCTAAATCGTATTTCAATATGATTTTTTTTGATTGTCAGCTCCTATTTTCTCCTACTTACAGTTTTCATTTTGTATAATTTGTTTATTAACTTATTTTTACTTTCCACACCCACGTTTTATTGTCTTGCCTTGCAATTAATTTGGTTCAGCGACCTTAGTAACCGTGCCCAAAATTCTCATCCAACGCCATCGTGCGGAAACTAATTTTGCTGACACAGAAGTGGAAGAGCTTATAGCCATGCTTCGTGAAACGGAGAATCTGGAAGAGCAGGGCGATATACTGCAATACTTGGTGGACACTCAGGGCCTGGACTTCAATACGGGTAAGTTGTAAAGCTAAAAAGAAAGTCCTGTAAGGTTTGCCCAACAAACACACCAATTTGAGGCGCTTCTACTCAGGAAAAAGGGGTGTTTTGACCCCGGGTTGACCGATTTCTCATCTTCTTTTGTCAGTTAAGTTTACTCTGTGGCTTGTCAGTTTATGTGAAGATGAGAAATCGGTTGTACAATCACTTTACTTACGCTCCACACAATCACTCACTTACTCACACATACACACCAGAGACATACTCGTTCAAAGTACTCTTCATGTCTGGGAAGTTGATCATCCTAATGTTGGTTCTTCATGCAAACAAGTTTGTCGTTTGGTTACAGCCCTGAGCTAACCTATCGCTACTGGGGCTGCCCCTAGATACATCTTGATAACACAACTCAGAGGCAAGTTTTGTGAGCAACTGAACAAGTGAACAAAAAGGGAGAGCAGTGCAAGCAAATAACTATCAATTGACCAACTCATTTCCTAACTCAATGCAATGGGTGTCGAATCTCACTCTTAACCTGTTTTGTTTTCATATTCTTGGGTCTTGTCCTGTCCTGTTTGTCCCATCTTGTCCAATGTTAAACAGCTGGCCTGGGCTTTAAGCATAAAACTGATGATACAAATGCAACTGGTAAGTGGTTCGTGATTGGTCTCTAGTCTAGTCTACACCCCCCCACCCCCACCCCTCACTCCGTATCTCCCCCTCCTGCCCCGGCTCCCTTGTCGACTCTTCAATGGTTTTCTGTGTGATACACCCGACATTTCCACATTTTCCGTTGCATCATTTTGGCCGCTTTAATTAATGTGTTTTGTTTTTTTTTTTACCAAATTTTATTTCGCACATTCCCCACATCCAATGATCCGCATGTTCCATGGCCTAACCAAACCTAACCCAATCCCAACTAATCCCCAAAAAACTAAAAAGAGCTCGATCAAGCCTTCGTGGACGAAGTGGTGCTTGAATTGGCCACAAACAGCAGCGCTGTGGTGGTTGCTGGTGGTGGTGGTGGGGCGGCGACAACAACAGCAGCCACAGGATCGAAGGAGCAGGATAGTGTGAACGCCACCTCCGCCGCCGCCGCCTCAACAAACGCCAACAGCTTGACTAACACCAACAACGATTCTTCTCAATCTGAAGGCATGCTAGAGGAGGGACGTGTGGTCACTGTACGAGATTTACTTAAGGGTCTCTACGAGAAGGCCTGCCAGCAGAAGCTTTGGGGCCTGGTGCGTCATACGGCCGGTATGCTGGGCAAGCGTGTGGAGGATCTGGCCAAGGCGGTTACCGACTTGCTGGTGCGACAGAAGCAGGTGACCGTGGGAATGCCACCGAATAATGAGCATACCATTACGGCGCCCCTGCCCGAGGGAGAGCTGCGTCAGCTCATACACGATGTAAGTGGGGGCACGCTTAAAATGGGATTCCTTGGGGTAACTCGCTCCACCTTTCACCACCCACAGGCCTATGGCGACGACGAGAGCACCGCCATGCTGACCCAAGAGCTAATGGTCTACCTGGCCATGTTTATACGCACCGAACCGCAGCTCTTCCACGAAATGCTGCGCCTACGCGTGGGCCTCATCATTCAGGTGATGGCCAAGGAACTGTCGCGCACCCTCAACTGCGACGGCGAAGCAGCCTCGGAGCATCTACTTAACCTGTCGCCATTTGAGATGAAGAATCTGCTCTATCATATACTCAGCGGCAAGGAGTTTGCCGTCAGCAGCGGTGAGTGCACCCACAGCTCCACAGAGTCCATTTTAAATGACCCTCCTGTTCCCTAGTGGCCCGGGGCAACCTGTCGATTGTGAGCTGCAAGAGCAGCCGCGTGAGCAAGAAGAGTCAAATCGGCTTGGGCGATCCGGAGGGAGAAGATGCCCTGATAGCCACCATTGATGATCGCCAGGGTCAGTGGCTGCGGCGCCGACGTCTGGATGGGGCACTGAATCGTGTGCCACGCGACTTTTACTCACGCGTCTGGACGGTGCTGGAGAAATGCCAGGGCCTGGCCATCGAGGGGCGCGTCCTACAGCAGAGTCTCACGCAGGAGATGACACCGGGCGAACTGAAGTTTGCTTTGGAGGTGGAGACGGCGCTGAATCAGATACCCCAACCCGAATACCGACAGCTGGTGGTGGAGGCCCTGATGGTCCTCACGCTGGTCACCGAGCACAACATGGTGCCCACTTTGGGTGGCATCATCTATGTGGAGCATTTGGTGCACAAGGCGAATCAATTGTTTCTGGAGGATCAGCGCAAGGTGCAGGGCGATGCCACCCTGTGCTGTGCCAAGCTCAAGGATGGCAAAGAGCAACAGCAGGCGGCCTCGGGCATGTTGCTGTGCGGCGGCGCTGCCTACATATGCCAGCATTTGTATGATAGGTGGGTGGTTCAGAGATTTCTGGCAAAGATGGCGATTAAGATTTGTGTTCTTACTTTCAGTGCACCCAGCGGCAGCTTCGGCACCATGACCTACATGTCCCGGGCGGTGGCTCTCGTTTTGGACTGTGTGCCCAAGCATGGGGAAATGGAGTGTGCCATCTCCTAAGTTATACGGCGCCCCACTTAACTGTTTCCTCTCTCTTTCACCATGGAACCCAACGATAGGTTTATGTATATAATTCTATGGAGTCTCCCAAGCCAAAAATTGCAAAGTTCAACCGTCAATCTCTCCTGTTTCACATGGAATACCTGCTCCCTAATCCTCTAAGTTCAATCCTGCTGCTCGCTACAAAGTGTTTTTTGTACGTGGCAGCTTTTAACTGTTTGTTTCTTTCCTGATGACCACAGAATGAAACTGAAACATAAAATATAACAATAAAAATGTGTTTGCAATGTTGAATCTACCATTGACATCAGCAAAGAACCTGAAGACATTTCAGTGAACCGATTCTGGCGCCTTTAAAAAGAGGAAGGAGATCCGCTCAGCCGGCTGCCAATTCCAGCAATTTTCATGGAACTCTGTTGACGTTGATCAAGATTATATATTCTATCCTTTGTATGGTCGGACATGCTTTCTTCGATCTGTTACATACATTTGCCTGAGCATAATATACCCAATTTACTATGGTTAGAGAGTATCAACGTTCCGTTGTCCTAGGCCAGTTGCATGTCAAGCAAGTGCAGCATACTTTTGAGCTGTTCGATGTTAATTGGTTTTGTCAAAAAGTGAAGCATAATTTTCGGCTGCAATCAGAACTCCAGCTTACCATAAATATTGACATTTGGCACAAGCATTCGGACAGACAGACTGGCATAGCTGTATCGACTCGGCTGTTATTGCTGATCAAGATTTAATACCCTTAGTATGGTCGGACATGCTTTCTTCTATCTGTTACATACAGATGCCTGAGCCAATATACTCAATTTACTATGGTTACAGAGTATCAAAGTGCCGTTGTCCTAGACCAGTTGCAAGTCAAGCAAGTGTAGCATACTTTTGAGCAGTTCAATGTTAATTGATTTTGACAAAAAGTGTAGCATAATTTTCAGATGCAAGCATAACTAGAGCCCCCATAAGAGTGTAGCATACTCTTTACTTGTTTTAATGATTCAGAATATCTGCTTGCTGTTTTGGTTAAGCATAAATATTGTTCTTTTTATTGTTGTTGGGGGAGGAACAATGGCGCACATTGAATGTTTTGTTTTTTAGACATTTTTGAAATGCGTGTGTGTGTGTAGGGGGGTTGTGAGTTTTGTTGTTCGCTCTGCTCCGCATACGAGGGGTTAACAAAAAGTAATTTTTAGCGTGTGCGCTTAAGTGTGTGGTTGTGTGTGTGTGTATTAGTTTAAACAAAAGATAAAATTAGTGATGATGGTTAAACGAGCGTTCTTTTTCTTTAAAAAAAAATCCTAGATCCAAAGAATACTTAGACGTAAGAGCCTAGCAGTAGCCCCTGTCGGGCACACGTCGGCGTGGTGCACAGCGAATGATATTATCTACACGAAGTATCATTTCGGCAGCCTCCGCAGCGGACAACAAAACCTGACGCTTGACAGCAAAAGATTCGGTAATGCCCAAAGCACGTACATCAGCCACCTTGCCCTGGTTCATGTCCAGGCCCAAGGTTTGCTTGCCCTGAGCATGGCCGGCACGCAGCTCCGAGACGAGCTGGGCGGAATCATAGCCAGCATTATCGGCAATGGCAGTGGGCAGCGACAGAAGAGCACCTGAAAGGAAGCAAACCCAGAAATAAGAATGAGCTGGACCTGCTTGGACTCTCATACTTACGAGCAAATGCCTCAATGGCAATGGCTTCCTTGCCCGCTGTCTCGGCCGCCTTCTTCAGCACTGCGTTGGCCATCAAAGCCTCTGAGCAGCCGCCTCCGTAAATGATGCGCGACTCCTTGACGGTGGCTGCCAACACGCACAGAGCATCGTGCAGTGAGCGATCCGCCTCGTCCAGAATCTGTTGTGTGGCTCCACGAATCACTATGGTGCAGGCCTCACCCAACTTGACACCACTGAAGCGCAACAGCGTGTCCTCGCCAATCATCACCTGCTCAATCACGTCGCATTCACCCAATTTGACCAGGGCGGGATTCTCGAATGTGGACACAATCTCACCGCCTGTACAGTAGGCCAAGCGCTCGATACCGTCGAAGTCGGCGTGTTCAATAGCCATCACCTGGGCATCGGCGAACAGTTGCTCTGGATAGTTGTAGATCAGCTGACGATTGATGAACACATTGCAGTTGTGCTTCAGGATCTTGTCGACTTTCTCCTTCATCTTTTCCTTTTCGGCCATCTCCAAGTCGGCAATCTTGGCCAAGGAATCGACCTTAATGCTGCTGCCAAAGACCTTGATCTTGTCGGTATCCATGGGCGTGTTGGCAATCAAAATTTTGGCATTTTCAATCTGGGGGAAGGGTGAGAATTAGCACACACTCACACAGGAGATCTCCCCTAGCACCAGACGTTGATACGGTCTGCCCATCGAACTCGTCAAAATGGCTGTGATATGAGAATTTCAAAGTCAACATAACTCACAGTCATTTTGACGCGTCCAATGGACAGCAGCAGGTGGCGGACGGGAACAGTTCACTTGGGCCATACTTACACGCTGTGGCTGGTGCACGCCCGGCTTCTTGTCCAGCAGGAAACCCTCATCCAAAAATGAATCATTCAAAGTGCCGCCAGATTTCTTGATAATCTGAATAGATTTGAGCTCACCAGAGCCCTTCAGACGCAGCACGGCATCCACCGCCAAATTGGCAAAGAAGTCCTTATGCTGATGCAAAATCTTCGAGGACAATGTGGTACGTGCAATGTTCATGAGATCCTCCTTGAACTTCTCATTGTTGCCCGAATTGTCCTGAGCTGCGGCTGTCAAGGCGTCCAGAGCCACTTGAGTGGCCAAACGCCAGCCGGAGACAATGATCTGTGGATGCAGTTTCTGTTCGACCAGTTTCTCAGCCTCGCGCAGCAGCTCCGAGGCCAGCACGGTGACAGAGGTGGTGCCATCGCCCACTTCTTCGTCCTGGACACGCGACATGTCTACCAGAATTTTGGCTGCTGGATTGTCCACACCCACGGCACGCAATATGGTGGCACCATCGTTGGTTACCTCCACCTGGCCGGCATTGCGACCGGTGGCCACCAGGATTTTGTCCATACCCTTGGGTCCCAGTGTACTCTTGACCAGATCCCCGATGGCGATGGCGCCAATGAACGAAGAGAGGCGAGCCATTTCGGCTTTCTCCTCCTGCGCCTCATTTTTGAGCACGCGAACGGGATTTAAGGACATCTCCTGCAAGGTGGTAAGTAGAGGGGAAAAGCGAGTTAGAAAACATTTGTTTTCAAGCCTCAACATAACCCCCAAAAATGCGGTTCGAATGACTCATGGATAACGAAAGAAAGTCTAGAAATTTCCCAAAATGACTAGTTCTGCAGATCCCTTCTTTATATACACCAACGTTAACCATTTAGCCAGGTAACCAATTTGTCCAGAGGAACCTTCTGGAAGGCAAACGGCAGGCGGTCGCTCACGTGCGACTGTAGAATGCTGTTGGACCACCCGGCAAATGAAAATCCCTTTTGACATTGAATTATCTATGAAATCTGCACAATTTCACAAGCCACTCAATACACGCACTGCAAACTGATTGAAAGTGTTATTAATTCGCTTAAATTTACCATTTTCTATGCTTAATTAATGAATTTCTGATCACAGATTGAAATGGAAACCACTTGGCGAGCAACAAAGCCACAAAGAAAATGGTGGATGCCACAGAGTGACCAGACCTGGGCTTGGCAGAAAATGCTGGCAACCCTGAATCGACTAGCTATCGATAGCAGGTGTGACCACCGGCGACTATTTTCGAGATTAGTGCGACCACCCTCTTGGCGCAAAACAGTTTAGATTCAAAAGTAGCGCCATCCCATCAGCATGAACCATGGTCGTAGGAATTGGGAGAGCCATGGCGTCAAATTGTATCGCCTTACTGATGCGGTTCCATTAGTAGGAGGGCAGAGTACCTAAGGATTAGGGTTATTGCGCCCACAAGCCACTGAATCATGAACCATATCACCACACCATATGCAAGTCCGCACATAGATGCTTCAGCTGTACTCCCACCTAGTACTTTCACAACACGGCAGCAGATAGAACTAAAAGGATTGCAGCGTAGATATTTGCGCTCCTGGGAGCTGCCCTCGTTGCTGGCCAAAGTAACCGCGTGCGAAATTGCTTGCCGCGATCCTTTGCAGAGTACAAGTACTTGAACGGCAGCTTGACATGTGTATTATGGCCTGGCTAGATGTCAATTCCAGAACTCCAATTTACAAGCGATATGTGGGAAAGTGCTTTATACATGGTACCTAATATTAATTCTTAGTCTTCTTAAAATTGTCAATAAAATGTAGGGTCCCAAATGTACAGATGGTTCTTGTTTGAGAAGTTGGCAGCGTCTGCGGGGATGTCGCGATCAGCAATGGGTCTTTGGATAATGGCCTCCACCTCAGTGACCAGAGTAACTGCGGTTGCTGCTGTGGATAATGCATACGCGAAAGCTAAGGGCAATGTTAACTGGGAAGGTCAACTGACTACTTACCCTATAGTCCTGGACATTTCTTGACCCCTCGTTCACATCATTTTAGGATTCATCATTTATTAAATCTTTTTTCAGCTTCTTGGCCTGCTTCTTCAGGTACTCGCTCTTGTCCAGATTGTTTTGGAAGAAAGTGGTCTCCTTGCGGGCCTGTGAGACTTCCGTTTGGAGTCGCTGCTTATGCACCGCCTGCTCATAGTTCATGCGTTCGGTCAGGTGCACCCATTTGAAGCGCGGCAGGTATTTCATGCTCCACAGCGAGTCAAAGAAATGAGATTTCTTGCGTGTGGAGATCTGTTTGTTATTTAGCAGTGGGACAATTTGTTTGGCCACACGCTTGGACTCGAATTCCACCCAGCCCTCGGTGAAGTGAATGTTGTACTTCTTGCGTTTGTGCTTCTTTTTGGCATCGCCTGTGGGGGAGGGAAGAGGGAGAGATGGGGTAAGGAATTAACACCAATGCGAAAGTTTTACCTGGCTGCTTCTCAGGCTGCAGGTAAACACGTCCGATCTTTCCAAACTCGCCCAGGATTTCTCTGAGCCGCGTTACATTCATGTGCTTCGGTATGTTCGATATGTAAATGATGCCCCGCTTTCGCTTCTTGGCCGGAGCAAGAGCCGGAGCCTTGAAGTTGGCCAAATCCATCTCATCGTCGGAGCTGGCGGGTTCTTCCTGATGGTCAGTCATATCTTAATGTGCTCGGCTGCCAGTGTGGCCAGTTTGCAGATTGTTGTTTTGGCCATTCGCAGGTGAGCAGTGCTTAGTGTGACCGTATGGCAACGTGCTCGTTACAGTTTGAAAGTGGCTCGCTCAGCCCGCTCTGTTCAAAATAATCTTAAATAAATCAACAAATAGGAAAATTCGTCGGTAAAGCGGCGGGCGAATAGATCTGGCCCATATAAAAGGAAGAAATTGTGGCCATGAGTCTACTTAAAATTAAAATAGAAACTAGAGAGAAATTCTGGAACGCCCAGAATGTAGGAACTCTTCCGTATCCTCGCGACTCGCGGATCAGTTCAACAAGCTTACACCGGCGTAGCAGCTCGCAGCTCGTTGTAATTGTTTCGCGTCTCCCCACTGCAAACGAAATATATTTGTCTTTAAAAAATATATATTTATTTTGGGTACAAACAAAATACGGACAACCCACTGTCTTTCTCCCGCTTCAGAGCTTGCGCAGCTTGCTGGCCACAATCACCGGATTATCGCGGCGTATCTCAGTGGCCCCCATCTCACGGTAGTCGAAGTTGCACTCGTGCCGATCGCTGTAGCGATGGAAAGCACAAAAGGTGCCGCCACAGCGGCATGGAAAGCCTCCCGTCAGTCCCAGCTTCTTGTTGCACTTGTCACAACGTTTCTTGGGCTGTTGCTCCTGGTCTGGGTTGGGTTGGTCACTTTCGCTGTGCTGCTGCTGCTGCTGCCCTTCCTCACCCACCGTTGCTGGTCCGTCAGTCGCCGGCTCCTTCTGCTGCTGCTGCGGCTGCTGTTCCTGGCAGCTGGTAAACGGTCTGCTGCTCTTGCTGCCATCGGTGCTGCTGCTCGATATCGAACCCGTCGACTCCTCCTCAGATTGACCAAAGTCGCGAATTTTTTGGTTTTTCATCTTTTCCTGATTTGCCGAATCTTTCATCCAAAGACAAGCGAACGAGTTGTTCTATTGCAACATTTTTTCGAATTTTGCAGCTCTGACCTACTGCGATGTCGACAGCGTGAGAAAATGGTTTTGTGGTCCAAGCCCCAGGCCTACTTAGTTTTAGATTTGAGAACTCAACGAAATGGTCCGGAGTGTCAGCTGATAACTGGGAAATTACTAAATATAATGATTTCATTCTGCTTGCCAAAAGGTAGGCACTAACTGTAGTCTTCGCCTCAAATCAATTTAAAAGTTAAATCACTTTAACAGTCTCTATCGCAGACAAGAATACTTGGAATTTACCCTATTAACAGTTTTAATTTAGAGGGGAACCCCTTTCGCAGTATGGCAACGCTTTTTCTAATGATGACACTTGGCAGTTCAATACCATATCGATAGTAAATCTATTTTTTTTGGGCTTGATAAGGACAGTAAATCTAGCATTGCTGTGGAAAAACAGCTGAATGCTGTGACATGTGATAAAATATTAAGTATTATACATTTCGAGTTATTTTAAAATCTTGTTGATCACACTTTTAGGTTGAATGGTCTTAAGTATGACACAATCAATTCTCTGAATAAGAACCAGATATTCTATCTTAATCCCTCTTATGTCAACCGAAAAACAATCTAGAACCAAACCAAAGTTCTTTAAATGAGTACAATATGTTCTTGGCTTGGGCCAATAAATTCTAAAGCTATTATGAAACCATTTGGTAATTGTAGTTAAGTTCGTATCTCCAATTGAATACTTTATACTTAATCCTAGAAACTGTGAAATTGAACTCAAAATCATTCTACTGCTCACCTTAGAAAAATATCAACTCAAGAAGATCCCGAAAAAACAGTTAAATATTCAAGTTAATTCCTGATCTGATCTTCATTGATTTTCTAGGTCACTTGTGGCAATCAAAATTCTTTGATCATAATCTGTCCAACTTCATTTGCCTCAATGTCAAGTCCCAGGGACACATTTGGTTTTGTGGTTGAAAATTGGTAAAATTCTTATTTGATTTTAATACACTTAAACGCAATCAATTTTATGGCTCTCGTTGCGGTTTGCCTGTCGAATCGAATTCAATTTGATTTGCTTTTGGATGTGCGATGTTTTTTGGATTTTGCGAGGCCCCCGTCCGTGTCCGTGTCTCCTCGACCAAAAACCAAAGAAATTCAAAATATGAAAGGCTAAGGAAAACGCAAAACTTGTTTACGGTCTCCCCCTCAAAAAAATGCTGCGAGTGTGGAATGTTACGAAAATTGTGTTGCACATGATCTGGTAGAGATGATCTATATGGCCATGTATGTACGTATGGACTCTAGTATGCCACAACTTAACATAAACCAGATGACGGACGGCAGCTGCGACTGCCAATTTGCCCGCTCTGCTCTGATTTTGTGGAGGGATGGGGAAGACGACTGACGTCAATGTTGGGTGGCTGCTGTCTAGCTGGGTTTGGATAATCAACAGCTTGATAAGCGGCCATTGTTGTCCCCCCGATAAATGTGCTTACACGCAGTTCACTCAGTGCACGGCGAAGTGGACAATGGTGCGGTCTTTGGTGCTGCCGGTGAGTAAGTGGGCAAGCGAGATTATATGCATCTACACAGAGAGAAAGGAGAAATACCCAAACAACAACACCTATACCAATGTACAGGGATCAATTGGAAAGAAAGAAACGGTTCTGAGATGAAAGAGATAAGTTCGGCAACAAGACCAATTCCTGGGACTTTTCCCAACTTCGAACATTATCTTGATACTTCTAGGGTCGAATTCTCATCTTCTAATTAGCTGATAAATGTAGAATTTGCTCAGTTTTGTGTAGGTTCTTAGAGTAATACGATAATTGCTAGTAATTTATTACATCTTTTCTCTCTGTGTACATATATCTGATGCAATATAAGAATACTAAGCAAACCGGTTAGCTAAAACAAATTGTTAACTGGCCACAGATTAAAAAGTGCACTTCTAGATCTCATCACTTTGCTTGATTTTACAGTTCGTACTGTTGTCAGTGGTCGGCTCATTAGCCAGACCCACTCCCTCCGGCCAAACGCAGGCTCTGCTTCAGGCTCGGGATCTGTGCTTCCGCTTGGAGCATCTCGATGCCACGCAACGTCTTCGCTTGGATCACATGCAGTTCGAGAATCTACCCCATGTGCGTCGCTATGTTCATTGCTTTTGGACGCGACTACAACTCTGGCATAATGACAGAGGATTTGATGCCCAACGCATTGTGCAGAGCTTTGGTGGTCCGCGTCGTCTAAATGTGGAGCAGGCCCTGCCCGCCATCAATGAATGCAATGTGAAGGGCAGACGGGGTTCCCCTCGCTCGGATTGGTGTTATCGATCGTTTGCCTGTGTGCTGGAAACGCCGGTGGGGGATTGGTTTCGCCGGCATATGTCGGATGTGATCAATGGCAATGCATGAGTATAATTAATAAAAAACAAAACAAAATACAAATTTGTGGATAACTGTTCTGCCAAAGTATTTGTTGGTGCGCTTCAGTCCACCCAAACATATGTTTTCCTCTGTTCGTTTAGTGTTGGCTTGGGCTTTTCTTGCTTATCTCTCCTCTGTTTGAAACTGAGATATATAGCTAGAATACTAATGAACTAACAATGAATGAACAATTTGCATACAAAATTGTGTTGCGGAGGAGACAGAAGCTTGGCAAACATCAAAAATAGTTCTGTTACACATTCAGATTTATGTGGTAACTGTACCTGTTCCTATATTTAATTCTATCTTCCTGCTGTTCACAATTAAAAACAATCAAAAAAAAACACAAACAAATCCTAATGCATAAGACAACTTGTAAATTGGCCATCGCCTATGGGGGCCCTCATCTACCGTCCACTACTTCGCCGCCTGCTCTTTGGCATCGACGACAGCTCACGTGCATTCGGCAGCCAAATCGCAACAACAACTTTAATTTAATGATATAGAAAATAATGCCAAACAAATCAAGCAAAAACGAATGAGAAATAAATTTGAAAAAAACCGAAAAAAAACTCAATATGTGCAACGGCCACAGCAACAATTTTTGTTGGCTTTGACGCGTTTTTGGTGCGCTCCGCTGGCAATGAGGAATTTGGCGCCATCGCCATGGCCATGTCGGCGTCCATGTCACACAGCCAGAAAATCCAATTCAAAGGAAGATGACTGGCGGTTGAGCGGCTCGGCTCGGTTCGGTTCGGCTCCAGGCGGCTGGCTTGGGGGCACGTGGTGTGCGGCTGCTTCCGCTGGGGGAATAGAATAATATTTTGCCATTTATTACAAAAATACATAGAACAACAAGTGAGTGTGAGAAGAATACTTACAAATGTACCATATGATTCAAGCGACGACTTGTTGCATGCCCTGGAACCGGATGACTTTGTTCATCGTACCTAGTTGAGAGCCTTAGTCGTTTGTTCCCGTTCCCATCTCGATGTGAAACACCATAATGGCCAGTCTGAGCGTATTCCAAATCAGCCCAAAAGTAGGCTTTCACAAAACTCCCCTCATACCCTCTAGCATATTCCGCATTGCACAATATCTACGAAAATTTGCTGAAAAGTATCAAAATGCCTGCCCCTTGCCACATTATTCACATTCACGACGCTGTGGCTGTTTCCCCTCTAATTTTCAGAGTCAATTAAAAATTCTTAATTTTACTTATAATTTTTGAGGTAGGGAAAACTGCAATGCGACGAACGAACGTACCGACCAGAGAGAGCAAAATCAACGAAATTCGCAATTAAAATTTTTGCGCGACTTTGTCACATCGAAATGGTTGACATGGCGAAGGGGGACGGCAGGGAGATGGCGGCAAATTTGGCGTTGAATGAACTGGGGGGAGGCATCATCGTCGTTTTTACCTGGCCTGGCCTGGCCTACCTGCTCGGAGTGATCAAGCGAAAGCATTAAGATTTTCAGATAGTCCGCAAAGGTGTTAAATTTTGGTTTTTTTTTTCCTGGGCCAACTGCCTAACAATTAATGATTAAATGGGCTGCCAAACATTTTTCGAGTTGGGTTAAAAAAATTAATTTTGAAAAATGTATTTGATTTCTGGGTGAGACAAGTGATATGTGTTAAGTGTCATAACAGAAATGGGAAGCAGGGAATCAAACCAGAACCAGAGCCGGAAAGAAAAGGAAAATAACCGATTAGAAGCGGGGCCGGATCTAATATGTGGTACCCGTATCCAAGAACTGCCGGTACAGTTTCGGTTCTGAGTTTTCTCAAAACGGTTCTTTCAAAGTCGGCGCACACGATTTCTCGAAGCTTCTCTTTTGTTGTATCCTCTTTACACAAGGTACAGAGATTGTATCAATATATAGAATAAGTTGAGAGTATTCCCAGTGGTAAGGAACACCTTTAAATATATCTACATTGAGTTGGTAGCCTTGAGTGCCTCAGCTGTTGAAGCACTGCGCCCTGTCTGGTCACGTAGAATGTAGAAATGGGCATACACTTTCGCTATTATTTCACTCTTGTTTCCAATACACTTTTTATTCAACAAAGTAGGTCGACAAATGGAACACACTTTAGGCACTATGATGTTTCACCACTTGGGCCTCATTGGGACAATTGAAGGTCACTTCAATGCCATTGGGCAGCCAGGTGCGCGACCAGATGCTAACCTGGCACTCCTTGGTCACATTATTTGAATCGATCAGCTCCACTTGGTACTTGTCCGAACTGCCGGCCACCACTTGGGTGGTAGCTGAGATGATACGGTTGATGCTATGGATAATGAAAAGTTAGTTGGACGTAACCGCTTTCCTTTTCCTTTGGGAATATCTGGCGGCGTTATTTACCGATAGTGTGGTCCATCGCCAGCAGCCAATTTGTCCAGGGAGAATTGCAAAGTCTCCTGACTCTTGACTAACTCAGCTGCGGACAGCTGACGCGGTGCACCCAAAGCACCGAATCCTTGGGGCTGACCAGTGACCAATACGGCCGCCAACGAAACGAACAACAGCTGGGCGAGAAACATTTTGCCTGAGTTTTTGACAATAACTGATACAAAATTCTCAAAAATCGATGGAATTTATATGGTGGGCAGGGACACTTGTTATCAGCAGCAGTTTAATTAGAGCTGAACTTTGGCACTTTAGTGAAAACAACCGAAAGAAACACTTATAAAATATTCTTTTAAATATAAAAGCTACACAGAAAAAAAAAATATACCCAATATTGTATTGTTCACACTACAACTCATCTAATCTAATGATTTCTCTTTTTTATCATTTGGACGTGTTTTTCCACATCATATGCATCAGTTTTTGCTTCCCGCGAACAGATCTTGAGGACGTAACCTTGTTAAACAACTCTCAGACTCCGTTGTCCATACTTTCTCATCGAAATTCTAGTTTAAGTATTTGTCTATTGATTATGTGGGATCAGCATTTGGGGTCATCGTTTCCTTGATTCTGTCACAAAACGTAATTCCGTGTGTTGGTGCGTTATCAACAATGTCAAGCGGATTGAAGCTGGCCACTTGTTGGGCAACCAACCCCAACCCCAACCCCAACCCCAACCCCTCCCCAAAAACTCGTTCATCATTCGCTGAACGAGACGCATTCTTGGCGCAACTCCAGCTGGCTGTCAGAAATGCACAAAAATCCATGCCATGATCGGGATGAACATGCGCCAGTCATTTAGCCAAGCATCCAAATCGTCCGTCCATTCAACCTGGACGAATGAAAATGAAATGTTGCAAATGGGATTTAGGATTGCGAATGGGCATGGGGTATGCAAGTACTCGAAAGAGAGAGAGAGAGAGAGCGAGCGAGATCGAGTGTAGGTGTGGGCCTGCATGCTTCCCCATCCACCCACAGTATTCATACCCCAACCCTTCGAAAGCGGTTCGCACTTGTTCATTTCGAGCATCGCTGCCTTCGTTTTCGTTGAGTGGCAACGCACAGTGGAAGATGTTGATCGAAAAGTTAGATAAAAACAAAACATAGAGAATTGAAGCACTTAAAGTGCTGCAAAACGATCTAAGTACTTCATTTTGTGTGTTTTCACTCGTTTGGTGCTTTGGTTGCGAAGCTGTCACTGTAGACAACTTGCTTAAGATTGCATAGAATCACAGATATGTTCCTAAAGGCATAAGTCAATTAAAAGAAATACAAGATTTTGCTTTATAAAGACTTTTCCGGGTATTTTCACCCACTTCGGAAACGATTTGTGAACACACTCGACAATTCCCCGAAGTAATGCTTCAGTGAGTGTTAGAAAGAGGCAAAGAGCCTCTCTTTTTGATTACCCTGGTACATATATACATACCTAACTGAAGGTCTATGCAAAATATTCGATCTCTAGGTAAGGCTGTGAGTTGATTATTTATCAGTCAGTCAGTCGGGCTGAGAGAATTTTTATATATAGCGGTGGCCCACTGAACATAAACCGATGTCGGTTTTGCTTTTTATTCATACAACTATATTTTTCAATTAATTTTCTAGTTAATGAGACACATAATTGTTCTCCATTTTGAAATAAAACTTTTATTAACCACTGTGCCAGTTTGTTTGGCTGTTCGTGATCTTTGCGAACGCCGACACGAATTTTCCCCATTTTTCGCGCGACTTTTCACATAAAAAGTCATGTAAGGCTGGAAAACGGCGACAGTTTGCCCACGGCAGTCGCGAAAAACGCGCCCAAAAAGAAAACGAGCGAGCGAGAGAGAGCGAGCGAGCCAAAGATCAACAGCGGAGATCGAGTTCGGAAGGCCCCAGCCCCGCGCCCCGTCAACCCTTTATTATATTTTTGTTTTGCATTTTTTTTGCGTGATGATTTGCCCGAAACGCACCTCGGAGCTGTTGGACCTGCATCTGGCTCCGTTCAAGGACAAGGATCCGGCCTGGGAGATCGGCGTCTCGAAGATAGCGGGACGTGGCGTGATGGCCACTCGGAATGTGAAGCGTGGCGAGATAATTTTCCGCGACAGCCCCCTGCTAATTGGGTTGGCTGCCCACGAGGAGGACTCGCTGAACTCCTGCAGTGTGTGCCTCAAGATGTTGCCCGACACCAGATTTATGTGTCGCCAGGGCTGTGGCCTGCCCGTGTGCAGTCTGTGCGCCAAAAAGAAGCAGCACAAGACGGACTGCGATCTGCTGAAGTCGTGGGGCCCCAACGAGCCGGATGTGGCCAATTCGGTGATCATTCGCCTGCTGTGCGTGGCCCGTGCCATCAATTTAACCAAAGACCAGCGGGATCTGGTCTATTGCCTGCAGGCGAACCTCGACAATAACCATCGCACCGAAGTGCGCAACGCGGCCAAATGCTTCAAACAATTCCCCACCGACAAGAAGCTCGTCGAGATTATGAATCGCACGGTGGCGGTGTTGCGCACAAATGGCTTCGACAAGACCGCGGATCGCACCAACGACAACCAGGAGTTCAGCTATCGTGCCTTGTATCCGCTGTTTGGGGTCATGAACCATGACTGCATACCGAACTCGTATTACACCTTCGAGGAGAAGACCAACAACATGATTGTGCGCGCTTCCGTCGATATAGTTGAGGGCGAGGAGATTACCACAACGTATACGAAACTGTTTACGGGGAATATAGCACGCCACTTGTTCCTGAAGATGAAGAAGGGATTCACGTGCAAGTGTCCCCGGTGCTCGGATCCGACGGTAAGTAAGAGAGAGGAGTGGTTAGAGCTTTCAACTTGCTTTTGAGGGTTTTCATGCCTCAATTACATGTTTAAAAGTGCGCAAAATTTAGACCACGTCAAGGCCCTTTCATATTGGTTAACATTAATGTAAATGCTATGCTAATTAACATAGAGAAAGGCTATTAGCTCTACATTATGGGTAAGGGTTTTCTTTAACTTTAACACTCTGGCTTATACATTGAATTGACGAGGGTTGCCTTCTTCAGTAATGCGAAACATTCCACTTTTAGAGTGATCAGGCTCGTTTTGAGACTTTCATTTAGCAATTTTTAAAAACTAACCCATTTTCAAATGATTCAAACTTACCAGTTTTTGATGTTCTGTTCTATTGCAAACGGCGACTTTTGGCGTCACCTTTTCTTCATCCTTCGTCTCTTCTCCAGAATCTAGAAGATTGGATGAAAAAGGAGGGAAATATTGCTTAGAGAGTTGGAATACTTAGAAAACTACAGAGCAATGCCTAGATAAATGAGTAATGAAATGTATTAAGAAATAAACGGGGAACAAATAGTTGACATTTTAAACAAAAAGCTTAACCTAGAACTCGTCTAGTGTTGCATTTGAGTAGAAGTCAAAGATTGATGATCTAGTTTTTTTCGGCTGATCTTTAAAGGCGGCTTTAGTTTTTGGTTCATTCATGCACCTTCCACACTTTTTGCTAATCTACCTCGACTGAGGAATACTCTGTACGCTGTATTTTTAGGTTTTCATTGGCTTTGTCAGACCTGATCAAACCTTCAGTCTCTCTTAAGCGAGCCTCTCTAAAGGTCGCTCTGATCTCCGAACTTTTTAACATAGAAGATAGACTTTGGGCTTGATTCAAATATAAATGCTCTGAATTCAAATATCAAATGAGTGTGCCTCTAACTTCTATGGTATCTGAGGACGCTCCTCTTTCCATTTTTGCTGTGTGCAATTCTTGAATTCTTCTTCACAACTTCAATTTAGATGAGTGATTTTCTGCCACATAATTTTGTAAGGCATCTTAGTACCTAAATTCTTAATTTATGGCCGCTCTTCTCACACAAAGTCCCCCCCCATCCCTTTCACCGCTCACCAAAGTGCTGATGAGCGATGAGGCAGCTGTATAAACTATTTGAAAACAAGGCAACTTTTCCCAAATAACCCCAAGTAGTGGGGTTCTTTCCCTCCCCCCTCTTCTGCAAAATAACCAAACAGAAATGCAAAGTGTGTGTGCGCTCCATCATGATCCATCAAAGGCCACACCAAAGGAAGACCCACATTTGGAAACAATGTGTTTGGGCCATAAGCATTGCCCCAAAAAACAGCAAACTTTCATTAAGGATTTCCTGTGCACATCAAAATTCATCCGAAAACGATTTCGCCCAAATGTTTTTATTATTACAACAAAATGTTTTCGCCAATTTATTGTTCCAGGCGGCGCAACAAGTGGCAAGCGGCAAGCGGCCAGCGAAGGAAAATAAACAAAAACAAAATCGAGAGCGAGCAAAAAACGCGCTGCTTGTTTATTTTTAACGGTCCGAAAACAATGCAATTAAATCACAAATAAATAGATGGATTCCAAAAAAGCTTTTAATTTGCTGGTATATGCATACACATCGCACGACGCACCCACATATATATTCTGTGGTATTTCTGATTTGATTTTGATTTGGATATGCGCGAGTGTGCGCGAGTATGTGCAGATATTTCTTGGCCAGGGCCGCGAATTGTAATTTCCCGTTTGACATTCGAATCTGAAAATTGGAGGCCAGTCGTTAAAACTATTTTGAAAATGCAAGGCGCCAGCATGTTAGTTTGGAACGGCAAGGGGACGGGGACGGGAGGTGGTTCACTGAACTCTCAAAACCCCAAATTTATGGCCAGCAAATTAGCCGAACGCTACCTTTCGCCCTCACGGCATATTTATCGATCGCACGAGCGCATATTAAAACCGACAACTTTTTTAATGTGTCAATTTATTTATGATCCGTTTCTATACTGTGTGTCAAATCTGAGATCTGTGTATCCACCGGCGTGGTATACATTTTGTCCATTTTGTCAACTTTCTTCGAACGTATTTTTAGCTGGAATGAGAATTTCAAAAATTTATGCGGAATTTGTTGAGTTGTTGTCATTTTTTTGACCAGCGGATCCGATTTAGATATAGAGATTCAGCAGTTAATCTCAAATCTTTTGAGATGCCTCTGTTAGTCACTTTCTGTAATGGGAAAAGTGATAGCTATATCATCGAAGAATGAAGTAAATTCTCTTATCATTTCTTGGACATTTGTCAGATCGCTAACCAAATTCGATCGATCGAATTCGGAAACGACAACTGGCCTGATAATCTAGGAATACAAAAGGGGAACGGTTGCGGCAGTCTTAAGCCTTCGTTGGGAATTACAACATGATTTAGGAGTCAAACCCTCGCCGGGCTGGGGCTTAGCTTTTTCTGATGCAAACAGAAGGTTTGGTTCAGCGCTTAATAAAACCATCTCTTCGATTCATCAGCACGTAGATGTGGTTTAGTTCCCCTTAGTTTGTCAAACTTTTCCAAACCAAACACTATAAATTGCAAATCAAAACCAAACATTAATGTACATAGAAATTGGGTCCAGCTTTCCATTTCAAAGTGCAGTAACTTAGAGATCATTTGAAGGATATCTTTAAGGGCCATTCGGGTATTGTTTAATGTTACTTACAACGATCTCAGATTCCATCAACCTAGGTTCGCATCATAACTATGACTTTGATAAATAAACGAACCGGTTCGAGAAGCGAACCTTACACTTTTCACCCTCTGCAATGAACCCTCTGCAGAATCTCAGAGGGCATCGCCATATCCAAAACCCCAACATTATTTTGCTCTAAGAAATATGATTACCTGTTTATGTTTTTGTTTGGCTACAGTTACCCTAATTTCCATTCCAATTTCAAGAACTTTTATCAAAATTTCCTCTATTTCCCTTTTTCGTTGCAGGAGAAGGGCGCCTTCATTTCGGGCCTCTATTGCCGCGACACGAACTGCACCGGTCTGGTTGTACCCGAAATTACCGGTCTGCCTCATCCCAACTGGAATTGTCTCGAGTGCAAGCAAAAGTCCACGCATGCCCAGATGATGAAATCCCAGGACTTTGCCAGTGGCGCCATCAATGCCAAATCCAACTCCAACTCGCTGCGCACTCTCATCCAGTATTTGAACGAGAAGAGCGACAGCTTCATACCCAGCAGCAATTATGTGGTAATCGATGCCAAGATGTCTGTGCTGCAGCGCCTGGATCAGGGTCGCGAGGACTGCAGCGAGGAGTTGAGGTCGTGCACACGACTACGTTACAGCCGTGACATTATGGAGATTATGGACAAACTGGGTTTGGGGGATTCGCTGCTGCGCAGCCAACTGGAGGAGAAGATGCGCAAGGAGGAGGAACGTCGGGCCAAAAAGCAGGCCGATGAGGCCGAAAAGCAACGTAAATTGGCCGAATTGGAGTCGAAGGCAGCGGAGGTGGATAAATTGCTGGCCGCCCTGACGGCCAATAACGGGGAGGAGGAGGGTGCAGCCGCAGCTGCCGGGCCCTAAGCGGAAGTCTTACTTAACCCTGCGTTAGCCGATTCCCACCTCCACCCCCATACCCATACCCAAGCCCTTCTCCTGAAAAAAACCCCCTTTAGAAATTGTCGTTTCTTTTGGCTCTGTGTGTACTAAACTTAATTGTATTTGTACTTATTTATTTATAATAAATTAAAATCTATACGCGATGAGTTTCGCCTGGCCACTATTTTATTTTATTTAATTTTGGTTTTTTTGAAAGATCGCAAAGATCTGCAGCGGAGACTTTAGCGACGATTTGTCAAAACGTTTTCTAATCCTCTCAATGTCAGACATAATTTTTATAATATATTACCCGGGGTGAGGCGCTTTTAGTTTTACATATTTTTTAATGGGAATTAAGTGTTTCAGGGATGGATGGACTGAATTCTACTAAGAATCCAACCCTTTATATTCTTTCGTTTTCGATTCGAATTTAAATTACGGTTCTCGGAAGAGAAGGTTTCAAAAAATAAGTTCTAAGGTTTCACTCCGGGGTTCAGCTCGGATACCAGAACATTTCAAGTCCGTAGAGACTCATTTTAAGTCCGTTGCAATACTATAAAACTGCATTAGCCATACTCAAATCAGATGCTTCCATCTATTAAGATATATCACCTCAAAACTTAAGCGGACTTTCAAAAAAATAACCCAAAATATCCACCGAAATCCATTGAAAATATGGCAATGATGACCAGAACTAATCACTTGAATTAGAATTTAATTTGATCATAATGGACAATATCTGTGTTGAATTTGTATTTAATGGGCAATTTGCTTATGCAAAGATGGCAAAACAAATTTTTATTAGTGGAACCGAGCGGAATACTACGACTAATGGGGATGGATATACTGTGTGCACACACATTGTGGGTATCTCGTATACATAAATATAATCGTAAAACGGGGCGGACTTGTGCTGGCTTCCCAAAATAGATGCGGCCGCCAACTTTAACGGCCGCCCAGAACAAAAAAAAAAACATAATAATAATAATGATTCGCCTCCTTGGTGACTGACTGCAACTTTTTATGACAAATAAAACAAACAAACTAAGCTGAGACAATTTTTGGAAACCATCAGTTTTGCCACGGAATACCCCAAATGGGGTGCAGTACAACAGCAAGAGAAACTTTTACGAAGATTTCGTTGTAAACATTTTCCTAACAAAGCTGTTAAGCAGTTTTAAGCATAGCAAAGATTGTTATTTATTGGCGCAAAGTGTGGAATTAAGAAAAATTTTTCAAAATATATTCAAGATTTTTGTGAGTGTACCGATTGTACAATAAACATTGGCAGATTGAGGAGACGGTGCTTAAAAGTTGGTCAAATGGTCACCTGTTTCCTTCTTCATGTTTAATGCCAGATATTTCCGGATACTCTGAAAACAATGTTTTCTAGATAGGCGAAGAATCCCAAAAAAAAGGCTTAAGTCTTTCCATTGTCGGATTTTGTGTAGATCCTTCGAGCCGGATATTCTGAAAAACTTGTTCTGTAGAGGGGCGAAGAAACCGAAAAGAAATTGGAGTTTCGCTGTTTTTAAACAAACACTTTCGATTACTTTGACTTCTTTGACAAACAAAATCCTAGAGTTGGTTCAGCCAAAGCCCAACAACACGCAAATATTCTGCACGTATCCCCCCAATATTTTCAAATTTGCATCTCACAAAATGGATTTGGCTTGGTGGCCCAAAAGTGTGAACAGATATATGCTTGACGATCAACTGACTGAATTGTACATAAATATTTGCCATAACAACAATAAAAGCGCAACAGGCAAACAAATTTGAAAACTCAGAAATCATAAATAAAACTATAATAAAAATCTCAATAAATTATGCTGCATATATTTTGCCATCGAAGATCAGATGATGATGACTACTTGAGAGTCCATCTATACAAGTAAATATGTGCGGGTGTGTGTATCTATCCCCCTATCGCGTTGTGTATCTGGCGGATTTTTGAGGCAAGTGTGTCGATGCTGCCGCCCACTACGTTGCCAAACGAACTGAACTGAGCGGGTAAGAATGTAGCGAAAGCTTGTCGCATTTGCCGCTTAATCACAAATTGCTTTTAGAAGGTGCTGGGAAAGTGGCGGGGCGGTGGAGGTGGATAGAGCGGACAAAGCAGGTGGTACAACATGGCCTGCAACCGGGCGCTGTTGATTAATTGCACGCATTTTAGCCGCATATTTGACATTTGTTCTAATATTTTTTCAAAATACCCCGTAAAACAGGGCAAACACTAATGGGGTAGCGAGGGTGATAGGGTCTAGGGTAGGTTTTGAAGACTTTAATCCATACACAGAAAACCAAGATCCAAGAACATTCATTTGGAATGGATTGTTTTAAATATCCTTCTTTTGTACATTAAAATATCCACTGGATATTTCCGTTGGAATCCGTTGGATGAAAATATAAGATCCATTTAATGTTAAATGGATCCAATGGATACTGGTTAATATCCTATCCTATTAATACTATTTTTAATGAGATTTTTCGTAGTATCAACAAGCTTGATTAGAGTCGAACAACTATATGATACAGCTGTCGTAGAAAAGAGAGGTAAGAAAATAGTCTTTGATAGAAAAACTTGAATAGAAACATCTCCAAACATCGTAAATATTAGTTGAATCAAAATCGGTCCGAAAAAGGTACAACTCTTGTAGTTTCAAGTGGGTCTCCAATTCTTTCCTCTTGTTTTAAGGGTACTCTAAAAGTCGATTCACCCTGCTCTCTCTCTCTCTCTCTCTCTCTGTTTCCCCTTGCTGGCGTGCATGTCACTTGCCTCTCAACGTGATAGGCTCTTAATTGTTACGACGCCCGTCACTTTTCATTTGGCCCTCCGTCCTCGTGTGGCCATCCTAATGGGCTATGAAATTGCGCTGCCCAATGCCCGTCTTGATAAATTCTTTCGTTCGTTCGTTCCAAATTGAAAGTGAAATTGTTGCTGATTTGTGCATTTTGCTTATTTGAGCACTCATTTGGCTAACCGCTGCCTTTTCTCCGTCTGCATTGTATACTTAATAATAAAACGATTTGATTTACTTTCCATGGCTTTGGCAGGCATCTTGGGGTATAATTTATGCGATTTTAATGAACAAATGGCCATAAATTTCAGAGCATCTGCAGGAATGCAGGCATCCGCAACCAGTTTGTGTCAATTTTGATGTGGCCATTTCAGTTTGATTGCCTCAATGTCAATGCTGACGATATGATGGAAAAATGCACAAATTGTATTTAATATTTTGGCCAAACTGCACAACAAAAACTGAAGCATTCTTTCAGGCTGGCCAAGAAATTTAAGCCAATTTTTAAAAAAACATTTCAGTTTCAGGCCTGTTTCGAATTCCGAAACTGGTGAAATCGAGTTGATACACTTGATCGATGTATTAATATTTCTCCGCGTTGCCCAAATCTGATCCATATTATAATACCCTTTGCAAGGGAAAGGACAGGCATATGTTTTTATACCGTGTACCAAAAGTAAAAACCTTCCACAGTTTTGCAGATAAATGTTTCGTTACTTCCACACACATTTAGTTATTAGACTTATTTAACGATCCGCCAAAGGTATGGTAAAGATCGGATAGGCGAGAGTCGAGCTATAGGGATAACAAGCAACAGACATGGGCAGCACTTCACGCACCTTAACACCAACTCTGGGAGGTACTGAGTATATTATAATCTGACTTGTCCAACTTTCTTACTAGCTCTATAAAATCTGATTTTTAGGGGTTGATGTTTGTTTAGGTTACCGATTCTCAATACAAAGGCCTGGTTTCAAGCTCGCTTTTCGTTGGGATAACATCGATTTGACCATTTTTGGAAAACTGTTTATAAACCTGATCGATGAGCTTTTGGTAATGACCCATTTAACTGTAAAGTTTGCAAGACAAGTGAGAGATAAGCTTTACGAAAACACCTTTAATACATTCAAACGTGGAATCATTTATTTTTAAGTGTGTAGATATATGTACACACATATGTTCATATGTAGCTATGCTTTGTTGATGTCTGTCTACATGCCTACATACACTGTCTTATAAATTTGTGCGAGGGTGTATCAAAAAGTTACCGGGCTTCGCATCGAATTCGGTTTATTTTCAAATTCCTGCAAAAGCTACACATCTCAGCTATTATGCCATATTATTAATATCAAGCAAGCATTGATGCCAATTTTTAGCAATCCCTTAGACATACGGTCACTTTGAAAGCTCACAGCGGAACAGGGTTGCATGTAAAAGCTTATGTAAGCATTTTGTAAGCTTTCTAAAGAATTGAAAATAATAGGGAACAAAAAAGTAACGGATTTTCCAAAGTCAAACGAAACCATTTGGACCACTGTGCGCTACCTTAAAGCAGTCGAAACTGGAAGTCATGCTAACTTCTCAAGTGAGAAGTCTCTCCGAACTTCGTGTGCGATCTTAACGATTGAGAAAGTTTGGGAGTGCTGCGTCCTACCCAATCTCTTTTAGGTACAACTTCAACGCTACTCTTTTGATACTGCTTGATCCCCCCCCTTGTATGTATCTCACACAATAGTTACTTATTGATTGCAAAAACTAAAGCAAACATCTATGTATGCATATACATACACGTAAGTATGTATGTGTGCGCCTGTGTGTGTATGAGTGCGATAATGTTTTAACAAAAATTGGCGCCCCGCACTATGCCCAGCGCCAGCGCAAAGCTAGAAACTGCTTGAAATTTCATTCTCAATTCTCATTTCAATTTTGGCGTTTCCAGTGTGAAGACCAATTTGATTACTATACTTTTTTTTATTTGTTTGTTTGTTTATTCAGTGCGTGACATCAATTTACTTGCGACTCGGGACGGAAAGCCTTTGAGTGAATTTTCCAAAAACTATATACCAGAAGAGAAAAAGGTTTGTTGTCGGGCTCCATTCTGGTATTTAAATGGCATAGGAAACATTTTTGGATTTAAAGACCCCAACCCGTATTTGATAACCGCATTAGCATACAAATGTGTGCGAGTGGGTATCAAGTTGCTTGAAAGGCGACAACAACATCTAATCGCATGATGATGCTGATGCAGTGTCAGGCCAATCTGAGGGGCAGAGCAACGACTACGCGTGCTGTTATTTAGTTTTTTTGTGGTCTATTTTTATATGACGTCCACAAGTTAATCGACTGCTGGTGCTGGGGAATCGGTCGTTTCATTCATTAAAGGGCCGAAGGCAATTGAACCAAATACCTTGAGCTAGTTGGGACATTTATTTTGATCATTGAATCCGTGGATATGTAACCGACGTTCGACTGGGTGACTAAAACTGAAGATTGTGAGTCTTTGTCGTTGCCAAGTTGGAGTATGGAGTTCTGGGGATCGAGTTCTGAGAATGGAGTTCTGAGTAACTAGTACTGAGTACTGCGAACTGAGAGCCGAGGATCGAGTATAGAGTCATAAGTATTGACTATCGAGGACTGGATATGAAGAACTGAGTTCGAATGAGTATGAAGAACTGAGATAACTCGGTTAATAACTTGTACTGAGTATCGAATACTCAGTATCGAGTGCTGAGTATTGAATACTGAGTACCTAGCATACAGTTCAAGCACAAAGTCTTCAGTACTGAGAATAGAATTCGGAATATCGAGTACTGAGCATCGAGTACTGCGTATCCCGAACTGAGTATTGAACTCTAAGTTTTAAGTACTGAGTAAAGAATACTGAGTTTCCAGTAGTGATGCAGAATATAGTTTGATTTCTCTTACAATTCAAAGCTCAAAAGCTTCATCAGATCTTGGTTATCTCATAGTTCCAACTCACTCGGGCCGGTCAATAACTATTAATTCAATTCAGTATTTCAAATGACATTAAAGAATGGCCTCATTTTATGTAAAGACGTGGCGCTATGCTGTGTACCTAATCTTCCGATAACCTTGACTGATAAACGAGATAAGACCTCAGGCAGCAGGCCCAGCCCAAACTAGCGCCCAGATACAACGTTCTGTTCAGGGTGGTGGGCCAATCTTTTGAGTGGGGGCCTGTGGGCTGATAAGAAACTAAGATTAGATCCGTTAGTGGGAAATGGCTTAAGGTCTTAACTTGTTTTACAAACAAAAAAAAATGTCTTTTCAGCACCTGCTCTCAAGATGGTACCCCCTATAATGCTCAGCAAAGATACACCCGATATTGAGGTAGGTCATCCTCCTCCCAAAATCATACACCTAGCTAACGTCACCTTCTATAGGATCTCCTCTCACTGAATCCACGCGTCAAGACCCAGTGCACTGTGGTGCCCACCAAGCAGACCAAGGAGAACAAGAAACACTGGAAACGTAATGCGGATCATACGGCTCTGCCCTGCACCACGCTGACGAACAACTTTGAGGACATTAAGCACACCACCTTGTCGGAGCGTGGTGCTCTGGAGGAGGCCGCCCGTTGTCTCAAGTGTGCCGACGCCCCGTGCCAAAAGTCCTGTCCCACGCAATTGGACATCAAGAGCTTCATCACCAGCATTGCCAACAAGAATTTCTATGGCGCCGCCAAGGCCATTTTCTCGGACAATCCGTTGGGTTTGACTTGTGGCATGGTGTGCCCCACCAGTGATCTCTGTGTGGGTGGCTGCAATCTGCAGGCTTCCGAAGCGGGACCCATCAATATTGGCGGTCTGCAGCAATTTGCCACCGAGGTGTTCAAGCAAATGGGAGTGCATCAGCGTTTGGGACCGAATGTTAAGCCTATCAACAAGAGGATTGCCTTGGTGGGCGGTGGACCAGCCTCACTGTCCTGTGCCACATTCTTGGGCCGTCTGGGCTACACGAATATCACCATCTATGAGCGGCGCTCGTATCTGGGTGGTCTGAGTGCATCCGAGATACCACAATATCGTTTGCCCATCGATGTGGTCAATTTTGAGATTGATTTGGTCAAGGATTTGGGCGTACGCATCGAAACGAATCGTTCCCTTAGCACAAAGGATCTGACTATTAAGGTACGTGGAGTGGGGAATGAAATGTAATGACTTGGAAAACTGTGACTGCCTAGCGAGACCCATTGATTACCCGACTTTACCGACTTTTCTCTCTCTCTCTCTCTCTCTCTCTTTCTTTCTTAGAATCTGCTTGCCTCGGGTCATGATGCCGTATTCGTAGGCATTGGTCTGCCCGAACCTAAAATAAGCCCCATCTTTGCTAACCTGGACATCAACTCGGGTTTCTACACATCCAAGAACTTTTTGCCCCTGGTGGCGGATGGCTCTAAGCCTGGTGTGTGCGCCTGCAAGGCTTCACAGGCTCTACCCAAACTGCATGGCAATGTCATTGTCCTGGGAGCCGGTGATACGGCCTTCGATTGTGCCACCTCGGCCTTGCGTTGTGGGGCTCGTCGTGTGTTTGTGGTCTTCCGCAAGGGTTCGACCGGCATTCGTGCGGTGCCCGAGGAGGTGGAGTTGGCTCGCGAAGAGCGCTGCGAACTGTTGCCCTACCTAAGTCCCCGCAAGGTTGTCGTCAAGGAAGGTCTTATTACGGCCATGGAGTTCTGTCGCACCGAGCAGAATGAGCAGGATGAGTGGGTGGAGGATGAGGAGCAAATTGTGCGTTTGAAGGCGAATTTTGTGATTTCTGCCTTTGGTTCGGGCCTGCAGGATCAGGACGTGAGACAGGCTTTGGCGCCGTTGGAATTTAAGGGCGAGCTGCCAGTGGTTGATAAGCAAACGATGCAGAGTAGCATGGCTCAAGTGTTCCTGGGCGGTGATCTGGCCGGTGTGGCCAATACCACCGTGGAGTCGGTGAACGATGGCAAAGTGGCCGCCTGGGGTATCCACTGTCAGCTGCAGGGCCTACCCTTGGACACGCCTTCGGCGCTGCCCCTGTTCTACACGGACATCGATGAGGTGGACATCTCCGTGGAGATGTGTGGCCTGAAGTTCGAGAATCCATTTGGTCTGGCCTCGGCGCCACCCACCACCAGCACGGCCATGATACGCCGAGCCTTCGAGCAGGGTTGGGGCTTCGTGGTCACCAAAACCTTCGGCCTGGATAAGGATCTGGTTACAAATGTGTCGCCCCGCATAGTCCGGGGCACCACCTCGGGCTATAAGTATGGACCCCAGCAGGGTTGCTTCCTGAACATCGAATTGATTTCGGAGAAGAGAGCCGAGTACTGGATACGCTCCATAGGTGAGCTGAAGCGGGATTTCCCCAGAAGATCATCGTTGCCAGCATTATGTGCAGCTTCAATGAGGAGGACTGGAAGGAGTTGGCCCAGCGGGCTGAGAAGTCGGGTGCCGATGCCCTGGAGCTGAATCTGTCGTGCCCCCATGGCATGGGTGAGCGAGGCATGGGTCTGGCCTGTGGCCAGGATCCCAAGCTGGTGGAACAGATATCGCGCTGGGTGCGAGAGGTGGTCAAGGTGCCGTTCTTCATCAAACTGACCCCCAACATCACAAACATTGTGGACATAGCCG
This sequence comes from Lordiphosa fenestrarum, assembly GCA_035044985.1. Lineage (NCBI taxonomy): Eukaryota > Metazoa > Arthropoda > Insecta > Diptera > Drosophilidae > Lordiphosa > Lordiphosa fenestrarum. Next base: position 524,247 of record JAWNNO010000297.1, on the reverse strand, counting down.
CCGCGGCGCAGCGGGGCGGGGCAGACGGTGGATCGGCCATCAATACCGTGCAGGGTCTGATGAGCCTCAAGGCGGACTCGACGGCCTGGCCGTCTATTGGACAGGAGAAGCGTACCACCTACGGCGGTGTCTCTGGCAACGCCACACGTCCCATGGCACTGCATGCCATCTCGGATATTGCCAAGCGAGTGCCCGGCTTCCCCATTCTGGGCATCGGTGGCATCGACTCGGGTGAGGTGGCCCTGCAGTTCATACAGGCGGGAGCGACGGTGCTGCAGATTTGCTCCTCCGTGCAGAATCAGGACTTCACCCTGATCGACGATTACTGTACGAGTCTGAAGGCTTTGTTGTACCTAATGGCCAATCCGCCGCCGGTCAATGGAGCTTTCTGGGATGGTCAGTCCCCGCCCACGTCAGTGCATCAGAAGGGCAAGCCCGTTGTTCATTTGACGGGCGAAGGCAACCGATCACTGGGCTTCTTTGGGCCGTATCAGAGGCAAAGAGACATTAAGTTAAGTGACTTGCGTCTGAAGCAAGGCGCCTTCTGGGATGCCGAACAGCAGAGCTCTGGCCCAAACCAGGATAAGCCCAACCCCACCAAGACGCCTCCCCGTGTGTCGGAGATCATAGGCATCGCTCTGCCCCGCATTGGTCCCTACAATAAACTGGACAACAAGCAGCAGAAGGTGGCTCTTATCAATGATGTGGGTTTTCTTTGTCCAACTCCTATTCAGTCTGTTCTCAACAAACTTTACCCCTTTTCTCCACCCAGGACATGTGCATCAATTGTGGCAAGTGCTACATGACCTGCGCCGACTCTGGCTATCAGGCCATTGAGTTTGACAAAGACACCCACTTGCCCCATGTCAATGATGACTGCACCGGTTGCACCCTGTGCGTCTCTGTCTGTCCCATCATCGATTGCATAACGTAGGTCCCGCACCTCAACTAAGAGAAGTTTCCTTATTAACCTAATTCCTTTGCAGCATGGAGCCCAAAAAGATTCCGCATGTGATCAAGCGTGGAGTGGAGGATACGGACAAGACCTTCTATGCGCATGCCCTGAGCCAGTGTCAATAGTTGCATTAAGCATAATCGATCCCTTCTCCCAATTTGAACTTGAATTAAACATAAATCAATTTGTATATTCCACAATAACTGTTTACAAAACTTTAGTAGAATTCATCGTTGGTTGGAAAATGGGTGACCAAGGCTTCGTTAGCCATTAGCAAATTTGGAAATAAAAAAACTACATACATATGTGAAAATTTAGAAAAGACTTAAACTTACCGGAAATTAGCCTCCTTGGGTGGAAAATTGGTTTTCAAATTTGATTAGACGAAAGTTTACTTTCAGACACAAAACCAACGCGGTTCAATACGCGGCACGCATCAGGGTTAATATGTACTTCGATAACCGCTTTCGACAACGATAACGATGGCTCCGCTCTAAGCGACAACAACAACAAACCTTGGCAGGCTGGCAAAATGTTTGGTTTGCTCAAGTATTTCTTTAAACTGCCCTTCCTTCTGCTGGTGGTCGCCATCCTGGCTGGCGTCTATCGCACAGACCTGCAGCGACTGCTGGAATCCCTGGCAGAGCGTTATGCGCCCAGCGACAGTGTTCCGCTTCAGTTCACACCAACAACTGTGGATGATGATGGAGCAGTCTTCACATCAGACCAGCTGGCCAAGTTCAATGGTGAGGATGGAGCCCCCATCTATCTGGCCTTGCTCGGCTCGGTATTTGATGTTTCCCGCGGCCTGAAGCACTACGGCGCAGGCTGCTCGTACAATTTCTTTGTGGGACGTGACGCCTCGGTCTCCTTCATCAGTGGCGAGTTCGAGCACTATGATCCAGAGACTGCGGACGATGTGCTGAGCCTAAAGCCTAATGATTTGATCGGGCTGGCCAGTTGGCGGGACTTCTATGCCAAGGATTATGTGTACAAAGGCAAGCTAATAGGCCGCTTCTACGATCAACAGGGTGAGCTTACACCATATCATCACAAGTTTGTGGCGTTGCTGGAGCAGGCACAGCAAGTCAAGGCAGAAGAAGAAGAGCTGAGGCAGAAATATCCTGGCTGCAATATTGAGTGGTCCGAGGAGAGGGGGACGCGTGTGTGGTGCACTCGTACAAGTGGCGATGGCAAAGAGCGTTCCTGGAGTGGTTATCCCCGCAAACTGTATAGTCGTGGCAACAAGAATTACCAATGCGCCTGTGTGCCGGAGGCGGAACTGAATGCGCAGGATGCCGAAAGTGGCGGGAAGGCGGCACAGGGTGATGTCATGTTCAAGCCCTACGAGAATTGTGACGACCGTGCTGAGGAGTGCTTCTATAGGGTTTAAGCAATGTGTTAGCTCAAATTTGTGTAAATATTGTAATAAATTCCATTTTTTTGTATACAGAGAAGTTGCCACATGTTTGAAAATACGCGAACAACTGATAGGTGTGACCGTACTTGCACAGTGCATCGAAGCTGAACTTAAAAGAGCAGTATTTTTAGAAATTACTCACATTGTTCAAAAATTGAAGACGAATCAGTCAAGTTTGTGTTTATTGGGTCCACCCTAAAAAAGTAATGTTTTCAAATTTCCCTCTAGTTTTTGTATTTCATCTTAGCCCTGGACTGGTCACACTGCAGCTCCCCTCCCCCGCCGCACACAATCTCTAACGAATTCATTGACATAGACGAAAAAAATATAAATACATTGAAAATAAACTTCCCCTGGCCGACTTTCAACATACATTTTGCTCCCATCCGAAGACAGTACAAAATTCAGCGTGAAATTAAACATATTGTTTTCGCTTTAGCCTGTTCCACCTCAACCGCATAATCAAAAATCTCAAAGCTCTCCTCCAGCCACAGAGCAGGTGAGTGGGATGTGCAGCCCCAGCGAATCGTTGCCAATGTTTTCTACGCATTTGCAGTATCATCTTATGATATAATAATGTCGCGTACGATGGGTCGCGTATTTGGCCAGCTGGGAGGCTGCATGATGACGGTCTTGACCCCTCCACGGGTCCACTTCCAGCGAGCTGGCCTGCCCCTGCAGCTGAGTGTCCTTAGCGTGGCCGCCTACTCCTCGAAGCGTAACGGACCGCCGTCGAATAAGGGTCAGCCCTTCAAAACGGTGACTCGCAAATCCCGCCTGAACGAGGACGATGACGAGGATGAGCTGAACAGCTTGGAGAGCGAACCCAATTGGGAGTTGACCTCGCCGAAACACAATCGCTTCTATTTGCCAAATGCCACAGGTCCCGCCTGGCAGGGTGACTCCTCCACGGTAAATCTAATCGCTCCGCTTTCAAGACTAGTCAATTTTCACCAGGAACCCAACCTGGACAAGTCACAGCTAGAGTTCAAGTGCTGCCACTGCCCCCGGCTGTTGCGTGAAACGCTGCTCGAGCTGTTTCCAGTACGAGCAGTGGCCCAAAAGGAATCGGTCATCACTTTGCTGACGCTCAGCTATGAGGGCGACATTGAGACGGGAGCGGCCAAGGTAAGCAGATCGCTGAAGAGAGGGAAAGTCTCTATAATTGTTTCTCGTTTCCAGTTCGTCTTGGCCGCCCGGGACATCAGTGATCGCCTTCTGTCCCTGGGCTATTGGTCGGATTTCCTGAATCCATTCAGCGGTCGCCCGTATTTTATGCCCCGTGATGGTTCCATACTGTACAAACAGGATCAACGTTTTCGCGGTCTAAATATGCGCCTGTCCGAGCACAACGAGTGCCTGGTTATTGCCGCCGAGCAGGATTTGGGCACCCATTTCTCAGGTACCATTTACTGCACGGCGCCAAATAACTACGAGCAATTGCTGGAACTGCTGATGATTGACAAATCGCTAAGGCCCCGCCAAGGAACGGGGCCTGAGCAATGATGTGACTTGACAGCAGTTGCCTTCAGCAATGGCGAGAAGGCGTATCCGCAGCCCAAAGTGATGATAACTGTGTTATGTTCCCTGCCACTCTTGTTTTCCCACTGTTTCGACTTGTTTGTTATAGCCAAATGCAATGAAATAAAACTAAAGACATGTCATGTTCCTTTGTAAGATGCTGTGATGTATTAAACTATGTGATGGCCACCTGATGGCAGTGACGCTCAATCTCTTTGAGGCGATTGATTAGCGACTGCAGCTCCTCCGCATTGCACATGAACTCCACAATGGTGATACGCTCGCCGCTGCTCTGGCGATAATTGCCTAAATTTATATAGAAGTGCGGCACTCCGGTGCTGCAGTCCGAGGTGGAGGACTTTACATCGCAGGCAATGCGCCACTGGACATCGGTGATGTGAGGGAATGTGTGACCCAGTTGCAGCTGACGCAGAACCAAATCCCTGCGATTGTCCTCAAACACACGGGTCAGCTCGTCCACGGCCGTGGCGTGCAGGCACAGGGACTCCAACTGTTGGCGCAGGTGCAGACCATCCCACAAATGTTTGGTGGCCAGGGCGTACAGCGTGACCACGGCATATTCACTTTGTTTGGCACAGGCCGCATTCGAGGCATAGATTTCAGGCACAGGGGCTATAACTGGATGAGCAGAGATTAGGGCGAAAATTGGAATGATTTCAGCAGAGCTTACTGGCATCTGGATGGAGTGTTAACTTCAGCGAGTTGGCTATCAGGATTCTGGTCAGATGGGGGCTAAGGGTGGTGCCCAGATTTTTGAGGCCGGCCACCACAGTGGCTGAGAGCAGTTGGCCAGCTGTGGTCATATCAGCTAGTCTAGTATTCCCCCCAATTAAGGAACTTCAAACACTCCTTGCAACAGCTGTTCTCAGTTTCAGTCCCAAGTTTAGTGGCCAACAGTGTGACCTTAGGTGGTGAACGGTAAAATGCCAGAATCCAAACAAAAGCTCTATGGTCCGGCCCCGTGCAGAGCGGTCGGCAGCCAAAAAATAGGTAATACTAATTTATTCATTCTTTGGCGGCTGTTTAAACTCTGCTCTGATTAATATATGATTTATTGAACAAATGGCAAAGATATCCTCAAAGGAACAGCTGAAACTACCAGTACAGATTCTAAAAGCATAAATACTCCCTTTTGAAGCTATTTGACTTTGATTTTATTTGTTTGGCCACTGTGCACTGTACTTCCTGATTGAGCCAGTCCACAGCTCAATTAGCTTAAAACTTAAGCAATGTGGATTTGGTAGCACAGGTGGCCTCTTCGTGTCAGCTGCCGCCAACCAAGCCTGAATCAACTTTAATCGACAATGTTGGCAGGTGCTGCAAAATTTGCCTAATAGTTTTATAATTATTTGCAATTTGAATTCATCTAGAGCTTCAAAATCGAAATCAAAACTGAATGTTACTCCTCGCTATTTTTGCCACTTTCCCTTGCTAAATCCGGCAGCTGATCAATTTAGCCAGAAGCTGTAATTTTGGCTGATTTAATGTGTGAAAATGTGAACAATGATTGGGGTTTTATTAACTTTCGCGCAGTAGCCTGTTGGGAACCTCCACTAAAGAGTCAAATTCTAAAATTAAATTTTAAAATATTTAATTCTCCATTTTTCCGCAAACACTTTATTTAAAACTTAAGAATTATGTTTTTTATATTCTTTTTTATGCATTTACAAAACAAAGGGCAATGTACAGTGGGGTTCAGTGAGACTCGGATTGTCCGAGTAGAGTGAAACGGTTTTGGCATTCAAATCGAAAATGCCCACAGCAATGGTTTTAACGGCCTCGTCGCTGCATCCATTTTCACGGTAGACACAGTACTCGCCGCCCGAGACATCGCCCAGCATATGACGCACATCCTGTTCGCTCATGGGTGGACGATAGTTGGCGAAGCAACGCATCCGTGAGACGCTCGACTCAATCATCAGATCATTGGCCTGATCCATGGGCAGTCGATCGAATCTAAGAACGTTTAAGTTTAATGGTGAGGTATGTAAGAGCATTTCCAATTTATTTACTGATTGGTATGATAATTATGCTCGCCCAGAGGTATTTCCCTAATACTCAAATGGGATTCATCTTTGCGTTCAGGCGAGGGACCCATTTCAACATTGTAGCACATCTGCCGTGGATCCCTAGAGGAGGAGCCAGTTGTGAGGGGGGGGGGGAAAGGCCAGCAACTACTCACTTAAGGAAGGTGAAGTTTATGGAGCAAGCATCGGCTGCACCTACCCCGGCATCCTTGAGCACCCTAAAGGCATCATCCACATTGCTGGTGGCCAACAGAGCTCGGGTAAGAAAGTGACGAGCTGTGGGCAAGAATTTTGAAGATTGCAGCTTCGGCCACGATTTGACCACTTACGCGTTTTGCCAGCTCTCAGAAGCTCCGCACTGATGGTATTGATGCTGAATACCAAGCCATGATGATTCTGGTTCATGGTATAGCCAGGCAAGTGTCCGGCATAGCACAGGGACATGAAGTGCTCCTCCTTCACATTGTACTTACCCTGCGGCTTATCGCTAACAATGTGAGCCACCACAAAATAATAATGATTCAGGGTCTCGGTCAAAGCATCCTCCGTGTGACCCAATAAACGCTGGCAAGGGGAAGACGGATAAGTGATGTATGTATATAATCTATTTGGTTGCTGCACCTACACAATGCGGCTGGTTTACTACGATGGTGGAGCAGCCCGTGGGTTGATTCTTGCTACGCGGCTGATGCTTCAGGGCCTGAGGCAGTATCTCATCCAAATGCAAGAGGAAAAGCTGAAAAATGAAAACAAATCAGCGATTGGGGGATTGTAGAAATTCTCGAGAACCACAGTTTTCGGGACCACAGATTTTCCAAAACACTTTAAGCCACAACCCTTAGCTTTTCTTGGCGCTAAAGGCCAGATGTACTATCGATATGTTATCTAGCTGCCAAGTGCTTGCACTATTGCCCCCCCAGCGCGTGCTTTACAATCGATTTCAAAATGTTATTCAAAAATGTAACATGCATATTTCATTATGTGGAAATATATTATTATTTGCTCATTCCATTCTCAGCCAGTTAATAGAAAAGTTATGGACAAGTTTCAGCTGGGGCCGTTTTGCTTAAGTTGATGGCCAAGGAGAACATATATATTTGATTTCTTATTCACTTTTTCTGATATCATATCGCACATTTATGATCAAAAAACCGCCATTACAACAACAACAGCGTCAATCCCCAAAACCATTAGCCAAATCAGCGGCGGGCCAAGGTCAGCGCGATTTTGCGTGCAACTAATTGGCCAACTTAATGAACGTAAAAATTATAACACATTATCGAAGGGGCGGGGCAGCCGCTGTAAGTTCTTATTAAAACGCAGCTGAAACTGCAGCTGAGATCTTTGTGCTTATTATGCCAAGTGCAAGCTCCACGGCAGCTACTTAGCGATGCTAATGAGCAGCCCCGTTAAATCGCGAGTCGCACGCTTGGGCCGAAATACAAATTTATGAACACCATTCAAAGTAAAGGGGGCAGGTATTATTACTTCGATTTATGTCCCTGCCTGGCTTTTCTCCACTTGCGCGGCAATTTTTAATACGGCCAATAAAAAAGCACACACACACACGCAAATTGGCTTAGGAAAAGACGGTTGACCGTGTGTCTGTCAAGCTCAAGCGGTTAGCGGGTGGCGGTTAACGGCAGCCATAAAACTCCAAACGGAACTAGTTCAATGCCTAAGCGCCGCACGCGCACACAAATTGCGTGTGTACAGTGGTCATTGACTACCACAGAAATGGCCAAGTTTGTTTTGCACTTTGCATCAGGGAATCATGCCGAAGCTTTCTCCGGTTCTGGTTCTGCAAAGCTGACAACGGTAGAGCTTTTCTGTTCTCGGGAGTTTCCTCATATTTCAAAATACAAATTCAGAATTTGTAATTTCAATCTTTTCGGTTTGAAAAATATCGGTTCTCGGATACCGGATTGTTTTAATCGATTCTTTTTAGTTAAATTTTCCACTCTTGATGCTCAAACCGTTAATTACCGATGGGTACCATTTATCAACTAAAATTAGATTTCTCAACCTCATTAATAAGTGGAGGGATTCACCTGTAGATAATTGAATCTAATTCCTATAATTTGATAGGCAAGCCGATCTGAAAATATCTCAACTAATTAGCTGACTCATGAGCTCGATTTAGCTAATAAGCACTGTACACTGAACTTGGACTTGCAATATTTTGGTGGGGAGACAACTTGCAACCAAGCAGCGCCTGTTGTCACGCAACGGCCATAGCTTTACCGTTGCCGAAGCCTTGTGGTTATGCTTTGAATGCACCCTTCCCGCCCTCATTTCGCACACAAAGTGCGATTCGATTAGCAGCAAATTACAATATTTAAACAAATACTTAACCATAATTATGTGTGCATTGAATTTAATGGCCATTTAATTGTCGACAGCTGAGGCGATATTATTACTTAGCCAGCTAATTGGCTAAGCGGGGTTAATTAGATTTGGGTTGTGGGGGTTATAGATGAATAATTTTTGATTACCTTATGGAATTGCACCTCAGCGCCATCGGCCACTCCCTCCAGTTCGCGTATGTACTGGGGAAAGCTATCCTTAACCGATTCCAGGGTCTCGTTATAGATTTTCTCTGTGCAGAAGGATCGAAGCAGGTGGATCATTTCGATTGACAAATTTTTAGGTGAGAAATCCTGGGAGAACTGGGAATGTGAATATACTTACTGCCCTTGGGCGATTGGTAGAGCGGCAAATAGGTCTCATTCAAGGGCTTGGACAAGATCAAAAAGTTCTTGATCATGGAGCCAAATGTGCGACCCTGCAAATGAATTATAATTATTATTTAAATAAATTAAAGTTTTTTTTCTCTGTTCCAAATGACTTTCTATTTTATGCCCGCGCCCCCCCATGAAGCTTTTTAATTTGCAAATTGCTTATTTTGTTTTATTGTGCAAAAAAAAAAAAGAAAACAAACAAAAGCACACACACACACACCTACACCTAATCGATCACGATCGATCGCTGCAAAATGTGAATAATGGGGCTTTATTGTTGTAAGAATCTTGGCTAACCAACTTGTGTAAATAAATCTGAAGTTTAAAATAACTTTTCGGCTGGCGATTGCCGCAAACCGGAGCTGGAGACACTCCTAATTGCCCTTGATAATGGCCAGCAGCAGGGAGGGCTCAGCCAAAGCCACGCGAATCACGAAACTGTCATGAGAGGAAGGGAGGGGGTCAAGCCACGAGTCTTGGGTTTTTGTCTTGACCAAGGTGAATGCCTTCCACCTGCTTGTGCCAATTTTAAAATCGGTTACACTCAGAAAAACGTGGAACGAATGGAAGTTGGTTCATGCTAGAATTAGGAACTTTCCATGTCAAAAGCACAGTACAAATTCTTCTGACGAACTGAACTGCGCTTGGGGAGAATTTCCCACTTGAATCAAGATTTGTTCTAGTTCTATTTTAAAATTTAACTGTATTTTTATGGGCCAACTTCTATAATTCTAGTCTTGGCTGCTTTGGGGGCCGTTTTTCTAGGTACCAGGTGGATTTGCATGGTCTAAGGATTTTGGATTTGCGTGGCAAAAATGGAAATGGTATGAGAAGTTTTTTGTCAAATAAATGTCAAAGATCTATCTCTAACCATTCCCGAGATCTGTTTGTTCATAAGGACTGCCATGGCTACATCGCCTCGGCTGTTGATGCTGATCAAGAATATATATACTTTATGGGGTCGGATATGCTTCTTGTTACATACTTTCGCACAAGCTTAATATGCCCTGTGTACCTTTGGCGGAGAGTATAAAAGCTCTTTTGCTCTTTTCTCTCTGTTCAAAGCTTTTGAAAAAAACAACAAATTCTTGATCCTAGTATAAAACTTAAAATTATTTCTCTAAGTGTATGCTCTTCTAGTTTCGTGCGTTTTTCCCCCCGTATGACAGATGAATTGAATTATCTTTTCCGCTTACATCTCTACTATCAATCACTCGGTGTTATCGGTTAACAAAAATGCTGAGAAAAAGCTGTCAATAAACATTTGATTTGCCTTGCAACTAAAGACAAAGACAACCCAATCATTTCTCGAAAAATCCATCTTATACTTTTCACTCGCGTGACTAAAGGTCAAGGGACCCCCTCCCGCAGGAACCAACCGCCCAGGAGCTTACCATATCGAAGCCCACCTCATAGTGGGTGCCGCGTGTGTACAATATCGGCACCGCCTGACGGCGTGGTAGAATCTTGCCAGAAGACATTGCAATTCTGATATGAAACTCTCTGTTATCGCCAAGCCAGTCGTTTGTTTATACTTTTACAACTCTTATCAGCGGCGGGCGGGAAATAAAATATGCACACACAGAAAAAAAATAGAAAAACAATGCTATTGCACTTGGATATGAGTTGAACGTGTAAACAAAACGAATTCTGTCTGGTTTGGGATTGGCCAAGTTAATACTTTTTGTTCTAGAGCGCTTGAAGGCAGAATTCAAACTGATTTGATTTGGCGAAGCAACCCGATTGAAGGCGAGACAGCCGCCCGATGATGATGACGCGACGACGACGATGACGACGCCAGCTACGCGAAGCAGTGTTGCCCACTTTTTAGCGCCCCGGATCAATATTGGTAATAAGCTGGGGGCTACCAAGAACGGATGAGTCGAGAGTCCTTGTGTAAGCAAGCAACATCTAACTATTCCAAAATGTAGCTACATTTTGAAGATTTTGTAGAGGATTTTTTAATAGCTAAAGTTCTAATTTTCAACTCTCCTCATTGGATATTTCACAAGCTTTGAAACTTGCGGCAAAAAAGCTAAATTGGCAACACTGAGAACAACTGGAGCGAGGTGTTGGTAAGCAAATCATATGCGGGAACTAGACATAGACAGAGATTATAAGTGCGATTTCTATCGCCTTAACAGAATCAGATCTCAGACGCATTTACAGATGCTAAATCAACAGCCGAGTCAATAATGTCATTTCCGTCCGCACAGATGTCGGAGATGGTAAGAGATAGAGATATTCTTGTATTTGCAGACAGATCAAGTTTATTTTGTGATTTTTGATTTATAGCTAGATGGTTTGTACTGACTTTACACTTAAGTGGAATCATGGAAAAGCACAGCAAACTAAGAAATAGGAAGTTTGGAGGCGTTTGCTTTGAAAACAAACAAGTTTATCTCACTAAAACTAGTTTCTCGACCGATCATTCCTATGGCAGCTATAACCTATATAACAAAACTTTGAAGAATTATGTGAAAGCCTATAAAATAATTATATGTGAATTTTAAAGAGGTTTACTTTGAAAACAAAAATGTTTTTCTTACTAAGACTATTTTTCTAACCTTACTTTTCTATGGCAGCTATACTATATAGATGTCCGATTTCGACCAAACTTGGCAGAATCATGGGGAAGCGTAGAAAACTAGTAAATACGGAGTTTGGAGACGTTTGTTTCAAAAACAAAAAAGTTTTTCGACCGATCGTTCCTATGACAGCTATATGTAATACTCATCCGATCTGGCCAGTTCCGACAAATTCGCAGCGTATTTGTACCAGAATACTTCGTGCAAAGTTTGGTGACGACAGCTTTAAAACTGACGGAAAAGATAGCATAGAACCAGACGTCATGCTGATCAAGAATATACATACTTTATGTGATCGGAAATGCTTCATTCTATGAGTTATAAACATCTGAACAATTTTAATATACCATCTGCAAGGTTATAATAAACACAAATTTTAGGACGCTTCAGCGTTCCGCCCGATAACTTAGTTCATTTTGAATCAAGCAGAATTCTCCCTGGAGCTACAAAATAGGGACTGTTCTTAGAACATACAAACATATGAAACAAACATATAAGCTTAACATTTTGTCAAAGGCACTTTTTTGCACAGCTACTATTAAAACAGGGTTCGACATCCATCCATCGGATATGGGACAAGTTTTACCCACTTTTCATGGGATCAATGTGTTCCAAACAGAACACTACTTAAAATCTAAGGGGGAACATGAAAGCCATCAAGTGCTCATCATAAAATGGCGAACTCGAGTTTTCAAGTTCGATTGTTTTTTGTTTTTGTTTTGTTTATTTTGCAATTAACAGTTACATTTGTTACAAGCTTGGCCCTGAAACGGCTTAAGGCGTTCCGTTCTTTGCTGCAATGTTGCGTGCAACTGAAATTACAACAACAACAGCAACATCACACTTATTGCCTCTTTAAGTCAATTAGAGGCCTAATCGGCTTTGGTTTTAGCAAATGTTGTTTTGCCGCTGTTAGTCATTCGGTTCATTCAGTGGTTGGCTGGCCGATTGCTTTTACCCTTTTCTTTTCATGTGGCTAGGCGTCGCTTCGTATACGTAATATGGTGGCAGGGGTCCGTTAGTACCAGCTCTGACCATGAATATTTTTGCTTGTTGTTTCCAAATGCAAACACGTTTTTTCGTTGCCTCGAACTTAACAATTTCTTACCGTATTGTTTTTTTTTTGTTTATCTATTTGTCTTTTTATTAGTGGGTAGTAATATATTTAGGTATGTTTGTATGTATGTACTGTCTAACTGGGCTGGGGCATTTGCATGCATAATTTACGCATGCATCCGCAGCCCCTTTTCCAACCAGATGGTGAATTTCCACGACTGAATGAAAAACGTGTGAATCGAATGATGCTGATTTATGAGTGAACTCCAATCGAATGCAACGAAATTATTTCTGATTTTGATCATCTTTATTCATTGGGAGAGCGCTACCGTTCGATGACACTGGTCAACATGTCAAATTTTGGACTAATGTAAGAGTTTGTGCCCATTTTATCAACTATTTCTTTGAATAAACAACAAGCTTACTCTGCTGTTTGTTAGTTTATGTGACAGATAGTTCTATGTAGAAGATGTGCAGTGTGAACCAACTTTGGTCTACCATTGTGGATGCATTTTCAGTACAGATCGGACTAGTGGTTATTAGCCATCTGAGCTCTTTTATGAGTAAACTAAGGTATTTTACACCCGCCTCATAAAAGATCTCGACATGTGAAAATATAGCTGGAGCACTTATCTAAACTCTGTTACTTAGTGTAATTGCACTTGATGCTCATCTTTTGCTCAACTTTCTCAGCTTATTTTTTTCCACTTTTTGGTCAACCCATTAGCATCACAATTAAATGGTTTATTATTACATTATTTTGTGTGTTTACAATGTTTTCCATTTTGATGATGTATTATATAAGTGAGAATCTGAATATTTGTTATGACATTTTGAACATCAACTTTGAACGTGACAGAAGTCGCTTTCATTATTGAATTTCAATTTGGATTTTTACAACTTTCGTTTGACAAAATGCATTTGTTGTTGGTTTTCGTGTTGCTGATGATGATGATGTTGGTGATGGTGATGGTGATGTTGCTGGCGGCTAGAAAAATATGCGGCACATTTAAATAATAATGAAAACAAAAGTTTGAAACAAAACGAAAAACACCGCTAACTGAGCGAAGAGCGAGTTTACAGTTGAGCTGTGCTCTACCTGAAAGAAATGAGGTATGGGGAATTGCTCGTGGGGTTGGTCAAGTAGGTGCAGTCGGAATAATTCGGAGAAAAACCAGGTTTTATCATGGAAAAACTTTGTATATTGTCGATCGCAATGAATATTCTGCGAACACTTGGAGAAGATCAGTAAGGCGCTTAGCATAAGAAGCGGATTTTCAAATGGCAACCCAGGCACAAGAGGCTGTAGGATAGCTTGGTAAAACTAACACAGCATTCTATAACACAACATGGATAGTTTTTGATGGTTTTTCTGGAAGATATTTCGGTGTTCATTTGGACTGGATAGTGGATATGCCTTGTTGGGTTCCATTGAATCCTTTTGAAGGCGACAAGTACATCATGTATTCATCATACATCCTTTAGAATATTCTTTTTTCTAAGCTGTTGAATCTTATCCCAAATATCCTTTCAAGTTTACAGTTCATCAGACCGAAGTATCACATGGGCCTGTTTTTAAAGTCCATTTGATCTTACTGCCATTTTCCAAGGATTTGTTAATAGTTTCCATTCAATATTCCTTTGATTTGAGTTACATATCCCACAGATCTTGTATTATATGTATTTTAATACAAAATTGGTGGCTGACTTCTGCTGTTCATCAAGAGTATTCAGCATGCTGCTTGACTGGAACTGCTTCGCCATCATTTTTCCCCATGTGTGAAGATCATCAATGGCCGTGCGCAGTCATCGTCATAGCCAGCGGCTGTGTCCCATGCTTCTTCGCCTCGGTCGGTATATAAATTTTGACAAAAGCCAGTTTTCGGTTTAAACCAATTTTGACCAAGCGGCTGCCCTAAGCTGACGCCGAGCGACCGCATTAGAGTTAGAATGCAGTTGACCAAGCAGAGGATTACCGACCAGCTGTTGGTGCTGCTGCTGTTGCCGGTCACATTGGTGGCCAGTTTTGGCAATGAGTATGTCCACATCAAGGTGCATGTGCCCAAGGAGCAAAGTCTAGAGTCCGAGTTGAGCTCGCACAAAGTTATACACCACTATCACCATCATCCGCATCCGCATCAGAGGTCACGCGCCCGATCTCCCCATCCTCCGCCACCGCCTCCTCCGCACCATCAAACCAGTCCTTTGCTGGAGAGTGTCATACTCTCCGATTTGGATAAGCCCCTGCACATGAGTGAGCATGCGGATTATCTAAATCATGCCAAGGAATTGGCCGATCATCTGGCTGAGGCCTATGCCAAGAAGCCAGTGCCACCGCCGCCGCCGCCGCCTCCCAAGAAGAAAGTAAACACCTATACCATCATAGAGCAGCATGAGGATCCGCCGGAGCACAGTGTGGAAACCTATCGGGTGATCAACTCTCGTCCCCATCACAACAATCATCATCACCACCCTGCTAAGCCACATCACGACCCGCCGGAGGATGAGGGCTATCATTATAGCCATGGCAAACGCCATCATTATGCAGAGCCAGCTCCTGTCGAGGAACACACTGAGCCAGAGATAGAACCAGGCTATCACTATGCCTCACCAGTGGCTTCCTCTTACTCGCCCAGCTATAAGTCAGCTCGCGCTCCCGCCCACACTCTGGAGGCTCCCGATTCCGAGTCAGACTTTCCCTATGACTCCGGCTTCCGACCCTCACCCCAGCTGCCGCCCAGCCCCGGCGATGGCTACGACGATGACGTGGATAACTATGCCGCCCCGGCCTTAACACGACGTCGTCGTCCCAGTGCGGTGGACTGGCCTGAGGTCAAGGGATTCAATAGTGCCGCTGCGGAGACCTACAGCGGTGTCGATAGCTATAATGTGGGTCATGTCCAAGGCCTGGGCAATGGCGGCTATCAATATAGTGGTCCATATGTGTAGAGACACCTTAGTTTAGTATTAATTTATTTCAAATATTTTTTTTTTGTATTTTTATTTTAAGTTTATTAAACCAAAATTTGTGAAATTTGTTAAACCAAAAAAAGGGAAAATTGTAACCCGCAACCGGCGTGGATCAGCTAAACTCGTGAGAGGAGCAGAGCTAGCGAGGTGAGTAACAAAAGTTCCATCAAACATCAAACATCAAACTTTCAAGGTGAAATGGATCTTAAATCTTCATCCAAAGGACACGAAAAATGGATATTTCAATATCCACAATAAAGTTTTAAGATCTATCCATTCCCATTGGATCTTTTTGGATGAGTGGTGGCTGTGTGCTTACTCGAAACTTCCAAGAAATTAGCCCAGAGACCACAACACGTGACGTATGTCCACAACAATTCTGTCCACATTCCTGTTCCTTCCACTTGAAATTATTCGATGCTTAAAAATGCATAATGCATTTTGATGGACATGCAAATGGCAGCCAGTCGGAGGGACATTTAAATTATGGATGATTGGCCTGGGCAAGGGCTAGCCTCATGTAAGGATATTTCTGCAATTCTTTGGCAACCCTCAAGGCGAGCAGTTGAAATGGAGCTGCGGCTACTTTTCTTGCTACTAAGTCTCACTTGGGGTAGTCTGGCGGAGCAGCTGCAGATAAGTGAGTTGGTTTGGGATTCCCCGAAGGGTTGATCAGTCCTAAGATGAGTATGATCGATCCCTTCTCTCTCAGCCTTCTGGATTGAGCCGGTTCAGCGGGTCGAATTCGAGGCCGATATGATAGCCGTGCAAAAGGAACTGGATGCCCTACATCTGGATGTTCGCATTGCTGATGTCTTACTGGTCCTGACACGCACCGAGGACCAGCAGGATATGATAAGCTGTGAGTTGTCCCTACCGTAATCCGCCTTAATTCTCTCTTCCCAATTCCGTTCAGTCTGCGAGATTCTGTCCAGCGTGGGCAGCTCTTTAGTCATTGATCTCACTTACACCACCTGGACTGAGGGCTATGAGCTGCTGCTTGCCCATAATATATCCTATGTGCGCGTAGACCGCATAATGCGTCCGATGCTGGAGATGTTCGGTGACTTCATGCGTCTGAAACGGGCCAACAATGTGGCCCTGGTGTTTCAGAACTCGCGCGACACCTACGAGGCGGTGCAGCAGATGACCGCTGGCTTTCCATTTCGCACTCTGCTATTGGATGCCAGCAGTCAGGAGGTGGATTTTGCGGAACGCTTGCGCACTCTCCGGCCGCCACCGACTTACGTAGCCCTGTTGGCACGCGGAGCGGCCATGAGCGGCTTGTTTGAGCGGGTGCAGAGGGCGGAGCTTTTTCAGCGTCCCACCGAATGGCATTTTGTGTTTCTGGACACCCGGGATCGGGTGTTCAAATACAAGCGTCAGGCGGAGTTTGCCACTCGCTTCACCCTGAGTCCTCGGGCCATCTGCCGGTCGATGCAGATGCGGGATATGTACTGCGGCAGCGGATTCACGGTGAGTTTCGGAGTCTTGAGCCTCGGCTTGACCATTGCTTGAAATCCTTTTCAGCTGCAACGCGCCATCCTGCTGGACATACTGCGTAGCCTAATAGATGCCGCCCAGATCAGTGTCCCCTTTCCCCAGCCCATTGTCAGGGAATGCAATGCGTCTACGCCCACCAGTTCATCATCAGCGTCACTGGACTGGCTGGATTTGGTGCTCTGGAGTAACTTTATTAGTCCCAACGACGATTCCGGCTTGAGCTATGCGGTCAACATCTCCGCCGGCTACTATTCCAGCGAGCATGAGGCCAAAACCGAACTGGCTTTGTGGTCAGCGGGGGAGTTGCGGCTGCTGAACGAGACCATTAGTCCGGCACGCCGTTTCTTTCGCATAGGCACCGCCGAGAGTGTGCCCTGGAGCTATCTGCGCCGCAACGAGAAGACCGGTGAAGTGATGCGGGACAGAAGGGGAACACCCATTTGGGAGGGCTATTGCATTGACTTCATGACCCGCCTGGGTGAGAAACTGAACTTCGACTTTGAGATTGTGGCGCCCGAGCGTGGGCATATGGGCCAGCGCAGCGAGGAGGGCGAATGGGATGGTGTGGTGGGGGATTTGGTCAGCGGAGAGACAGATTTCGCCATTGCCGCGCTCAAGATGTACTCGGAGCGGGAGGAGGTGGTGGACTTTCTGCCACCCTACTATGAACAGACGGGGATTTCCATAGTGATCCGCAAGCCGGTGCGACGCACATCGCTGTTCAAGTTCATGACGGTGCTCCGGCTGGAGGTGTGGCTGAGCATAGTGGCCGCTCTGGTGGGCACCGCCCTGATGATCTGGTTCATGGACAAGTACTCGCCGTACAGCTCGCGGAACAATCGCGCCGCCTATCCCTATGCCTGTCGTGAGTTCACCTTGAGGGAGAGCTTCTGGTTTGCCCTGACCTCATTCACGCCCCAGGGCGGGGGCGAGGCACCCAAGGCCATCTCGGGTCGCATGCTGGTGGCTGCCTATTGGCTGTTCGTGGTGCTGATGCTGGCCACCTTTACGGCCAATCTGGCTGCCTTTCTCACCGTGGAGCGCATGCAGACGCCGGTCCAGTCGCTGGAGCAACTGGCTCGTCAGTCGCGCATCAACTACACGGTGGTCCAGGGCTCCGATACGCATCATTATTTCATCAATATGAAATTCGCCGAGGACACGCTGTATCGCATGTGGAAGGAGATGGCGCTGAATGCCTCCAAGGATTTCCACAAATTTCGCATTTGGGACTATCCCATCAAGGAGCAGTTTGGCCACATACTGCTGGCCATTAACAGCTCCCAGCCGGTGTTGACTGCCCGCGAGGGATTCGCCCAGGTGGATTCGCACGAGAATGCGGACTACGCGTTCATACATGATGCAGCCGAGATTCGGTACGAGCTGACTCAGAACTGCAATCTCACCGAGGTGGGCGAAGTGTTTGCCGAGCAGCCATATGCTGTGGCGGTGCAGCAAGGCTCCCATTTAGGCGATGAGCTGAGCTATACCATCCTGGAGCTGCAGAAGGATCGTTTCTTTGAGGAACTCAAGGCCAAGTACTGGAACCAATCGAATGTGCGCAACTGTCCCCTATCCGAGGATCAGGAGGGTATAACACTAGAGAGCTTGGGTGGTGTTTTTATAGCCACGCTCTTTGGCCTGGTGCTGGCCATGATCACACTGGGTGTGGAGGTCATGTACTATCAGAAGAGAAGAAACCAGCTATTGGAGGCTACTGTGACACAAGTTAAGCCGCTGCAGGGTGCCTCATGGGAGGAGATAGCCAAGCAGGCCTGGACAGAGCAAGAGCCGGTGAAGATAACGCCACCGCCTTCGTTTGAGGCAGCCACAGCCAAAACGCGAAACAAGAAAATGCCACCCAAGATAATGCTGGGCGATGGTAAATTCAAGCCGCGTCATGGACTGTCTTCACGTAGAGAGTTGGGCGCCAACTTAAGCTATGTGGAATGAGACTTAAAATTACTTTTTTACTTTTGCTTACCCGCACAACTTTTCAAATATTCAAATAAAGCAAGCGTTTGTTATCGATAACCATGAGTGGCAGAGCTGCCACTACCGCTGGGCGGTAGTTAACTGGTGACACACGGCACGACAATTTTTGAGATTGGTGAAACCACCCGCGACTATGCTTGGTATTGGTAGTAGTAATAGTAGTACCATTGACTGTTTCTGGCCTTTTTCTGGGATTACTGAGTCCACATTTGATTGTTTTTGAGATTGGTGAGACCATTGCCTGTTTCTAAGACGGTTCTTGGTATTAGTCAGACCATTGGCTCTTTCTGGGATTAGGGAGACCACATTCGATTGTTTTTGGGATTGGTGAGACCATTGAAAGTTTCTAAGATTAATGAGACCATTTGACTGTTTTTTGGGAAAAGCAACTCCAACAACAACACTCGAAATAAAAATAATATTCTGGCCGCCACGATGGAGCCCGGATCAGGAATAGAGCACGGATATGGAATAGTTAAGTGGCTGATAATGCTTACGCTGCTGCTCTGCTGCCCCTTGGTGCAGGCACGTAAACATCATCTGGAGGTGCGGAACGATATGCGTCCGTATATAGCCTTGAGCACCTTTGGCTTTTACACCAATGGCAACTTGGATGTGCAGCTAAGCCAGCTGACCATCGATGATGAGCATGACACGGATTTGGTGAGTAATGGAGTAGCTGCTCTGCCAACACGCCACATTAAAAGTAACTTGTGACTTGCAGTTTGGTTTGTCTTTGGACAAGACCACCATTGATCAACTGAATCCCTACTTGGACTCGCATCAAAACAAATGCATACTGGAGGAGAAGTCCGATGCGCAAAAAAGTGGACCCATCCTATTCTTTTTAATTGATCTTAAGGAGCTAAAGTAAGTCGGATAAAGCACAGCTGAAGTTGTTTGATTATTTGATTTTTCTGCAGAGTTCGCGTGCAATGCTCACCGGAATGGGCCAACATGCGTGTCTACAAGGATATCAGCTATCGGCACAAACGTCAGTCGCAGGTGAACAAAGTTAGTGATTCGGCTTTGTTCAGACAGCGTCGTCGTCGTCGTCGCAGCGATAGTCAGGAAACAAATGCCGATGATTTGGCTGGAGATGATTCCTTTGAGCAGCCCCTGGAACAGCAGGCGCAGGAAATTAAATCGTCTTCGCCTATTGCTTTACCCAAAGAGGAACCAAAAGTGACTGCAGCTCCAGCTGTACCCGTGCCAGTCTCAGTGGAACATGCGGTAGCTCCACCCGCGCCACCCGTTGCTCCTCAGCCCGCTCTACCCTCGGAAACTGTAAACAACTTTTACGACAACAACTCCTATCGACAACCGCAGGATGCTTTGTGCAAGAATTTTGAACTTCCCCTGGTGAAGAAGACCATAGCGGGTGTTAACTATTACAACTTCACCTTCTCCATGTTTGTGGCCACCCAACGAGATGAGGGCCTCTACAATTTATATTTCCATGCCTGTCCCAACTATCATCGCCCCAAGATTGTGTCCTTTAATGTGAGTTCTGGTCAAGAAATTGCTTGAAATGAAACTCAAGCATTTCCCTTCCTTCTAATTCAGGTGGACATTGAGGAGAACAACAATGGCAACTATTTATCAGCCGGTGAAATGCCTTTGCCTGCTTTATACTTTATGATGAGTCTGCTGTTCTTCTTGTCCGGTCTGTTTTGGGTGTTCATCCTTAAGAAGAGCAAGTAAGTTGGCCCTTTCTGCACTTCCTTGGGAGCTTTCTTATTTTCTTCAACATTTTGCAGGCACACTGTGTACAAGATTCATTACCTTATGGCTGTTCTGGTGTTTTTGAAGTCCTTGTCGCTGATGTTCCATTCCATAAATTATCATTTCATTGAGAAACGGGGCGAGCATGTGGAAACCTGGGCCATACTCTACTACATAGCCCATTTGCTCAAAGGGGCGGTGCTGTTTATAACCATTGTCTTAATTGGCACCGGCTGGACCTTTATCAAGCACATACTTTCCGATAAGGACAAGAAAATCTTTATGATTGTCATTCCGCTGCAGGTAAGCGAAACAGAAAGAGAGAGAATGTTATGGAGACAGAGAGAGAAAACTGCGACCTTTCCATTTTCAGGTTCTGGCCAATGTGGCTCAAATCATCACCGATGAATCGGATCAAAGCGATGCCGAATTCCGCACCTGGCATAACATTTTCTTTTTTGTGGACTTGCTGTGCTGCGGTGCCATCCTCTTCCCCATTGTGTGGTCCATACGGCACTTGCACGAGGCCTCCGCCACGGATGGCAAGGCGGCCATTAATCTACGCAAACTGAAGCTGTTTCGCCAATTCTACATCATGATCGTGTGCTACATCTACTTCACCCGCATCATAGTGGATCTGTTGCAAATGACGGTGGTATTCCAATATGCCTGGCTGGACGAGATGTTCCGGGAGATGGCCACATATGTGTTCTTTGTGCTGACCGGCTATAAATTCCGTCCGGTCTCATCGCATCCATACTTTACAGTGCCCGATGAGGATGAGGATGATGACGAGGTGGAGGTGTTGACTGGTTCCGGACTGACTGAGACGGTGCATCGCATTAAGCCACTGCATCGTGGTGGCGGTGGTGGTGCGGGAGCGGTTGGCGCCACCGGCGGCGGGGGCACCATCATAATTGAGGGTAACGATGAGGAGCGCGAGAATCTGATTGCGAAACGAGAATCAAGTCATGAGTACGATTAGGCTTAAGTAACCAAAACCAATCAAACAACTACCTATATCACACGCAAAATGCATTCCCGGTTAAGTGGAAGTGCCGTTGGCTTAGTAGAAAAGACGGATGAATACTTGTAGTAGGGCCATGTTTAGTTAAGTTGTCTGTTTCCGTTTCTTTGTGTTTCCACATTCTGCAAAAGATTGCTTCAAAAGGCGCTTAGTTTAAGCGGGCAGTCCTTCCCCCGTCCAAGTGTAAATATACTTAAATTGACCACGCCGCTCACACTGAATGCGCTGCTTTTTTCTCCCCTACTCCCTCCCTCCCCACCACGCCCCAGCCTCTCCTCTTAGTATAAGACCATAACTATGACCTACATATTATGAATCTATTGTACTGCATCTATAATTTAATGGAATATACAAAAAGAAAAAGCTTTAATTACATAACTCACACTGTGCAGTTCATTAAACGATTTGACTACTGAATTTGGGCATAAACTGGACCGTGTAGATCATATAAGTGCTGACGGAGCAGGCCACCTGTGAAGCATACGTGTATGTTACACCATAAGAGATTCAGGAATCCATTGTACTTACGCGCGTTAGCAGATAAGTGTCCAGTACGGTGATGCCCAGGGCATTGATACGCACCGGTTGATGTAAAATTTGCAGCGAAAAGTTTTGAATCTGCAGGGAGAGCGAACAGAGCGGCGGATGAGTACAATATGAGAGCTTTACTTGATCTACAGAGATGCTAGCATGTCAGAAGTTTCGATCAACTCTTTCGTTCGACCTCTCAATATCGAAATCCTCACCTGCACGGATAGCTCCCGCGAGCTGCAGCAACCGGAGCCAGTCACCAGGCTATGCAACTGATAGGCAATCCTTGGCAACATTTCCATGCAGCTCTGTGAGGCATAAATAAAGGCCGGAATCTCCAATATGGCGGGCAACATGAGATAGTAATCTAAAAGAATGGAAGTTGCTTACTAAGTGCTCTTTTTGGTTCAGCTACTCAGCTGAATAACCGTCTCAACTCTGACCAAATCTCTCACCTATATTATCAATCTTATGATAGATGGTATAGTACATGAAATAGCAGTCCACCGACACCCGTACAAAGATCATTAGGATGACGGTGACCAGCGAGAAACCGAATGCCTGCTGGAAGCTAGTGTACATCTCATAGATCCGGCCATAGATCAGCTGCTTCTGTCTCAGTCGTCGCCTTAGATAGTCCTCAAAGCCCACAAAACTGGCCGCCAAACTGGCAAATCGTGCATATTCCGCCAGCAGCGCCAGCTCCTGTTCCAGTTGCTCCAGCTGTTGCCGCAACAGCTCCAGATGCAACACGAATTGTTTATTCCGCAAGTGAACCAGAAACACAAATGGCTGGAAAGTGGTCCAGAAGAGTAGAACTTGATGGGTAATTGTCTGACTTAGCCAAAAAATGCCCAGCAGCAGCAACTCGGCCAGAGTCAAACCATACAAACAGACCAGGTAGCGGACCAGTCTGGGCGCATGCGACAGGGCCAGCGAGGACTGCAACTGCCAGAAGTGTGCCAAGTCCCGGTGGCTGGTCAGTGTCTCCATATAGATCGATACCACAGCCAGTTCGGCGAAGCTAAACTTCAGGATATCATTTGCGCTGGCGAAGGCATCGCCAAGGTACAGGAAGTCATCGTCGCTGGTCAAACACCACAGAGTGAGGCCGGTGAAGATGAATAGGAGAATAACGGTCCATACTCTCAAGAGGCGAGTGGTCCTGAGAGGTTGCGTGTCCCCCGGCAGGGGCAGACCGTGAAAGCCAAGCAACTGATAGAAGCGCAAATGATAAATCAACGCCTGACCCAACTGGTCGCTCATGGTGAACTAACGACGCTGGCAGCTGACACTGGCTTATCCGCGGGCCAGATCTGAGTAAAACTAATGGTGATTAATACGTTGGGTCAACACTATTGATTGGATTTGAGCATGTGAGCAGGTGGGTGGGTGTGGGGTGTGGGCTAGAGCAATGGTGGCACAAATTTCAAATACACACATTTACTTTTAACTTTCTTTCGTTCCCTTAACTCACTATTCTCTTTGCATATTCTGCAATAATTTATTAAAATTATACAATGTTAATGTAATTGCTTTGATGTTCTTTTCGTTGGTATGACTAATCTTAAGCTTTAGCGAACCAGCGCGTACACAAGATGTACGCAAGGACTACTCACTATCCTACATAGCATCGTTTGTTCTTAGATCGTAAGGTAAGGAAAGTAATACAGCGAATCCGTTTCATACGAACTAATTCGAAAACGAAATATCTTAGAAATCTAAGGCGCAACGCTGAGCGGGAGATTATTTTACATATAAACAATGAAGATATAAGAAGAAGGCTAAGCAGAGGAGACTGTAAGTGTGTGTGTGTGTGCGAACTTTGTTAAATTACATTTTTTAATTCTGTTAGCCCGCTTTTCTTTTAAATTAAAATTGCCATTTCGTTTTCATGTTAAGTTAGCAAAAAAAAACCTTAGCTACTGATGCATTTCGTGTGGTTCTTCTGGCTGAATGGTTGCCGGCTTGTTGCCATGCAGATGGGAGAGTATTGATTCAATATCCTCGATCTGGACGCCGGCATCAGTGTTGTCGAGTGCGGCCTCTTCCATGGGAGCCTTCGGCGAGCTGTTGTGGTTGCTGCAGGGAATAGAGGGAGAGGGACGATATCAGTGAAAATGAAAACCTAAAATCTTTATAATGAGCGGGAAAAAGTGAGAGCCCTTTAGCCCGTTCACTTACATGGCAGCCACTTCTGCATCATTCTCATCCATTAGCTCGTCACCGCAACGACTACTGTTTACCGTTGGCTTTTCGGCCAGCGGTGTGGATGTGGCTACCGGTTGGTAGGCTTGCTGGGCGGTCTGTTGTGTTTCTTTTGTGTCACTGGCGGGCGGCGCTCCGGCCAATCCATTGGTAGCATTGTTATTGGTGATGCGTCTTATCCGCTTCTTGGGTATGTTGCGTATGTTGTTTGACTGGAGATGCGTCTGGGGGCTGGTCATGCGTATCGTATGCATCTCATTGTCCTCCATCATGATGCGCATTTGAAACGTTCTAAAAAAGCTGGCCGGCTGGCGATTAACTGGCTGGGTAGGCTTGGGTCCCGCGTCTGCGTAAGAGTACAGGCGGGTGTGCTGTTGACGGCTCGAGCTGAGGCACAGATCCATGTCGTTGTCGTCCAGCGGATTGGTCGTGGGTGGTGTCGCCGGCAACTGCTTGGGTGAGCACTGAGTGGTTTGAGCCTCAACCACCAAAGATTTCAAAGCTCTGGCGTCGACACGTTTCTTGGGGTGTTTTTTGGTGACTTTGGTGGATTCCTCGACTGTAAATGGAGAAAGTTAATAAGGATCTATGTGTACATGAGAACAGATGGCTCACCATTGCAGTCTGTGAGCCGCGTGGAGCGTCTGGTGTTGACGCTGGCTGTTTCTGTAAGCGACAGCTTTTTGGGCCGCCCACGTCGACTAGGAGCTGGCTGGGCAGCTATTTCTAGGGCGGCTCGCCCTTTTTGGATTTTGGCTTTGGATTTGATCTCTGGTAGCCGCAAGGCTGCTGGCGACGGCAGCGGCGGCGGCAGCGGTTGGGGCTGTTGCTTTTTGGCGGATAAATTGAGAGCAATAAGTAAAGCGGGATCACGGCTTAGGCATTTGTTAGTAGCAGGCGGAGCCTCCACAACTGGAGTAGGCTCGGCCTCCTTCCTGATCGGCTTATGTGTGGCATGTGTCAGCTGGGCCGACTCCCTCAACACAGCTAGCTTCTTGGGGTTGAACTTTTTGGGCGGCAGCTGCAGTTGGGCCTGCTCTTTCTGTTTAAACTTGGCCTTGACCCGTTCCCGCTTTTCAACCAACTCCATACGCTGATTAATCTCCCGGGGTGGCTCCTCCTGTTTGCTGGGCGTCAACCAAGTGCGTATGGGATAACGCACCTCCCCATCCTGACTGACCAACTGCACCGATTGGGAATCACTGGTCAAGGGCAGGGCATGCTGGCTGGCACCCGAAGCTTTGAGCCATTCCTCATCTTCGGTGCTGCTTATGTCCGAGAGATTTTCAATGTCCATGTGGCGAGTCTTTGGTGGAGCGTCTGCGGGCGGCTCTTCCATTCTGGCCGCTTTTGAGGCGACAGAGGTCGCCGAAGAGGAGCTGGAACTGGAACTGGAGCTGGAACTGCTGCTTGAGGAGGACGAGGAACTGCTACTGCTACTGCTGGTACTGGATCTGCTGGTGGTCTCCTCTTCTGCCACCACCGCCTCCGGCAGACCGGCCAACAGCTTGTAGTGTGGAGCATTGGGCTCCTCGCTGCCAAAGGAACGCACGCGCTGGAGCACCACCGTGGGCTCCACGGCCAAACATATGGCCGGCTGCGGTTCCACTGCCTCCTCCTGCTTCTCCTTCTCCTCCTCCTTTTGCTGCAATATGGGACACTGCGCATTGGTGTCTGTGTGCTCCGCCTCATCCGGCCGATAGTAGGAGCTGCCCGAGGAATAGTCCGTCTTGGCTGCACTGCTTAGTGGTGTGGCGGGCCTCTGGCCAAAGGGCGTGCAACGGAAGCCTGGCGTAATGGCGCTCATCTGTGGTGTATCCAAAATGCTTTTGGTGTCGGAGCCAAAGAGAAACGAACTGGAGGCAGTCATCTGTTTGCCATAGGGTGTGTCCAGCGGCAGCAAGACCATGCCCGGAGTGGGTGGTATGAGATTTCCTGGCTCCTTGAACGGTGTCTCCAGCAGCAGATCCAAATTGGCGGGCGGTTCGAGCACCGCCGGCTCCTGCTTGGGTTTCTTTTTGGCCTTGGGCTTCTGTGGTGTGGTTATCTTGATATTAAACTCTCCCCCCGCCTCGCCGCCTAGGGCAGACTTCTTGGCTCTGGTTTTGGGTGTGGCCTTCTTTTTGGCTGCTGCGGCTGCTGGGGGTTTGCGCTGGCGTTTTGACCGACAGCTCTTGAGCGTTTCTACCCGCTTGGCATTGATGTCACGCAGTCGTTGCTCCAGATCCATGCTTGAACCCTGCATCTGACGCTGCCAGGCGGCCAACATGTCTGGATTCCCTGGTGGTTTTGCCACTTGATTCTCCTTGCCGGCCTGCGAGCTGTCATCTAGTTGAGCGGGAGATTTGATGGGACTGGGTGAAGCAGTGGGATCCTCCAGAGCGGCGGCTGCCTGCGAAATAATTCTTTTGCAGGCATTGACCGCTGCGCGTCGCTTCTGTTTGCGTTTGGGCGTGGCAGCGGGCGGCTCGAGCTCCTTGGTGGCGGCCTTGATGACCGTCTGATTGCTGCTCTCCTCCAGGGCAAACAAGGGCGGCACATTGCTTTGACTCTCATTTCCACTTTCAGCGTTGATGCTGTTGCTTGCTGATTCCGGGGCAGGACGCGCGCTTAAAGGCGTTTGCTGTGACAACTTGGGTGAGAAATTCAAGGTGCGCACATGGGAGGTGCGTTTACGCGGCGTGGACAGACTGCGATAGGCCTTGACATTGACTATGCCCACCGTGGAGGGTGTCACACGCTCCTGTATGACACGCGAGGAGTCCAAGGAGGCAGGCGGCAGCTTGCTGGGCTCCTCCCGCTCCTGTATCAACTGCCTGGGCGGTTCGGCTGTCACCGGCAGCGGCAGCTGCTTCTGCGCCGAGTTGATGATGATGGAATTGGGTGGCAGCTGATTCGCCGATAGGGTAATGGGCTCCGGCAAGGAGATCTCTATTTGCGATTGATCCAAATTGCTGAAGGCCTCGGAGCCCAGTTGCTGGGCCACCCACTCATTGTTGACCAGAAAGGGATAATGCGAAAGCAGCGCTCCATTGGGCAGATACATGGGCAGGGTCAGCTGACCCGTGCTGGCATCGACACAGACGGGTCCCACCTCAGACTCGGCTGTATCATCGGTCAGTAGGCTGGTCGAGGAGTCGCCAAAGTTTATGTTCAGATTCTCACTGCCAAAACTGACATTGGCCGCCTTCTGGGCACTCTCATTGGAGTTGAGAACAATTAGTTTGGAAATGGAAAAGTTGGGATCTGCTGAGGGAGCTGCTGTAGCAGCTGCCACGGCTGTGCGTATGATTAGAGGAGTTTGCGGTGGTAAGGGGACAGGGGCAGGAGCAGGCTCTCCCACCACCTCTTTAATGACACGATCAAACGACGGATCCTTCTCGGTAGCCTCCAGTATGTTTTTTACCAGTCCATCGAGCACCGCCTCCGAGCTTATGGCCGGAGTATTCACAGTGACCGTCTGCAAGGCCATATTAATGTTACTCAGCAGCTTCTCCTGGAAATCCTGATTGGTCATTATGGCCTGGGTTAGCTCCTTGGCAAAAGATAACAAATGAGTAGAGGATCATCAATATGCTAACTAAAACTCACCGGCATGCTGCAGGGCATAATTTTGGTAGCGGAATTGTTGGCCTGCCCCTGAGGTGCCTGCTCCTCACTTTTGGCTGAGCTGCTTTCCTCATCATAGTCCTCCTCCTCCTCTTCGTCCCACGAATCCTCCTCCTCCTCCTCGTGAAAATGGCTTACACGACAATTGAAATGTGGCGGCAACAGACGCGCACGCTTGCTCAGCTCAGGTGTATGTAGGTTTTCCGGGGAATGAGAATGGCTGGAATACTAAAGGCTTAAGTACAGGCAACAAGTGTTCGAGGTGGTTTCCACTTACATGCGCCTCCGTTTCCGGTAGCCCGACTGCTGCTGGACTACTACAGCAGGCTCCGACTTGTGTTCCTTCATCAACTCATTGATGCGATCGGACAGTTTTAGCTGCTGCAGCTGTTGGCGTCTGTTCAGTGGCAGCTTCATCAAGGCTTTGGTCACTAAAAAGGGAGCAAGCATTAGGTACGGTTAACTGTACCCGTGATGACTTACCCAAGCCCGTAGTTTTGACATGCTCACGTATGATGTCCTCCAAGCCGTCGTTAAGAAAATTGTGCGTCTGCAGTCCCTGCTTCATGGCCAGAAACTCATCCTGCAAGTACGGGGACGTGCGGCACAAGGTGTGGGCCGCTCGCTTCAGGTTCTGATTAAACAAATAACCTGAGAAGGGGGAGCGAATGAGTAGCAGCCTTATTATTAGTACCTCTTGAGTAGTCCAAAAATAAACTCACCCAACACCAGACGCGCCACATCCGCGTGCAACACAATTGAGTCCATATTTCTAATGGAATTTTAGCATTTTTGCTGCGAAAATATGAGAAATGCTTCGCTTGTTTGGTTTTTTCGTCTTCCCGCTGTTGTTGTTGTTGGTTTGCCATTCGCTTGAAGTCGCCGCAGCGGCCTAAGGTGTTGAACCTAGTTTTTATGGCACATATTTTTTCTATTAATTGTTTGTTGTCTTTCTTTCTTATTCGCAATTGCTTGTTTATATTAATACTTCTCGCAATTTTTTGTTTGGCCTACAACTGTACAACACACCTAACAGCACTAGCAACTATTGGCATTTGGCTTGCCGCCAAAAACAACTATCGCTTAGAGATGAGCTAGTGACGACTGTAACGGTTCACTGTCACAGTCACTGCGACTCGAACCAGATCAAGATAAGTCAAGAGAGAGAGTATTAAGCTTTACTTTCACTAATGGGTAAATTCTTCCATCGCAATTTAGTAACACAAACATCGGGGTTCCATCACCAAATAGCCGTAACACACCTACCACCTCAATTCCATGTAATTTACACCATGAAACACTGCAACACGCCTCATTGTTCATCTCATCTTGAACGTGAAAAGAATATAAAATACACATCATTCTATCACTGGAAATAATGTCTCGCTCTTTGTGTACCGTGTTGACACGAACAAATGTTAGTTTAAAAAAACTACAGCTACAGGCAACGTGCTAACTTTCACAATTACGAAAAAACCATATTTTATTTAACAAAAATGCCCTTCCAGTTCCTCAACGGCAGAAACACTGCTCTCGTGATGGTAACCATAAAGCTGATGTGGACTGTAACCCATCTCTGGGTATTGCTTCATGCAGCGGCCGTGACACCAGTTCTGTTGGAGCGTTACAAAAAAAGATTCAGGTCCAGCAAGTCGAAGTTTCGCCTTACCTTTGGATCGCTGTTTCCCTTCCAAGTGCGTGTGGAGATATATTTGCTGGTCATAGTGGGAATGCTGCTGTTCACCTTGTACCGCTATTGCCGTTGTGCCTACGCTGAGCGGCGATACATGGCTCGTGGTGGGGATAGAGTACGTTTGGACAGGTCGTCCATGGTGTTCATTGGTCCCTATTTGCTGGTGTTTATTGCGTGCTGGCTAATCACTATGGAGATGCTATTTAAGGACATTGTGCGAGTGGCCTATTATGGACAGGAAGAGAACCTCACCTTGACCCATTGCGCTCTGCTATTGTTATTCAAACTATTGTTGGCCTTTAATTTCGCCGGGACCGCACTCCGCTGCCTGGCCATAATGAAGATGATGAATGAGGAACCCCATGGCAACTTGATTATTGTTCAGAATTTTGGAGATCATTTGAATGCATTCTTTAGAACTTAAAATGTTGGAGATAAAGAAGCACAAAAAAAAATAAAATATATGAAAATATCCAAATCAAATAAATCTTTTTGGACTGAAGTATGGTCCGGATTCGATTCTTATTTTGCCAGTATTTTGAAAACGGAATTTCAGTTGCTATTGCCAACTATATAGCTGAAGGCTATAATCCCGACTATAATATACTCTGTACGTCCCTACGTTTGTTTGAAGGTGTGTAGAGTGCTGCCCATCACCGCTGCGACCGGTGCTGCCAGCAAACTAGATTTTTTTCCTTAGAACTCCGACTATCGTTAATCCAATCTTTACCATTCCTTATACGAATCAATATATAAAATTTTAATTACTAAATGTGTGTACTAAATATGTGTAAAGTTTCTATCCCCATACATGATGAACCTCGATCTTTTACCACCTCTGTGAGTTCTGTTTGTTCATACGGACAGATGGACTTGGCTATATCGACTTAGATGTGGATGCTGAAGATGCTGTAGAATATATATACTTAATGGGGTCCGAGATGCTTTCTTCTGACTACTACATACTTTTGCATAGACCTAATATATTTGTACCTTTGGTACACAGTATTAAATGACATGTTGTTAGTCATAAATCTCTGCATATTGACATTTCCATAAAAATAACACAAAATTACACAAAAAATAAAATAAATCATGTTGGCCTTGCTTTCAAGTTCATGAGTTATTTGGGGAGTTGTTTCCATTTGAAGAAATAGTTCAGTCACAAAATTCATTTGCAGCAAGCAGTACTACAAAATGGTCTGTATGATTTGGATCTTGTATTTTTCTTGTTTTTTTTTTTCTAATTCCAAAAATTTGACGACTGTTTTCATCACGCCCGGTCCGCTCTTCACCTAGGGCATGCTGCCTGGATTAATGCCCAACGAGTCTCATCCAGATGTCTCGTATGTGTGTTGGCGCTAGCATTCCTCGATGTGGCCGGGGGCGTCGCCAAAGGTATACTCGGCTGAATCTATAGCAACTGTTTCCGTCTCCTTTGAAACGCTTCGGCCACATAGTCCAGCGCCAGGCATATTGGTTCATCAATGAAGGGAGCCAAGAAAATCGAGCCACCAACCCTGGGGCGGTGATTCTCAGACACTGGCGGTGAATATATGTACTTGGTGGAGGGGTCCAGCATTCAGGAAGTTGGCAAAGAATCGTTTTTGTGGTGTCTCCAATAAAGTTATTGACGCGTCAATTGAAAACACCATAGGGGTTCTTTGCCAGCTTCCTTAATGCTGGTCCTCTCCAGCAAATACATAAATTCGTCGCCAGTGTCTGAGAATCACCGTCCCCGGGTTGGTGGTTCCGTTTTCTTGGGTCCCTTCATTGATGAACCAATATGCCTGGCGTTGGACATGTGGCCGAAGCGTTTCAAAGGAGACGGAAACAGTCGCTATGGATTCAGAGGAGAAAAGCTATAAAACTCCTCAGCCACATCGCGGAATAGTAGATCCAATATTCGTAATCGGCATCTGTATGAGACGCCTTTGGCATTGGGGCTGCCTAGCCTAGGTGAAGAGCGGAATGGCCATGATAGAAAACAGTCTAGTCAAATTTTTGGAGTTAGTAAAACAAAAACTCAACTAATTTTCAAGATCTAAATCATACAGAAAATTGCAATACTTGAAATTATTTTCGTCGCTAATCTCTATTGAAACACAAATTGGCATAGTTTCTGGTTGAGTTTTATAAAACTCAGGTAAATATTATAGTACTAGAGTTTTATTAATTTTTGCTAACAAATTATCTCCTGAACTTCAGAATAATCGTTGACATGAAGGAATACCGATAAAACTGCAATATACAAATCATGGTGGATTTGCATGGAATATCAAAATAAAAACCATTATTCTAGTAAAATACTTCTACTCATATATTTGGTCAATCGCAGTGACTGTAAGCCGTTACTTTTTAAAATCACTCGTGAAATGACAGGCTGCTCATCTCTAGTTGATTGCGGTTCGATAACTAATCGCTTAGTGGCCTCAACTTTTAGCAGCTAAAATTTAACATAAATTTGTTTTTAGATGGCTGCCTTGTCTGCTGACAAGAGTGAAGGCCAGGAGTCTAACACGGCTGCAGTTGCCACCACGGCAGCTGCAGACGCTGCTGAACTCAGCTCTAAGCCAGCCCAGGAAGACCCCGTTGACCAAGACAAAGACACCTCCTCCGCACCCGGCGATGCTGCCGTTGGTGCCGCAAAGCACGAAGGTGGCGGCCGCAAACGCAAGCGGCATTTGTATAATGCCATACGCAGCCAAATGGAATTCTATTTTGGAGATGCGAATCTAAGCAAAGATCGCTTTCTGCGTCGTCATGTGGAACAGGATCCCTGTGAGTACTCAGCCCTCATCCACCCACCATTGACAAATGTAAACTTGTATTTCTACTTACAGTTGTGCCCCTGGATATTTTTCTAACCTTTAACAAAATTAAAGCACTTACCCAAGAGGTGAAGCAGATCGCCAAGTCCTTGAGCAACTCAAAGCTATTGGAGTTGGATGAGAGTGGCTTGAAGGTGCGCCGCAAGACGGAAATACCTGCTCAGCGGGATGTGAATGACAAGACCCTGTATGTGGAGGCATTGCCCGCCAATGCCAGTCACGAATGGCTCAAGGAGGTCTTCAGCCGCTACGGTCCAGTGGCCTATGTCTCGCTGCCTCACTATCCGGGTAGTAAGAGGATCAAGGAATTTGCCTTCATTGAATTCGAAAAGAGTGGGGGACTTGAGAAGGCTGTAAAGGCCTTTGCTCACATACAGGGTGTGCTCTCTGTGGACACGGAACCAGCAAATCTGGCTAGCGTCCGATCCTTTCAGAAGCAGGAGGAGTTGAAGGAGCCCCCAACAGAGACAAAACGTGAGCTCAAACGGCAGGCTGCAACTGATCAGGAGCAGCCTGAAACAAAGCGCTTGCGTAAGGAAGACTCGCCCACCGTAGAAGCTGACGACTCAGAGCAGCAAAGCCAGCAAGACCAGACGGTGCCACCGGCCTCCGGCTCGGATCCAAGTGAGACAGAGGTTGATCCCAATGAACCCTCCAAGAAGCGACGTCGTCGCCGCCTGAGCAAAAAGAAACCTTTGGAGAATGTGCAGCGCCCCAACATTGATCCTAGCGCCTTGGAGCTGAAGGTGCTGCCCAAGACCAGCTGGTGCAGCCTGCGCAACAAATACCTAAACCTTCAGCGCCGGCTGGTTAGCGAAGCCAAAGCCAAATGGTGGCGCGAGTCGCATCCCCATCAAACGCCCACACCACCCCAGCCACTGCAAGCGGAACCTACTAAACCCGCACCTGCAGCCACCAGCGAGGAGGCTGAAACGTGTCTCAATGAGGTGGCAGCTGCCCCAGCAGATGCAGAGGAACCAGGCCCCCTGCCCGTCAAGCGTCGCAAGGCGGTGCACAAAATGAACATGAATTTCTATGGCGCCGGCGGTGGGGAGCCCGCAACCCTGGAGGACAAATCCAAGACCGAGGAACGTCGCCCGCTATTCCAGTACGAGCCAGGACTCATAGTCGAGTGCTCCCTGCTAGAGCCCTGCTCCAGCGTCAAGGAGTTCAAAGCGGAGATGCGTCAATATGTGAATATCAAGTATGTGGACATCAAGGAGGGTGATGCCATGGCATATCTACGTCTTTCCAATCCCAATGCTGCCGAGGAGCTGGTGCATCAGGTGCACAGTGCCGAACGCCAGCTGAAAGTGCTGCGCGGTCAGGCGGAGCAGCAATACTGGCGCAAAATCGAGCAGGATCGCGAGGCGAAGCTGTCCAAAAAGTGCGCGTCCAGCAGAAGCGTGGACGCGAGAAGGTCACCAAGCTGCTGGCCAAGCACATCAAGTTCGATGATCAAGAGGAGGAGACATTGGAGGTTTAGTTTAGGTGGAAATAAAAAGGTTTCAAGTGTATTTACATTTGGGTTAAGCCCCTAATCCTAGACTATTTGGCATGCAGTCTTCTTACATCTACATAAGCTACTCCTTAAATATACAGCGACCCATCGGCCGGTCCCAAATAGTGCATCGAGATGAGCAGCACATCGATTATGGTCCACACGCCCAGACCCCCGAAGCTGAATAGCTTGCCGATCCCCTCCTGCCAGTGGCCCAGGTAGAAGCGATCCGCTCCAAAGCCGCCCAGCGTTAGGCTGATCAGCAGAGCCGTGCTCCAGCGGTACCCCTGCGTCCAGTTGCAGCGCAGATTCCGCGTGAACGAACGATTGCCCAGGCACAGCACCTGCGGATGGACGGTGCAGTTGGTGCGATAATATTTATCAGCCGCCGAATTGCAGTGCGCACGCTGCACGCAAGTCTGCTGCCACATTTCAGTCTGATAGCAGTAGCGACAGTTCATGGAGCGCTGAAAGGAGCGTTCGCCCTGGCACTGTATATTGCCAATTACCTCGCAGGGGATGGTCGTATCGCGGCCATACAAACAATTGTTGTTATACACACAGCGTATACAGGGGAAGGGTAATCGTTCGCAAGGTGTGTCCCGATCTGAGGGGCACATCAGGTTACCACTGCCGTTCCCATTCCCGTTGCTGCTGCTGCTCGTCTCATTAACCGAGGTGACGGATTTGACTATCATGTTGCCCAGGCCAGGCATAAATACTTCGTTGTCATTGTTGTTGTTGTTGCTGGCATTGCTATTGTCCTTGTTGTTGTGATCAGATTTGGAGTCCGAGAGGTCCATTTGATTGCCACCGCTGGCTGTTTCGCTGTTCTTAATGCCGGTCAGCACAAAGACGAGAATTAGGGCAATAGCGGAACGCATGTTGACCACAATGCATTGGCGCTGTTGTGGCATGGTTGCTGTTTGGGTTGTAAATATGCGAATCCTCTAGAGAAATTCGGTAAAAGTTAGCTTAGAAACCACCGTTATCGATAATAATAAAGATGAGGCATGCGAACAAGGTGACTGTGACTACAAAATTTAAAAAGTGCGACTTAGTCCAGCTATCGATAACAATCTCTCTAAAGCAGACCATCCACACAAGAATTTGCTTGTGGAAGGATGGCAACAATTGCACGAAGATCATTTGTCAAAATATGTGCAGCAAAGCATTTCAGCTTGAATTTATCGAATGAGTCACCTTTTCATCCACATTAATCCTTTGTTTTTTCTCATTTTGTTGCTTTCTTCAACCATGCCGGAAAATGTATTCTTGTCAAATGAACAAGTTCGTCGAAACAATTCGGATGTGGATGGCCTGCTTAATGCGATCAAGGTAACTGTGACTGTCAAGAACTCTGAACTCAAGCATATTTTACTACAAGCATCATTTATTTATAGCGACTGTAACTGTGACAGATCGCCGAAACGTAGTGCACGCCCATCTCTAGCACCTGCCTGTTTTGTCATCTCCAGATCGCCTCGCTCCCTGCCTTGGTGGTGCCCGTGTGTTTGGTTATTTTAATTGTTTTGTTTTTCCCCCAAATTGTTCAGTTTTCTGTTTTCCAACAAGGCATGAACACCTCTCTTAGCAATTTCCACACCAATCACATTTTCCTGACCTCGAACGGTGATTACGCTCGAAATCTATTGAAGGTAAATAACACCACAAATTTTATGGCGCGTCATTTGCCGGCAAACTCAAATCCCCCCGCCCACTGCTCTCCTCTTGCAGCTACTCGAGCGCACCACGCTGCATCAAAAGCGGCGGGTTATGTTGCTCACACATCGCCAAAATAGTTTCACCCAAATGCTAAACACCAATCCCCTCTGTCTGATGCATTTGGATCTGGCCGTGCATCCCGTGAATGACGTTGAGAGCGCTCCGCACACAATCGTCCAGTTGTGCGATCACCAGCCGCTGCCCGACATCATTATATTCGACTTGCACTCGATTATCTTGGAAATGTTGCAGCGCCCGGTAATGCAGCAGTGTTCCACGGAAACGCTGGTGCGTCACATAGCCAAATGCTCGGCGGCCTTCTCCAACTATCGTGAGATGGTAAGCAAGGCCAAGCAGGAGAAGGGAATTGTGGATACGATTGTGGTAATGCCTAAGGAAACGTACCCGCTGACACCGGCTCAGTTTAAGCTATTGATTGGGCTCTATTTCTATGGCCATGAGTGTCATACCAATTTCAGCAAGATTGCGGCCTGCATCAATGTGTCGCAGGGCCTGAAATGAGTAGACTAGCGTTTATGCCGCCCAAGTGCCTTGCGTTTTTTGTTTTGATGTAAAAAGAATAATTTTTGGTCTCAGTATTCAGTTCCTTCCTCCCAAAACTCTCACCCTCATTTATGTTTACGGTTTGTGAATCACATGGCATCCATGCAAAAAACAAAAACAAAAAAGAAACAACGAAAAGACAGAAAAATGAATTTCTACTAGTATTAAATATAATATTTATTATTTGCTAACTTCACATATAAATACACTTAAAAAGACTACCAAAAAACAAAACAAAAATGGAAAAAAGAAGAGGGGAGACAGTTATAATTAACATAGATTATATATTACGACCTACTTATATAATCCAGAAATCTCGAGTTTTTCTAATATATAGAAAATGTAATTTTCCATCTTTGTAATAAATATGTATTACCTACATATAGCGAGTCCGGGAATCGTTAAAATGTTCTCGCAAAAAAAACCATGAAAATTTGGCAACTATTCCAAAAATGTACACTTACAAATCATTATAGCTATTTTTGATATGAGAAAAGAAATAACACAAAAAAAAAATCAACTAAAAACTATGTTTTTGCATTTATTTAAAGAATTGTTCATCAGAAAGAGCCGGCCTGATTCGAAGATCACACTTGGCCCTTCGATAACATATCGACAGTAAGTCTGGGCCTCTAGCGGAAAAAGCTAAATGTTGTGACACAGTCTACTGTTGCATTGTAAAACCATAATCATATTAGACATTTCTGGGTGGTAAAATTGTTTTGTAAACAAAAATTAAGCTGAAAAAAGCCAAATTGATTTCAGGTTCAGGCAGTTTGTAAATTTTCCCGCAAAAAAGCGCTAGAATTGACTGGATAAAGCTGATTAGGCAACACTGGTGCCAAGAGGAAAAAAGCCAAGTGCTGTGACACTGACTCGACCTTAGTGCATCCAGTGAATGTGCCAGGCTATAAACCGAGATTTCTGGTGCGTCTATTTGGACTTTGTTCTCTAGAGATATGTCATTTCGGAAAGGAACTCATAAACGTATTACCTGATGGTCTAAATATAATCCAGCATACCACTAATAATTTCCAGGGCATCCCGAGCGGTGGGTTCAATTGCACTGCTGGGCAGCAGATAGCCGTGTACCCCATTATCGGCCAATTGGAGAGTATAGCTAAACGGTATACCAATCTCGTAGGCAGCAAAGGCATCCGCACAGCCTGAAAGTATTTAATGATATCGGATTCCTTAACGTTTTCTTGCACCCACCTGAACGCTGTTCGATTAAATCATTGGCCGAATCCACCTTGTAGCGTGATTTGCTGCCCTTCTTACGCAGTGCGTCCGTACCCACCATGGCCACATCCAAAAAATCATCCAGGCGCTCTGAATTAAAAGTGGAATTGGCCTTTACTGGATAGGAAACCACTTGGCCATAGGCTTGCAGGGAGATGTAAAGCTGGAAAAATACGTAAAAATTCAGAGAGATGTAAATTCCTTTCAGCTGGCACCCACCTTGATTTGTGTGCGGTAATCCATAAGAAAGTCGGAAACAGCCTTGGTCTCGGGCTCGGAAAATGGCGCCGGTCCTGCATAGAACTCGTTGCAAGGCATCTTGGAGCTGCCACGTTTGGCCCACTGATATAGCCAGTTACGGTCCAGGTCCACACCATGGCAAGTCTTATCCACGCCACGTTTTTGTTGCAACCAGGTCATGGCAGAGTCTAAGAGACCACTTGGTGCTTTGACCACATGCTGGGAACGGGACTTCTTCCAAAAACGGTCGTATTCATGGCTGTAGGCATAGCCGTCCGGATTGAGTAGCGGCATGATGTACCAGGTGGTGTTCCGTACAAACTCGTACTCCACATCGGTTTTTGGGAGAGGGAAAAATAGTAGAGTTATAAGCAACACAAAGTTCGGTCACATGGAAGTAATGAGAAACTATTTGGATCAAAGTAGCCATTGCTTTTAGCTTCAGCCTCGGTCCTCGTTTGTGTCATGGTTTGTCAGTGGCAGTCCGGATAGGTAGTCCAAATTCAGTGCCCGAACTAACACAACCCGGTCGCCGGAGACTCAAAAATGCCAACCTCCAAGTG
This sequence comes from Lordiphosa fenestrarum, assembly GCA_035044985.1. Lineage (NCBI taxonomy): Eukaryota > Metazoa > Arthropoda > Insecta > Diptera > Drosophilidae > Lordiphosa > Lordiphosa fenestrarum. The sequence continues at coordinate 485,991 of JAWNNO010000297.1, read as the reverse complement.
CGTGTGTGGGGCCCAGGTGCCCTATGACTACAGCCTGGGCACGGCCTCGCGTCAGTTTAATAAGCCGCGGTGTCCATGCAACAAGTGTAAGGATCGGGCGCGGGAGCGTGAGAATGCCCGGGCCAAGCAGGTGGCAGCCTGCAACAACAAGTCGGGAATCTGTGGTCAGTGCATTAATAACGTACAGATTGGAAAGCCGGCGATGGTCTACGGTGACCAAAACGGGGGAGCTGGAGGGGGAAGGGGATGTGGCCAGAGGGGAACAAGTCAGGCTCAGCAGCAGGGATATCAAGGACAGGCACAAATGACAGGTCAGAGACCCAGTCAAGGAGCAGATCAAGGAACGTGTCGTGGTCCTAGTCAGGGATCAGCTCAATATGCAGGTCCAAGTCAAACACAGTACCCAGGACCAAGTCGTGGTCCTAGTCAAGGACCAGCTCAATATGCAGTTCCTGGTCAAACACAGTACCCAGGACCAAGTCGTGGTCCTAGTCAAGGACCAGCTCAATATGCAGCTCCTGGTCAAACACAACATCCAGGACCCAGTCAAGGACCAAGTCGTGGTCATAGTCAAACACAGTACCCAGGACCCAGTCGTGGTCCTAGTCAAGGACCAGCTCAAAATACAGTTCCCAGTCAAGCACAATATCAAGGACCCAGTCAAGGACCAAGTGGTTCGAATCAAGCCCCATATTCAGGACCCAGTCGAGAACCCTGTCAAGGACCCTGTCAGGGAAAAAGCCGTGGACCCACTCAAGGACCAGGTCAGGCAAGACAACCAGGACCTAGTCAAAGAGCCGACCGTGCACCAAGTCAAGCACAATATCAGTTTATGTGCTCCCAAGGATGCGGGCTAGGTCCACCACCAGAACCATATCAGCGGATGAGCCTTGGTCCCACGCAGCGCTCGAGCTCGGCTCCGGGTCCAGCTCCACCACCCGATCAATATCAGCGCACAAGCTCGGTTCCAGTTGATCCAAATAGACGCTCCATCTCGGATCCAGCTACAACTCTACCTCCAGATCCCAAGCGACGCTCTAGCTCGGGTCCAGCTCCAGACCCAGCAGCAGATCCCAATCGACGCTCGGTACCAGTTGATCCCTCTCGACGCTCCAGTTTGGACCCAGCTGCAACTCTCCCACCAGATCCGAGTCGACGCTCTAGTGCGGGTCCAGCCCCAGCAGCAGATCCAAATCGACGCTCCAGTCTCGATCCAGCGCCAGAAACAGATACTAATCGCCGTTCCAGCGCGGATCCAGTTGCAGAAAGTGATCCCATTCGACGCGACAGCAGCGGCCCAGACCCAGCAGCAGATCCCAATCAACGCTCCAGCTCGGCTCTAGCCCCAGAAACAGATCCCAATCAACGCTCTAGCTCGGGTCCAGCTCCAGAAGCAGAAACAGATCCCAATCGACGCTCTAGCTTAGATACAGCCCCAGAATCGGATCTGAGTAGACGCTCTACCTCGGGTCCAGTCCCAGAAACCGACGCCACACGACGCTCTAGCTCGGATCCAGTCCCAGAAACAGAATCGGGACCAAATGCAGCCACGGATCCCAATGAGCTTACCAGATCAGGTCCTGCCACAGCAACCGCTTCCCCTCGGCGTGCGAGTTCGGTTCTAGCCCCTGGTCCTAACCAGACCGAAACTGCTGATCCCTACGACAATCGTCCGGAGCCAGTTCCTACTGCCGCCACCTACAACGGCGGCATCGAACCGAGTCCCTTGGTGTTTACCGGCAACACATATGGCCGCCAGTCGGGCTCCCTGCACGAAACCGATTTCATCCAACCGAATGTGAGCAGCGCCAACAGTTACCGGGACAATGTGGGCCAAGCCTGCAATGTGAACTCCAACCCCATCTTTGGCGTTCAGAGTGGGGCGAGTTCTAACAGGCATACGGGACGGGACACCTTGGGTCTGCCCGTTTATTTGCATGATACGGGAGCACTGGTGAGCGAAACCGGCATGTGCAGTGCGGACATCCACTGTGACGAGAACTGCGGCTATGGCACTGGATGCGGTCCCGGCTGCATGAATCGGTCGGTGGTGCGTCCCAGCGAGTCCAACGAGCGGGACTCCAGCTTGCGCGGACCCGTGGGCATCGATGTTTTTGATAATGAGCAGATCAACTTCTTCCTGACATTCCTCTTGGAGATCCTCGGAATTCTGGTGTAAGTAGCCTTCCTGCTTTGTTTGACCCGACTTCAACTGTTCCCTCCCCCCCTCACTTAGCTTCTTTGCCGTCTGCACCATTACCTTTTGGATAACCCTGGGCTACTATGTGGTCCAACTACTAATTGATCTCAAGAACGCCGAACGCAATGTTCAAGTGGCCGTGGCCATAATCGTGGGCCTACTGGTCATTGCCTTCTGCATTTCTCTGGTGACCAACAAGAATGGACCCTGTTGCCGGCACAAGTCCCACGCCCAGCGAAAGGTCGAGGCCAAGGCCAAGGTGAAGGCCAAAGTCAAGGCCAAAACTGTCCCCACCTGTGCAGGCAAGGGATGGGGCTGGGGCTGGGGATGGGGAAAGAGCCAGGCGAAGGGTAAGCCGGCAAGTAAATGCAAAGCGACTAAAACCGATTGCGGTAAGAAAAATGCCGGTACCTGTGCCGCCCAGAAGGCCAAGCAGCAGACGTGCCAGCAGAAGGCCAAGCAGCAGACATGTCAACCGAAGGCCAAAAGCAAGTGGACCCTCATCAAGACCAAACCAAAGTCCCAGCCAGCCAAGGTCCTCAGGGCTTGCAAAAAAGCCTCAAGCCCGGCTAAGATTAAGAAGCGCTACAGCGACTGCCAGGGTCGGGCCATATTCCAGAGCTCACGTCGCTATGCCATTCCCACGGAAATGAAGCAGCCGCCCACCATGATCGTTTGGCTACGGGACGTTGTGTCCCGTCTGCTGCGACGCTAAAGCAGCAAAGCCAAGTGAAATGTGGACAAAATTTTTCGTTTTCATTTTTTCGAGCAGAAATAAAATTCAGTCATCAGTTTATCCGGCTTGAAGGACCAATAAACCCGGAGAAAACCGCAGCGCAACATACTTGACTTATGTGTTTCGTGAAGGTTCGGCTCATTATCCGGCTCGAAGGACCAACAGTACCAACTAACTTATATTTCTCAGAGTGTACTCACTGTTGTTCTTCATCAGTCGAAGCAGCTCCGAGATCATCCAGGTGGCTGTCGCTGGTCCTATCCAGGCCAATCCCTGAGCTCCGGCCTCAATAAACACCGCATTCGCCCTGCCCGATTTGCGTTTGTGCTTCAAGCGCTTGTGGCCCGCCGCTACGGCTGCCGCTTGGGCCACAGCCGCTGACTGTTTGGACTCGATCTTTACCACTATCAGCGGGCGACCCTCATAGGAGCGACCAATGTGGATGAGTTCTATCAGCTGGGTATGGCGCATGCGCATTGTTTCCAAATATTTGATTATGTCATCATGATCATGATATTTGTTCCAGGTCAAAGGTGGGGGAGTGGGCCGAGGTCTCTGACTCACCGGGTTGTTGGTGTACAGATACGAATCCTTGGTTTGCTCATAGGCAATGGCCTTGCCCACATCAAAGATCAACACCTCATGGGCAATGCCCTCAAAGTTGAGGGTACCCTGAAAGTCGACAAGCATCTTGGGTGGCACTAGAACATCGGTGAGGCCCCTGGGCAGAGCGAGAGAGAGAGAGAGGAGAAACCAGGCCTCAAATTTAGAAACTCTCCTTAAAAACGGAACTTGAACTTGAGAATTGCAAGCGGTGTCTTTTTATGTATTCCAAGAGCTTAGGGCGAATTATTTTGAGTGTAGAACTCACCTCAAACTGGGTCCCTTGAGCCACTGCAGCTTGTTGCCATCTTCACCTCTTTTAAACTGTTCCAAGGCTCTCACTTGCGGCTCATCTTGTGGCTTCAGTCGCCAGATTTGGTACTTCTCGTAGCTCAGGCGTCGCGGCATATCCGGCTGCGGCGTAGTGGTGCTGGTCGTGGTGCTAGTCATGCGTGTGACCAGTGCCTGCAGTAAGGGATTCGTGGTGGTCGTGGAGACCCCCGTTGAGTTGACTATGTGATGTGCGAGTATGCCGATCCAGTTTTGTGGATTCTTCAGTGGGTCAACAATGGTTAGTATGGGCACTTGCGGTGTTTGTGTGGTGGTTGTGGTGCTGGAGGTTGTGGTGCGACGTCTTGCCTTGGGCCTGGGCTTGGAATCACCGAACCAACCGGAAAACCATTCTGGAAAGCAAAAAGTGCGGGGGGTGAGGAGAGTCACTAAAGTACTGCAGGCAGAAAGCGTAACCGCCGCTAATCTAGGGGAGAGTTCTGTGCTTGTCTGGTGCAGCTCAATTAAGTCAGCCACTCAAGTGGGGCAGACATATCGAGAATGTGGTTAGGTGGGCTGGGCGGAAGAGAATTCATGGTTTATTGAAGGGTTAAGAGGCAGCTCTGGAACAAAGTCTAGCGAATGATTCTGATGAGTTGGCTTAAACCTAGATTCACTCCCATCTACCGCACAGTCATCCCATCTTCTAGTTTCCCCATTCTTTTCCAAAATACTCACTGTCATAGTCATCCTCCTCCTCACTGGACGTTATGGGACTTTCACTGGTCGTTTTACCAAAGCCAAACCAAGACTCCAGCCAGCCGGCTGGCTCTGGTGCTGGTGTGGGCAATGGAGCCGGCGGCTGGGGCAAGGCGGTGGTGCTATCACTTTTCTTGTTACGTCGCCGCAAACCAAACCAAGAGCCAAACCAGCCACCCAGCGAGCCATCTTCATCCTCGTCGTCATCCACCAAAGCCTCGTTACTGTGGGCGCTGTGATAAAGCGTGTAGGTGGGATATTTGGGTTCATCCCCATCCTCTTCATCATCATCATCGTCTCGGCTGGCGGCGAAGCCATCAAATAGACGCGACATGGCCACTTGTACGGGATAGAAAACCATGCGAAAGAAACCACCTATACTTGTGTCCTCGTCCTCGTAATCCTCATCAGAGTTCGAGCCAACTGGTCGTCGCCGTATGCGCTGCTTGCCCAAACTGTTCTTGGTGTCCGTCTCCTCGCTAATGGTGCTTCCGGGAAGTGGCTCTTCCACCAAAGCACCAAAGTCGGCTCCTGGCTCTGCCGAACTGGTATCCTCTTGGGTGCTTGAATGAGTTTTGTTCGTAATGACCTTCTCCTGGTAGCCATCGTCCTCATCATCATCATCATCATCAGCATACTCCTCCTCCTCATAGTCTTCACCTGCCATTAGCTCGAATATATCAAAGTTCGCCTCGCCTCTTCGACGCTTCTTCTGCCGCCTGGGGGATTCACTGTGATTGGACTTGCGATGCAGCAGATGGACCGCATGTGGCAGGGGTGAGTGTACCTTAATGGCATCGGGTTGGGTTTTCCCAGGCTTGGGCGAGCTTTTCTGCTTGGTGCGTCTTTTGGGAGCTTTACTTTGGGGTCGTCTGCCGCTGCTAATGCGCTTGGCCGCCGCCGCCTGGGTCTCCAGAGAGCGCCGCTGGCGCTGATGTGGGAGGTAACCATGTGTCATCACCAAGGGTTGCTGACTAAAGACGGTAGCCGTGGGTTTTTCCAGTTGAGTGGAGGCGGGAGGACTTCTGGTGGTGGAGCTGCCCCGTTTGCCCTTGAGTATGACCAAGGGAGCTGCTGTGCTGGTGGTGCTCGACTGTTTAAGTGGTCGTCTCTTCAATTTGGAAATCTTCTTTTTCTTGCGCTTCTTAAGCCTGACCCGACGTGTGGTGGCGGTCCGCAGGGGTTTTTGGGTGGTGGTTAGTCTGGGTAGGTGATCATTAATGGAGTTCAGCGCTCCCGCGGTGACCATGATGGGTGGTGGGCTATGAGTGGGCAGCTTGTTGCTGGCCGTGACTGATTTAGGGGGTTTCTGCAGGTGTATGATTTGCGGTCGGGCGGTGACCCCAAGCATGGGCACCTGGCTGGGAGTGGAGATCACTGATGGGGGCTTAGGTGGACACTGTTGCTCGTAGCGGTCCCTTAGAGCTTGCAAATCTGCATCATATTGCGCCTTGGTTACATAAATGGAGATGCTATCATTCCGAGTTTGGCTGCCGCCCACCTCGCTGATGGCATAGACTCTGCCGGTGGCCGGATTGGTAAAGAAGATGGGAAAACTAGGCCTGACCGCCGGTTCCTGAACTTCCATAACTTGACTCTGCACTTGCATCAGATCAATGCCGGGAGGCTCCAATTCAGCCGGCTGATAACGCGGCACAAAACGCTCCCTTCTTTGCTCTTGGGCCAACAAATCTCGCGTCCAGCTGCGCGTCTCACGTAACAAACTATCAAACTCCTCGGCACTGGGGTGATAGCCAAAGTCATGACCCATAGCCACGCACCAGGCGGACAGCTGCAGTGCAGCACACAGGAGGAGGGAGCCAGCCGTTGCGGCCATTCTTTTGGAAGAAGAACGCGTGCGCGACCGTTTGGTTGAGCGTCTCGTTAACAAATGGAAAACGTTAAGCGACCCAACTAACAAGCGCCGGCAGAGTTGGAGAAATTCAAAGTCCCTCCCGCCCGCCAACCCACCACCCCACCGGCCACTTGTGTGTGTGGAGTGGAGTAAGTTTCGGCTGCTTGCCTTTTGGCCCGTAACGTTCCAGTGAAGATGTCGTCCCCCTTCGGCCGCCTGTCGAATGTTCTGGCAGCGTAATGTTGCGACGTCGCTTAACCGGCCTTGCGACGGTTATCGAAGCATGGCAAATTACCGATCTAATCAGAGACGCCACTGTTACAGTGGGCCCTGCAAACGGTTCAGTCAAACAAGCAAAAACGAAATGGGCGAAATCGCTCTAAAGTTAGGAGAATCGTCTTAAAAAAGGGGTCTAAAATTTAGAAAATGTTTTTTCTAAAACTAAGGAAATATTTTCAGGTTTATGGGAAATGGTTTCTTCAATTCAGAACATGTTTTTTTGTTGGCAGGTGTACACACATGTATGGCAGGAACTGGCAACTGCAAATATGGCAACCTGCCAGTGTGTACTGTAAAAGCACCCTTAGTAATCGAACTCAGTTTGTTCTTTCATGCTTAGTTTTTACTTATTTTAATCAATATTTCCCTCACCCCATCCCACTGTGAATCTGGCTTTATCTCTGAAAGTTTGCCTTTGGCTTTTGGGGGATTTTTAAGCTTAAGTCATTTCAACTGATGCACACGCATCCCAGCGGGGGACTGTAGCCTTGTCAGGCCTTTACTCTTCAAGCAGCGACAACATTTGCTTTCTTGATAGACGGAGACGTGGACGGGGACGATGATGGAGATGAAGAACTGGTCGCAGGATGCACAAAGCCAACTGGTTCGGCTTAAGGAGAAAAGTCAAGATGGCTGACCACATACAAAACGCCAGCATAGATCTCTTCTTTCACTTTCTACACATTTCGCAATTAAAAATCTGACGGCCCTTGGTTGACTTTCGCCATAACCGTAAACCGCCCTCGGGTGGGGCACGGGCATGGCACAAGAAGTTGACGACACAAACTGGAAAATGGTAAATAAGCCGCAAAATAAACGACGACTCGGCACAACAACTGTAATTCGCTGGAGCGTCACTAAAAAAACGTTTAAGCCAACGGCAATTGACCGCTTAAGAAGGCAACAAATGAGGGGGCGGGGTGGGGCGGGGCACGGTTGGCGTTTAATCACAATCATCACAAACAGAGTAAAGTACAATATAAAACAAAAACAATAACAAAACCAAAAAAAACAGCATTTTAATTGCATGTTTTCTTTTTATGATCTAGGGTCTAGACAGAAGCAGGCCCTGTTACCAAGCCTGAAGAGAGGGTTGTCTGGCAAGTAATGAAGCTTAGATGATGTGAACTAACTGTCTGTGCCCTGGCGAAGCATTGAATTACCATACTAATTCTATTTAATCGTCAATTTTAAACTATTAAGCTTCCATTTCTTATTAATACTTCAACTAATAAGTTAATATTTTCGAAGGTAAACCTGCAGTTTTTAGCCGGCTCGAGGTCATGTTAATGCTTTCGCATAACTTTAAACGGAGACACAACACCACAAAGGAGGTATTTTCGAAGGTATTAAATCGATATTTCAGGGATATCAAATTGATACTGATTTGTATCAGGTGGATACTTTTTATACCCTTAAATTTGTTGAGATATTTGTAGCGCATATAAGGAAACATTTCCGACCACATAAAGTATATATATTCTTGATCAGCTTGACGAGCTGAGTTGATTTAGCCTTGTCCGTATGTTTCTATGCTATTTCCTGCGTCAGTTTTAAGGCTATCTCGATCAAACTTTGCACAAAGTATTTTGGTACAAATACGCTGCACATTTGTCGGAACCGGCCGGCTCGGATGACTCTAACATATTTCTGCCATAGGCACGATCAGTCGAAAAACTAGTTTTAGTGAGAAAAACTTTTTTGTTTTTAAAGAAAACGCCTCCAAACTTTGTATTTCTTAGTTTGCTATGCTTTTACATGATTAAGCCAAGTTTGGTCGAAATCGGCCTTCTATATAGTATAGCTGCCATACAAAAGTAAGGTTAGAAAAATAGTCTTAGTAAGAAAAACTTTTTTGTTTTCAATGTAAACCTCTTTGAAATTGGCATACATTTATTTTATAAGCTTACACACAATTCTTCAAAGTTTTGTCAAAAACGAATGACTATAGGTTATAGCTGCCGGTCGAAAAACTAGTTTTAGAGAGAAAAACTTTTTTGTTTATAAAGCAAACGCCTCCAAACTTTGTATTTCTTAGTTTGCTATGATTTGCCATGATTTCACTAAGTTTGGTCGAAATCAGACATCTATATAGTATAGCTGTCATAGAAAAGTAAGGTTAGAAAAATAGTTTTAGTAAGAAAAACGTATTTACAGTGGAAATGTGCTTCAAATTAGTTAGAAAAACGTGCTGCAAGTGGTATACAAAGTAAAAAGAAATCTCAGTACAAAAGTTCAGCTCGATAGCTTCAGAACTGACATAGAGGATGGAGGGATAAAGCTCATCTGCCTGAACAAGCCTATATATAGATTATGCATTGCAAGCTTATAATAAATATAATAATATGAATATTGCCAAACTCATAAAACAGCCCTCTATTTTATTGCATCTAGGCATATGAAACAGAGAAAGCGAAAGCTAAGCAATTGTCCAACTCAAAGTTAAGAACCAAGCATCAAATGGTAATTTTGAAAAAAACCTGAAAATACGTTTTTTAGATTCCTGTTTTAAGAAAACTATCAACAAAAAAAAACATGCAACTCAGCTGTTCTTAAGTGGAGAAGCTGAAAATGTGGCCTGCAACGAATGCTCCAACAACGCCAAGTTTATCACTTCAGTTAGATAAACAAACAAATGGGCAGCACTTAACTAGAAATCATAGCGAAACTGTTAGTCCATATTTTTAATGATGCCAAGTAATTTGAGTATTCAAATGTAGCCACATTCGTTCGCCAGAAAATGTGTCCACTGAAGGTAATAAGATAATTGCATAAATAAAAAGATAGGCTTTGATGTGATCACTGATCACATCATTGATGTGATCACTGATCACATCATGATGTTGTAAAGGGTCGGTGGAATTTTGGCAAGGGCACATTAATTACGTCTAATAATAAAAAATTATGCTAAATCGGGCTACCAAAAATATTTGCGCCTTCTATTGATACGTCTACTCTATGCCAAGGTCAGGGACAGTAACAGTTTTCCAACCATTCCCCATTCATCAGTCAATCCATGTGTGTGTGTGTGTGTGTGTGTGTGCTTAGCTCCAATTGAACCGTATGCTCTCTCTCAAGTGATGGCGTGTGTGTGCCGACTGAGAGATTCTTTTGTACTAAGACCGCCGAAGCAGCTTTTTATTTTTAAATAGAAATAAAATACAAGTGAAATGGTTCATTTAAAAAAGAAAGAAACGTAAAAAAGTATTCGTTCGCTTTACAGGAATAAATCATAAAATTGGGTGGCAACGAATGCCGAATACCCTGGAAATGAAATCTTAACAAATAAGTTATGAACCACTTTTTGGTTTTCTATGGAAACGTCCTTCAAATTGTGCAAAATATGTACTTTATGTGCTTAAAGTTTGATCGAAATCGAAGGACTGCACTGCAAATCAAAAGATCCTAAAAGATCAAATTGGTATTCATAGTTAGTAATCTTTTTTATTCTTTTTATGATATTAAAATATTCATTTTTCAAGTCCTTTGTTTGATTTTAAGATCCACTTAACATTAAGCTGACATTTTCATTTCCAAAAATGGATATTAGAACAATAATCATTCCAAAGAGATACCGAAATCAGGCAAGATATATTTTAAGTATCCTTTTTTGTTCTCTGTGTGGAGCATACATCTGCCAGTCCTAGGACCGTTCTGTCGTAAAATGGTTTTTCGTTTGGAAAATGTGTCTCTAATATGAGAACAAGAAAGAAAGTCGGTCAAGCCCGACTATAACATACTCTGTACCAAGAAAATTTGTCTTTTGATCATAACTCGAAAACCGTTCATCCGATCTTCTTCATTTCTTTGGCGGATCGATAAATTATCCTAATAACTAAATATGTCCAGAAGGAACAAGCCATCTATCTTCAAAACTGTGGGAGATATGACGTATTTTCTAAATTGCGGGGGCGGGAGGGGGCGTGGCCAAAATTGAAAATAAACTTGATCTGCCTGCAGACATAAAAAGCATATGTCCCATACACGTCAAACCTCTATCTCTTACCATCTCTGAGATCTGTGCGTTCATACGGACAGACAGACAGACAGACGGACAGACGGACATGGCTATATCGACTCGGCTGTTGATGCTGATCAAGAATATATATACTTTATGGGGTCGGAGATGCTTCCTTCTGGATGTTACATACTTTTGCACAAACTTATAATACTCTATGTACCTTCGGTACAGAGTATAAAAACTAATTTGGGGGCTTAAAAAATTTCGGTATAACACTTTCTCTGTCAAAACATAATGCATTTTATGCCTACTTAGAAAAGTTACACGGTATATGGAACGCCTGAGCAAAGTGATACAATCAAAATTTAGTCCTTTTTTTTTATAAATTTCACTAAAATTGTAAAATAAGTTTCACTAAAAGCTGATATGTGTCAGTTGAACTGAGGTTTTACTTAGCAATTTGTAGATTTACGAGACGATTAGAAACGGCCCTTCAAATCTGCACTAGAAGCTTTTTGTTAGCTTAGCAAAGGCCGAGACTTGAAAGCTTCATTGTGCAGCTGTCTCTGCTCCCACTGCCGACCCCTTTGGCGCTTTCAACTTGAACCAAATCTTCTGCTCTGCCATATTTTATTGACCCCTTTGAGCATGCCCTTTGCCTCGTCATTTCCCTAGATATATTTACTCTGTGTGTGTGTGTGTGTGTGTGTGTGTTTGTGTGGAGAAAACTTTTGCTCAGCTGATGGCTGAGTGACAACCTGTTGCGCCATGAGCTAAAAACCTGTTACAGGGGGTCGCCGCGGCACTCGGGTGGGTGGACATTAGAACTTCGTCATCGGACTACGGTACTACGAGCATTACGCATAGTTTTTTTAGTGAGGCAGCCAGTCACACCGAAGACCGAAAAGAACCAGGCTAGCAGAGGCGGCGCACACCGACATCTCCTACGTTACGGCAGAAGATTACAGGCGGTGTCAACTCTCTATTGTGACGACAAGCAAACAAAACGAAACGCGGACCGGATCCGCAGCCAGTGAATACGGCGGCGGCCCCGCATTTTCAGTCTTGATGATTTCGTGGAGCGATTAACAACACTCGCACCGCTCGCCACACATTGGGACAAAAAAAAAGAAGAAATATCACAAAAAGAACAACAACAACAAACAGTTTTGTGCACCCTCCCGCAACAGCAACAACCACCAGAAATGCCATAAAAATAAATCATTAACAAAAAAAAAAAATTACGTTAAAAAATAATACGAAATTTGGCCACTTTTTTGATTTTTTGTTTGTTTGCTTTTTGTTCGCGTGCATTGACCGAGTTCTGGGACGACGACAACAACAACACACAAAAAATGGATGCTGAGGTTTGTACAACATTTTGTTTTTAATCTTAAGTTGAAACTGCAAAAAACCAAAAATTGGATATCCAAAAATCAACAGCCACAACTACAATTCAAGTGAAAAGTCAGCAAAAGCAGCAGCAACAGCAACAACAACAACACCAACGACAGCAATCGGCAGCTGTTGCACATGTCACACAGAGGCGGCCGTTTTAGAATTGTTCCAAAAGGGGGGGGGCCAGACTTCCAGTCGAAGGCTCCAAGCCAAACGACAGCCAAAACTATAAAGTATTTCCAAATTTGTACTCGTTCTTTTACTATAACATGTACATATGTGAAACATCTCTTTGGTCTCTTGGTCCGCTCTAATGGTATCTTACCAAAAGTGGCGACCGTGCGCTCGCAAAGAACCCAGGTGAACCAGTTTCTGGTTTACGAACTCAAATTCGAGCAAGATTTGGGCTGGAATTGCAGTTTGAACTATTAGAGAACATTTTAGAGGCAGAGTAAGCTTGAAGAAGAGGTTAAGATGATGCACAAAAGTTGTCTCTAAAAATGTACAAGAATTCATTTAAATTTCTTCGAAACTAAAACAGTTGAATGAAAACTATTTGTAATGTTTTTTAAAAAGAGAACATTTACAAATAACTTTACTTAACATTCTTTATTTAAGGCCATTAACCTGCTTTATGAGTTAACATTTCAGGTTGATCTTATTCCAAGAAAATCAAAACTCGTAAGCTCTTCTTTTTTTAAAGCTATAGAGTAATGGAACCTACTGGGAAAGGACTCTACTTGAATTCAAGAAGATATACATATATTCTTGAGTTGGAAGAAATTTAGGTTTATTTTCCACAGGGAAATCTCTGAAAGATGAGCGATGAAATCTACTAAGAAAGGATTCTAAATGAATTCAAGAAGATTTAAAAATTTCAATTTTTGATCCTTTTTGATGTTCGATCGATAACTGTTATCGATATATCCATATGTTATGGACTCCACGTATCAAATATTGGAGTTGTGAGTCTTAGATTTAGATACTATCGATTTTTATCGACTTATCGATAACTATTTATCGATATTTCGATATTTTGTGGACTTCGCATCTTAAATATGTGAGTTATAATCTTTGATACCATCGATTTTCATAATTTTGAAAATACTTGACACAAGCTTAGGTAAGCAGAGCCAGGCATATGTTCGTTTCACATTCTTTTGTGATTATACACATATTTTAACGCACTCAGTAGCCTTTCAGATATAGAATTGTACAGAAAAAGGTCAGTTGATACTGTGGTGCCCGAATTTCCTGTTTTAGCAGAGACTCGTAGAAGGTCAATGATCCAGTTTGTGATTTCATGTGGTTGAAATCGCCTGTTGAATGCCCTGACACCACCCCAGACAATTCTTTCCAGGCAAAACAAATTGTTTATAGTTGCCAGCAAATAACTTTTCCTGGAACTAGATGTTAGAGCAAAGTCTCAGTAATAGCTGACACTTAAGTTTCCCCATTGCTATCCATAAACAACTCTCAGATTTATTGAGCTCTTTGCCGTAGGCCATGTTCCTCAAGTGAATTATTTATTGAGCAAACTTCCTGTTGTCAAAATAAACTGAAATTAATCTGTAGATTATGATCCAGAATGAAATGTCAAGATTTACAAGCAAAGATAATAATATATTGAGCACGAAAGAAAGAGTGAAGTACTAACCACCCTGTCCGCCCCCCACCTCTGGTTTTTTTCAGTTTTTTCCATTAGATACGCCTCAGAGATTAACTACTTAATTGCCAAGTGCGAAATATGGTAATGGAAACTCTCACACAATCTATGAGACCAAGGTCAATAGAACCTGGTTAACTGGTTAACTAGATTTGATTAACTCCAAACAGTGAGGGGATCCATCACTGTTGTGGAAATTTCCACTGCAAGACATTCAATTGAGTTGAGAAAAGAAAAATGTCTGCATTGCCCCGCTCCACTCCCGCTGCCGCACGCACGCACCGCACTTGAAGACGAAGTGCGAGTATTTTTCCTTAGCATAAAGCTGACTAGTTTAAGTGCCAACACCCCCCAAGGCCCACCCGTCCCCCGGCCCGCCATTCCTTCGCCGAGTGTCAACAAATGTGTGAGAAAACAGAAAAACAATTCATACTTTTGTCTTAACTGCCTTTGCTGCCGATAAGCGGTTAGGTTTTAAGATTTGCACCTCTCCATTCTTTATCGGCGCCATGTCCTCGTAATCTCAACGAGTCACAAATAACATGATAGACGACGACCAGTAACTAAATGAGTTGACGACTGAGTGTCAAATATTAATGATTCCGCTTATGATTTTTCAAATTGCATTAATAAAAAAAAGGCTTCATGTGAAGTGGCAGCCCCATACCTCCGATTAAGACTGTTGACAAATAGAAGAGCTGGCCCTCCGCTGATTTCCGTTAGCCAAGGGAATCGAAGTGGTTGAGTTGAGTGACCCGACTAGAAAATGCCCTGCAAGGGAACATTCCAAGCCGAACCAAGACACTAAACAAAACGGTTCGGTTCGGTTTGGTTTGGTTCACTGACAGCGATTCTTGTAAAATTTAGAATTTTTAACCTTTCTCCAAACAAAAAGTACAATTCGCTGATCTGAACCTCTTAAAGGCACAGGAAATTGATTCTCAGAGATACCGAGATGATGTAGCTTCCAAAGATGACCTGTCACCATTGTAAAATATCGAATATTGAACATCTCTTTCAATTGTTAGTAGTCCTCATAATTCTAACTACCTTATTGAGCATTCCAAATCCTTTATGAAACGATATTCACAATGATCTACGAAAGGATTTTAGAGATATTCATGTGATTTCTGCGAAATTTACTTCCGAAAGTGTGCGAAAAGTCACATATTCACTTTAGAAATCGAACCACTGAACCGAACCAGCTTTTATTTCAGGGCGGCAACGTATCCAAACTCCGTATTTAATAGTTTGCTATGCTTTTGCTTGATTCCACAAAGTTTGGTCGAAATCGGACAACTATATGGTACAGCTGCCATAGAAAAGGTTCGATTTAAAAATAGTCTCAGTAGGGAAAACTTTTTTGTTTTTAATGAAAACGTCTCCAAACTCCACATTTATTATTTGGCTATGCTTTTACATGATTCCAACTATAGAGTATAGCTGCCATGAGTTTTTGAGTTGCCATTCCTTACCAATGCGGTACCGAAAAGAAGGACCACCCCAAACACCTGTCTAATACGATTTCCGTCACGAGGGCTAACCCACTTGTCGCTTAGGCTTCAACACTTTCGACACCAAATTGCATGTTTTGTGCTTATCTGGGAATGTGCAATTGAGGTTTATCTCTGGGCACGTGTCTGAATGCTATCGAACCACTGTGGAGAGCTGTTTGTGGTTGTTGTTGCCGGCTATTGCGGCTGCTGTTGAGTTGGCAAGCGTTTTGGTGTTATATATAGCCGATATATGCACTTGGCTAGTACCCCGTATGTATGGTAGTCTGTAAGTATGTGTTCATTGATAGCAGTTGCTTCGCTTTTATGAATCGCCTAATGAGCTCCATAGTCAATCTCAAAAAAAGTGCTCCATTGATTTATTCGGGGTTTCCGGTGTGATTTCCCCTCCAGCAGATTAAATCGTTAAATTTATTACATCACTTGATGAATTCTAATTGCAATTTCATGCCATGAATAATTAACGGGCACGATCCAAGATTAGGTAAAGCCTTGGATCCAGTTGTAGAGCTCCAAGTGTGTTATTTGATAAATGCCCAAAAGGCGGAAGCATTGCTCTCACTTCACCAAAAAGCGTCGCACTCTGTGCGCACATTTTGAAGGCAATTAAGAGTCATCAGGGCTTCATGGACAAATTGAATAAAAATGAATTTATGAATGAACCACTCACCACTTACTTGTCTTTCCTACAACAACAACAACAACAACAATAAATACCACCACAATCGACATAAAGTCACAGTCAGCGACTGCAGTTAATCCCGATGGGAATGCGAAGAGGCCCGGTGTAGAGGCCTCTACACCGGCCACGGAACCTGCAGGAGATGAAACGTCTGTAAAAACCAGCAGCGCCTTGGAGGAATATCATCCGCCCACAAGGTATGACTTCAAAGTTGGAACCTTTAAGACTAACCAGATGAACCCGAAGAAATCCCGCTCCTCCTCCCACTAACAAAACCAAAACGAATACTCAACTAACTGCCTAACCGAACAATTGGCTTCTGAAAGTATCCCAAAAACCTATGATTTAGGTCTATTGACCAAATAACCAAATTCGGAACTTAAAAATCACAGATTCTGTACTGAAATCAGCAAACATTCAGGTTTCTTAAGTTCCCCTAAACTAGATATAAGATTGTTTTTCAAAGAACATTCATACTTTACTCATTTTCAAATCAAACTTAATCTAACCACTCACATTTCTTTTGAACTCATTTTCCATTATGTTTCCTTCCTTTCCAACTCTAAAATTGTGTTAAAAGTGCATTTCTGAGTTACAAACACAGTCACACCAAAATCCATACCAAACACCTATCAAAAATCATAACTTTTGAAAGATTATGCATCAAAATTCGATTTAAAACGCCACGTTCGAGTCATTTCGAAACTGAACGTTAAGATTTAAGACGGGTATAGCTATAGCCTAGCAATCTGACTGATCTGAACTAAACTTAAGTTGAAAAACATTTCAAAATTTTCGAAAAATTTACGGTACGAATGCAAAAACTAGAACCCAAATCGAATCCGTATGCCGTTTCGATATAAGTGGACAACTGTTTGTGAAAAAGTGTATACTAACCCCCAACCAATTGCCTTGCCTGCTTGTGCCTAATCCTGCCCGTTGTTATCCTTGCCTGCCTCCTCCTCTCTCTGAACCATTCGACGTTTACCCAAACTCTCGCCCACTTCTCAAAGCTACCTGGAAACCATAGTGCATCTGTTCAAGGGCAACATTGGACCCGGTCTGTTTGCCATGGGTGATGCCTTCAAGAATGGCGGACTCCTGGTGGCTCCCGTACTGACTGTCATCATTGCCGTTGTGTGCATCCATTGTCAGCATGTGCTGATCGCCTGCTCCAAGAAGATGCGCGATCTGCGCGGTGAGTCGGTGTGCGCCGACTATGCGCTCACCGTGGAGCACTGCTTCGAGAACGGACCCATCAAGCTGCGCGCCTGGTCCCGGTATATGGGCCGTCTGGTGGACGTGTTCATCTGCGTCACCCAGCTGGGCTTCTGCTGCATCTACTTTGTGTTCATCAGCACGAACGTGAAGCAGGTGAGTGGTCTTACAACAAACACCTAGACCAAGCCCCCATATTGATGCTGGACCCGCCAAGATCTTGCAAGCCTACGATATAGACCTGGATGTGCATCTGGTAATGCTGTTGGCCTTTGTACCCGTTCTGCTTAGCTCCCTGATCACGAACCTGAAGTGGCTGACGCCCGTCTCGATGTTCGCCAATGTGTGCATGATCCTGGGCCTGGCCATCACCCTGTACTACGCCCTCAAGGATGGACTGCCGGAGGTGAGGGAACGCGCCTACTGGACAAGCGGATCAAAGTTGGCACTGTTCTTTGGCACCGCCATCTTTGCCTTCGAAGGCATCGCTCTGGTGATGCCACTGAAGAATGCCATGCGCAAGCCACTCCAGTTTGAGAGCACGTTGGGTGTGCTCAATGTGGGCATGTTCCTGGTCTCTGTCATGTTCATGTTTGCCGGATCGGTGGGCTATATGAAGTGGGGCGAGCAGGTGGGCGGCAGTCTGACGCTGAATCTGGGGGACACCATGTGAGTGGAGTGGGAGCGGGTGCCGAGCACAGTTGAACTGAACAATTCCATCCCCAACTAGACTGGCCCAGGCCGTTAAGCTGATGGTCTCCACGGGTGTGCTCCTGGGCTATCCGCTCCAGTTCTTTGTGGCCGTGCAGATTATGTGGCCGTCGGTCAAGCAGATGTGCGGCATCGAAGGTCGTTCCCTGGCGGGCGAGCTGACCTTCCGTTCGCTGCTGGTTCTGGTCACGTGTAAGTAAACGCCGAGAGCTCTGTGCCGTGTCTATTCTCGTGTCTTTTAGTGGCCATTGCCGAGATGGTACCCGCCCTGGGACTCTTCATTTCCCTGATCGGTGCCCTCTGTTCGACCGCCCTGGCCCTGGTTTTCCCACCCGTCATCGAGCTGATTGCCCGCAGTGAACCCAACAAGGGTCCTGGTATTTGGATTTGCTTGAAGAATCTATTGATCTTAGTATTGGCCCTTTTGGGTTTCTTTACCGGCTCCTACGAGAGTCTCAAGGAGATTGTCAAACACTTTGGAGAGGAGGAGAGGCACTAAATTGGATGATGAGGAGGAGGAGGAGGATCGAAGGCCCAAAGGCTGGCTCGAATTTTGAAACTAATAAAGCGAATTTACTCTGATCCAAAGTGCCGTAAAGTTAGTGTTAAGCACATAATATTTTATAACAAATACAAATACACCATTTTTTTTTGTTTAGTTTTTAAGTACAGAAATATAAATACAAGAAGACCGGAATGTGGTTTTGACATTCTTAAAGAAATTGACTTGAAATGAGAGTTATGTTGAGGGGGGACCTAAGGGTGAAAGGTTAAGTATGTCAGACAGAAGACTGTATGACTAACGGCAACGATACGCAAACTCAACTGTTGGCCAAGAAATATGAAAAAGTTCATAGTTCATCGCTGACACAATAGTTCAAGCTGACACAAAGATCATCGTTAGTAGTTTCGACTATGAATGCTTAGAAAAATCGAAAAATACTCACACTGCAACTGACACTGTAAGAAAAATCAGCACCAAACCAAATTCATGTCAAACTCTGATGCGAAAGCTCTGTTAACAGACATAAAACCATTCGGAAACCTTGAAATCTAAAGTCTTAACTATTATGTACGGCAAAAGTGTATGCTCAGCAGAACTTTGATGCTTTCATTACTTTCCATTTTTAATTACTTTTCATTACAATAATCTCGATTATTCAGATAATAAAAAAACAATTCGTGATTCCGATTTTTCAAGCAAACGTAGCTGTAACTTGGAATTAATTGTAATTACTTTTACAATTAAACGAATAATTGTTCCTGTAAAGGGGGACTATTGAGTAATTGTGCTTGAAAAGTGGCATTACTCATGTAATTCTGGGTATGAACTATGATTTTTCAACAATTAAGTTTGAAGAACATCAAGTTTAATGACAAGTAACCACATTTAGTAATAATCACTTAATGTCAGTACCTCGAAAGTTCTCGCATGATGGTCTTCTGTAGGAAAGCCTCAAACCTTTGAGCTTCAAAATAGAATTGTAAATTTGCCAAACACATTTTCCGCATAGAATAATCGAATAGATTGAATTGTTTATGCGCCTTGCATAAGAGGAAGGAAGTGGTTGAGGTTCAAGGACTGCAATTGCCTGGTACGGTACTGTGATATGTACAAACGCTCGCACGTGCCTATCAAAGCCGAGGCGTACGAATTCTTGGACGTTTGTTATTGCTTTTTATGTTACTTTGTTACTATTTTGTTCGCTCAACATGAATTTTAAGGCGCACCAAGTTCGTGATCATTGCACCTGTTCGGTACCGCCCTCCGCGCCTTCATTGGAATTGTACCGCATTGATTGAATGGCGCTTGGTTTGTTGCTTTTGTTTTTGTCGAAGCGCCAGTTAAAAAAAATGAATTGCAATGACAATCAATGCAGCCAACGGTCGATCGATCGATCGCTTTGATCAATGTTTACGGAATTCAGCAATTGGATTATGTAAGGGCTATACGGGTAGGCGGCCTGGAGCGGAAATGCAAGCGAACGCCGACCCAGTCGAAGGCTGAAAACAGTCACGATTAGATTGATTCAGTTCGATTTGGATTTGGATTTAGGTTTGGATTAGATTAATTGATCGTGAGATACGCGAAATACTTGGAAAGATAACGCTCAAACCAAATTCCAGCTCACGTTCTGTCCATAAACCAAAATTCAGGTCAATGTTAATCAAATAAATTGAAATTCAAGATTTTCTCATTTCATTTGGGGAGTGAACTTGATTAACATGTTGGCTGTATCGTCGCTGCTGGAGAGATACGTGTATTAACAAGCAATTTTAATTAGTTTTCTATTAACAACTGTTATTAAACTGAACTGAAACTGAATTCAACATTTAAGGTGAGGTATGGCATATTGGAGAGTTCAGTAAGTTCGTAGCTGTAATTTTGTAGCTGAAATCAAAAAGTACTAGAAGTATCTTATAGAAGTTGGATGAAGAAAGACGGAATCGAAAGAAACATGCTTAGAACAGGCATCTCTCACTTGGATCAAGAACTGAGAGATGATTGCTTGGTTTATTAAAGCGCTGCTCAAAGAATCACTCAATATGCCGAGCTTACAAAAACAAATGACTTGGATGATGCAGGCGAAGGACGTCTTATCGATCCATATTGTGAAAAAACACCGCCTTGTTAGGATATTCAAGAACTTTTTTGACGGAAATGCGCCTCCCCTGCAGTCTTGTTGGTAGGATGGTGAGGACCTGTCATTTGGTAATCAGCATTATTGATCGATCGATTGTTGTGCTTGTCTTGCAATTATCCCTATGAGTAGACAATGTTTCCGATAAGCCAGCCATAATCTACATATTTTTGATTTGCAATCGCGAAACACAATTAACAAATCGCTGGGGTACAAAGTGGCAAGAAGTGCGACTGGGCTATAACCGATTTGAATAGCTTTTTAAGATAAGCCTCAATTAAGGCAGTACGATCCGAATCAGAATCCCCAAATCCCAATCGCCCCTACCCACCCTACCCCTACCCCTACCCCTACCCCTACCCCATCCCAAGCCCCGTTGCGCCAAGAAGCACACACGCACGCACACAACAACGTTCGCTGGGTGAAGCTAGCTTTGCTTGCTTTTGTTGGCCAATTCGAGCACTGAGTCTGGTTTGCGTTCTTGACGCGCACGGTCCGGGTCGTTCAGTCGGTTAAGCATTACGAAAACGTCATTCGCACTCATTTCTTTTTTTGTGATTGTACTTGGGCTGTGAATACAAATTAAAAGGTGCCAATTAATTTTGGGGAAAACATATGCATCAGCAGTCGAGTCAGAGTTACAACAACACCCAGTCCCCAGTGCAGTCACCTCCAAAAGTAAAAATCAGAGCAATTAAATGCAAATTGGAAATGTGTTTAGATGGAAAGCAAAAGCAATTAGCTGACCTTGGCCAGAGTCGCAACTGAGCGCCAGTTGTAAACCGAAATTAAGCTCAACCGGCATTCTAGGGTTAATCCAACTCAACTTGCACACCCACACACAGACACAGGCCAGGCAACGGCTTATCCCACTCTCTCTCTCCCTCTATTGCTCTCGCCTACACGAAACCGTTAACTTTGCTCATCCCGTTGCGACAAAGCAAAGGAAGAAATCAAAAATTTGACAAGCAAAAACTTTCCATTAATCCACCCGCAGCAAGAGCAACGGCATCAACAGAAGGCCATCGAAGCTGGCGCCATGGGCAGAACACTCGAGATTACCCCACCAACACCAAACAGCAGCAACAACGGCCAACAGCATGCCCAGCCAGCCACAGGATCCGAAAAGCAGCCGGCGGATGTGGAGAGCAGCATGGTGAAGCGAAGGCATGCCACCAGCAATCTAGAAGCAGCCACACATCTCTTCAAGGGCAGCGTCGGTGCCGGTCTCTTTGCCATGGGCGATTGCTACAAGAATGGCGGACTGGTGGGCGCCACCATATTGCTGCCCATTATCGCCGTGATGTGTGTCCACTGCGAACGCCTGCTCATACGCGGCTCCATGCTGGCCGTGGAACGGACACCGGGTGCCACATTCTACGACTATCCCGAAACGGTGGAGAAGTGCTTCGAGTATGGACCAAGGCCGTTGCGTTGCATGTCGCGAGCGATGAAGCTGATTGTGGAGATGTTTTTGTGTGTGACGCAGTTTGGATTCTGCGCCATCTACTTTGTGTTCGTCACGGAGAATCTGTATCAGGTGAGTTTCGAACGAAATTTCGATGTAATATTCAAAAGAATGGCCTGGAACGAGGGCTGTGACATAAGTTATACAGTAGTTTAATAACTGCAAGACATTTCCATTCAGTCAAGTCAAGTCATACGGCTCTTGGTGGGGTTCATTGTTCAGTTCAGTGGTTCGCGGCGATTTTAAGCCCCTGGTTTGATATTTTACCAGGATTTTGAAGCAATTCAGTAGATTTCAAAGGCTAATTAACAGACTTTTGAAGCGGTTCAATGGTTCGCAGAGATTTATAGCCACAGGTTCGGTTCATTGCCTGACTTTTAAGACGGTTCAATGAACAGGTCCGAACATTTTTGAGAAACTAGAAACTGGTAGTGTGCCTTGTGAGGGCACATGGAAACCATGCAATTATTCCATGCAATTGTAACCGAATTTATAGGGTAAAACAACAAAAGAAAAGTGATTAATAAATTGTGATTCTATATATGTACAACAAAAGCCGCTTGAACATGCAAACTGGTTTAACAAGTGTGGCGAATTTTGAAGGTCAGCAGCTGAAAATCAGAAGCCAACAAATTTTAATGACTGGAAAATGATTTCCCATAAAACTAACAAATGGCTCTCAAACCCAGACTGACATTATCATCTCTCTCTCCATGCTCGCAGGTGCTGCAGCAGAACGGCATTGACATTAGCATGAGCATGGTGATGCTCATCACCTTGCTACCCGCCATGATACCCTCTCTGTTGACCAATCTCAAGTACATCTCACCCGTCTCGATGTTGGCCAACTTTGCTCTGATGTTCGGTCTGATTGCCACCCTAACGATTGCCTTTTCTGAGGGCCCCATGCCGTCCATCAGCGAACGTCATCTCTTCACCGGCGGCGCTCAGCTGTCGCTATTCTTTGGCACCGCCCTCTTCTCGTACGAGGGCATTGCCCTGATCCTGCCCCTGCGGAACTCCATGAAGACACCCGAGGACTTTAGCCGTCGCTTTGGTGTGCTGAATGTCACCATGTTTTGCATTACATCTTTGTTCATCTTCACGGGATTCGTTAGCTACATGAAATGGGGCGAGGATGTGGCGGGCAGCATAACGCTCAATCTGAATGTGGAGGAAGTGTGAGTAGAGAGTGGACCCGGCTGATGGCAACATCCTGCTAATGGTATGATTCTGTCTTCCATCTTTTTGTGTTGCCCCAGTCTCTCGCAGGTGGTGAAGATTGTGGCCGCTTTGGGTGTCTTCTTTGGCTATCCCATACAGTTCTTTGTGATGATGAAGATTATTTGGCCGCCAGTGAAGCGTTCCAATGGCTGTGCCCAAAAATATCCCATAACTATGCAAGTGGTGCTACGGTTTATTATGGTGATGATGACCTGTGAGTATACTTCTGCACCAACTTGCACGACCCAGCACGACTTCTAACTTCCCCTTCCCTGCTCTCCCTCCCTCTCTTTTAGTCTGCGTGGCCCTGGTGGTACCCCAACTGAATCTATTCATCTCGCTCATTGGCGCCCTCTGCTCCACCTCGCTGGCCTTTGTCATTCCCGTCATCATTGATTTCGTGTCACGCGCCCAAGTGCCCAAGGGTCTGGGCAACTGGATCTATCTGAAGAACATTGTCATTCTCACGGTGGCCCTGCTTGGCATTGTCACCGGCACCTATCAGAGCATTGTGGAAATTATACGAGAATTTAAATAGAATCTAAGTGGGAGAAGCTTGCCAAGTATTTTGTGTGTGTAAATAATCGCCGTAGTCGATGTAATCGCTCGCTGTATTTTAATGTTAAATCTAGAATTAAGAATGTATTTTTTTTTTGTTTGTTTCCTAATTGTAAGCTGTTCCTTTTGGTTTAGTCTGTCCAAGCATAAATTGTAAATTGTTTATAAATGATCTGAAAAGCGCCAAAACACAAATTTTTAATAAATGATCAATGATACGAGTATGTACCGTCCCTTGTCCAGTCTATTGACCCGGTCCCGACAGGCTCTTCTCCATGAACTTTTTCTTCGCAAAGCAGATCCACCATTTGTTGGGCTTGTCATCGGCGGCGTCGAAGACTTTCTCCAGCAAGCGATTGCCCGTCTCGTGGCGCAACTGCAGCAAATACTGACGCATCAGTTCCGGCTCCTCGGGCTTGGCATACACCGAGTTTAAAGGGAAACCCGCCTCGCCGGGCAAATCGAATTTGGCCAGGGCCAGGCTATACAGCTCCTGTTGACCCTGCGCCTTGCTCGTGCAGCGAGCCAACTTTTTGAGGCATTCGGTGATGTACAGAGTGACATAGATAAGCACACGATCCACTTCCGACTGTCGATGGGAATGGGAGTGATCAATTAATGCTCGATGTATTGGGGTGGGGGGGTCTTACTTGCCTTCACTTCGTAGGTGCGAAAGAAAACGTTTGCTTTGAAATAATACAGTGACTCATCAATGATATCGTTATCTATGGAAACACTGGGCGCTGGTCCTCGGACTTGAGTACGAAGCGGCAGCAGGGCCATGTTACCCACCAGCCGGGGTACATCTTCTATTTCCGAGTGATAGGCCTGGCATAGAAATGGACTTAAGATGCGACCTCTATTTTTGTTTTTGTTTTGTACTTACAGGCATTTCGAGGGTACGTGGAGATGACTGTCAACTGTTGTCGTTTTGTCGTTGGTCTTACTAACTTCAATTTTCGGTTGTTTTTATCAGTAAAAAGCTCTTGGCAGAGCTGAACTAGTTCATTTAACGTCTTAGTGTTGGCTAATGTGATTTAAAAGTGAATCAGCCGAGCTGAGGGCGGAACTAATTCAACAATAAAAAACTTGGCTTGGCTTGAAAAGTCCAACGCTATTGACAGCGGCCCGCGGAATTCTATTCTTAATGTTTTTAATACACGAGCTTACAAACAACACAAGAAAGACTTTAGTTCTGATGTTAAATTTGCAAGATATTGTGTTAAAGGAATATTTTTTTGACTATTATTATCATATTATCAAATACTATATATTGCTGCACTTTGCTTTTGCATATGAGCCACATTCACTGTATTTTTATTGTATGTGAGTTTAAAATTCATGAATCCGTTACAGCTGGTTCAAATTTGCTTCGCTAGGAACAGTTACAGTTTAAATCTCGTATCTCTAAGTGAACAATTCATATTGGTACCTCTAAAATCGATAAGTGTCATTGACTATCGATGTTTCAGCTTCTGCAACAGTGATGCCAAGTCAGACTTTTTGGCATTTGTTCTGGCTTACTTAAGCTTGACTGTGGGTGGTTTAAAAAAAAACAGAGGGCAAAGCTCCAAAACAAATTTTGGCCAGGCAAAGTTATATGGTTCATAATGTTGGATGTTAGATGTGCTCAGTGTAAATAGCCTTTGAGGTAATAAATTGAAGCGAATTGTGAATATCAATTACACTTATAAGCTACTTAGACTAGGAGTGCATTCTGCGGTAATAGCTAAAAATCTGTTTTTTTCTCATACATAAAAAGGCAGATTGGTGGCCCAGTGGAAATCAGCTTTTATTGTGCCCTGTGCCGAATCTGGCATCACTGTTCAGGAGAAAACTGTCATCCTGTCAGTTTAGTTAAACTAACTAACGTTCCATCTTCCATTTCTATTTCGGAGTCACAGCAAGCCGCATCGTTTTCAGCCACGTCAACGTGCCTCATCTAATTATTCTCTTTTTCAAGATTCGTTCAAGCTGCAAGTTGAAAAAATAGTCTGAAATGCGTCCGCATACTGAATATTCCAAGGAGGAAGGTGAGCTTAAAGTGCCGTTGCAGCTACACCAGCACGGAGTGCGCTTCTATCATCCCTTTCCGTCCATGAGCCGTCCCCATGCCGTGGGCTGTTTCTCAGTGAACGGCAAGCGCGAGTTCCAGAACAATGCCCAGAATGCGGGCTATCTCTACATGCCCAAGGACACCGACTTCCCACTGGACTTGAATGAGGGCATCAAGCAGGTCCAGCGCAAGGCACATGACTCTGACTACCACGATCTCTTGATGTTGTGTCAGTACATTTATAATAATCAACAGCACTTGCGTCCAGTGGGCTGCTCGCCGTATCTTCGCCAGCTAAAGGCCGACTTTGTCACCCTGCGCGGTGTGCTGCGCCAGATCATGTGTCTGCCGTACGAGTCGTGTGGCGATTTCCGTATGCATGCCACCCGGGTCAATGGGAACATTTATATGACCAAAATTGAGACGGAATTGCAGCGCGAGGATCGCGAGCAGATGTCCCCGGAGCATCAGACCATGTGCTCGTGGGGCTATAAGTTCGAACAGTTTCTGACCACGTCCACGCCTGAGGAGAAGCCGGACACCAGTGGCCCGGTTATCGAGTCTGAGGAACTGGTAGCCATGTTCCAGTGCCAGTTTGGCAAGATGCAGCTGTTTTACGGTGCCGAGATGGATTGCATTAAAAGCGACAAGCAACTGTAAGCACATAACTCCCCCTAAAGTCCCCAGGCTTCTTAAGCTTCTGTTTTGCAGCAATCTGGAGGATCCAGAGACCTTGCGATCCGTGCAGTTTGTCGAACTGAAGACCATTGCCCAGGACATGAATGATCGTCAGAAGCGCAGCTTTGACTACTACAAGTCGTCCAACTGGTGGAGCCAGTCGTTTTTGGTGGGCATCGGCACCATAGTGGCCGGCCAGCGTGACCAAGATGGCAAGGTGTGCGCGATCAAGGAGTTTACGGTGTCGGAAATGCCGTGCAACAAGCCCTGGAGCTCAGCTGCCATGGGCAAATTCCTGGAGAAATTCCTACGTGAATTGAAGGTGCTAATGGAAACCATTGACGACCCCTCGGCCGTGGTCCAGTTGGATTATACTCCCGACGAGCCCAAGGTTACCTATGTGGTGCTCAAGAATGATCAGGTCAAAGACATCTTACCCAAATGGTATCGCAACCTAATTAACGGCACCCAACCCGAGCCGGTCAACAAGAAACCCAAGAAATAGAATGAAGCATTTACAAAAAAACACAAATTATAAATAGGGTGCCATAGACAAGCGATCTATGAGAAATACAAGCGCATAATAGATAATAATTTGGCTTAAGTTGTTTAAGTTTCAGGATATTTTATGAGCCAGAACAGGGAGAGAGCGTCCCCGAAGACGCACGAATGAACACACAAATGCCAAATCGTGGGTGCACTCACAAAACTCTCCGGTCTTTGGCCTAGGCTTAGCCATTAATTAGAATAAGCAGGCTTATATTTAACTTAATTCTGGGCCTTGTATGTAAAAGTATCCACCTAGTCCCTAGGACATCGAAGCAGTACCAGCTGATGAGATGTGCCCCCCTGGGGTACATACTCACTTACCTTTAAGCACAATAGGATATTGTGATATTATCCATGAGGAAGAACTAGAATCTATTTGCAAATAGATGCCAAGGAGTACAAAGTTAAAAATTAAATTATACATAATTTAATACAGGAATAAAAGAGCAAAGCAATCGCCTGAAATGTAAAATCTTTGGTCTGCCAGGTCATTCTTGTTCCAAGGATTCTCACTGAAGCAGCTTTTCATAGAGCAATTGCGGTGCAGATGCCCTTCTTCAGCTATTGCTGCAAGCAAGGAAACGTGTTATGGTCTGTGATGAACGTCTAAAGTAGAGCAGGAACAGGAAGGACTTCAATCGAAGCCAAGTGGGTTTAGGCAGGCGCATCTATAGACGCATTTCGAAGTCAAATCTCAGTAACAAGAGCTTGAACAACTTGTCCTAGAAATCACTCGACAATCTCTTGTTTGCACTTGGATACGGACGACGTCAACACCATGACCAGCCTTATAAAGATGACTAAGTGCAACCGGCAGGTCTTAGATTAAGAGAAGAGCAGCCAAGCGGAATTCCAGGAAGCTGTTTCCCATCATCTCGATTTGCTTAAGGAAAATCTTTTCTTTTAGGAAAAACAATTTAACGGTTTATTAATTTGATAGAAAAAAAATGTATATAGAAATATGCGAAATCTTTGACGAGAGGCCTTGGCCTGGATCTATTGCTGTTCCGGCTGCTGCATTTCGGCCGAGGTGCGCCTCAGGCGCTCTCGACTCTCTTGCGGATTCAGCAGCACCTTGACCAAATGCTCAACCGTTGGCCTTTCGGCCGTGCAAAACACTTTCAATCCCTGCGACTCCAAGGCGCGCCGTGTGCTCGGCCCAATGGCCACCAGCTTCCACTTATCCAAGTCGATTTGTTGACTCTTGAAATAGTCATGGGCGCAAGTAACGCCCGAGGGCGAGAAGAAGGCCAAGAACTCGATGTTCTCCGCTTGGAGGGCCCGCTGCATGTGCTCGGCCAGCTGGGGATTACACTTGGTCTCGTACACCTCGCAGGCATCCACACAGAACCCGTTCTCGGCCAGCTTAGACAGCAGCGTGTCTGTGGCCAAATTGCCGCAGGGCAGCAACAGCGGCAGGTTCCGGGATCCGTCGAATGTGTCCACTATGAAGTCAGCCAAGTTGCGTGCATTTCCCGTCTGTTTGCCGTGCGTGAACAGCTGCTGCAGCGTGCTTAGGGCCAGATTGTGGGTCACCTCGCCCACGGCATAGTTATGCAACAGATTCCAACCGCCGGGCAGTTCGCTCAGCTGCAGCGCCTCCGCCACGGCCTCCACACAGCGGGGACTGGTGAATATGATGCCGGCATATTTGTCCGGCGTCTGCAGTTTGGCGCGCAGCACGTCCAGTTGCTTGAAGCCAAAGGTCAGGGTGGGCACGAACAATGGATTAAAATTGTGGCCCAGCAGGGTCTCCGCATAGACGTCGGTGCTTTCCGATTCCGATTTGAATATAATCACCGTCCGCTGGCGACTCGTCATGTTGACAGATCGAAGAGGGTTTTCGCTCAATTGGCACACGCTAACGCATTAAATGCCAATTGCCTTGATGCTTCCTCTTACCCTCCGCCTGCTCCTCCACCTGCACTCGGGGCTGGCGGTAGTGGATGAAAGTATTTAGCATTTACTTTTAGACTTGGCTCGTGGCTAAATTTGTTTTGTTGCACTCACAACAAACAGTGTGACCGTATGTGGGTGGCTGGGAAATACCAGGCGGGTGGCTGCTTTCGATAGGTCAGTAAGTGGCAAATTTGTTGGTTTAGCGGCAAGAAATTCAAATTTACAAGTGTGCAAAAATGCATACACCTTTGTGATATATGTGATAAAAGTTAAAAAAAAAACACTGATTAAGTTTGCACCGTTTTAGTCAAATTTCCCTCGTTGATTATTTGACTTGAATTTTGGTATACATTAAGCTATCTGTCACAGCAGCTATATAGAAGATGTGAAATCGGCCCTTGACTGTTTAAAAGCAGCCAAAATTCCCTTATTACAAAAGCTTACATCAAATTTGATAAAATTAATTTACATAGTTTTCCCTTGAGAGCAGTAAGTTTGAATTTGGCGCCATTTAGCCATGATATGTGCTAGCGCCCCCTGGCGCTGAGCACAGTCCTTGTTTACCCCAATGACATGCATTTACCACACTCATTCAGTATTTTAGGGTTTCTCACCAACGGTCACACTGTTTGTTTCGTTTGCTCCTCTTTTTTTGCGTTTTTTTTTTGATTACTTTTTTTACAACCAATCGTGAATTTAAAAAACAATAAGAGTAGTTGTGATAACAGTAAACCGATAAAGTAAATCTGCAAGCATACAGCTTTAAAAGAAAGCTGCGAAATGTAAGTTAAGCAAACACCAAAAAATTCCGCCACAGAAAAATAAAGCGCAACAAGCGCTGCCGCTACACAAAGGCCACTGCTCATACACACGCACACACACACCCATATACAAAACAGTCAGCCGCACCGGCAAAAGCAAGCAGCCAGGCGGTTTTGTGTGCTCAGCAACGACGACAACGAATTAAAGTTAAAAAAAAGAAGTAATTTATACATAAACATATTAATGCATTTTTGGCAATTTCGTCAATAAGTGTGAATAGGTGAGTGTGTGAGTGTGTAACAATGAAATACCGGTACACGGGACAAAAGTTGTTAGCTGCCAAGAGAGCGCTCTGTTCGCTGGCACCGGTAAATGCGATACTTGCGAGAACAACTTGAGTGTGTGTGAGTCATTAACCGGCCTGCAAAATGTTGTTGCAAAATAAAATTACAATAAATACTAACTAATATGTAAAATCTGCGCAGTGAGTTGGCATTTGTTGTCGATGTTGTTTTTGCTGCAGCTCTAGCTGCCTCTTAAATCACCAAGCGTGTGAAAATTGCAGCCGCTGTTCGCTACCTTCTTGCGCCACTCACCACCACCCAACCACCAATTTTCCCTAAGTTTTTCCACTCAAGTTTCGTTTCTTTTGTGTCTGACGCTGAGAGCACTGCTCACTTCCGTCTTTTAACAAATGTCTCCTCTCCTGTCTATTATCTCATTAGCATTGAAGAGGGCGCGCATTTTCCAGTTAGAAACTAGAGATGGACTATTGCAGCCAGCGATAGCGTCGATCGGTGACTTCTCACACGGTTTTACCGTTCTCCAGTAAGAATTGATACCGGCTAGGGATGGCCAAAAATATCGTTCCGATACTGAATTTATTATAATACTGGGAAAGAAGAACTAAATGTACTTGCAGAAAAATTGTAACTAAGCCTATCCGTAAAACTTGATTGCCAAAACTATGTTTTTCTTGAGCTTAGTAGAGGTTTTTCAATCATTGTGTAAAAGAAATAATATAATAACACTAACATCAATGAAGGTCTACCCTACCCTACCTATCGTCGACATACAGCTTGCATACCTTCTCAATTTGTAACAAGTTAATAAGAGTAAGATAAACGTTCACGTTCTCATCTCTAAGATGGCAGCATCGTATGCTGGTCCCCTTTTAATATAAGTTCGAAGAGCTGTTGTTAGCTGAATTCTTTTTCTTTCCATTGAACCGGGGCATTTGCAAGCGGCTCTCCAATTTCTGGTTTTCTTTGCTTCTGTTTTGTGTTGGCGATTTGTCAACTGATCGCCCAGAAGCGGTTCTAATTTGTAACGGTTTTGTTGGGGCAACGCTAGAAAGAGGCAAAAAAAAAAAAAACAGCCCCACTTTTGTTCTCTTAAGTAAGCTAAAAGCGTGAGGGGATCTCTCTTTTGCCCTCTCTTTGTTGCGCTTGGCCCATTTCCATTTGGTCCACATAAACACCTACACGTCGGATGCTGCCTTAGCTTTGTTTACACTGCGCTCTCTCTCTGTCTCTTCTCTTTCTGTGTGTGTTTGTGTTGTTCATTCATTATTTGATTTATCGTTTGTAATTTTTGGTAAAAAGAAACAACAGCAACTGTAGGATCCTCCTCTCTTAATTAGCACATTTCTCTTTGAATTTCAAATTTGTTCAGCTTCTTTTCTTAAAAATATATCAAATAAATTGAATAAAACCTGTTTTTATCTGCCAGTGTTGCCATTTAGTTTGAAATTTGCGTAGTTGATTTGTTACCCCGCTGCTTATCCCCTCCCCTCAAAAAGCACCCAGAACACTGTCGTTGTTAGAGACGGGAGCGTGATGATCGTGAGTGAATGTTTAGGAATCGTGAGTTTATCAATAGATTGTCTTGAACAAATCGTACAGAGAGTTGTCGAGAACTTCAAATTGGATTTTAAATGCAATAACATTTAACGCTCAGCCATTCATTCCTGTTAGGTTTTCTTTTTTTTTAACCTAAATTGTGCCGATCGAGCCGCGAATTTACCAATGTGTAGCTCGGATTGCTTATCGAATTCTAATCCCTACTTACGTTCTGCCTGCTTTTGAAAGTTGGAATATATTTTGTCCGATAGTTTCTGTGCGATCGTCTTATCACGAGGCTTAGTGCCATCTCTAGTTGGCGTCTGTGTTTTGTGTGGGGCGATGGGGAGGGGGCGGGGTAGCCAGCAGCTTCTGCTTTTGCGGCCTGTTGTTGTCTCTGTGTGTTTTTGGCATTGAATACACAGAATTTGCACAAACGAAATGTGAATGCGGCGGCGTCGGTGGCCCGACTGACGTCATCGAATATTATTTTTATACATATTTATTTTGCTTGCATTTTCGAATTTAGCGTTTCTTTCCAGACGCAGCAGCAACAAGTGTGTGTGTGTGTGTATGTTAATTAACCCAAAACGAGTTGCTGTTGTTGTTGTTGTTGTTTATGCTTGACTAGTTAAGCGGGCGCAGGAGGCAGCGACGCGTAGAGAAGAGCAGAGAGCATCGTTGTTTGTTACGTAATGAGAAACGTTATAAAAAAGCGTTTCAAATTTTCAAGCCTGCAGAGTTGCCACCTTTGAGGGCTAAAACACACTTGTTACGCTCCGCGATCTTTGATGCTGCCCACTCTCTCTCTCTCTCTCTCTTACACTCTCTGTCGCCTGTTGCATTCATTTTTCATATATGGGAGGGGAAGCTTCATTTCGCATTTGACTTTCGGTACGTGCAGTGGTCGTTGGGGTGTTTAAAATCGGTTATCCGCGAGAGCGAGCGAAAGAGCGCCAAAGCCCACTTTTTTTTCAGTGTGTGATATTTAAACAGAAAATTTGCATATGTATATGTGGGATTTAGACTCAAGTAAGTAAAATACCGCCTCCGCCCCCGCCCCACCCCTTTGAACGGCGTGAGAAATTAATCAAATGAGTCACGGACGGACGTCTGGCTTCAGTGTTTTAGTGGGTCAAACCGCGTCTCGTTGACGGCGACCTCAGAGAGCAGGGCTCTTTTCCCCACGCACTTTAGATACTACGTTCATATCTTATCTCTCTCCCTCTCTCTCTATCTCTCTGAGGCTTGCACCGCAATTGCGTGGGCTTTTACTTTTAAAAGTGAAAGAAGTTGAGATTTGTTTTCTTTTTTTTTTGTGATAAAACGGATCTTTCAAATTCAAGTGCGAGGCGCCTGTCAATTAATATTAATTCGAATGTCACAACGTTTGTGTGAACATCAATGGCATTAAAGATGAATAAATGACTTAGATAATTCTCATTTCACAAATCAAATGAGCAAAGCTTCGTTACTGAGCACTTTTACAGTTGCTTTTTCGCTCACACATTTAAAACTTGAAACTCGGCGAACGATTTGATTCTGCAAGAGTATTACACTAGGGCTAGGTCTTGCATATCTCACACCTGACTGGCATAACAGGGTGAGTCGAGGTGTTGAACCACTTTGACGTTAGTTATATGTTTGTGTCCAGGCTAACTCTTGCTATCTCCGTTAACAGCTTGTAATATCCTGTTCCCATTTAAAATGTGGAAAAAAGAGATCATGAAGTTGTAACAGAAGGAAGCATTTCCGACTCTGTAAAATTGTTTGTATAATCTTACGAAATACACCGAAGTCAAACACGAAACAAATTTGGTTTTTAGGGGGTAGAGCATCGTCAGCTGTATCAAACTCCATCTAAAACTGTTAGTCGGAAAGGCCAGCTTTTTACTCTACAAATAACGAGTATATCAACAATTGCGATTAATTAACGCCAGATGGCGTTTGTATGGTTACTTGAGAAGCTTTTTGTAGATTAACTAGAACTATGTTTGTATGTCTGTGTGTACAAATTTGGTATTGTGATAGCCCTAGAGTTTTTGTTTTTCTCTTTTAATTGGCATTTCTAGAAGTATTCCTAGTTTCAAATGATAACATATTTTTTTTTATCAAATTGATAAATTTATTCTCTCTCGCTCTTGCTCTCTCTCTTTTGACGATAGTACGTTTGGTGCTACGTAATGTTCTAATTTGGTTCAAATGAGCCCTACCT
Source organism: Lordiphosa fenestrarum (assembly GCA_035044985.1). Classification (NCBI taxonomy): domain Eukaryota; kingdom Metazoa; phylum Arthropoda; class Insecta; order Diptera; family Drosophilidae; genus Lordiphosa; species Lordiphosa fenestrarum. Next base: position 452,247 of record JAWNNO010000297.1, on the reverse strand, counting down.
TCCACTGCTTGCAGTTGCACTCAGGCGACACCTGTTGGCACTCATTTGTGCTTATTTATGTGGAGCTGTAAGCCTTCAATTGATCAAGGTTTGCTCACACCCATAGACAGTGCTATTAAAACATGATAAGAATTCTATGGAGGAATAGAGAGAGAGAGAGAGATTATGGTGGGTGCGTCAGCTACAACTTCCCAAGGAATGTGATGATGCATATATTGTGGTTAAATATTTTTAGAAACGTTCTCTTATCAAAGTACGCCGAAATCAACATATATCTTAAAAATATCTTTTGATTGCTCGTTGACTAATAATTGGGTTTTTTTTTTTATATCAAAACTTATTCTGATAAAAACCAATGAATGCTGAAGTTTCCAGAAATCCAATAAGCCAAAAATTCTGTTTTCTGTTTATTTCGCTTACCTTCCAAAAGTCCGGCAAAAAGATCGAAACATTGTGACGGTTAAAGGTTTTTCTGTTACCATACCTGTTCAAAAACCAATTGAACCGCTTTTCTAGCCCTTAACTTGAAATATGGCGGTACTGGTTCAAAACCAGGTTTTAAAACCGGTTGAACCGGTGTGTTGTCCCGGTTTTAATACCGGTTCCCAATCCACTTAAACCGGTTCAAAAGTGGTTCGAGTAAGTAATGACCTTGAAGTTTGGTTTGCAAGTTCCTAATAAGAAGTTGGATATTCTCCCATTTCAAATAGAGACTTAGAACCAATTTTAACCGGTTGAATTATTTGAGGTAGTTTGATTTCGGTTTTATTTCACTCCAAGACGTATCATTTTGTGGAAGTGCACTTTTAAAGGGTATCATTTATCCCCCCCGTAAGAGCAAGTGCATGTGTGTGTGTGTGTGTCTGTGAGATATTATTTCCTGTGCTATCTTAAAGCCCCGCAGCAACACAAACTGTGTGTAGAGTCATAGTAAGTGGCCGCCGCCTGTTAACTGTCTTCGCTCACACTCTCTCTTTCGCTTGCTCTCTCTCTCTCTCCTCCTCCTCCTCCTCCTCCTCCTCCTCCTCCTCCTCCTCCTCCTCCTCCTCCTCCTCCTCCTCCTCCTCCTCCACCTTCTTCTCCTCCTCCTCTCCGACTGTGTTAAGCTTCGTCTTTGGTTGCTTGGTTGGTTTCAGGGCACACAATTTTGCCATTTAGTCAGCAGCAAACTTGCTTACGCGTCTGTACTACACGTAGCCGCAAAACGCCGCAGAGAAAGAAAAAAAAAACAGAAAAAAGTTGGCACCCCCCTCCTCCACGCCCCACACACACATACTCTTTCTTTATCTCTCTCTCACTCTCCACCTCTCTCTCTCTTTAAACGTAGCGACGGAGCAACAGCTTTAAAGTTAGTCGCGACGGCGCGCTCGTTTCAAGCAGACGCGAAGTTTTTTTTTCTGACTCTACACGCTGGTGACTCCCTTTTTTTTCGTGTGTTGTTTTCGGTAATTTTTGTTAGTGGCAACCAGAAAAATTTTTCAATAAAAACTGCGGTTGGTATTACAAAAATGTTAAATTATAAATTGAACTGACAAGTGCATGTGTGTGGCTGTGTGTGTGTGTGTGTGTGCAAGGCGTGTGGACAGTCAACGGCTTTTCTAAATTGACATACTTTCTAAAAGCAGCAAAATCTGACCAACAACAAGAGTCGAGTTGAGGCTAAGTGCCGCTTGCAGCAGGTTTCCCACATCCCATCCCCCACCCCACCCCAACGAACACCATCTCCTCCTCTCATAAACAAGTTGAAAGACTCGCCCCAATGGGCGGACACTGTGTGCTGCTGCTGCTGTGTGTGTGTGCGTGTGTGTGTCTGTGCATTAACCTAACATAACTGTAAAGCAAATGCAGTTTTATTACCATTTGGGGGAGATCAATTTTACTACTTTTTGTCGTTGCTGGTTTTGGTAAAGGAAAAGTTAAAGGGATGAACTTGAAATGTTGAACACACTGTTAAAATTGTCTAACTGTCAAAAGTGTCATCAAATTTGGTGAGAAACAACAGATTTGAATGCCAAGGATGAAACTCCACTGAGAAGGTCGAAAAACAGCTACACAGGAAGAAACAAATGTAACTTTGAGCTCAAAAGTCGGGCTTAATGTAAGAAAAAGGAAATACAAGAAAACTTTGTTGCATCTTTCGATGTATTTGGTTCTTCAAAGCTCACTTTGAACCCTTTTTGAAAGCTCTAAGGACACACTGATCAATCTGATGACTGATCTGATTAATGTCTTTTGGAAAATTGATCAATATGGTTTTAAAAGTCAGAAATCTTTGCTATTCTGGTACCTGTAGCATACTCTATTCTTTGCGTTTCTTGTTGTATCACTCCGATCTTTACTAGAAAAAGGTTTTACTTGCTATATTGCACCGATATGACATCATAAGATCTCCAACTGTGGACATTCTGTCGAGTTTGTAGCTACAGTTTACTTGAACTGCTGTTCTAGAACCTTAAATGTAGTGTTTGGTTTACGTTTCTTGTCGCATCACTTCGATCATTACTAGAAAACGATTTTATTAATCATGCTGCATCGATATGACTTAACAAAATCCTCAAATTTGGATATTCTGACGATTTTATACCTAAACTGTGCTCTGTGGCTTGCAGATTCTTCTAACCTAAATAACTTACTAATCATGCTGCCCTCAAAGATACCCTAACTGCCTCATTCTCCACTGTCTTATTGAAAGCCCCATCTAATTAGCTTTAATTTTGACCATAAGATGGGATCTATTACGATGAGAAGAGGCAACGTTGCCAATTTTCAGCTGCTTGGCATGCCATGCCAGTTGATTGCGCGTGTTTCACTGCATTTAAATTCGCTTTTTAATAATTCAAATAATAGAGTGAAGCACATTAACGTACATTTTCATCATCCTCTGTGTAATGGACATTAAGTTTGAAATTAATTTGATGGCCAAACACTTATTAAATGATTTTCGGTCTCTCTTAAGACCGCCTCACGCTCTTCGTTCGCTCTTCTACTGCTGAAGCTGCTGCTGGGACTTGTCTAGCTGGTTGGCTTGTCTGTCGGCTTGTTGTCGTTTGGGGGCCATTGGCCATCCATCGTGTTGGCCGCATTGCTAAAATTCCGCAGCTTTCTTTTGTGGTGTTGTTTTGTAGCTTTCTCAACATTGGCTGCTGCTGTTAGACTCTTAGCTAAATATTGTTAATTTCTGACGGTGGTTTTAAACCGCCGCACCCCTTGAAGGTCAGAGAAAAGAGTTCTGCCAAAGAGCATACAAAATATAGAGGGAACATCTTGGCAATGGCCGAGTACGAGTGGCGCAGAATACCTTTTATATTACCGTTAGCTCTAACCCGTTTTTATATCAAGCTTGCCTTAGGACACTTGCTCAGATTGTTGCATCTACATAATTGCATAGTCTTTGGTGCCAACAAACAATTCAATGAGTTAAACGCACATTTTCAAGCTTCATTGATTCTCAATAACATATTTACATAGAGATATTTCTGTGTGTGTTTTGTCATTAGCGTTAAAAATGTCAAAAGCAAAGCAAAAACAGGTTGCGGTTGTTAAAAAAAAATAGTGTGACTGCCTGTTGCTAAGGACTAAATACCACATCTCTCTGGACAAAGGCATCTTCTTGTATTACAGCTGCTGCTGAGGTTGCACTTCAAATTCACCTTCGACGACGACGACAACGAGCTTTGCGAACGTTGCGTCAAAGTTCAAGGTGTAAAAAATACAATAAATCTTCCAACCTGTTGTTAATAAGCCGCATGCTTTGCGCGTTTGCCTTTTACTAAAATTGCTCAAAACTGAGCTCATCATCGGACGGCGGCAGTTAGCAGCAGTCAGCCTCGCGCGCACGTTTATAAATAGTCAATTATTAATTGAAGAAATGACTAATTGTGCAATTGATTGTTGGTGTATGTGATTTTTTGTTGTTTTGCTCTTACCACTCCCCCCGTCGCGGCGTCGTCGTCACCATCCGCCTCCCATCGTCATCTCGCCAAGGTAATTCAAACTGCGGCAAATTCAATTTAACGGCGCTATGAGTCAGGTGTCAGGTGGTGTCAATGGCAAACAGTTTGATTGAAAAGGAAACCGAATCTTGTATAATTTCAATGCAAATATCGCTTCAAGTAAACTTTTCATTTGCTTTTTGAATTTTGAAAGGGGGGAATGAAGGAAAATTATACCTTTTTAGAAGTAAAAAGCTAAATTCCTAGAATTCGAAAGCTGGAAATGGAACATCACAATGAATTTCAAGAAGTGCCAACTTAAAGTGACATTTGTTGTTTGAAAAACTCGTCTAAGTAGCTGAATTTGAAGAATACAGGAGTGGAATGCTGGAATTGAGACACCAAAGACTTTAAGAGAGGTGCTACAAAAGAATTTCCTCACTGAAAATAATATTGGATGCATAAAAAACCAGCAAAACTCGTCTAAGTAGCTGAATTTGAAGAATACAGGAGTGGAATGCTGGAATTGAGACACCAAAGACTTTAAGAGAGGTGCTACAATAGAATTTCCTCACTAAAAATAATATTGGATGCATAAAAAACCAGCAAAACTCGTCTAAGTAGCTGAATTTAAAGAATACAGGAGTGGAATGCTGGAATTGAGACACCAAAGACTTTAAGGGAGGTGCTACAATGGAATTTCCTCACTAAAAATAGTATTGGATGCATAAAAAACCAGCAAAACTCGTCTAAGTAGCTGAATTTGAAGAATACAGGAGTGGAATGCTGGAATTGAGACAACAAACATCTGTTAAATTTGAGTATAGGGTACTAAATGTTATATTGGACTAATGCAAAACTCGTACAAACAGCTAAATATTAAGAAATGGGATTGACACTTTAAAGTCATTCCAAGAGATGCCAAAATTTAATGGCATCGACACATCGTGTGTCCCCAATTAACCTAAAACTGTGGCTTAAGTTTATTTTTGAGAAATTGCTTCCGTTTGTCACGCGCTCAATATTTTGTCCAGGGATTAGTTTCGTGATTGATGGATCGTTTTTTCTATACATAACATTATTGTTTGCTCAGCTTTGGATTGATTTTCCAGTTTATTTTTTTTTAGTTTTCGTAGCGGATGCTGCAATTAATCAACACATTTCCGCCGCAATGCTCTGCCATTTCCTCCATGATTGTGTAGCCGGCCTCCACCTGTATTCACCTGTATTCACCTGCATTCGTTGCTAGCTTTTGTTTTTATATTTGTTTTAATGACAGCTGGTCACTCTGTTTTTTGTTGTTGTTGTTGAATGATAAGACCTACTTACAGCTCACATACAAACAGTTGAAGTATAGCAATAACGTTTTAATGTGGGACTTGCATATACAGAGATATACATGCTCGTGTATATGCATAACCTCAAAACTCAATGTCAGGCATTGTCTCATGATGTTTGAAAGCTAATAATTTAAAAATGAAACTAAATAAATAGCATTGAAATTGGCAGATGAGCTATCTTTATGTATTGTTGCATCATAAAACATGCCGTGGCCTTTTGGTACAGTTTTGGCATGCAAATTGTTGAGTTTCATAATCTCTCACAACCCCCCTTTCTCTCTCTCTCTCTCTCTCTCTCTTTCTTTCTTCAATTGTTATTCAGCATTATTGTCTGTCTGATGACTGAAAACGAAAGCAAAAAGCCATAAGTGGGCGAGTTTATAACAAGGTACGCATCCAAATATTTATGTGAAACGATGAGTAATACCTATGTAGTGCACGTACACACAAGTATTTACCAACCAACACACTATTCTTTGTTTAATGATAAGATCATTGAGCTAAACTTTTGCTCCAATATAGAAACTTATGGTCTAGTTACTTGAGAAGTTTTTTTTTTGTTTAAGTGTTTATACTTTGTGGAGCCAAATGCTGATTGGAATGCAATGGATGAGAGACTTCAAATCCAATCGCTTACACTTTTTTGTGGTTGTTGTTGTTTGACAAACCATTTTCTGCATATCTATTGGCGTTTTTTTTGTTGCATGTTTGCAAAAAGCACTTTTGCGTACTAATAAATATAAAGACCTGCTAAATATTCGCTAATTGGATAAAAACGAGCCTTCGTCTGAAGTTTTTCATTAGAAACATCGGAAACGAATGATTTTCAAGGTATTTTTTTCATTCCCCAAACACAAACACACACCCAGGAATATCTAGGACGATTTTCTTCTTGGAGCCAAGCTAACTCCATCTTACCAATCGTTTGGGTGTGTGGAAATTTGTGGGTTTTTGGTTTGGAGTTTACTTATTCAGTTCAAAATATGAAATACTCAAATGTTTGCAACACATTCACTTATCATAATTATTCGAATTAATTCATCAATGGAGGTTTTCTCCAACGTACAATGAACCAAGTGTGCTCTTTTGATCAGTTTTTCATGTGCTTCCTCTACTATTTGCTAGTCGGCCGTTAATTGTTATTGTCAACAACAAAAAAAAAAGCAATTTTGAAGGGCAGTTGACAATTTTTGGTGGTTTGTGTGCGTGTGTTCAATGGAAAGTTTTAGGATAATTTGAGAGTTTTTTTCATACTACGTGTCGCTGATCGATAATCTTAATTGGGTCAGTCATTACATAACACTTAAAGTGCATGATTTGGTTTGCGCCGATTTTACAGCGCAACCAACAAAATTGTCATAAAATCAAACGAATCGTCACTTCCGTTCCATGTGGCTTGTGTGTACAGAATGAAATCATGTGCATATCTTATCTTATGTTTGTGTGGCAATTGCTCCAAAAATATTTTATACAAGCATGTACATATATCACGCACAATTTTTTTGTTATATGAACCAAGAAAAAACAATTACAAATTGGCAAATAGACACCACCAGCTCCTCCTCCTCCTCCGCCGTCTCCTCTCATAAAAAATTTGGCAAACAATTGGATCGCGTGTTGTTCCCCTAGAAGCACCCTATCAGCGACAAGACACGACGCTGTCTGTGTCTATCGCGATTTGACGCACCAAGCAAACACGCACGCGTGACGACAGCTAGATCAACTGATCATATTCATCACGATATTTTGTACTTGCTTATAATTATAGCCGAAGTGGTGACCCCGACGTTCATTTCAATTTGCTTATCGATCGTAAGTTATCTTCCATTCTATTTTACCACTGTTATCAACTACAGTTTTTATACTCAAGATAATGAGATTTTCACCGCATGTACCAGTGCCAGTGAGGAATGTAATACATGGGTTGTACCTAATATTTTCAGAAGCTCAAGTCACGGTCGCCAACTTTTCAAAAATGGTGTTTTTTGAATCGACCTACTTTTTTGAAGGTTTACACCAAGCTGCCCGAAGACTATATTTGATTATTTGGACGTGTCAGTAAGCAAACGCTTACCTACTGATTTCTGTTCACTTACTCACAAACCATCCCACACTCTTCCCGCTTCCTACTTCAACTTCAAACTAACGTTTCTCAGTTGTTTTGAAATTTTTGCTACCAATAAACAGAACACTCCTACAAAAAAAGAACTACAAATTGTGGCTATGAGTTGGCAAATTGAAATCATGACCAGAGGCGCAATAGAGCAATGTCATATAATGTCTCACACACACACGCACACACGAACCGAACCGCAGAGCGAGTGTGTGTGCATGTGTGAGTGTTAATTATGGCCGCGTTGATGTTTTTATTTAACTCTCTGTGTGATGAGGTGTCTGTCGTCCGTCCCAATGTTTTCGTGTCATTTCTGTCGTGTGGTTTTTGTTGTTGTTGTTGTTGTTTTTTTTGTACCTACAAGTATTTTCTTTACGTGCACGAATTTGTTTTGTTTCGGCTATCTAGAACATTTAAACCTAATTTACTTCATTAAATCGTCACATTTGTGTTTAAAGAAGAAGACGGATTGCCGCCAAGTTGATTTTATTTTTAATTAACAGCTGTGCGAGTTTTATGTTTGCTGTAATTAACATTCTGAGGTCTGTTTTGTTGTTGTTGCTAGGCGCAAGTTTTTGCCTGCTTGATTGCCTCCAATTCTTAATTATTGACCACAAAAAACCAACGCACCATGAAAAAGACAAATAATTGTGGAAATTAAAAGTAGCTAACCACCCACCGCCCGCAGTCCGCTTCCCCCCCATATTTCTCATTGTTTTGTGGTTGGCTTGCCGTTTGTTCCACTGGTCAAACAATAAACGTGAACTCTTTAATGTACTTAATGGATATTAAACATAAACAAAACAAAAAGCGCAATGGGGGTCGGTCTACTCCAAATAGCGAAACTAAAATGGACAAAAAAAATTATGTAAACGAAGGAGGAGGTAAAATGACAAACCATTCATTAAATGTGGCAGCAGCTAAAAAAACAAAAACATAGAAGAACACACACACACACACAAACATACAAACGGTTTGCTTCAATTTTTAAGTTAGAAAGTGAAAAGAGCGACGAGACGCTGCGAGGCAGCAGCAGCAGCAGGTGTCTGCACTGAGCCAAGACACGAACCACTTAGCGGATACAAATCGTGAAAAAGAGAACACAGCTAAGACGTGTCGCTTTTGGCAAATAAAACGGTTAAAATTGTAGAAAAAAATGAGAAAACCTAGATTTCACTTACAATAGTTTTGAAATCAAAATATGATAAGTTCCTTCTTTGGTTTCTTTGGTTCAGCAAATGTCAACAAACCTGAGAGTTGAGAGAAATTACTTTACAAACAAATGTCCTAAAAGAGGCAACAAATGGCAGGTGAAACGAGAAAAAAAGGTTGTCTGGTTATAAATATATGAAACCAACACCATTCGTACTTAAACTAAGTCCAAAAATTGGTTGCCTTTTCAATTTGGTGTCTTTTTGCTGCTTTTGAGTATACCGTCACGGTCGCCACCTAATCAGCTTCTTTCGTATAAAACCCTTTATAACTCTAATGGCCCACTGAGTTCGCGATACCCACCCAAAAATGCCACTAAAAACTCCATCAAAAATTAAAACTGTTGAAATTTGAAATCACTTTTGTGGCTTTTATCAAAATTGTGTTTCTTTATATTCCTTCTCTTATATTGTTATCAAAAAAACTTCGTAGTCGTAAACATAATTCCATGATTTATCAGCAGGCTAAGCTGCTCTGTGGCTGTGAAATGCTTCTGTTGAATTGCCAAATCATTTCCGTTCCCGCAGCAGCGGCAAAACTTTAAAGGTTGAACAAAAAGGTTTTCGTTAGGTTTAGAAATAAAAGTCAAGAGGCAATTAAGTGCAAAAAGGGAAATGACGCAAATTCTTGACTGAGTGTACGATTTTTGAATCACAGTCAAAGGAATTTTGAAACGCCTGATTAGAGTAGCTCATTTGGCATTGAAATATGGGACAGGGTAGGTAGGTAGGGTAGAGTGAGCTCATTTATAAATATATATATATTAGCCTGCTCTCTTCTCTTGTAGCGATAATAAATACCCGAAGGCATGATGTCATCATTTTTTAGGCAAACAAATATTTGTTGCCTTTTATTTTTGATAAACTTAAGCTGTTGACGTCATTAACTGTTTTTAGTTTTTTATGTTATTTTGGTCAAGTTCAGATGTCAATTGTGTGTCAAATTTAATTGGTTGTTTTGGTGATAAGCAGCCACCTTGTAAAGAGAAAAAAAAGTGGCATTTCAAATAAAAACCAAATAAGGAAGTTACAAAAATCCAGCACTTAACAAATCCAGTAATTGATTTCTGAGAAAATTACATACCTACATATATCTGCCTGATTCATTTCAAGTTTGTGGTTCAAGGGCAATGCCAAGTGTTAGTTAATTCATTTTTATTTTTGCACCAGTTCAAAATATGGGTGAAATGTGGCAATTATATTGTCAAGAGGTTTGACTTGGCGCACATTTAAAACAATCAAACTGGTGTTTTATTAACAGCTCGTTTTTGTTCACTTGTTCAGATGACTACTTAATTGGTTCTGTTTGGGTTCAGTTGAAGTTGGAGGTCAGGCCAAGCTACGCTCAATTTGATAGCTTGTTAAGGTGACCGGGTATGCAAGTTTTTGTTAAGAAAAAACCTTTTCAATTAAAATAATTTAATAATTACAATTTTAATTATAAAATTTTCCGTTTTCTTTACAGTTTTGAGGCCAGCACAACAAAAAGTAACACCATTCAACGTCTAGACTCACTTACACACACAATTCTGAAAAATTCCAACCTAATATCGAGGCGTAAAGACAAGAAATCAGCAAAATGTCACCTAAATCGGTAAGTAAAAACAACTGGCTTAACAGACTCGTCGAGATTAAGCGAATAATCAGCTAGAAATATTCAATTTCTGCCTTGAGAGCTACTTTTTTTAACATTGGGCGGGAGGTGGGCTGTCTTTAAGCGGTCAAAAACAATGCTTTTCCTCTCTCAAACTGAGTGATCTAGTTTTTATAAACGATTTCCGATACATTTGTTCGGAAAGGTATCTAAAACCAGAAATTTTGGAACGTATATCCCATAAAGCATTGCTAAATATTCGCACCGATAGTTTTAGCCACCTTTTCCATCTAACAAAGTCTGATTAAAAGTTGAGACTAGATTGATAGAGAATCTCATAAATTGAACTATATATAAAACACATTCTCTGAGTGTTTATCAAGTCCAGTTATCAGGGCACTTGAATACAAGCTACTGTCGTCAGTTCTACGGAAGACAACTTAAGATTGACATCTTCAATACTCCAAGAATAGCCCCGCTGATATACCTGCCTGTCGGTTGCATCAACATTTTACTTTCTAAGCAACGTCATCAGTTTGCAGACGTCAGTCTTTTCGCCGCTTTCTTGGCTTTACGCCAATTTCTTCAATGTTTCAAGATTAGAGACACAAGCGCACGGGCACTTGAACGTACGTCTCGAGCACTTGTCCATGCCCTCCCAATGGAGCGTTGATTGACAAGGAGAGAGAATCCCCCAACAGAAACATGGTAAATCAGTCAAAAATCGCTGACCCACCCAATCGTTATCAGAGACACACAAAGAAAAAAACTATTTTAAGTTTAAATGTAGAGTTTTGTTAAGTGTACCAACGATTTTATTGAACTTTGGGCTTACGTAAACTTTGATACAAACACTTTTATTAGACTTTTATGGGTAGGTGCAAATCTTTCTGATAAAACACATGTTTGGAACCTTGAACAAATATCAAGCAAATGTGGCCAGAGGTAGATAAATATAAAGTAGCAAAAAAGAAGCTGAAAATGTTAAAAAATACTGTAAAGATTAAGACATAATAAAGCGAGCTGCAAGGAAAAGTAGGTTGGGTAAGACTGAGCAGTGAATATCACTTCAAAAGCTCCTCCCGTTTACCTAAGTGTTCCCAACTTTTTGAAAATAAAAGCTTAGATCAAGCGCAAACATGAAGAAATTTTAAGAAGCAGCCGGAGACCGGCTCGCCTTGTTGCGCGGAGTGTAACAGTTTACAACTATATTGAGCAAACTCGATCGATAGGATCCACGCGGATCGAATGACCATAGCATATAACGCTTGGTCCAAGAAACCAGTCGAGCTTGTCTCAACTTTGCTTCAGTTGTGTGTGGACATTCGGGAATTGTGCTTTATCAACATGAAATAGCTTTCGCTTTTAGTAGCTTCATATATACTATAAGATTAGAATAATAATTGCTGGCGTGTGCCATTTGACAGGTCGGCGTTTGATTGACGTTGATTTGTTTGGGGAGCCCGAACCGAACCTCTGGCTACGGTCGCCCCCTGACGCTGACCTTTAACTGAATTCTATTTTTAGACGCATAATTAACTGACGCTGTCTGTGCGCCCCTGCGCCTCTTTCACATTTCCCATTTCCCTTTCCAGTTTTCTTCTTTCTTTCCTTTATTGTAATTTTCCCTCAAATCAAGTTAAATACCTTGAATGGCTTTTCCATTTTCCTCAGTTACCGCTGGACAACAGAACAAAGCGCATTGTGTTTTGTACTTTTCGCGCCGCATACGACTTTTTGCGTAATAATTCAAAACTTACTGAAAACTTCATTCCGACCCAAAATGGTCGTCGTGTCGGACAGTCGCGTCCGTTTGCCGCGCTACGGCGGCAGCGTGAAACGCAAAACGGTTTGTGATGCATTTTTATGGTTTCCATCAAAATTTTCTTAAAGTAATTTGTCATGCATTGTGCAAAAGCACAGAGGTCCACACAACTGGTTAATGCGTGAACGGACTTCCGTTGCAGCAACTGGCGCTCGTGAGGTGGAGAAGGGGGAGGAGAAGGGGGCCTGGGCAACAATTCCACATGCATTAACCCAAAAACGTTAATTGGATTGAAATGAAACGTTTTCAATTTCCTAGCATTGTGTCACGTTTGACGTTTTTTTTTTCTATGCACAGCAGCTGCTAAAATGACGGAAAACTGGCAACTGGTCAACTCCATGTGGTTCTCCACAAGGTACCAAGAAGTTTAGTCTATGCTACCAGTTTGTATCACCAGCAACCTCGGGGAAACCATTGAAAATCGAAGCGAACCTTAATTTGAGTACAGGTTGTCTGCACAGCCTGTTTTTACCGGGTTATCAGTTCTATCACCAGCAGACTTTGCTGTAGAGAGTCGGAAAACCTCGGGTAACCCATAAATCTCCAACCGAACCTCAATTCCTAGCCATCACAAAAGTGAAGACAGAGGGACTTGGCTTGTTTTAGAACCAGCTAATGGTAAATGTGTATATACCGAAGTGCTTGCTACTAGCTGTGAGTAAATGCGGCACCCATCTATGTACCTGAGCTTTAATTTGAGCACAGGTTGCCTGTACAGCCCGTTTTTACCGGGTTCCCAGTTCTATCACCAGTGTTGCCATTGAGAAAGAAAAAATCTAGAAAATGCTCTGAATCACCAGCAGACTTTGCTGTCAAAAAACAGATTTTGCTCGTGGCTCAGGTTCGCTCTCAGCTCAGAGCTTTAGAGACGCGGCTTGCTCTTGTTTTTGCTGACTTTTACAAAAGAAAAACATCTACTTAATGTCACAGTTCTTCATTCGGTTGCATAATTGGCGGGTACAGTTGGGAATTAGGGTTCACGCGTTTGAGCCATGTGCATGCTCTATCAAGTTTTCAGAACCACCCTACATTAAACCCACCCCTCCCATCATCTAGGTAACAACAACAATCAAAATGGTCAAGTGACACACACACACACACACAGAGAGAGATAAGGCCATGTGATGGTTAGCCGGGGGATTGGGCATTGTATAACTGTCCATAGACTATAGTCATCGGCTGCTTTGTTGTTGTAGTTGCGTCATGGCTGATTGGCTTTCGGACGTGATTTTCCCTCCAAAACGGCTTTCTATTTGCAGCTTGGTCTTATGTAAGAGAGTAAAATCAGAATGAATAGCTAAGCTCATGTCACGTGCGCCAACAAAATTGCCCGTTTGGGCGGGAAGTGGGCTGCTGCTGCTCCTTAACTAAAACTCTGCCTCTCTCTCTCTCTCTTCTAGCTAAATGTGCGCGTCACCACAATGGACGCCGAACTGGAGTTCGCCATCCAGTCGACAACAACGGGTAAACAATTGTTCGATCAGGTGGTCAAGACAATTGGTTTGCGTGAGGTTTGGTTCTTTGGGCTGCAATATACCGACTCCAAGGGTGACTCCACATGGATTAAGCTATACAAAAAGGTAAGAAACGGCACAATCATCGACAATTGCCCCTTAGCTAGTGTCTTGTAAGTTAGAGTTAAGTACAAACAGATTTATTCAATTTAGCCCGAATCGCCGGCCATAAAGACCATCAAATATTTGAAACGTGTGAAGAAGTATGTGGATAAAAAAACCGCAGACAGCAATGGACATAGTCAGGCGGAGACTAGTGAGGAGGATGATGATGCTGATGATATGGTGGGCGAATGGTTTATCATCAATTAGTCAAGCGAATTGATGTATTGCTATGAATTTATCCAATCCCCACCCCCCTTGTCTAGTCATAATCCAAGCTTTAAAATGAACCCATGAACCACTTTGAATTTTGATTTGGTCATATTCTGTCGTGAATTTTGAAATATTCGCCTACTTAATATATCGATCCCCCTTTTTTGGAATATCAAACATTGCCAAGTACCGGTTCGACTTGGGTTTGGTAACGGACTTCCTCCAGATTCGTAGTTAAATAAAACTTGTTCAGTTACTCTTTGGTATTCTTAAAAACTTTTCCATTTTTGGTTATTCTTCGACGGTAATTATGTAATTAGGTAATTCATTTCTTTCATAGTTGCCATTCTTCTTGCGAAGTTTCCTAGTATAACACCTTGTTTTGTTGTTTCGTAGAGATTTTGAAGAATTTGTGACTTATGTTGAATTTTTTTTCTACGATTATTAAATGTTTCTATTCCATATCTGACATTTATCTATTGAAGAATCCTAGATAGAAAACCGTTTTTTAGTCGTTTTGTAGCTTGTTATCCTTTTCTGTTGAAATATTTGTTATTTTTCGACAGTAATTATGCATATTTACTTTCAATTTGTCATTTTTCTATTGAAGTTTCTTGGGTACAATACCTTGATTTGTCTTTTTGTGGCATTTTTTAAAGTATTTCAAATCTTCGATGCAAACTATGCATATTTATTCCATATATACCCAATTTCCTTTCCAAATTTACGTCGTATAACTCCTTGTTCCATATCTGTCATTTATCTATTGAAGAATCCTAGATAGAAACCCATTTGTTAGTCGTTTTGTAGCTTGTTATCCATTTCTGTTGAAATATTTGTTATTTTTCGACGATAATTATGCCTATTTACTTCCAATTTGTCATTTTTCTATTCAAGATTCTTAGGTACAATACCTTGATTTGTCTTTTTGTGGCATTTTTTAAAGTATTTCAAATCTTCGATGCAAACTATGCATATTTAGTCCATATATATGCCCAATTTCCTTTCCAAATTTACGCCGTATAACTCCTTGTTCAGTTATTTCTTTTAATTTTTTAAGTATTTTAGTTTTGTGTTGAACTATTTTTTATTTTCCGACAATTATGAGTTTTCATTCCCACTTGGTCACTTTTTTGGTCACTTTGTTGCATTTTTCGAAGACTATTTGCAAGTATTTGGCTGGTATTTTGCATTTATTGAACTCTGCCAGTTGTTTTCATCAGTCTGCTGAAGTCCACTGTCTTAACTGATCAAGTTTCTCTATATAATTTTTAATGCTGCACTCTTTACAACAACCAACACCCACAGACTGGATCAATGCCGTTTTCCACATGGGTAACGACTCGCCGACTCGCACTTTGCATACTTCCATTGATTTACGCCTTGAATACATACTTTGCGTTACTAACTTTTGGTCAACTCTCTCCACAACACCACAGGTTATGAATCAGGATGTGAAAAAGGAGAATCCCTTGCAGTTCAGATTCCGTGCCAAATTCTATCCGGAAGATGTCGCCGAAGAGCTGATCCAGGATATCACACTCCGTTTGTTTTATCTGCAAGTGAAGAATGCCATATTGACGGATGAGATCTATTGTCCGCCCGAGACATCTGTGCTATTGGCCTCGTATGCTGTCCAGGCACGTCATGGGGATCACAACAAGACCACCCACACAGCTGGCTTCCTGGCGAACGATCGGCTGCTGCCACAGCGTGTCATCGATCAGCACAAGATGTCCAAGGACGAGTGGGAGCAGTCGATAATGACCTGGTGGCAGGAGCATCGCAGCATGCTGCGCGAGGATGCCATGATGGAGTATCTGAAGATTGCCCAGGACTTGGAGATGTATGGCGTCAACTACTTCGAAATTCGCAACAAGAAGGGCACCGATCTTTGGCTGGGTGTGGATGCGCTCGGCTTGAACATTTACGAGCAGGACGATCGATTAACGCCCAAGATTGGCTTCCCCTGGTCGGAGATCCGGAACATTTCCTTCTCGGAGAAGAAGTTCATCATTAAGCCGATTGACAAGAAGGCACCCGACTTCATGTTCTTTGCCCCGCGGGTTCGCATCAACAAGCGAATTCTGGCCCTGTGCATGGGCAACCATGAGCTGTACATGCGTCGTCGCAAGCCCGACACGATCGATGTGCAGCAAATGAAGGCGCAGGCGCGCGAAGAGAAGAATGCCAAACAGCAGGAGCGGTAAGTGTAAGTCCTCAAGTCCTTGGTTTATATTCAAAACTCTTATCCACAGCGAGAAGCTGCAGCTGGCGCTGGCCGCTCGCGAACGCGCCGAGAAGAAGCAGCAGGAATATGAGGATCGCCTAAAGCAAATGCAGGAGGAAATGGAACGCTCTCAGCGCGATCTAATGGAGGCGCAAGAAATGATACGCCGCCTGGAGGAGCAACTCAAGCAGTTGCAGGCCGCTAAGGATGAGCTTGAGCTGCGCCAGAAGGAGCTGCAGGCTATGCTGCAGCGCCTGGAGGAGGCCAAGAACATGGAGGCCGTTGAGAAATTGAAACTCGAAGAGGAGATCATGGCCAAGCAAATGGAAGTGCAACGCATTCAGGATGAGGTCAATGCCAAGGATGAGGAGACAAAACGTCTGCAGGATGAGGTGGAAGAGGCCCGTCGCAAGCAGGTGAGTGTGTCCTGGTTGAAGATGTAAAAAAATGGTATAATAATATTGCCTTCCCTCCGCTCCCTTAAAGGCTGAAGCTGCCGCCGCCTTATTGGCTGCCTCCACCACGCCGCAACATCATCATGTGGCCGAGGATGAGAATGAGAACGAGGAGGAGCTGACGAATGGCGATGCCGGCGGTGATGTTAGCCGCGATCTGGACACTGACGAGCATATCAAGGATCCCATTGAGGATAGACGCACGCTGGCCGAGCGCAATGAACGCTTGCATGATCAGCTTAAGGTGAGTGTCAATTTACACGTGATCCGGCTCGAAGGACCGAGTAACGTAATGAATTGTGGGGTTAGGGAAAGGAAAACCGAGCAAACTTCCAACGATTCGTCTTGATTTTAATTACAATCTTGGGCCGTCGGAAACTTGCCAACTCTGTAAAATCTTCATTTGTATTTACATTTTCTAACCTCAACTCTCCCTCTCTACTTGCAGGCCCTGAAACAAGATCTGGCGCAGTCCCGTGACGAGACGAAAGAGACGGCAAATGATAAGATTCATCGTGAGAACGTTCGTCAAGGTCGTGACAAGTACAAGACGCTCCGCGAGATCCGCAAGGGCAACACAAAGCGTCGCGTGGATCAGTTTGAGAACATGTAAAGCTGTTGTGTGGCCAGCGAAAGAGAGGATAAACAGAATGCAGCAGCAAGCGCCGCCACTTCCCCCATCCTCCCCAGAAGAAAACAAACAGAAAACAAGAAAACAAAACAAAATGAACATAAATATTCCGGTCGACGATGACGACGCCCCTATCCTACTCCTTCTCCCCTATTGCAGCATTTTGTCGGATCTGTATAAAGGAAAGGATTAAGCATCAGAAATGTTAGCTAAAAGAGAGAAAGTAAAGTAATATTTAATATAAAAGACACACACACACACACACAACACACACACTCCGGCAACGGTTTTTGGACATCTTTATTAGTGTAGAACGACAATCAAATCAATGAATCAGCAGAATCCGCAGCAGAAGCAGAAGCAATCTTTTTTGTACCATTTTTTTATCTTTGTCGTTTTTGTGCGCATCGAAATGAAAGAGAGAGAGACAAACACACACAGAAATCAAACAACAACAACAACAACAACTACAACTATTTGCATTTTTCCCCCGTTATAATTATTATTTTTATTATTATATAATTACTATTTTTTTTTTAAATTTGTATAATTAAATAAGAACTTGATTAATTGTTTCTTAAATTAAAACTTGCGAGAGAGAAAACACGAAAAAGAGAGAAAAATATATGATATCAATTATATTTTTCTTCTTGAATTTGTTTGGTTTTGAAACATGCAAATCGTCAAAAGAAAAACAGCAACAACAACAACAACAAAACAGAAAACTATTGTGAAAAACCAAAACAAAGAGTTTTTAAATTAAACAATAAAAATGTAAAACAAAACAAACAACAGAAGGTGGCAACTTTTTGGGAACACCGCCGAAAGTTCTTCGACTGGATCAGAATGGAAAGGAAAGTTCGAAAGGCGCCTGCAAGACTGCACCCAAGACCTGTGCGCCATCGCATCGTTAAGGCTGCTCCCTGGTGTATGATCTGGACACTAGCAGGTTACACAGACTGCCACCTCAAAGGGTCTTTGTGCAAGTTCAACACTAAACAGTTTTCGGAAATGATCCATCAACTTTACACCTTTGGTAAGTCAAGCTTAAAGCGGCTAAATTGGTAGATTTTGAACTTTTTTAGGCTTATTTATGGGAAACGTATCTTGTATGTTTTGGATCACTTTTGTATTATCCTTAAGTAGTACTACTTCATCCCTTATATTTCTTCCATCGAAAGTATATTATGATATATTTTGGGAGGTACCCAAAGGTATGCAATGGATGTTGTTGACAACTGTGGTAATTTAGCAAAGCATACTTTTGGGCTGTCGATAATTTAATAGGTTTGAGGCCAAAAAATCGCAAAATTGTTTTGAATAGTTTTTGTGTTATGGCTAAGAGGTTATACCTTTCGATAATATCGTGACATAAACTTGTAGTTGTTTGGGAAATCAGTCCTTAAGCTGAAGTAACCACATACCTGATAAAGATTGGCCCGTGTTCCGTGAAACGCTATAAATCAAACACAACTAAATATTTATACCTTGATTTTTGTGTTTTTTACTAGCGCTTTATTCATGCAAATATCAAATTGACAACAATAGATACATCAGTTATGTATCTACATATATTTGTGTTGATATATATATATATATATGTCTCTTTCGTACAGGTATCAAATATTTTGTATATTTTATATATGTTTTATATATATTTATGAAAAAAAAATGCCAATCAACCGCGCAACTTAACATTAGCACAAAAAAAATGTATAATCAATTTTCCTTTATTTTACATAAACTAAATCGAGTGTTAGGCAATATTTGTGTGTATATTATTAAAAAAAAAAATCATACTTTTCTTTAGAAGGCACATAATTACAGGGGTTGGCGACCGTGCACTTGGTGCTTGGTGCTCCCACTTTTTCAGGCGCAAGGAATTTTTGGGGAGGAGGGGTTCGGGGGAGCGTAGGGAGTTCTATTTTACAGTTTACTATGTGTATATGTATATGTAGCATAGGCAGGGAAAATCTGTTTGTCAAAACATGAGAGTGAAGGCGTCCTGGGGACCTCTTTCCGTTTTCGATGTATGTTTTTTTGAGAAAAATCGATATTGTTTTCGATAAACTGGTCAATCGAAAACTTATCGGCATATGTACTCGATTATTTTTAATAGATTTAATAAAAATAGAGAAGTGTTTAAGAAAATCGATAATATTCTCGATAAACTGGTCAATCGAAAACTTATCGGCAGCTATACGCGATAGCAGAAACAAATTGTACTGTAAATCTGATCAAATTTGCCATAATGTAACAAATTTTGATATACCTTTGTAATCGAAAATGATCGATTAATGAAATGTTCATCGAAATTGAATCATTCGATAGCTCGATTAATCAACAAATTGTGTTCCCTAATGATAATAGTTGAACGATTTGGTGGATCAATTTCTCATCTTCTGAATAGAGCCATCTGTCACATAAACTGCCATGGAAAGTCCTCGATCAGTTCTCAGTTAGCTTTTCCCTGTATATGCTAGTTTGGGTACAGAAAGTGATTCGAGATTGAACATCTCCCTCACTCGAAACCAGTATTTTCCAGCCCTGCTATATAGATTGTAGGTATATATCGATTAGTATCGGTTTTCGTTGCACGGTTTTCCTTTTAGTTTGATTTGTGGCTTCCTTGTATTGGTCTTAGTAGGGATTGACTGCAGCCAGGCCCACACGTCCACCGTTCCGGGCGAATACCGGCTCCGCATAGCTATGACGATAGCCCTTGGGCAGGCTGGACAGTGGCGGCTTACCGCCCGAGGTGGAGCCACCGTTGGCGCCCTCGTTGTTGCTGGGCGGGCGCGCAGGCGAGGGATAGCGTTCCACCACCACGCTGTGGTGTCCGCGGGCAGAGCCCGAGCTGGACTTGGTCTCGGCGGCGGCGTGTAAATATTCACGGGAATGTGCGCGTACCGCTTGGCGTTCGCGTTCGCGCTCGCGCTCTCGCTCCCTCTCCTGGCGATAGGGATCCCGCGAGTGCTCGCGATGTGGCGCTGGTTGGTAGTCGCGCTCGCGCTCGCGTCTGGGTATCGGCGCCGGCGGCGGTGGCTCCTGCGTTGACTGCTCTCGCTCCCAGTCGCTGCGTGATCGGGCACGCGAGCGACCCAACGGCGTTGGTGTGGGCTCCAGCTCCTCCTCGCTCCAGGGCTCATAGCTGACGGGCGGCTCCACCGAACCACGACGGCGACGATTCGACGAGGATCTGTAGGCATCTGGTGGTGGGGCACGCTCTTCCAAATCGTAGCGACTAGCCGCACGTTGTTGTTCCATGGCTCGGAACTTGTCCTTGGCATCGTGGAAGCGTTCACGCTGCGAACCCTGGCTGGCTGGCGGCGGCGGCGGATAGTCCCTGTCCCTGTCACGTTCCCGCTCGGAGCGTGCCTTGGGCTCGCTGGGATAGCGCATGCCCGTGGACTTCATCATCTTCTCCATGCTTTGTATATAGGGCAGACTCTCGGCCTCGCGGTACGGATTGCGATCTCTAGAATGATCTGCTCGATCCACGCGCTCTCGCTCCCTTTCCCGCTCCCGCTCCCTTTCCCGGTCCCGGTCCAGACGCCGTTCGCTGGTGCGTTGATTCAGCTCCGCTGAGCCCCGATGGACGGCCGCATATTTGTTGTGACCCACTGGCTGGGGGGGAGGATGCGTGGTGATTACCTCGGGCTCTACATAGCGATGGCGGTGCTGTTGCTGCTGCTTCTTGGAGTTGTATTCCATGAACTTTTGCTTGTCCGTCAGATTCTCTTTGCGATAATGGTGCGAGTCCTCCGAGTCCTCGAAGTCCTCGAACTCGTCCTCGTGACGGGAGCGTGCTTTGCGTGCATGACTCTGCTCCCGGTCGCGCTCCTCGCGGGATAGCTTCTTGTTGAGCAAGCGATTGATCTCATTGTACTTGTCCGAGTCCCTCAGCTTGTTGGGTCCGCTGGGTGGCTGAGCCTCCAGCTGCATGACACGATTGAACTTGGCATCGTAGTCGGCAGGCCGCATTATAATCGGTTTGATTTCATCCTCCCGTGTCCAGGACTTGGTGGAGACGGCGGCGGGTGTCTTGGTGCGTTCCAAGTCCCGTTCGTTAAGGCGCGGTTGATACGGCTTGGCGGGCAAATCTCTCAGGTAGCTATCCTCGGGTGGCTGCACGGCACTCTTACGCTTCAGCTGACCCGCGGGCAGGGCAATTTGTGAGGGTTTCAATGCAATGACTGAGTTGTCCGCCTCATTTGACCAGTGCTCGTCGTCTGGAAGAAAATGTAGAGGGATTACTCAACTAGAAATTAGGAATTCCCCCTAAAACTATTATTTTTTCACAATTTAAAGTAAATTTTCTTGTTTTTAGACAGTTTGGTAAAGGTTAGCGCGCCTACCACTGGAAGTGTTGAGCTCCTGTCTTTCGGGGCTGGGCGCCAAGTCCGAACCGATGCCCGATGAACCTCGTGAGGACACCTGCTTGCCATTCGCTGCCTTCGGTGCTCCGCCCACTATCAAGGCATTGCGACAGCGACGCAACTCAATGGCCGTTAGATTCCCCTTGGAACGGTGCACCGTGTCGTAGTCCCTGGGTGGCAGTAGTAGCGGTGGCCCATTACCATTCAGCTTGGCTCTCAATTCGGCGGCCAGCGAATCGAACAGCTCGCTGTTCTGCTGCGGCGTCAGCTGCGGCTGTGCCTGCTGATGAGCCTGATGCTTGCCATGCGAGGGCGAGCGGGAGACTGGGGAATTGGCCAGACCGTGCTCCTCGCTGCACTCGGACTCACGTGTGCTGTTGCCAGTATCGCTGCCCAGCGAACTGCTGAAGCGTTTGGGTGATGATGTCTCGTGACGGCGATGGCTTTGATGTTGCTGCGCATATCCCGCGGCGCCCGTTGAGGCTGATTGTGACTGATGCTGATGATGTGGCTGGGCTGAGGAGGAGGAGGATGATGATTTCTGTAGAGATTCGTGTCGCTTCTCGCTGTGGCTGCTGTTGCCGTTGCCATTACTTGGAATGGGCGGCAAGATGCCTAATCTGTGAGTAAATGGGGAAAAAGTTTTTAAATACGATTTATTTGCTCATAACCATAAAACCAGGGGGCATGCATAATGCGTTGGCCAAGTTGGAAGGTTCGATGATGGTTTGGTAGCTCGCTGAACCCTTCGTAAAGTCTAAGGTTTGATGCGCTGCCCTGTTTCTAAGCTCGCCGAACCTATAGTCTTGGTTCCAACTTGGTTCTTCTATATCACGGTCCGCGGGCTCAAACCCTGGTTTATTTCTAAGGTTCGGTGTCCAATAACACAACAAAAGTTTTGATTCGAGCCCTTCATAATTTGTGCGGTTTCTAAGCTCAATGAACCTAAGGTTATGGTTCGAACGCTTCCATTTCATGGTCCTCTAGAGTTCGGTTTCAAAGGTCTAGCTTCGAAAGCTTCCATTTTATGTGTCGAACCCTTCGTAGATTCTAAGGTTTGGTATGCAGAACCGGTTTCTAAGCTCGAAGAACCCTTCTTAGGCTTAAAGTATTTGCTTCGCGGACCAGTTTTAGTTGCTACGCTTTCATTTCGTGGTCCGTGGGCTCAAAGAAAGGGTAAATGGGTCTAAAACCTTTGTAAAGTCCAAGTTTCGGTTTCTTAACTCGATGAACCAAAGGATTTGGGTCTCTAAAACACACAAATCGGTTCTGGATTCATAAGATCTTTGACATTTCTGACTAAAGGTAACCTCTAACCTTTACGGTTTTCATATTTTGTACCCAAATGCCAGCGCAATCTTCTTAAGGAAATGCGCTGCAAATGTGGCGCATGACTCGCAAAGATACCATTCCGGGAGCAGTGTAACATTTCACGCTGGATTTGGGTGCGCTGACATTTTCGCATGCTGTGGCGTGGGTGCAGGCACAAGCACAAGCACAGAACTAGTTCTCGTGGGAATGTCACCCACAGTAATTGTAGTCACGGTCGCCACCACCACCACCAACCTCATCACCATTCGGGCTAATTAATTAATGACACACCGCGAGCACTCACCTCGTCTCCAGCTCCTCGAAACGCTTCTGGTTGTCGGGACGATTGATGAGAATTTGCAATTGTAAGTGCAAGGCCTCGGCCGTTGTCTCCGAATCGCAGCGATAGGCATGTACGTGCAGTGGACATTTGGTGGCCGGATTGTAGAGCAGCAAGACACAGGCCACAATGTCATCGGTTTGCACGGAGCTGGTTATGGCACTGTGTGGTATTAAATGCTTCGATGAGCCCTGCGGGTTTGGGAGAGAAGTGCACAAATATTGCATGTGGCATACGTCTCGGTGTGTGTGTGTGTGTGTGTGTGCTTACCTGCACGATTTTAATGCCCTTGTGCGAGACCTGAAGCGTCACCTTAAGCGGCTCTTGGCCCCTTGATCTATCCACCAGATAAGGCAAAACGGAGTTAATCACGCGAGCACCGCGCAAACCTTTTGCCTCCTCCGCACCCAGGAACCAAACGTAGTACGAGGCCTTTTGTACATCGCGACGCAAACGTAGCGCCATTTTGTTGCTGTTGTTTTTGTTTTATTTGTTATTGTTTTGGAGAAGTCTCTGGGTTAAATGCAAATTGTTGCGGGCATCTGGAAGGCAAACAAAGTAAATAGTTTTAGTATTTAAAGCTTACAATTTATACAACATTTAATGCGGCAGAAAAGACGCTTAAAACTGGCATCTTAAAATGTTTATAACTTATGCAAATTTCGACCTAGACTTGTGAAAATGAAGTTTTTGGACTCTTTTGAGGCAGTGCCTAATCTGACCATAACTCCCTCAAGTTTCTACTTCTACAAGTCGGCTGTTCCTAAAAGCGGAAGGTACAGTTGAAATGTTTTGTGTCTACATCGTGTGTACCTTTCCAAAAGAAGAAAGAAAGTCGGCTTAAGCCCTACTATATTAAACGCTGTACCAACAAAAGTGTATGCTTCAGCTCATAACTCGACAACCGCTCATCCAATCTTCACTTAGAAATGGTCGTTATGGATTTCTTATAGTACTTCTACAGGCCTACTTTTCCAAAAATCGGAGCGTTAAGTACCTCCTTCGGACCTTAAGAGGCTGCACCTTACTCAATCTGCCTATAACTCTGGCAAATGTTGACCTAGTCTTATGGATTCCTGGGAACCTGTATTTTACTTTTACAAGTAGACCTGTTTTTAAATCAGGAGGCAGAGTACCCTATTCGGGGTCTTAGTTTAAAACTAGCCCACAAGTCCAGCAACTATCGATCTAAGTTAATGTCTTTTACTTAAACAAGCTTTATTTTCTTGAAATCGGTTTGTTAAATACATTTTTGGGACCTTAAGAGAGTGTATAAACCCGAATCTACCAATATCTCTAACAAATTTTGACCTAGGTTCATGAAAAAAGGGAGCCTTTACTCTACTTATACAATTCGAGTTCTCCTAAAGTATCAAAACCCGGCAGCTGGTACTTCCTATAGCCCCAACAGATTTCGATCTAGCTCAAAAGCAATGGGGGCACTAGTTCAGCCACACTTGTAGAGAGATAGAAAGCTTATTGCATTTGGTGAGCCACGAGACAACAACTCAGCTACGGCACTCGCAGTGTGCGCCCAAAGCAAAGTACTTAAAACATTCAGTGTTTCGCGTACTCTTAAAGCGTCAGGTTCTTCGCTTTATTTGTTTACCCACACACACACGCATGCATAATTTGCTTGCAGTCGCTCTAGCACTCACTCTCTCCTACTGTCTCTCTCGCGCTCTCAAATAGCTCAACACTTTCCAATAAGAAAAAACGGAATGAGTCAGTTCGAGCTTAAGTGTGATCAAAGAAACCCAAGAGCATAACAAATATTCGCATTTCCATATGTATGCGTGTGTGGGAATGGTGAATGTGAAATTAGCTCAATTCTGATGGCAGAGTCTGGCTCTCTCAGAAGCTTAAGTCGTAGCTTGTCTTCAAAACAAACCACAAACTAAATCGGCTTAGCCCACGCATTTCAAGCCACGTCTAATGGCCTTATGGAATTTAAATTGATACAAACGGTAAGTCTAGGCGTTGTAACGGCAAATCTAGACCAGAAACTCAAATGCACTTCCAGTCGTTCCTCCTCGTCTGTCATAATCTGGCATCGAGAAACTGGTGCCAAAACCACACGAAAATTTCAGCTCAAGCCACTTCAACGGTATTAACTTGTCGCTGCATGTGTGTGTGAGTGTGTGTGTGTACCTGCTCAATAATGCTTATAATCGATGATCTTGTACAACTTGTTGTGCGGCACAGGCGGGCCACAGAAGAATCTTGTTTTTTTCCAGTCAACAACATTTTTTTTTTTATTGTGTGCTTAAAAAATTTACATATGACACAAAAGCCACAGAAAAATACAAACACTGCTAAACAAACAATATTATTAACCTCAAAAGATAAAAATAAAAAAATATACAAATTTAAATAAGCGCGCATTCAGATTTAAGAATTGTGGGGAACACAGAAACATTGCCTTAAATTCCATCATCTGAAGGTTGGCAAATAATAAACAAACTAAGCTTCTAAAAATGCGAAAAGGGCCACTGCGTGCCCCAAGGTCTGCCACTAAAAATGTTTTGTTCTAGGGAAATCTATCAGCCAACAAGTCTTGCAGTTGTTAGAGGTTTTGAGCCATTTTCTCCACTAATTCAATTCAGAGAAGCGATCACATGTGATAAGTTTACATGTGAGACCTTGAAACCTTGCATGTTTCTTAACTAGGTCCCGTACCTCGTGTTGTATGCTGTCAGCTGTTTTAGCTGTATAGTTTTAAGACTGAAACTAGTACAGCTAATACTCGAACAATGATATAAAATTGTTTGATTAGGTGAATACCAAATGGCATTGCATGTTGTAGACCAAGTAACCTCATTCCTATTGAAATCCAGCAGTTATTGTTGGACAATATCTAAAAGAAATACTGAAATTGATACAAAGATAATTTAGAATAGCGTCCAGTAAATGTAAGGCCCCAGGCAGGAAAACTGTTATAGAGCTTACTTAAAATAGTGGCTGAAAATAATGCATAACCCCAAAGTTATGGAATAAGCAAATGTTAACGTAAAACAGTTTATAAGCCGCCTCATGAAATGCATTTCTTTGGATTAGTTGCCGGTTGTAAGAGATTCTTCTCGGCTAAATGATGTTGGTTCCATCGTTGAAACTATTTGGCCGTTATTTCGTTAGTCGTTAGTCGTTATTTCGTTTAAGTAAACTATCTACGGATAGTTTTCAAGCTACTTTGAAATATCTGCATTTATGAAACTATTTGAATAGTGTCTTGATGACGAACTCTCACGATAAACTAAACTACAGTTTTCTATGTTCGCCCGAAATTCAAAGAGAACCCTACCAGAACTCTTGATCGCAAGGTGCAGAATCACCCCTTAAGAAAACTCTATGAAGTAAGCTTGATCGGGTTAAAGCTCTTTTCAAAACTCTTTCAAAACTTAAGTACGTTTCTGAATCATTTATAATAACAGTAACAACAACAGCTACTAGCTCTGCGCGGTTCCGACTTCTGGTGCGAAATTTCAGCGTGCCCATTGCCTGAGATATAGTCAACCGATCCGGTCCGTTCCGACATATCAGTAGCGTGTGGCTAAAAGAAGACAGCTAAAACACTGAGAACGGACAGACAGTCAGCTCGTCACCCTGATCAAGAATATATATATAATTTATGGGGGGCCGGAAATTAATAATTCTAAGCGATGCAAGCTTCCGATCTGCCTGATCGGCTGTCTGTAACTTATAGCTGCCCTAGTATTGTTCGGTTTGCTAATTGGAAATGGTTCATTTTCGCAGTGAGTCTGAATTTGGTTCGTATCTTCTATTTACACAGCAGCTACAACATATAGATCGATCGTAGGGTCTTAAAATTTCCACAAATTCTGGTAAAATTGTTGGTTAATAGTTAAGCTTTTGGTATTCCCAAAGTGAAGGTATTTTCCTTGCGGTTTGATAGTTTCAGCAATCAAACTCTGTTCGATATATCCCAAATCTGCAGCAATGGCTTTTCCGCTGTGTTGGCTTTTAGCACTGGCTTTTACAGGAGATCAGCCAAGCATTAAATAAACAATTTGCCAGATCTTCTTTTTCCGTTTTTTGTTATGCTAATCACACCTGTTCGAACATACAGCTAAGTGCATACATACATACATACATACATACATACGTACGTGCCTACATGCAGACAAGTATGAAATGTGTTCTGTTTATTTTATTTGGGTTTTTTGTTTGGTATTTTTTGTTGTTGTTGTTGGTATTTGTTGCACACCCCGAAATGGGTTAAGCGCATTTGCGGCTGAGTGAAAGAGGTGGCGGGAGGGAAGGGTATTGGGTACGCACACACACACTTTAGGCACTTGCACTGTTTTTGTTTTCTAATTTCTCATTTGTTTTGCTCTATTTTGGCCTGAACTCGATCAATGAACCGTTTACCGCTCTCACACACACACACACACTCACACGCAGGCAGGCACAGAAGTGGAGCGTTTAAATTTCTACAAAACTTATTTGATTAACGGTAATTGCAAAAAGAGAGTCATTAATGACTCTCTCTCACTCTTTCTCTCTCTTCGTTTCCAACACTCACACACACACCTTTGCACCAGCAACCATAAAAAAAGTTAACAAAAATAGAAAAATTCAGCCGTTTTTTCTCGGTTTTTGAATTAAATGCGAACGCGTCGTCACGCGCGTCTCAACGCTTTGAACGCCAACAATCGACTGACTTGGCTGGCTGACTGCCTGCCAAACCAAACTGGTAGCGGGTTGCTCTTCCAATTCGAGCTCGAGTTTGTGCGACGAGCCGAGCCCGAACTTGTTTTTGTTGTGGTTGTTGTTGGCTTGTAAGCCGCCGCAAAGAAAGTCAAGTCGCGCGTACGTACACTTGCACCCCGCACAGCTGCACAGTGGTCGGCAAGTTGTCAGACAGTGAGTCCAGTACGGGGTCGAATCGGAATGGGAATAATCCATTATATCAATGTTTTTATACTCTGTACCGTGGGTACATAGAGTATTTGAAGTTTGTGCAAAGGTATGTAACAGACAGAAGGCAGCATCTCCGACCCTATAAAGTATATATATTCTTGATCAACATGAAAAGCCGAGTCATGTCAGACTTTTTGAATTCTACAAATTTCTGGAGGAATAGAAGTCCCAAAGGGTTTGGGATTGGGATCGGTACAGGATTGAACAGAATTGGGTTGGTATTGGAACGGAATTATATAACCGAGATCAGTACCTAACCAAAGTCGGTATGGGAACGGCATAGAAGTGCAAATTTTTAAATTTTCATTTAAGAAAAACGTATTTTGAGCGTGGCCTTTTTTCAATTATAAGCTCTGCCCGAACTCTTATCACGCTGAGTTTATAGCTGACTTTGCCCCACCGTGGCCGTTGTCTTGATTGTAAAGTCTTGTGCTGGAATGTGTTGAAATTAAAAGTTGTTGGGTTTTTGGGCGCAGCAGCGGCGGCGGCGGCAGCATTATCGTCGGCCCTGGGCCAAGCAGTGGCTGAGGCCCGATGCATGTGCTGCTTTTTTGTTGTTGTTTTTTTTTTGGCTTAGACAGGTGTACGGAGGCGAGTGTGTGGCTGGTTGGTTGGTGGATTGGTCGGTCGGTTGGTTGGTTCCACAGTGGTTATTGATATAGCATTGAGCACTTTTTGAAAAGCCGTTGTGCATTCTACCAGTTTTCCATCTACCACACTCACACACCTGTGAAAAACTTGGCATTTCAGATTTGCCATTGTGCTGTGTTGCGGCTGTTGTTGTTGTTGCTGTTGCCATCCATTTTGGTCAACGAGTGAAATCTACCAAAGTAATTCTTTTGATTTGCCAAAACGGAAATGCTCAAATTTAGTCAAGGTGTCGATATTTCTATGGCACTGCATGCTGTGTGTGTGTGTGTACATGTGTCTTACTTCCTGGGTAAGAATTTTTGGTAGAGAACCGGAGGTGGAAGTTGAACGGGTTTTATTTGGCAACTGGAGCAATTCATCATTTATGATTTCGATTTAGAAAATGACTTAACGAAAGAGTGGAGACTGGAGGTACAAAGAATACGGGAGAAAAGTTCTATTGTGACGCCACAGAATCAGCATAAGGGTATTCACGACCCACAGTTAGGCTGTGAAGTTATTGAGTTGATGAAAAACAAGAAAATGACTTGCTTACAACTTAAATTTAAAATTTCCCTGGCTCAACAACTCCACAGCTCAACTGGGGGATCGTGAATACCCTTAACTATGTTGCAAATGTGTATAATACTTGGCTTTTTTTAAGCCATGTTTGAAATTGAAGATATATATAAGCTAGACAAGCATACATTGATTTTTCAAAAGTTGGCGACCGTGACTTGGGTACTGTAAGAGGTGATGGTATTCAGTAGGCTCGAAAGAAATGGCCTACTAAGTATTTTTTAATGATCACACACCTGCTAGTTTGTAAGAAACCAAATTTTTTCAAAAGTTGGCGACCGTGACTTACAATTTTTAGAACATTGTCTGATAAAGCACTCCAAAGACAGATCCAAAAGAAGAAAAGTACGCTGGGAGACAGGAAACCGATGTGCTCGAAGTTTTCTTAGAAAATGAAGAGAAAATTAATGAACTTATAAGCGAAAGGTATAGAATCTAGCCTGATTCTCTAGCCTACTTCATTGACTGGCAAGGGTAACACACCTCACCGAATTTCCCAGCCTGATTGTTTAGTTTTCTGGTCTGTTTTAATACCTGACTTCCTCATCAACAATAAAACTGCTTCCTCAATCATTAAGCTCGCGGGGGAAAAAAAAAACAGAACCAAAGATTCTGTCCAAATTCCATACAAATTGCTCAACTTCTGCATGATGAGGCACAAAATGTGTACAAAACGAAACAAATTAAATGATGGCCCAAGCGTGACAATCTAACCAATTGATAGACCGCATAGTTTTGGGCCATACATTTTGTTGTAATTTAATGACCTTGCTCAGTTTTTTTGCGGAATGCATTTTCGGCACGTTTTTGACTTGAAGATTTCACCGGCTCTTGTGCTTTTTTTACAAATCCCTGCTAACCCGCTGACATGGATGGAATTTCACTTTTCTTGGTCGATGGAAAACTAAATAAAAAATTACATATAAAGCGACATGATAATTTGCAATTAAATTCACCTGGGAACTGGTTAGTCGGTTGAGTATTTGGGAGAAATTCGTTAAAATGGCCAAGGCCAGGGAAGAAGAGCCGCCGCCGACCACGCCCCCCCGGTTCGTGGTGGTGGTGCTGCTGGTGGTGGTGGTGGCTTTCTTCTTTTTTTTTTGGGTGCGACGTACTCGATGGACGTGGACTAAGCGTTTTTAATTGAATTGCATTGAGAAAAGAGTTGGCCGAGAAACGCGTTAAACCGCTTTTGATTTTTATACGCGTATATATATATATATATATATACATCGCGCAAATGTGCTGGTTGCTGGCTGCCTGGGTAAAAGTGGGTAATCATCATTAGCGGAGGCAAAACCAATCAAGCCCCATCCCCATCCCCAGCCACATAGCTAGATTAGGCCCCAGAGAGTAGGAGAGAGTGTGTGTCTCATAAAAATTAAAACATTTCCAACTTGTCTAGTTATGTGTGGACACACTGCTCGGCCCACTCAAACTGATTTGGGAGCAGCAAGTGAAATTGCGGCGACTCTCCCCCCGGCATTTCGTTTAAGCCGACAAAAAAGAAATTTGATCTATTTCATGTGATTAGCTCCATATAAATTACCTGCCAAAGAGGAGAAGACAACAAAGTCGCTGGCTTGGCGGCATATTGATTGAAGATCGGTTCAGAAATCCCATTGGGTGTGTCCAACTGCAAGAATATCTGAGCAAGAAATGTAGGTAGACACACAAAAATAGGTAAGAAAGTTGATCAGGCTCGACTGTGTTGTACCCAGTAGCGGACAGCGTTGCCTTGAAGTATGCATAGCAACATTGGGATCTCTCTTACCAACTCTGAGCTGTAACTCTTTCATATAGAGCAGGGGTCGGCAATGTGAGCAGAGAAATTGCCACTGGCACTGCAAGCTGAGATAGAATGGAAAACTGATCAACTGAAATTGGTAATGTAGCTGGCTCTGAGTTTTGTCTCTTCTGTATAGAGCAGGGGTCGGCAATGTGAGCAGAGAAATTGCCACTGGCACTGCAAACTGAGATAGAATGGAAAACTGAACAACTGAAACTAGTAAGGTAGCTGTCTCTGAGTTTTGTCTCTTCTGTATAGAGCAGGGGTCGGCAATGCGAGCAGAGAAATTGCCACTGGCACTGCACACTAGAACAGAGTAGAAAACTGACGGACAGAAATTAATAAAGTTGTTGTCTTTGCCTTTAGACGTGTCAAAATCTGTAACCGGGGGTTTATAAATGCTCTGATTTTATTTCCCCAAATATTTTTCCAATCGGTGGGATGGGGACCGACTTATGGAGGGGGAAGGGGGCTTAAGTTTTACAAAAACTCAAATGGGGCATCGTTTTATAGGTTCTAGGGTGTTCTGATTTCATTTCTGCCCATATTTTTGCAATCGGTGACATACGGAGGGGGCAGGAAAGGGGATATTTCAGAAAAAATCAAATGGTTTATTGTTTCATAGGTTTTTCGGTGCAGTAACTTCATTTTTGGGAATACAATTTAGATGAAATAATGGATGAGCTACGGGGTTGGAGTACAAATTCCCACAAATTAGGTTCATATGGTTCAACTAACCCATACTTGGTTTACACCACAATCTGATATATTAGTTAACCCCAAACGATGACAACTGCCTGTTAAGTTAA
Source organism: Lordiphosa fenestrarum (assembly GCA_035044985.1). Classification (NCBI taxonomy): domain Eukaryota; kingdom Metazoa; phylum Arthropoda; class Insecta; order Diptera; family Drosophilidae; genus Lordiphosa; species Lordiphosa fenestrarum. The sequence goes on along the minus strand of JAWNNO010000297.1, from coordinate 420,309 downwards.
TGCCACGTTGCATATTTATCGCCTTCTTTCAAACACAGAACCAAATACCACCTGACATGACGCTAACCATAAAGTTCACTTGGCACAAGTTTCCAAATTTCCTGGAAGCGAACCAAAAACCGAAAAAACAAACACACAACAAATAAAGTTATGGGGTGTCTCATTGCCAAAGACACGCGTCCGCAAAAATTCTTGAAGCAAAACCGAAAAACATTTGAGAAGTTTAATAGTTGGTATAAAACTGAACCAAATCCAAACCCCAAGCTGATGATGAAGTCGGAGGAACAGTGCCAAGTAATTATATCATTTAATTTAGTTTTTGTTTTTGGGTAGTTAGTCGAAAGACCTGCATTGTAATTGCAAAGTTACGAAGCGTTAACACCGCGTAAAGATTGTCCAAATTGATTGGGTGGAACTGAAACTGGAACTGCAGCTGGTAAAAGGGAATGGGGGAACTGGAGCTGCTTATGTAAACAGTCTTAAGGCCAAATCCCCCACCGCCAGCTGGGTAAATGAACAGCGAAGGTCTTTGATTGATGTTTGGCTTATCAATCAATTTATCAATGATGCGTAGAGGCGTGGCTGTTGTGAGAGGCGTTCGGATTTGCATTCGAAAACAGGAAAGTTAATTTATGTGTAAGCGAGGCTGAAAATGCATGACGAGTCGAAAATGTTTACTAGGAAATTTCACATTTATGGCGGGGCTGGTGATTGTGTTGAAAGTTGGCGGAGAACACATCAAAAACTTTATGATTCACTAATTAGGTACAGTTGGGTAACCACATTTTTCATCGCTTTCGATTGTAATTCGCAATCGGTGTAAGCTGTAACTGAACGTCAAGCCTAGGCAAACTGCTAAACTGTCGCTTTTGAACAATTGAGCCCATTTCTTTGCCATTTAAAACAATTGCAGGACAAAACAAAAGCCAATGCCCCCACCACCACCACCACCAGCAGCCGATCCCCTCTTCTCTGACTCCTGACACAACAATGAAAAGTGAAAATGTTTTTTGTATTTTGTATTTTTGTTGCTCTTGGGCTGTTTCTTGTGGCACGTTCGTTGTTGATTTTTCACATATTTCGGGGCAGACACTAACGACGCGTCGCAGCGGATCGCATGGAACAAAAATCAATGAAAGTCGCAGCGGCAGTGGGCAACTTCGCATGTTCGCATAATCAAGCCAAAAATGGCAAACAAAAAACCTATTGAACAAGGAGAAAGGCAGCCAAATTGCTCAGAAGAAAAACAGACTGAACCCGCAACGAGCCTAACACACTGGCCCAGCCGCCGACCGCCAGTTCACCTGTCTCCCTGGCACATTTCTGAAGGACGCCCCGAAAAGGTCAGAGCTGAAGACGAAACCAGTAAAATATGTGCAAAATTCAATTAACAATTAAACATTCAAATGCTCAACATGACAGGCAAACAACTTTCACCAGCAGCAGCCACTCTCGTGTGTGCAGACCCCACACGGGCACCTGGAGACACAGACCGACATGGAGACCAATGGCAGAAGAGGAAAATTTGAAATAAAAAAGCAGACACCGAAATCAATCAGCAATGCCAGCCACATACTCGGGCAGGCAACAAGTTGCTCCTCATGAAATTTCATTGAGAAACGCTGAAGGTTAAGTTGCAATTTGCCATATCCCAGACACCTGAGTGGAAAGCTAAGGAAGGGCTGAGATTTGGTGGCGAATGACGACAGGCAGACATTGTTGTCTCGACCAGGCGGGTGGAGTGGAGTGGAGCTGCCAACTTAATCGGCTGTGAAGAGTGCGAGTTAAATGAGTGGAACTGCCAACTTATTCAGTATTGACCCAAGTTGAAGAGTTTGCTCAGGGAAGTAGTGGAAGCAGCGCTGCCAACTTGTTCTGCACAGAGCTAAACTGAAGAGTTTGCCAAAGAAATAAGTTGACCAGCCTGCTAACTTGTTAAGCATCATTGACTGGAGCTGCCAACTTGTTTTGTACACAGCTGAATTGAAGTGTTTGTTAAAGAAATTGTTGAAAACTATTTAGAAGCGCTGCCAACTTGTTCGTTACTGAGTCTTACTTAAGAATTTGTCTACAGGGCTGCCAACTTGTTCTTAGAAAAGAGTTGCAGCTGACTGACTTATTCAGTACTCAATCAAACCCAAGAGTTTGCTATATAAATAACTTAAAACTTGTTAAATAAGTCCTCGGAATGAACCTCTTAAACGAAACAAAGTTCCTTATGCTCTTTTTCAACCTGCTTCAATTGATTTTCCCCAATTCTAATCTCAAGATTCTGCGAGTGTGTGTGTGTGTGTGTCTACCAACTTGTTTGAGTTGTGCAACAAACTGTAAAACTGTTGAAAAGTCTTTTGTGAGTGGTTTTTTCTTTGCTTTTTTTTTGCTATGGCCTCTGGCCGGCCATTTCCGCTAAGAACCACAGCCAAACATACATGGCGTATGTATGTATATATAGGTATGGTGCATACCCACCAACATCATCACCTGCTTGGGGAGCTGGCCAAGAGCCGAGTGTTGGAGAGCAACTCATGCTTGGCATTTGGCTTCGCTGTTTAGTTTCTTGTGCTGCCCTCAATTGAAAGGCCAGTACTTGAAATGACTTCATTTGCACGACTTTTTGTTTGTTTGCGTCTATTGACTTACTCACAAATCAAGGTTAATAGTCTCCCGCCCGTCCGCCCTTTCCCCCAATCAATCGGTGTACCAAATATGTGTTCGTTGTCATGCACGCAATTTGCATAAAAACGCACACCAGGCCAGCTAAGGTAAGTGGGTGACTCTGTATGTACCTGGTCACGAGCCCACGCCCAATCAATGAGTGAACTTTGGGACATTTTCCAATGCTACTTAGCAGGGGGATTGGGGGGGAAAGTTCTAAAAATAAATGTTTACAGAATATTTTAATTAGTTTTGTGAAACCGGCTGTGGGTTCTCTATACCTGACATCATCAGCCGCCGAGACCGAGACCGAGACCAAACCAATAATCATCATCATTATCGGCATCAATTTCTAAGCAAGCCACAAAATTAAATACATGTTTTTAATTTGCGGCCGCCTCAAGCGCATTCTTTTTGCCAAAAGTGTCTAAAAAGAATCAACCAAGAGAATCTTTGGTAAATCGTCTTAAGTTCTTTTCATTTTGAGGTTCTGACGGATGCTACCTATGGAAGCATGACAACCAAGTGCGAGGGCGGCCGGAAGGTTTGCTTATAAGTCTTGGTCCTACTAAGGAATAATTACATTTCAAAACCTCAAGTAAAGTAACGAAATACTTAAGAAGTGTCACGACTATGAGTGTTAAGTGCAAGAGGTTTTTGGTTTGATAGCCAGTCAAGAAGAGGAATAGTAAATAATTAATAAAAATGAGTAAGTTGTGGTTTTTGGATACTCTTAAACTATTTATAATACTCAGTCAAAAAAGCGGAGTAAAGTTCAAGTTTTATAGGATGATTAAGCTGTCGTTTCCAATATATTTATACCCTTGGTATTATAATATTGCCCAGAAGTTTGCAACGCATAGAAATATTCATTTCCGACCCCATAAACTATATATATTCTTGATCAGGGTGACGAGCTGAGTCGATTGAGCTTTGTCCGTCCGTCTGTCCATCTGTCTGTCTGTTTCTACGCGAACTAGTCTCTCAGTTTTAAAGCTATCGAGCTGCACAGAGTCTTCTTTTTGCTGCACACTACTAATAGGTCGGAACCGGCCGGATCGGATGACTATATCTCATAGCTCCCATAGGAACAATCGGTCGAAAAATTAGTTTTAGTATGAAAAACTTTTTTCTTTTCAATGGAAACGTCTCCAAACTTTGTAATCGTAGGTTTTATATGTTTTTTTATAACCCTACCAATTTTTATTAAAATCGGACAACTATATGGTATAGCTGCCATACAAAAGATAGGTCTGATAAACAGTCTTAGTTAGAAAAACTTTTTTGTTTTTAATAGTAGCATCCTGCAATTTTGCATTTGTTTGTTTCTCATGCTTTTACATAGTTCTAGAAGTTTTTTTCCAAATCGGATGAATATCCGATTCCGATCGGTCGGAAAATGGGAAAAAGTATTTTTTGAAAATATTTAAGCGAGCACTTGCAAATTCGCCACAGACGAAGTTAGCTTAGCTTTCTCGTTTTTATTTTTGGTATCAAAATGAGATTATAAAATATCAATTTGATCTTAAAATATCAATTTGATATTTCGAACAGGTTATTGATTGATATGAGAAAAAATAATATAGAGCCCCAGATCATATCATTATTTTGTTCTGTGTGGAAAATATAGGTCTAAAAAGAGTGAGAAATAGCCTGGTTCTGTACCATTTCAACGCCAATTGGTGTTCAGTTTACTGAACTGAAAGTTGAAACGGTTCTTGTTTAAGCAAAAACATTTCCGAATACTCCATGCTCCACCCTCTAATGTTTAACAGACTATTTCTATTTCTATTCCATTATTTCTTTTCCAAACCCATTTCGCTTCTGTGTGTGTGTGTGTGTGTGTGTGTGTGTACTTATGTCTGCGTCTGGCATTTCGGTGTGTGGTATCATCTCCATTGTGAAGATGGGGGCCCGCTGGGCCCGCTATCTTTTGTGTCGGTGTCGCTCTGCTGTTGCCTCTTTTGTCAATTCATTGTCAACAAGTCAGTGAACTTGTGTGTGCCCAGCAGAAAAATTCATACAAGAAGCGACAGACAGTCAGCCAGCCACCAAGTGGGGCATCATCATGAGCAGCAGCATGGTGTGGCTTTTTCTTTTCAAAATAATTAACATAAATTAATAGGAAATGAGTAGAAAGAGCAGCAGCAGCTGCTGCTGCTGCTGGAGCTAAAAACAGTTACAAAAACATTAACGCGCAGAGAAGCAGGAAAAGCGTCGAGTTTGTGTCTTAAGTCTTTTGTTTTGCACTTGCATAAGCACCGAAAAATCTTGTGCCCAGACTCCACTCGGGTTATTTATGGGACGCCAGCTAATCAGCACCTGTCCACGCAAAATCAGGAAGCCAGCCAGCTGACTTGGAATTGCCCTGCTCAGATGTTGATTGGGTTACGTGTCATGATGTAATCCTACCTCCAGCCCACCCTACCCCACATCCAAAGCAGACAAACTAGTTTGCAAATGAAACCGATTCAGAAACAAATGCCAAAATATATATTTGTGTATAGTTTTTTGGCTTGGAATTTGCATCTGCTGGCGTGGGGAGGTGAAAGATGGAATCGATGGACTTTGCCTCTTGAATTAATTGATCACAATTTTCATTATTCATTATTTTGTGATTATACAACAAATGTGCAAATAAAAAAATGAACAATAATTGATTTCTGTGTGTGACCACCGACTGCACTTTCACTTAATGGTTATTTCTGTTTATTATTTCTTCTTTTTTTTTAAATAAATAGAAATTCATTGAGGTGGGATTTGCCTTTTCGCACTCTCCAACGAAAGTGTGAGTCATTTGTGTGTGGGAAGTGGCAATTTGTTGGCAAATTACGAAAAGCGACAAAGAAAGCAGAGAAGTTTGAACTCCTGCAGGCCTCGTTATGAATTCTGCTCACCGAGACAGACGTTCAGTGTAATATGTTAATAAACTGCGACTCCATCAAATGGCACATGAAAAACGTCATAACAAAACACACAGCAAAAAAATGTGCAATTGAAATGCCAAAGCAAATCGACAAAACAGCATCATAAGAAACCAAACCCACGTTTTTGCACAGGCCAAAAAAGTACAAATAACAATAAATTCAAACAAAAACAAACAACAATTATATTCTGGCAGCCGGCTGGCTGCGGTGACCCACAAAATACAGACAACCGAAGGAAAAAACTCTGCCAACTTTAGTTGTTTCTCTTCTGCTGGCTGGATAATTGCGGCATTTTAAAGCCGCTTGCCTGGTTGGTGCATTGTTTTTGCTGGATTATGCAATTCAGCAGAGCTCCGAGCTCCGAGAGTGGCAAACATGGAAAAACAGTTATCTGTGAAATTGCATCGACGAAACGTGATGAACGTTACCCCAATACAGGCAGCAGCAGAAGGGGCGGGCGGGGAGTTGGGGGGGGGGGGGGGGGGGCTTATCTAGCACAAACTCTTCCGACTTTGTGTGCGCTTTTGTGCCTAATTCTCATGTCATGGCAATGCCACTGAGTCGTGCCGCAGACGGAATCGAGGGAAGATGCACTGCTGCACTTTTACCTTAACATTTCCCACACCCACATGCAGTTGACACAGTCTCTCCAGTCTTTGGCCAGCGAGGGCGGTTCAGTTAGTTGCCCGCCAAACTAAGCTGGGCTGAGCCAACTCTGTTGGCTGCCCTCGTAAGGTTAGCAGAATTTGTGTTAACAATAAAGTTGCGCCTTCTCGGGTAATTACATGGCTGGCAACAACAACAACAACAGCAACTGCAACAAACAACCACAAAAATTCACAGTTGCAGTTTAATGCGCCTAATGAGCGGTTTGTTCTCCAACAGCAGCAGCGGCAGCAACAACAATGCGAGCAACTAATTTTGCCTGTGCCACATTTTTCTTTTCTGTTGTTGCTGCTGTAGTTTTTACATCACTTGTCTTGGGGGCAAGTTCGTTTCCTAAGTCTTTTGTTTGGTTTTTGGCGTGGGTAAAACTGATTTCAATGGACCACACCCCCCCAGCCAGCCGCCATCAGTGGGCAACTGTGTCAGCCGTAGAGAATTTTCGTCAACTGCACAATATTCGATTATGACATTGATTATGACACCTCTGGCGGGGGCGTGAAGTGAAATCCATTAATTGTCTGCGAAAAAAAAAAGCAAAAGTCACGCTTTCTTTGAAAAAAGCTTGTTTTTTGGCTGTTTTTTTGGCCACACAAAAGGCAATGCGAGAATGCATAATCATTAAAAATTGACATTTGCACTAATTAAAAGACAAGTGGAAAAAGTGTACACACAAAATTTGTCAGGGGTGACCAAAAATGGATGGATGGGTGGGTGGTTGGGTAGCTCGCCAGAGCAGACGAACAAGTTGATTTATAAGCTAAGCAACAGTATATATAACCAATCAATATCAATTTTATGCACATTGTCTCAAATTCAGACTGAAACACGCACATTTCTTGTTGTTTCTCAGTGCAATTCAATTACAGTTTAGCTCGTGGTGCAGTAGGCGGCATGATTACAGGCTTATCAGACTTGTAGATTACCCATAAATAGTAATTTTAAGCAGCCTTCAGCTCAAATTACCATAAATGTAGACTTAATGAACCATTTCCGAAAACAGACTTGTGAACAGCACACGGAAATCATCTAGGATTAAAAAAAAAGCTTAATTTTGTTGCCTAGTGTTATGGTTTAGTGTTTATTTACAGTTACAGAATAGTTTATGGTAACATTGGTAGCCGTTTCAACCGACAAGCAGATGTTCCAGTTAAAACGTATTCAGCTTCCAGTGAAACTTACATTTGTCAGGCTTTTCAAACAGCCAGCTAAGTATATGTGGCATGTTCTCGAGTTGGCAAACTATGCATTTATGCATTTATTTGTTTAACAAAACGTCTACTCAGTTTAGTTATACCCAGCAGCTGCTAGAGGGTATAAAAACCACAATTAGTCTCTGCCACAACTTTGTCTGGTGACCTTCAGTTGCAGTTGACGTCTTGTTGTTATTGCTTGACAAAAATATATATATTAAACACCAGCAACAGCCAACACGCCCCCGTGAACCCTTCGAAAATGTAATTGAAAGGCTTCACCTTGAAATTGCATTCGAAACGGGAAATGATTTCGTTAAACTTGATGATTTCTGTGCGTTGTTTTTTCTCTTCTTATTTTGGAGGTTTTGGTTACTGTGGGAACTTCTCAAGGTGACGGCAACTGGTTCTATACATCATCATTATCTGTCGGGGCGGCAAATGGCAAAGTTGAAACTGAAATTTCTTCTTCGCCCGCTTGTTAACAAATTATTAATAACAAATAATGCTAATCATGTTTGGTTAAATACCTTAACAAATTCATGAATCATTCTCCCCATTACAAATATGTATGGCGGAAGTGGAAAATTTGATGGACAAACAATTATTATTTGCTCGAATGGCTTAAATGGAGCATTCAAAATTTGTAATCAGGTGTTCACTTATGTTTCTGAACAACCAAGCCAGTGGGTCACACAGATGGATGATCGTGTAGTCTCAAAATGATTGGCCTTTCAGTTGGTTATACCTGAAAAGGTCACAATATGAAGAGACAGAGTAACAAACAGCACTTGACAGAGCGAAGACAAAGCAACGAGTGGGTCAGGTGGGATGAGGCAAGCAAATCAGACCACAACAAATCGTGCAAGGTTTCATTGAAAAAACACTTGAAAGTTTTGGTGCCCAAAGGTTGCTTGTTTTTGGGAGTTAATGAGAAACAAGATTTGGCAGACTTTGCTTTGCTCTCTCACAGTTTTCTGGTTAAAAGCTTCGTCAAAAGGATTGGTAAGCATCGGAGGTATGGGTGTCGAGCTATGAGCAATCTTCATAAAGGGCATACACTTTCGCTGGTACAGAGTTTCTTACTTGCTGGTTTTTCTTCAATTAAAAGCAACTAACCAAAAATATGATTTTCTTTTAGCATTTTGTGGGCCCCTGGCCTCAGCTTACACAACGTTTCCTGCTCATTTCAATTGTCATGCCCATGCCAAACACATTTTCATAGGTATTTAATATGCATTTTACATAAATTGTGCCATTGTCATGTTTACCATTTGTCGCTTTCATTATTTTCTCATGGCTAGGCAAAATGCATTTGACAAATGCAACAAAAACAAAAGCTCCGCCTCTCAAAATGATGTACAAATATTTTGGGTGTTAATTTGTGGCCACAACAAAAGCGAAGTGGTAGAAAGCTAATGCTAATGAACCAACAACAGAAGAAATGTGCACTAAATGAATATAACAAAAAAGAAATATAATGAAAAATGCACAAGCAGCGCACAACAATGCATTTTGCATTTGAATAGAAATTGAAAAATGAGAAGTGGAAATATTGTGAGGGGAAGGTTGGGTAAACACACACACACACAACTCGGCAAACATTTTTGGCGCACAACGTGGGGCCGGAGCAGGGGTAAAGTTTTGTGAACATTTCATTATGGCTCTACTACCTTTAATTTACCCGTTGAAAAGCTTTTAAGCCCAGAAACTGACGGTCACCTTGGCCAACTATTGGCGCCAGCTGTGAAGTAACTACAGTTGCTTTGCCGTTTCTCTTGCCAGAGATTGCCAGAGAAAATTGTTTGTATAAATTGAGTGAGAGAATCATTTTCGCTTTTGCCACATCTCAAATACTTGAATCAAAATCGGATTACTATATTACACGAATGCTGCTCTGCCCTGCCTTGCCTAATACCAGCCCATGGCAACCTAATAAGCTATGATTATCCCCACACCAGCTTGTGATTATTGATCATGCCAAATGCCATTTACGATGAGCTGTGATCATCAGGAAGCGCAAAAGCAAAAGTGTGACATAATAACCAACCAGCCAGCCAGCCAGCCAGCCAGCCGGAGGGATGGGTGGGCCAGGGGAAGATCCGCAGCTCGTCTGCGGTTGAATGCAGCGACTAATGCCACACAATTATGCCATTTGCAATGAGAGAGTCTCAAGTCTCTGTGTGTTCGATACCTGCTACTTGAGGATCGATGGCAAACACTTCCCCCTTTAAGCAGTAAGAAATGAAAAAAATGCACATGCCCATCCATCCAAGCGCGGCAAACGCAGCCAAGAAAAACCTTAATTGCCGGCAACAAATGAAGTCAGGCAAAACCTCAGTCGCAGTCATCACCCAGTTCCAGTTGCCAGCCAGCCCCTGGGCTATCACATGACTCCATTGAAGCGTTGCGCATTTGGCTGCACAGGCAACCCCACAGAAAAGAAATACAAAAAAAAAATATGTACAAAATATTTCTGACAACAAAAAAGGTGTCGAGGTACGAGTACTCCGCGTACCTACCAAGGCGTTGCCCATTGTCTTTTGTGGGTCTTCGATTTTAATGACGATGATGTAATGATCGTTTCTTGCCTTCGACTTTGACGTAATCAGCAAACTTGCTTAATTTGTATATTTGTGGACGATGGACGGTGGACGGTGGACGGACGCCGGTTTCGGTTTCGGTTTGGGTCTCGGGCTTCCTTTTTAGCCATCAAACTGGAGAGTCATTAAAAAAAATAGCAAGCAAAACCTTTCAGTTGGGGTTTTTGCATTTCATGGAGGGGGTACATCTTGGATTTGCATCCAAAAACGTCTAAAAGTGAGCGTAAAGGCAAATACTTGAGATAATCAAAGTAAACTTGCATCAAAATTAATGCAAACCAGGGGAAATTTGCCTGGTGCAAAGCTGCCAACAAAGATTCCATAAAGATTCACCACTGCGCGTTCGAAAGCTGAGTATCGAGTACAGTATTGCGAGTACTGAGTATTGAGCAGAGAGTACTTAGTATCGATCATTAAGTGAATCATTATACAATTTGGTGCCCTTTTTGTAAACTTGAAACTAATTTTCAACAATTGTGAAAAGCTGCCACCAAAGATTCCATAAAGATTCACCAACACTCGAATACAGAGTAACGAATACAGTATTCCAAGCAGAGCTGCAAACCGGTTTTGAACCGAACCGGTTCGAACCCGGAATTCCGACTTTCAGATTACTGTGAACCGAACCTTGAACCGAACCTCTTAAGGTATTAAAGCTGAACCTGAACCCGTTCTGAACCCCAAATTTCGGTTCGGTTCAACAAAAATGATAGATTTGAACCATTTCCCAGTGACTTCTTCTGTTATCCTGCTGGAATTATCCACATTACTGTGGAAACACTTTTCGTATGTGGAATACGAAATTGCAGTTTACTTTAAGGGCTGTATCCAGAACTTCGAAGTTTTTATTTCGTCACAATACTTTATATAAGTAGAAGCACTTAGTCATTGCTTTGATGGTCATGAGCTGTGTGAGAGTGTTTCTATTTATATAAAGTATTGTGAAATCCCATTCCAACCCAAAATCGAGACAATTCCCTAACAGTTTATGTCGGTTTTAGGTCGCTTACTATATAAACGTGTATAAAACTTGGCTGAACCAAGGTTCAAACCAAAACCTTGGCCCAAAAACCTTGAACCTCCAAATTCTGAACCTGAACCATTGGTAAATTTTGGTTCGAACCCGCGAGCCGGAGATCCACGAAATTTTTTGGGTTTGCAGCCCTGATTCCAAGTGCTGAGTACTGAGCAGAGAGTACTTGGTATCGTTCCTAAACTTGAAAATGATGTTCAAGCATTGTTTTCCAACAATTAAGCAGTGCATTTTCTTTGACACTCCTTGAACTCCTTCTCCTTTAATAATGTTTACTTGCATTTGCATTTTTATCGCTTTGTCGTTAATTTGCATTTAATTTTGTTGGCCTCTCCGACAGGTCTCCGGGTGCCCGGCGGGTCCGGCTCATAAATTGATTGCCTGGGCTACCGCCGCGGCGAACCGCCTCGAATCGATTTTGGCAGCGATTTTTGGCTTTGCTTTTGTTTTTGTATCTCTTTGCTGGTTGTTGCTGTTGCTGTTGTTGGGAGAAAGGCAAAACGGCAAACCAGTAAACACATGCGCGCAATTCACTTTCTAATGATGAACAACAAAACTCTGTTTTCAGCGCCTTCGGCCAGAAAATTGGTAGAAAAGTCCACCACACAAATTTATGTCCTGTCATAAATATTGCCTAGTTTATGTGGCAAATTAAAAATGCACACAGTTTTTGGCAAAATTGAATTATACGAGCAATTAAGAATCCAATTGATTTTCGCTGCAAACCAGTTGCCAAACGAAAACGAACCGCCTCTGGCTCTGGTCGCTGGGTGTAGGGTCAACTGGTTGGCGACCGTCAAGAGCCGAAAACAGAAACAATGCAAAAATAATCATCATAATAATGCCAAGAGCCAAACAACCAAGATTAATGTCGCATGACAATCATGACGGAAATCTGAAACTGAAACCGACTTGTTGCTGGACTCGGACTCGGACTCGGACTCGGACTGCCGCTGGACGCTGGCGGAAAGTGAAAAGTCGTTGCAAAATTGACAACACTTTCAATTGTCGCATGTCGGCGGCAACTGACATACGTACTACGTACAGTCTGCCCATTTTTCTGCCCCGGCTGGAAATGAAAACAAAAGTGAAACACTCGGGGCGCGGTCTGTGTGAAAATTGAAAGTGGTTGGCATTAAAATTTAATTAAGACACCAGGTTCACAGCATTAACCAAACATTTCTTCTTCTCCACAGCTCTTCGCACATGGACATGGGGTGGACAGTGGACACTGAAATTGAACCCATAAAGGTGGAAATTATTCAAGTTTAACTCGGTATGGTAAGTATAAGTGTTGGCATTGCTGGTGTTGGCAGTTCACACACCATTATCAGGCAGAAGAAACAATTGTGCTGTTGGCGCATAGGCCCTGGGCACACCCCTGGCATTTAGACATTAAGAAAAGTGGCATTCGGCATGCTTGCAACGTGCAAAATTAGGCATTGCCGATCTCATCGAGTATATATGGCGGGTGACTCTACTTTTCTATGACAGCTAACCTATATAGATGTCCGATTGCGACCAAACTTAGTGGAATCATGGGTAAGCAGAGCAAACTAAGATATACAAAGTTTGGAGGCGGTTTTCTTTGAAAACAAAAAAGTTTTTCTCACTAAAACTAGTTTTTCGACTGATCATTCGTATGGCAGCTATATGTTATAGTCATCCGATCCGGCTGGTTCCCACAAATCTGTCGCGTATTTATAACAGAAAACTTCGTGCAAAGTTTGGTCACGATAGCTTTAAAACTGACGGCGAAGAAAGCATAGAAACCCCTCTGCAAGGGTTTACAAATGGCTAGAACTTCCTCAGTTTCCAGGCTAGCGACATGTTCAGCCAAGCAAAATGTTTGCAAATGATAGGGCTATGTTTTTGGTTTGCTAGACAAATTTTGCTTGAAGAAATCCAGTATTTTCTGCTTTGGCATGGTTTTCTGTTGTCCGTTTTTGCGCTCATGCTGCCTTGAAATTCCCAAGCAGTTCTGGCGTCTCTGGAAAACTGTGCTGGTACTTAAAAACAAGCCTCATTTTGAACAAGTTGTAGCTGCATACGATAGTTGGTGAGAAGAGGCTGAGGGACTCCGTAATCTCGGCTTGAAAATGCTATTGCAGCAACTGCTTACAATAGCTAACAATTTCGACTTGTTGTAGACCTGTTTAGTGTTCATTTGATGATTGTCCTAAATTGTTCAATTAATTCTAAAAAAAAGGAGCTATTCAATGTCCAAATTTTCAATCAATACAATAAACTTTGAGTTCCATTTCCGACTTTCCACAATTTGGTTGGTTAAGACATTTTCACGAATTTGAAACCATAATCTGTGGTGTTTGTTGGAGCTTCACACGCGCTTTAATTAAATCGACTGTCCGTCCGTCCGTCCAGCAGCTGTTCACCTGTTGCTGCTTCCCCCTCGCCCGTTTGTCTGTGCGTGAGCGTAAGTTTTTGGGATTCTTTTCACTTTTTTGTTGTGAGTGTGAAATTACAATAACAACAATGGCACCTGTGAGTGAGTGAGCGAGCGAGCGGGCGAGTGAGTGACAGCCTCTTAAGCAGCTGGGGAAGACTGCAGCATTGTTCGATTTAACTTTCACTGATTGCCCGTTGACAATGCCGCCGCTGCAGGTGTGGGTCGACCGTGCACGAGAGCACTATGTGGGTCTCTCGGCACACACAAATGATTAGCAAGTACTACACTGATTCCCTCGGCCACCGCCTCCGCCTCCACCTCCACCTCCACCCCCACCTCCATCGCCTCATTAAAAGCAAAAATTCCACTTACTTTCTACAATATGGAAATATTTGCACATCTCCTCAAAGAGCTTAGAAAGTTGACACCCAAAAGGTAAGAAACCGCCCTGGCCAAGAATTGCATGGCCTCATTTTGGAGTAACTTGGCTAATTAGTTTCACATTTACGTAGGCCCGCAGATGGCGAAAAATAGATGCTGGTAATTTATTGAAGGTAAAACGGAAGAGTGAGCCGCGTTTGGTGAATGATTAATGCGTCCGAAAAGTGTTTAATTAAATGTTTAAAAAAGCATAAAAGCCACGTCAAAGTTTCTTGACCTTCGGCAAGTCTTTCCAAATTCATAACTCACGACTTTCGCGCGACAAATTTTCACCAATAACTCATCTAAATGGTAACGGAAAATCCAACAAAACATAACAAACTTAATATATGTAGAAAACGAGTATGTGGAAGCGCGTTTAGAGGATAAGTCGACTGCCATATACCCTGTGCTGCAACGAGTATTTGTGCCGTTTAAGTTAAGTGTTTTAAGTTTACCAGGGATCGGAACTAACAGTTACGGTATGTACAGAGTTGAGTCTTACAGTAAATCCAAAGGTATATACAAAGAATTTTCATCAGGATCTTGGTTTGTTAGTGTGCTTAAGACTTGAAAACGACTGGTCTTCTGTGGGTTTGTGAGTAACTGCCATGCAAAGGTTTAGGATTACATAAAAGTCGCAAAATTCTCAACAGGTGGTGGTAAAGGCTTACATTTCGTTTTTCAGGTTGACCACGTGGCGCAGTAGGCGGTCATTCCATTTATTAGCTTAGTACATGTTCAGCTTAATACAACCAAATCAAAATCGGCTTGAAGTGAATGTCAATTTGCGATCATTGTGAAATATTTGCCATTTTATAACAATTATGTGCCATTTTCCCAAATTGAAGACATACTTTTCTTTGTAGTTTGTCCATTAAGCTTATAAGCTGAACCAAGCGATGGCCCCGCCCCAAATTGTTGGCTTATAAAGCAAAATCAGGAACAGCCCAACTGTGTTTTTTGCAGAAATTACTCAAATAAACAAGTGCTAGAACCAGTTGCGAATTGCAATATCGTCTTTATCATCTTCAATTAAAAACTTGTTAACTTGTTATTTGACATTTCGCCATACTGCCAGCCAAGTGCAAGAGAGGGCATTTGGGAGGCATCTTCAAGTAATAGCCACACAAATAATAATAGAAATTGCAGCAATCTGCAATACGCTGCAACGCTGCGAAGCGAATAAAGAAAAACTTCGAATGATGTTGGAAAAACTTGTTTTCCAGTCTGTCTCTCCGTTGCCTCAGCTCTCTTGCCCCCCCACCCAAAGAAGAAATGTTGATAAAAATAAATAACGAAAACGAAAACTTCAAGCCCCAACTCCAAGTCCAAGATGAACTTGAGCGGGCAACAAGAATTTTCCGAGTTGAGGCAGAACTTGCAGCTAAACTTGATTTTGTGGCTTAGTTTGTGTTGCAGTTCTGCTGCTTCTTGTGCTGCACACAGCATCATCATCAAGACACAGTGGTTGGTTATATTGGGTCGGGTCAGAAATGTTTCTTTTTCACATATTTCTTGACTCGACTGCACAGTGTAAAGAAAAGCATTTTAACTTGTGTGCTGGAAGCAAAGTCGAATGGTCACACTTATGCACAAAGGCACCCGAAATACTTAAGCTTTCAAAAAAAAGAAGAAATTTCCAAAGCAAATTCTACAAAAGTCTATTTTCGGATTGTCCTCTGTAAGTTTAAGAAAAAACTGTCAAAATTTATCATTAAATTAAGAAAAAACATTTATTTCAAGACGAATTTTCAGTAACTAGGTAAAAAAAAAATTTTTTAGTGTTGGAAAATTCTTGTAGAGCTTAATTTGTGATTGGCCGTTACGCCACTGTTTCGAGTGCATCGCTGATGACTCGAAAAATGTTGTCTAGAAAACCTGAGGAAGTCTGAACTGAACGATTTTTCTAGAATTTTGTGTTCCATTTATGGCAATGCCCTGGCCCTGTCGCCTGATTGAAACTAGCAATCGATTTCTTTCACTACTTCCCAAACATTTTACTCCAATTCGTGAACACAGTGATCAGCTGTGTTCTTTCGAACTCACCTGTGTAACTCCAGTCGTTTCATTTAACGCTTTGCCACACTGCAAGCCATTTCCGATGGGCAACACTGATTTAAGGACGTTTTCCACCGAACACTTCACATGGTCAAATAAAAAACAAAAAATACATATATATATATATATAAATATTCAAATAGATGTATAGATATGTTTTAGTAGCGGTAAATGTGTGGCGCCAACAACAACCAACTTCCACAAGCAACGCGCAGAAACTAACAACAAAAACAAAAACAAGCAGCTCGGCAGAAGCAGTGCGATAGAAAGAGACTAGAAACCGGTTCGGTTTTGGTGTTTGGGACGCAGAAAGCTAAGCTGGGAGAGGCCTTCACTTCGATCGCAGTTGGGTGGATTTTGCATGCTTATTTTTGCATGAGTTGTTGGAAATTATGGTTGCCTCTGAGCTGAAATCAGTCAAAATCTGGCCAGATATAAATAACGCATTTCAAATATTTTGAGGTACTTTCCTAATCCTTTTTACTTGAATAACTAATAAGCATTTGTGAGTGTTTCGGCCAGCCCTAAAGTAGGCTTTGATTTGGCAGCCCGTTTCAGGTGGTCGACAGCTTTTGAGCGGCTAAACTTGACTTTAAATCTATTTCTCTCTCAACATTTTACGATATTTTGTTTGTATCACGTAAGCCTGGCGCTGGTTTGTGTCTCGACTAAAAGTCAGCTGCCGCTTTCGGCCCACAGATGGCCTACGATATGGCCAACAAGGAGACATTCGGCCTTGGCTGTCGCAGCAGGACTCTGTTTAACCGCTCTGTCATTTTAAAGATGTGCAAATGAACAGTTCACAATTTTGAAACTGGCAATAGCAGCATTCCCTTCCCTTCCGCCAGTCATTTTTAACTTTCGCCATGAAAATAATAAAAGTTTTCTGTTCAATTTTTGGGCCAAAATGTTCGCGCGCGCTGCACGCACAAAAAGTTTCGACTCTCAGACGCATTACCCGCGGCTTAACGCAAAAACTATGAAATATCTACTACATGGCGGAGTTTTATGGAGCAGCAGCAGCAGCAGCAGCCAGCTCCAAATTAATGCCGGAAGTGCTTTTCGCTTTTCGCATGCAAATGCCAAACTGTGGGAGGGGCATGCCCCGCCACCCGCCCCGCTCTGATAAACGAACTTGAACGTTTTTTGACAGTTGTGCGTATAAATCTTGAAATGTTTTAATTTGCTTGCGAATCGATTTAAGACCCAGCGCCCGAGACACCAAAAAAAAAAGAAACAAAACAAAAAAAAAACGGAGCAAAAATCATACCAAAAATGAAAAACGGAAAGCAACGTAGAGCAAATGGAAACGTAGCCGATGCGGCAACATCGTTGCGTATGATTTATGAATGACATTTCAGCTTTTGCCCCATACCCTTTCCCGCAAACGGGGTAAGACGAGTCAAATGTGCGTCCAAAATGGAGCTGGAGCAGCGAAATCATAAACTTTATCCCTAAATATGACACAAATTCAATGGATAGGGGGTGAGTTTTGTGCTAAGTGTGTATTTAGTAAAATGCTCAGTAAGGTTTGCCATATCAACATGATTAGACTAGCACATCAAAGTAAACGCTAGTCCTATTTGTTGTTGGTGTGAGTAGCACAGTGCAACCAATCCTAAACTATCTCCTAGCAGCCCTATTTTCTGTACACTCAAAAAAATTATTGTCTAGTTAAAAATTAAAACTATTTTTTTTCTTTACTTAAAGAAAATGTCTTGTTTTTAGCCGGTTCTGAGCTGAACCTAACCGCAGGCCGAACCAGTGTCAGGAATGCCGAACCGGATCCAAAAATCACCAAGCAAATCGGTTCGCTACAATTCAGTTCACTGATGAGTTGGCCCATCGACCTCCTAGTCCACCTGTCATCAGATGCCTTCTTTGAATGTTGCGAATGGATTTGACTGTGTTTTCCATTCCTTTTGCTGGACTTTGCACCAAATGTCCTCTAGGAATTCAATATGGATATTGTCGAAAAGTCAGTTTTTCAAATGTTGGAGTGAAAGTTCGAGGTTCCTAATTCTAAAAGTTCAGATCGCTTAACCCACAGTTGTAAGATTAGGCAGGGCTTACGTCCTTGATACATAGAGCATTTCAGGCGTCGACTTGTTTTGCTGTTACATTTTCCCCAGGACTCTTCCTCTCCCTCTCTCTCTCTTCTTCTCTCCCGCTCTCTCGCTCTGTTGTTTTCCCTTTTTGCCTCTTTGTGGAGCACCAGCGCGAATTAGCCAAAAGCCGTAGCCGATGCCCCAATCTCCATGAAGTGTTTACCTTTAAAGCGTTGCAAGCAAGCTCGCCATTTTTTTCTGTCTGTCTGCGGTGCTGCGGTCCAGGCAATTCCATATCATATTTTTTGCATTGACCCCAACAGACCGAGAACTGAGAACTGGGACTCTGGCTCCGGCTCCGGCTCTGGCTGTGGCTCTTCTCGCCTGTTTTGCTCTTGGCGTTTATAGATTGAGTACTTTATCAAAAAAACGAGACATCAAAGCGTATATCATGTCAGCTGCAGAAGCACTGGAGCGGTGCGGCGAGTGCTAGTGCTGGTGGTGGTTGGGCGGGGGGGAGGGTGAATGGATATGCATTTGCATGCAATGGGGTCTTGTGCCATAACTTAGCCAATGGGTCCCTGCCAGGGCGCCATTTTGTTTATCTTTGTCGCGGCCAGAAAGTTAAGCTCGCGCCGTTCCCCTCCGCCCTCCGCCCTGGTCGCTGTGTGGGCAGTCAAGTTTGGTGCTGTTATCAAAAGTCTCAACATCTCATCGAACCCATGACTCAGAGGAGACGGAGGAGTGGGCACTGACTGACTGCTCCCATTGCCAGATTCTGATCGGGCGATGATCATGGCACATTTGGTTTTGTCATGAATGAAACGCGATTGTTTGCCGGCTGTGGGAACGCACCGTTTGCATTGCCTGCGAGGGCTTGATTAATGATGGCTCTGCGCCTGGGGAGCGTGCACTGTGCCCTGTGCTTGGCTGGTGTTGGTGGGCGTCGAATCAGAGTGCAATCACTGGGTGGGTGTAATGGGGAGACAACACTTCTATGTTTGATTTCAAATTGCACAACTGTCATATAAAAATGTGCACATGCTCGCCCGCTCACTGGAGGAGGTCATCAACACTTTGGGAACTTGGTTGGTTGGGTTGAGGTTTCGGCAATGTAAATACGAAGACATTTGGATTGGTTTGAAGTTTTGAATTAATCCGCAAGCATGGGTCTTTCTGCGCTTGTACCATATAAGTAGGGTTCGCCGCTCACGTTAGCCAGCAGTTTTGAATACTTATTGAGTTCGATCTTTGGGTTTTGTTATGTATTGAACTAGTTTTTCAACTTGTTTCAAAAATTCTACGTCTGACCATATAAAAAGGGTTCGCCGCTCACGTTAGCCAGCAGTTTTGAATACTTGTCTTGATCGATCCTTGGGTTTTTTTTATGTATAGAATTAGTTTTTCCACCTTATTTCAAAAATTCTACGTCTGACCATCTAAAAAGGGTTCGCCGCTCACGTTAGCCAGCAGTTTTGAATACTTATTGTGTTCGATCTTTGGGTTTTGTTATGTATTGAACTAGTTCTTCAACTTGTTTCAAAAATTCTACGTCTGACCATATAAAAAGGGTTCGCCGCTCACGTTAGCCAGCAATTTTGAATACTTATCTTGATCGATCTTTGGGTTTTGTTATGCATAGAATTAGTTTTACCACCTTATTTCAAAAACGTTGCGTCTGACCATATAAAAAAGGGTTCGCCGCTCACGTTAGCCAGCAGTTTTGAATACTTATCACCTTCGATATTTAGTTTTTTTTGTTATCTAATCAATAAAGTCTCCAGTTTGTTTTTTATCAAATTTCGATTTGCAAAAAGCTTGGATATAAATTGCTCTATGCAAATTTCGTTTCATTCGCATCAAACGGAAACGGAAAGCCTAGACAGCCGCAGACAAATGAACAAGTGGACAGCCGGTCAGATGAATGGACATATGCAGAATCACATCAGCGAGTCAGTCAGCCAATTAATATTTTGTTAATTTTTTTTCGCTTCATTTTTTTTATTATTTTTAGTTCGCTGATCGGAGGAGGGGCGAACCGGACTTGGCTCGTGTTATGGTCAGCATTTCCAGCTGTGGACGGCGGCGAGAGAGAAAAAGCGAGAGAGGGAGACTAAGCAAACGTCAAAACTTTTAAAATTTCAATTTCCGGTCTGAGACTCCAGCCAACTCCCAGCCAACTTCAACTCGATTCCATTCACAAAAACGTAAAAATATGAAAAAGTGCACAAAAAAGGGATCGGGACTGGGATCGCCAGAAGAACGACCGCAAGTGCAGGGGGAACCTTTGGAGAAATTAATTTTATTTTGATATTTGCGCAACAAATTCGCCTGCGAAATTATCACAACAAGTTATATTTCAACGGCAACAACGCAAAAACGCATCAAATTTATCAAAAGCGACAGGCGCAAGAATGGAAACGGAACGAGCGCGGACACAGATAACCTTTGGGATTTGCATTCTGTAAGAAATTAATCAGAGGACGACTGTTTTGATTTGTGATTTCCTGGATCTGGATGTTGAGCGAGTGAGTTTTTCTACAAAACCAACTCAATGTTGCTGCATTGAGAAACTTGAGCAATGTAGTATTATTTTGTGCTTTTTTTTCGTAATATTAATTGCAAGTGGAATGAGAAGTGGTATATACTTTCGGAATGATCTACCCTACGCAGGTAGAGCAGGTCGAGTTTAGCACTTCTTCATACTTGGCTTCTTCCCAACACCCCCAAAATCTGAACTTAAGGCCCAAAAACCGCATGGGGCCTTTTTTTTGACTCATTTGAAAATTCTCACGCATAGACCGATTGATTGTGTATAACCTTGGCAGAGGGTTACAGATCTGACGTTTTCAATGTTTTTTGTATAAAATTTGCACTTTGGCCTTCACTGGTTTTACTATTTTATTGTATGTGATTTTCGTTTGAGTTCTATTTTAATAGTTGAACAGTTGTTGTTTCTATGAATTTGGTTACTGTCTGACGAAGTTATTCGCGTAGTTCTAAGTACACATCGACTGTTTAGTATTTTTTTTATGTGTGTGCGCCTAAAAGCATGCCACTGACATTCACCCATAGTTCATTTTCGAAAACTTCAGGCTCGAGGTTTCACCCTTTCTCATTTCCTTTCCTTTATGCTTGATAATGCTCATAATTCCTACATATTTGAGTAGCCTCTTCAACTTGGACATTTGGCTATAATCATTTAAAAGCATCGACAACTCAAATAGTTTAGTATTAGAAAGGGCACACAGTTTGGAATGCCTCAGCGTCGATAATGGCAAATGAAATGAACCAATGATGAGTCCTTCCTGTTCAGCTATTTCTATGATGTTTTCCATTTTAATTTAAACACATGCACGCATACATGCACAACATATCTATGTACACATTTATATTTGTCTCTCGTTTTTTTGTTGATATTTTTATTACAATATTCCATGCAGGAAAACTTATTTTAATTTTCAATAAAAATGCAAATATTTTATTTATAATTTTTGTGCAGTTTTTTCCATCCACATCATCATCATCATCATCATTTCCATTCAATATACAACACAATGTATGTATGGTGTGTGCATACATACGCACTAATAAAATAGAATATATATATGTGTGTGTGTGTAAGTGCTTTCCTGCTCATCCACCCAGTCAACATATTGTGAACCAATGCGATTTTTGTCTATTTCCCTGGAATTTGTAAGCAAAATGTTGATTGGGTTGCCTCGGTGTGAGTGTGTGTGTGTGGGGGGGGTGTGGGGGACTTTGATGCGGCGACAATTTGGCGGTGCAAAGTGACAAGCCGTCAAAATGACAAACTGACGAAACAGAAGCATTGACTGCAGACTTGTTTAACATATTTTTTTATGGGCCAACAAAATTAGAAGAGCCTAGAAACGGGGTATATGGGGACTTTGGAATGTTTACCACAAGTTGCAAAGAATTTTCAAATCCTCTCATGAGTTGATGATTCGAATTGAGTTTTAAGAGGCTTTTTGTTGAGCAATCATCATCCTTTATGGCCGTCCATTGGCGGCGTATAACCATTAAAACCGGGTAATTATTAGTCAAAACTTGGGGTGAGGGGCCTCCTTCACTGAAGTTAGAATACCCATAGGGTGTTTAAGCCGTCCACCAAATGGCTGCCTCATATTTCTCATATGATATTTTTGGTTTATTTATTTATACATTTTTGTGCGTTTTCTGCTGATTGGTTTGGTTTGTTGGCGGGCGGGCGGGGGAGTTGGTTTGAGTTCTTTTTTTTTATATATATATTCAGCGCACTAAACTGTCAACTGCAGCTTAGGTACGCTTGCAGGCCCGTTTTCTGCCTTGCAGGAAATTATCAAAATGCAATTTTCAATTAAATCCACAAACGAATCCGCATAAAATGGGCGCAACAAAAAATTACCATTTTCCGAATTTGGCGATTTAATCGAAATTTGCATTTCCATTTCATTCTCAAACAAATTGCCCACCATAAGTCAGCGGAATTGAGCAACAACATCTCATCAGGTAGAGGTAGAAAGGCCAGCGGCAGATGACTTAAGCCCTTTGAGTCTCGCACCCCGCGGGGCGGCACTTAAATGAAAGTGAAGTGTGATTTAAGATAGCGGGACCCGGGACCGGGGACCTGGGACTCGGGACAAATGATGATGAGCCGCACGCGCAGAAAACCCCGTGTCCCTCCGCCTTTGTATGCAAATCGCCCGGTGACACTTGTGCCGCAGTTACACTTCTTACAGGTACAAAGTGCAATCGCTAGGCCGAGACCGGAGCAGCTGTGTGTGTGTGTGCCTCACACTAAGCTGTCGGCTTTTGCCATTAAATCCAATCCTCCTACTGCGCCTTTTACCGCTACTCTTAGTCGCTTTGCGGAACCGCAGCGCATGTGTTTCGCTTTATTTTCGCACCTACTTAGGGGTCATTGAGATATGGAGAGGATTGCAAAGAGGAGAGGAAGAAAGCCAAATGTATTGTATATTAATTTTTCAATTCAACTCAGATTCGGATTCGCTTACCCTGTACTGTCAATTGTGTCCGTTAGTTAGAGAAGAAAACTGTGGACTGAGAACCGCACTCTAACTCCAGTAAACCAATTTTGCTGTGAATCGACATTGATTTCAATCGCAAACAGCTTAAGTCACGGTCGCCAGCTTTTGAAAAATGAAGTTTTGGCCTAAACTCTGCCATCGTTTGACTTCTGGAGCACTCGGAACCATGAGCTTAGGGCCCTGAACCACTTTTGCTGTGAACCGTTGAATCGTTTCTGGACCCAAACAGCTTAAGTCACGGTCGCCAACTTTGAAAAAATGTAGATTTCCAGCTGTATTTTGTCTGAGCACAACTTCTTTTCGTGGTTTAAGCAAAGGTCTGAGAAAAGAAATTGTAGATTAGCCCAAAGTTGGTAGTCATTGTCTTGACATCATTCCTAAACGTGCTGCTAAGGTCAAAAGTATTGTGTTTCAAAAGCATTAAAAACTCAGCAGACCATAGCAAAGTCCACTGATGATTGGTCGATTTAAGTCAGAAGTTTTTTTAGTACAGTTGCAACTTCCATATGTTTTGTGGATAATTCTGTTAATGCTGTTATCAACATCAGCGGGCTTATGCCCAGTGCCAAGTGCCTGGTGCCTGGTGCCTGGTGTTCTGTACTCAAGTTATTTGCAGCACGCATCAACGCACTTGAGGGCCCAGACGAAGAGGTTGCTGGTGCCGCAGCCGTGTCGGTGTCGTGTGTCAAGTGCCGACGCCATCTGGTTGGGGAGCTGTGAGGACCTCTGGTTCTGCTTTGCTGCTGTCTCCTGGCCATGGTAACAGGTCACCGCCCATTAGGAGAGAGGGGGGGCGGGCGGTCGGCTGACCATGGCAACTCTCACGCACACGAGCGCAAAATAATCAACATAAAGTGGAAGGAGGCTGTGGAAAATCTTATTTCACGCCGTAAACCGCAAGGGAACGTGCCAAACACCGCAGGCAATGAATGCGACGAGATGGCGATGGGCAGAAAAATTGCCAGAGAGGACGAAACATGGTGACATTGTAATAATTATGCCAAAGATTATCCTTAGACCCTGACACACGCACACACGCAGCGAGAGCGACAGAGAGAGAGAGAGCGCACGACACGGCGAGGCAGAGAGAGGGCGGAGGGAGGCGGCGACTGTTTTGCCACAGGATATGAGCTGGGCAGGACAAGACATTGACGACATTGTGAGCCGCGAGCAAGCGCGTTAAGTAGATGAGCTTCAATTTGTATGCCTCAGACCCTGTTTCCCCACGTCCACGCCTTCTGCCTGCTGTCGGATATCCTGTAACCAGATTTGCTCTATGTGATTAAGTAAGTCATTGAGCTGCCCCCCTCGCCCGTCCCTGTCACGCCATTAAGTTGTTGTTCTGCTCTTGGATGAGAGGAGGAGGATGAGAATGATTAACCAAATTTCGGTATAGGCCGAGCTAATTGGAGAAATGTTAAAGCCCCGCGCTTCTTGGCTTTAAAGTTTCCCTGGGCGTCGATTGCTCGCCGAGCAGGCTAGCCCTCGCCAAGATCGATCCGGTTCGGTTCAAACCCGACTTGCAGCCCTGTGCTGCATATTGATTCCCGTCAGAGCCGTTTTGACGTTTGTCTATGAGCTTACTTGTTTCTACTGTTTCTGTTTTGGGCCTGGCAACTTAATTACAGCCAACTGGCAAGTGGCAATGGCAGTGGCAAGTAACAGTGGCAGTGGCAGTGGCAGTGGCCTTGCTGCTGGCCAAACGCCTCGCAACTCGTCTCGGTGGCTCGTCGTGCGCCACCGATTAGATGTGGCCAAAAGATAGGAGCACGTTTATTAGATTCCATTAACTGATTGCCATGCACACACACACACACACTCGCACTCACACTCACACACATGCACATAGCAGCTCACGCCCCGTTCTGCAACTGGTGACGCCCACTCGGCTGGCACGATAACCGGACTAAACGAAATCTATTCAATTAATATGCAAAAGTCATAAATCGCATAAAATATTGCATTTTAAATGGCGTCAATAAATTCTTTTGTTGCCATCGAAAATGCAGTTGATCGATGGGCAATTGGCTCCAAGTGTGTGTGGCCCCAGCAGGCGAACTAGAAATCAACCCAAGCCCATTCGCTTCTTGTCCGCTCTTGGATCGTTCCGTTGTCACCGGCTGCCTGCCGTTAATTGGGCTTTCCTCAGACATTCCGAAAGGAAATGGGGAAATTCAATTTCGAAAAAAGTCAAATATTGAAATTAAGTTCTTTTGGGGTATTCTCCATTGTTTTTTGATGAGTTTTTCCGCTTGATTTTCCTGCTGCTTATTTGTCACATGGACAACAGCCAAGAGAAATTTCCATTTTTCGCCGCTGTCGTTTGAAGTGTCAGTTCAGTTTCGTGTCCGTGTCAGTCAAGTCGACGCCGCCAACAGTTTTTCCGCTCCTCCGTATTTCCCGCTTGTTTTTTTTCGAGGCGGAGGAGGGGCATTGGGATTGCGATCTAAAGCAAACACGGCACAACCAACAGGCAAACAAACAAACAAAGCAGGCCAAAACTATGGCCGACACTCCAACTAACTAACTAACCAACTGTCTCCTGTCTTCTGTCACCCGGCCGCCAGCTCATCCACCTTGTTGTCTTCTGTCTGTCTGCCATTTGTTTTGTGTGGGGGGCTGTCTATCTTTTTGTCACGAGTGCACAGAGAGACAGAGTTTGGCAGCGCCACGCCCACAATGTAGCGAAATTAGTTTCCAGCTGTGAACTATCTGGGGATTAGTTGGTTGCCCTGTTTTGAATTCAAAAATTTATGGAAAATGCTGAGGAAAAAATGGAATTTTTCAATAGGAACCTGTGTTTCACATTGATTATGTAAAAATATTTGAATCAATTCGGCTGACATCTCAAAACTCTGCAGAAAGTTCGATCCGAATTGTATGGCCTTTCTGTTCCATCTTTAAAGGTCCATTGACTGCAAATCTGATGCTGTTTAGTTAGGCCAACATTGCTATAACCGGTTGATAGAAATCTTTTTCCGTGTAGCCGCCTGAATCGAGTTGGTAAGAGTCCTTTGGCCGTATACCTGGGACCTGAGCTTAGCATCTTTGGTTGCTACTCACAGGTAAGTGAAAGAGTTTCCAAGTTGCCTGGGATGAGTACCCTGTCATATGAACTATTTTTTTCCAACCGAACCGTTTTTCTTTGTGGTTTTCGGTTCGGTTCAGCATTTGAAAAGGAAGCCGGTTGGGTTACGGTTCGGTTTGGCTTAGATCCGGTCTGCAACCCTGTAAATTACTACAGTTCCTACTAACTCTCCGCTGCCAGATAGAAAAACCGAGAAAGCTACGCTAACTTTCTACGCTATTCCGACCGATCGTTCGTATGGGAGGTATATGATATAGTCAACCGATTTGGACAAAAATTTGTAGAACTAGGAGAAAACATATGCAACCAAGAAATACAAAATTTCAGGATGCTATCATTAAAAACAAAAAAGTTTTCTAACTAAGACTGTTTATCAGACCTATCTTTTGTATGGCAGCTAAACCATATAGTTGTCCGATTTTGATCAAACTTGGCAGAATTATAAAAAAGCATAGAGAACCTACGAATACAAAGTTTGGAGACGTTTGCATTGAAAAGAAAAAAGTTTTTCTCACCAAAACTAGTTTTTCGACCAATTATGGTTCCTTTGGCAGCTGTGAGATATAGTCAGCCGATCCGGTCGGTGCCGACATATAAGTAGCGTGCAGCAAAAAGAAGACTCTGTGCAAAATTTCAGCTCGATAGCTTCAAAACTGAGAAACTAGTTTGTTAGACAAAGATCAATCGACTCAAGTCGTTACCCTGATCAAGAATATATATGGTTTATCGGGTCGAAAATGAATATTTCTGTGCGTTGCAAGCTTCTGGGCAAAATTATAGTACCCCCCATTGTCTAAATCTAAATTCTTAATGTTTCGTTAATAGTTTGCTGAACTTTGTTAAGCTAGAAAGTATTATATAGAACAGAACTCTACGTTGGGCCATTTTCTGGCATATCTGAAAGTCTGCATGGCCTTGGGAGTGCCCAAAATTTTTCAAAAATCCATCAACTTGTTTGTTGAAAACCGAACTAACTCAACTGTAACAGCAAAATATGCCAGATATGACGAATGCACCTACCACGGATCTGGTTATGTTTCATAAATAATTGTAATATATTTTTTATGTAGATAATGCGCAATTTTTCCGTATGTAAGCATGTGCCTTGTACACATAAATATATTTATTATATATATCCTTTTTGTTGTTGTTATTGTTGTTGCTGCTGCATTTTTTTTCATGCGGCCCGTGTTGATGGGCAAAAGTGTATTTTGTCATTATTGCCATAAATAAATATTTGAATTAACGAGAACTGGCGACAATGGCAACTCGTTGATGGTGACGACAACAGTAGCAGCAGCAACAGCAACAACAACAATAATAATAATAAAAAAATATACATTGAAAACCAAAAAAAAACACACAAACATATTTATGCAAGTTACATGTTTTTGCCATGTTGTGTGCTTTGGCCCAGCAATTGGAGCAAAGTGAAGGGGTATAATGTTATCAAATGACAGTCGCCATATTCTATTTTGTCTGCTTAGAAGCATGATTCAGTCAATCCGATGACACAAAGAAACAATTTTCTCCATAAAATTGTTTCCCCAAACGAATTACCGGAAGTTGTATCCAAATATTTGTCATACTTTGCTAACAAACCGGACTTAAAGACGACTGAAGAAGATGCAGCTCTAATATTATACACTTGCACTAGTTGGAGAGCAACCAAAGTAGTTTCCTTGCCGAGGGCTCATCGTTTGATATCTGATATCTACCTTAGGCAAGCCAATAAGCTCCTCTCATTTAACACACATTGCCCCTTACTCTCCTTCAAGTAGCATTTCTTGACATTAAGGGTACCTTCTTAAGCGTTTAACTCTACGTTGTCAGATGAAGGATCGCTTCTTGCCTCTGATTGGATAGCCTAGGTATGAACACGATTGATCGACCATAATATTGGTGCCTGGACACCGGATTTTATATAGAAACGAGAAGAGTACGATGGGTAGGCCTCTGGCTACCTACATGACTTACCATTGTAAAACTGTACTCCTGTGCGGTAGCGAGTCTAAGACTGGATTTACACGGTGAAGCAAACTTTATAAAGTTCTTTAAGCAGGCGAGATTCTAAACCTTTCCTTTAGAAAACGTATCCACCTTTGCCTTCAATATTCCGCCTACTAGGAGAACTATTTGAAGTTTGCTTCACCGTGTAAATCTAGTCTAACTTGGTCAGCATTCAATCTAAATCGTACCAACACACTTTTACGTTGCAGAAGGAACCCTTACAGGTCACTTTTTATACGCAGACACGCAGCTCTACTAGGCGTAGCCCTCCATGATTTCTGTAGAAGATGCGAATGTCAGAAGTGGTTTGAGAAGCGCTTTGAGTATTTGGAAGAAGACTTAGATTACTCAACCTCTTGGGGACAACACAACTAGAGATTCCAGCTCACAATAGTATAGAGTATATCGCACTGTCTCTACTTAAAATACTCGAGTGAGTGTGAGTTATTTTATAGAGAGCTTCCCCCAGGGTATCACTTAGCTGACTGCGCCAAGTATTCCGCACTTTTCTCATTTGGCATTACGTTTTTGTTGTATTTTTTTTGTAATGTTGCTCTTTGCTTTTTACCATTTACAATAATAATAATAATAATAATAATAATAATAAGAATAATTTTCCGCAGCGCCTGTTTCAGTAAATATTTGAATTTTTAAGGCATCTGCACATCAAATTTATTCACGCTGCTCGTTGCTGCTGTTGCTTTTTTATAAAGGGTAAACATGGCAGACAGTTTTATTGACATATTTTGTGTGTGGCCGTTTGATTTTTAATTTTCTTGCTGATTATAAACTAAAAGGGGGGGACGGACGGGCGGTCGGAGAGTGGTTACTTGCGAACGAAATCTGTCCGTCAGTCAGTGAATCCGCCAGTTAGCATATGGTAGCGGGGGATGGCATGCACTGGGGATGGGGCATATGGAACATGTTGCATATGTAAATGCGGCCTGCTGCATACATGCACACATGCACATACAGAAGTGCGTATGTATGTGTATACGCGGGGGATTAAATTGTAATTACTTTATTACTTAATAACAAAACCATTCAGGCTGCTAAAGTTATTAAGTATTTTGTTTATTATAATATTTTGGTAAAAGTTAAGTTGATTGCAATTTGAATTTAAATTGTTTAATTGTGAGAGATTTGGTGGCTTTTTTTTTTGCACTAATTCTGTCACTGCTTCTGTCAACCGCCAACTGTTAAGCTCTGCTGACCAACGGTGCTTCAATTCCAATGGAAATACTCGTTTGAAGTAGTGGTTGCCAATTGCTCGCCTTTCTATGCTGAAATTTGCGGTAATTCCGCGCGAGTGTTTGATAGTCGTGTGGGCTAAGATGCCGGCATTTGTGTTTAAGTTTCCGAGACAAGGGGGGTGAGCTTGTGAGTTCAAATTCCAGAAGTTAAGCTCTCCCATACCCCACTCTACCACCCCTCACACTACCCTCAAACAGTTGGACTTACGTTGTTTCCCGGTTTCTAGAAAGTTTAAACCATGCAACATAGTGATTTAGAGAGACTTGCCTTCATTTCGTACCGCAAGAAAGAGGTTCAAAACGAAATCGGGCGGTTTTTTTCTGGGTTCGTTTTGGTTCAGTGTTTGATTTGCCGGCGAAACTAAACGAAGAAATCGTAGAAAAAGTAAGGATCACAATTGGCAGCAAGACAATGGGGTGGAAGAAATGAAACAGTGGCTACTAAAAAGCGACACGCTCGTAATTCAACTCAATGCTTGAGCAGACGGAACCAAGCAAGTCATGTCTGGATCTCGGCCTCTATATAAGATGTATATGCGATTATGTATGTGCATATGTAGGTTTGTCTGTATGAATGGGCCAAGTTAAACGCTGCAGCAGCTGTGGAGCAGGAGCAGCAGCAGCAGCAGCAGCAAAAGCATCTTCCAACATCAAAGAGGAGGCAACACACGACTGACATAATCGAGACAACATCCAACAGCAACTTGGGACTTGGAAGCAGGAGGTGCTGCTGCTGCCGTTGCCATTGCTCCCACTGCTGCTGCTGCTGCTGCTGCTGCTGTTGCTCCATTGCAATTTCATTTTAAAAGAAAAATTAACGTGAATTATAAAAAATAACTTGAAAAACGAAACGAGAGGAGAACAGAAAGAAAAACAGGAGTGCGCATAGTGCAGCAGCAGCAGCAACAACAACAAATAATTGGTAATCTTGCAGATATAATGATAATCACAACAACAACAACAACTACCCAGCCCCCCCCCCCCCCCCCCCCCCCCCCCCCTGCTTAACGTGCGCTGAATGTCCTCATTGAAGTGAAGGTAAAAATGGCAACGGCAGCCGCCGAAGTCGCAACGTGCCCGGTCTCTCTGGGCATTGGTCTCTGGTCTTTGGACCTGGGGGATGTGGATGTGTCTCGCCTCGACCGCGCCGCTACGTGATCAGCACACGCGGTGTGATTACCAAGCCAAAAACCAAGCAGGTTGCGGTTCCAGCTGAAAGCTGCCGCTGCCGCTGCCGCTGCTGCACACAGAAAACTCACTCAGGAAAGCTGCACAAGCTGAAAAGCAAAAGGAACATTGTTTTTTTTCTTTTTATATATATTTTTAATGCCACAACAAGTTGCGGTAAGGTGGCGGCAGCCAGTCCAGAGGAGTTTACCAAGTCGACCCGAAGATATCTGGTAGGAAACCCTCCAAGTAGGACGGTAGTTGGCCAGATGGGTGCCGCAGTTGCTCGCAGCGCAGCTAGCTAGCTGCGGAACCTAATGGAATGCCTCCCCAAGTTGCCGGCTGAGCCACTTCTCAATCAAATCCAAATTATGTTTGCAGTTGCCGCCCTTCGAGCATGCCCCAGGGATACCCTCGACTTACCTGGCAATGGCAATGGCAGCAATTGTGACTTTCCTGCGGATAGAAGAAGTGCAATTCAAATGCCCCCAGAGATGCCAGCCATCAACGTTATTTCATATCTGGGCAGCAGCATATAAACTATATATATATATATAGATGCAGCCCCCCGCCCCCTCCCCGTCGGGGGGAGTGGCGCAAAATCAAAATAAAACGATGGGCGTTTATCGTTATGCGAACTGAATAACTTCTGGAAGTTTGCTACTTTTCTCTGCTGCTTTTTTGGCAACCGTTCGTAGCACATCCCAAGCTCCCTCCTTTTCCCTGCCCCTTGACCATTTTACAATGTGTTTTCCCTCTTCGTTTTATGACCCTTTTTTGTGGGCAGTCAGCGGCTTTCAACGTTTTGCCTAATTAGCTTTCGGTGCGTGCGCCTTTTTCTCTTTTTCCTCTCTCATTTCTGTATTTTTGTGTGCTTCTTAATGAATTTTCAATTGTTAGTGCCTCGTTTTACGAGGTGTCCCGTCGCGTCGCCTTGTGTTGTCGCGTCACTTTGTTGCGCAACATTTCAGCCGGCGAGGGGGGGGGGGGGGGGGGGGGGTTTGGCTGCTGCTGCTGCTGTTTGTTAACCGACTTGTTGACTGACTGGCAAAACTCTAATTACAAATCACAAATGGCCAAAACGCTCTGAAATGGGCCATCAAAATGGCAACCAGTCGAGCGCATTACGCAAAACGTTGCCGCAAAATGCAACAAACTGAAAACAGAAAACAGAAGAACACATGAAACGGAACATTAGCGGAAAATTGAAAACCCACGGGCGATCGGCGTTAGTAGCTGCTACTCCCCTTCCCTCTTCCAACCCAGGTCACTGTTCAAACGTAGATACAAAATATTGTTGTTAGACCTCAAAAGATATGTGTGACGAAGGCAAATGTACTCTGCAGCTGAAGATGCAGATAGAAGTAGGCCTTTTCCTTTCGGCATTAATGCCTGATTGCCATAGGTGGAGGAAGTAATTGAAAAATGCAATTCCCCATGCAGGAACTTCCAACTTGAGAATTACATCGGTTGTATCTATGCAAAATGCCAGACATATACTGATGCATACTTCTAGGCAGCTTAGAGAGAATGATGAAGTAGATGACCAGCCCAGATCTGATTGAAATTAACAATATTTTGCTCTGTGTATAGAAATTTGTTATTCCTGCTTGGACATGGTTCTTTCCCCCCTTTCAAACAAGCTAATATACCCATTCCGGAGCGCCTGTCGGCCTCTGGCCCCAAAGAGATGAGGTGAGGCTACCAGCTGCCCAGCTTACAATGTTGTGCGTTTATTACGCATACGCCACACAGCGGCGACGCGACGACGCGGCGACGCCACGTCGAAAGGTTGCATTTGCATCAAATCAGAAATGGCGCCACTGCAAGTTGCGTTGCACGTGACCGGCGCGCATTGGTGGGTAGCTTTTTGGTCAAGTTGAAATGCAAATTGCAACTTCCGTTAAATTGCTGCAGCTGGCCTGGAAGCTGATGATGACGACGAGCAGTCGCCGCCCTGGGGGCACCTTCAACCTTTCCACCGCCGGTCGTCAATCACATGTAGAATCAGCTGGCTACTATTTGGATTTATGAGTTGGCTTTGCGTTTCTTTGCCTGTTCCGTTTGATTTATAGAAAAACTTGCAGCTAATAAATGTCACCGGGCAGGATTACACCCTAGAAAATTTTCTAATTACAAAACTAACATTTACAATGTAACTTGAAAGAGCAAGAGCAACAACGAAGGCCGACGAGGATGGGGCGAAAGAGCTGGGGCTGGTTAAATGCAACAAGTTGCATACACAATTAGCACACACACACGCACACACACACAGCGAAGAACATCCTCCTGCTGCATCTGTTTCAACACACAAAAACCCCTTTCGGCCAGGGAAGCGTCTGTTTAACTTTCAAGTGGCGTTCTACGATACTCATAAAATTTCCTCCAGGTAATTTTCTGTCAAGTGTGTGAGTGTGTGTGTGTGTGTGTGTGTGTGTCTGTGTGTATATATGTGGGTGTTATTGTTCTACTGGACTTCCCCAGAGCGAGAGTGCGAGTGAGTTTTGGAGTTGCACTTTTGGCCACTTAAAGCGATGCTGAAGAGCTGGCTGGTTCCTGGTTTCTTGTTTGTTTTGGGGAATATCAGAATTTGTGTGCAATGTTAAACTCCGACATTTATATATGCCACGTTTTTGCTTTGGAAAACTACCTAGTTAAAGTTAGTCGGAATCGGCTTATCTTAAGTGCGCATTGTTTATATTGATGATATTGGGCAATGCTTCGACGGGGACTTGACAGGTTCAGCTCAGTTTTTTGAACCGCAGGGGTTCGTAAAGAAAACAGAACCGGGGTAACGCTTTGGTTCAGTGGTTCACTCTCAGTTTCGAAAGGACTGCTCTTTTGCGACCTTTCGAAGGCAAGGCAGTCCCAGCAGTCCGAACTTGTGTCAAATCTCGATACTTAAAGCCTGTCCTTAAGTATAGCGAACCGATTTTCTTTACAAATCTGCGCAAAATGCCATTTTTGAGACTTTTTAAGTCTCATTTCTGTTGGATGATCGCCCGAAGTTTGCTTAAATATGTTTGGAAATCTGTTTTCCAAACTTTCGAAAATACTAAGATAGTCCGAAAAGTGGATCACTCTTAAGTTTGCCGACTGTCAAGCCTTAAAGCACTTCTCAGCTTATACTATGATTTCCTTGCGAGCGCTTGATACTCGTGTGCGCTAGAAGTGCAGTCTTTGTGGTCCTGAGTTCAAATCTTATTGTTTTCTAAAACTTTTTTAAGTATTTCAAAGGCGATATAGAGTAGTTATACATAGAGTATTTCTAGTTTGGGAAGGGAACAAACGGAAACGAAATTTGTAAAACTGTCGGGTTTGGTTTAGGGCATTGCGGAATCAACTTTATACGGTCACCGCTTTGGACTAAGTTTCTTTGTTTCTCTATCTTGCACCATCTCTGAGATCTGTTTGTTTATAGGGAGGAACAGACCTGTTACATACTGTTGTACAAGCCTATTATACTCTGTGTACCTTTGTGATTGTGAAATTCAGACAGGGCTCACATTATTAATGGCAACCCTCGCATGGCAGTTGCCATGTCGAATTCTAAAGTTCTGTCTGCTTTGGTCATCGTCCTGGATGCTTGTGGTTTTTGCTGGCAGCCGCCTTTGCTGCATTTAATGAGCATTGGCTCGGACGCCTGCAAGTATGCAACTAAAATTTTGCCAAACGCATTAAAACATTATTAAGCATAGCCCGTAAGGCGTCCCCCCCCCCCTCCCCCTCCCCCTCACGCTGTGAGTGTGTGTGTGTGTGCCTTAAATATTTAATTATATTTAGCTGCCTAAAGTACTTACAGTTTTGCGCTCTTCGTGACAGATACGCATACATAAATGAATGTGATTGTGTGTGTGTCGGTGTGTGTGAGT
Source organism: Lordiphosa fenestrarum (assembly GCA_035044985.1). Classification (NCBI taxonomy): domain Eukaryota; kingdom Metazoa; phylum Arthropoda; class Insecta; order Diptera; family Drosophilidae; genus Lordiphosa; species Lordiphosa fenestrarum. The sequence continues at coordinate 385,858 of JAWNNO010000297.1, read as the reverse complement.
GTTTGTGTTTGTTAGGGGACAACTTGGCGTATGATGATTCCACAGAGAGAGAGAGACAGAGAGAGAGAGCCCGTTGGCATCAAATTCTGTGTTAATTTTCCTACGCATGGATACTTTTAATATGGCCAAGACAAATTGCAAATTAGGGCCCCCGCCTCCCCCTTCTCCTTCCCCACCTTCTGATCCTGCTCCTTGGCCGCAAAGCAGACACCCGGCGAGAGTTTCCATAAATAATTTTCATAAAAACTTGTTAAAGTTCAAGACACAAGTAAATAAATAAATGGAGAAAACAAACAGACGGCAAAAATATGTAAGCGTGTATTTGTTGTGGTAAGTCGGAGGATCTGCATCGTCCATACGACTTTATGCCCTGAAGCGCAAAGTAAACACTTTTTTTCAAGAGAGAGCGCCTGTACCCTATGGCAAACGGAGCAGGGCATATGAGTTGATTGTTGTTTTAAGGTCTGCAGAAAGGAAGGAGGGATTTTGAGAAGAAGGCAACCCACACTTTGCATATTTCGGAGGTTTTTCATTTTGCGGAAGTACCATGCTTTCTATAGACAGGTAAGGGAGCAACCGCACAACTGAACCATAAAGAGCAGTCGAAGTAAAACTTGCTTAGCTTAGACAACTACATCTACCTCCAAATTTTGAGAAATTTCTATAGCATTTCACAATTTTCCATAACATTCTCGATCTGTTTGAGACTCTGTAGAAACTCCTAAAAGTTTCTATGAAATTCTAGACCTTTGTTGATAGTTCTTTAACATTCTAGTATTTCCTGGACAGTTATATGTCTATATCATTCTGAAACTTTTCGGAAATTTCTATGATATTGTAACAATTTCCAGAACTTTCAAATAGTCCCATAATATATGGCTCTGAACCATACTAGAACCAGAGCTGCAAACCGGTTTTGAACCGAACCGGTTCGAACCCGGAATTCCGACTTTCAGATTACTGTGAACCGAACCTTGAACCGAACCTCTTAAGGTATTAAAGCTGAACCTGAACCCGTTCCGAACCCAAAATTTCGGTTCGGTTCAACAAAAATTATAGATTTAAACTATTTCCCAGTGACTTCTTCTGTTATCCTGATGGAATTATCCACATTACTGTGGAAACACATTTCGTATGTGGACTACGAAATTGCTTTTCATTTTAAGGGCTGTATCCAGAACTTCGAAGTTTTTATTTCGTCACAATACTTTATATAAGTAGAAACACTTTGTCATTGCTTTGATGGTCATGAGCTGTATGAAAGTGTTTCTATTTATATAAAGTATTGTGAAATTTCATCCCAATCCAAAGTCGAGACAATTCCCTAACAGTTTATGTCGGTTGTAGGTCGCTTACTATATAAACGTGTATAAAACTTGGCTGAACCAAGGTTCAAACCAAAACCTTGGCCCAAAAACCTTGAACCTCCAAATTCTGAACCTGAACCATTGGTAAATTTTGGTTCGAACCCGCGAGCCGGAGATCCGCGAAATTTTTTGGGTTTGCAGCCCTGATTAGAACCGGCTCGAGCCCGGCTCTGAACCAATCTACATGCCACATTTCAAGATCATAGCTTAAATAACTTCCAACTGTTGAACCGGTTCGATACTTGAACCGGTTTAAGCCGATGTGTGTTTATCAGAGATTAGATCAGACATTTCTCGTTGACTTGTCAGTTTGGAATCCTATACCTTCTGCATATCTCTTACAGCGCCCTGTTAAGTTCGTTTCGGTTCAACATATTTGGCTCCGGCATGTCCCTCCTGCTTAACTTGGATTATTTTTCTGTTTTTTTGGACTTGGTGCATCTGCCGCTTTACCCCTTCAACATGCACTGAGTGCCTGCCATATGAGTGCTCAGGAATCGCAATTGCCATTTTTTTTTGTTGGTTTTTTGTTTTGGTGCGCACATTTTTCTTTATTTTTCCGCTGTGTCGTTTTGTTCGGCAACTTTTCGTGGCCATAAACACGTACGCGTCCAGCTTTTGTATTTTATCTCTTTCCCACACACACACACACACACACACGCACACTCGCACTCGCACACACACAGGGAGAGATCGTTGTTGTTGGAAAAACTCAATTTAGCTTTTTGCAACCTTACCAAAAAAGGAAAAGCAAAAGCAGCATAAGAAAAAATGAAGCGAAAAGCGAATTCCATTTTTTTTTGTCCATGTCATTTTTCCCTGAGTTGCTGCTGGTGCGCCAAACGAGAAAAATCCACTTGGACTACACATACATATATTCCATTCCCTGACAACAACAACAAGCTGCCTGTCAACGTTACCCAAAAATCGGTAGAGTCGAGTCTCTGCTAGGAATGGACTGGCAAGTGTTTGTGTGCGAGCGTGTGTGTGTGTTTGGTACGTGCCTCGCTTGCCGCTTATTAGAAATCAAATCCCATAAAAGCCACACTGAGCCATAGCAGCAACTAGAGTCGGCAGCAGGACCAGACCCAGAGCCACAACCAGGGCCAGAATAACGTTTAATGGCACAGAAAAACTAAACCAACCAAAAACGTAAACTCGCCGCCCATAATACAGTGGGGAGTGTTTGCTAAGCAACTGGATGAGCATGTGTTATTACGCAAAGGGGAAGGGGAATAAGTCAGCTCGGCAGCTATCGAACTGAGCCCAGTTTTTCAATCGAAGCATCAGCCGAACCAGAGCCTGAACCCATTTCGCATCGTTCCTTTTGAAAGTTACAAAGTTAGCCTTGAATTGTATTTGTTTGCTTAAAACAAGTTTGCTGTTTGCTCCTTAAAAATATGAGCAAATTTTGAACACATTTCTTAGCCAAGTCTGATAAACGGATAATCAAGTGGGCAACACGAATTCGCACTGGGCATATAAATTTGTACACATTGTGCAAACAGAGTTAGCCTTGAACTGTAAATGTTTGCCTTGCCAAATGAGCAAATGTTTGCTCTTAAATTATTGTAAGCAAATTTTTCTGAATTGGCACTGGGCAAATATTTGTTGCACAAATATGGGCAAAGTTCTATGGCTGTGGGGCAAACTCGGGCGACGTCGCACTTCGTGTCGGTTTTAGGTTTATTTCTTCGGATTTGGGGCCACATTTTCCAAACTTTTTCAATTCTAAGAATATATTTTCCTTGTCCACTGTATAAAACACAAAGAATAAGCTCTCTGGCATGGGAAATGCTTCGCGTAGCGAAGGCCAGCAGAAAACAGAAATAGTTAGTCAGGTTCAGTTCTCTGTGGCTTTGTCACACACACACACACACACTAGCACACTCATTTATATACATTTATATACGTATGGAGTCGTACATTTATTCTTTTTTGGCTTTGCGGTTGGTTTAACTTGGTTTTCTCATCGCTGCAGGTGGCGAAACCAGGCAAAATGCTAACTAATAAATGGGGTTTTCGAATCATTCTCCAAGATGAGACGACTGACTTTCGCCAGCACAAAAGGGAGTTTAAAAATTTGCGAAGCGCCATAAAGTAGGCAACAGTTTGAGGCGTTAAGCCAAACGGGCAAAAGGTCCTTGAGCTAAAGTCAAGTAGCAGTTAGGAATTTAATGGGAAGAAAACTAACGATCCATTTTTCGTTAAGCAGAAACTAGCTGGCTGGTGTGAAAACAATGTCGGAACTACATGAGGTTCTCTCTCTTCTCATAAGCATTTGCAATTTTCCCATGAATTTCCCGCCTGTTAAGTAAACTTCATGACGTTTGCTTCATCAGGTAAGTCCCGACTGAACCTTAAATTTCAGTTTGATCAGCTTGAAAGCAAACCGTTTTCTCACCCAGGGCAGTCGCTTATATTTAGAGCAGGTTGATCAGCCAATATGTCCTTTTCAAACTAAGTGTAGCATACTTATGAGAGGCTAAACGTACCAAAACCCCAAAAATCTGGTTTCTCTTCAGCCGAATGCGTTTCCTATGTTAAAAAGCTATTCTAGCTGCTTACTTTAACTCTAAATGATAATTAAGAGTGTAGCTTGCCTTTCTCCTGCTAAAATTGACACATTTGGCTCATTACCTAAGTTTTTTATAAGCAATCGACTTTAAAGCAGTGCTTTTAATCGAACCTAAAGCGGCTTACTTAGAACATTTAACGGATTTGTAAAAAGTTTAGCCCATCTTTGGGCTGGCCAAGCTTGGAAACTTGTGTAAAATTCGTCAGAATCAGATTCAAATGCTTCTATTTTAACATATCTCTGGTTACCTTAACCGTTAGTTGGTATTTTAAAAGAGTGTAGCCTACTTTTGTGAGAATAAATTTCACAAATGAGTGCACATTGCTGAACTAGTTCTCTTCTTCGTACTAAGCTTTAGCTGATCCTGAAAACAGCTTTAATCGCCCACTTTCTTCTCAACTACAAACCAACCTAATCGACACGCTGGCCAAACAAAACATTACAAAAATGTAACCAGCAAATACTTCGGCTTAGCGCCCTGCATTTCACAAAATATCAGCTATTTCCTTTTGTTCTATATGTTTGTGTGTACGTAGATTTGTTGTTGTTTCAACTTTGTGCCCGGCCACAAAAAATAATGTAAAAAGTTTAATATGCATAAAGTTTCATTGGGTTTTTCGGCATCGCTTGGGAGACAGGAGCGAGCCAGAAGCGAGCCAGTAGCCAGCACAAGGACCGGGCCATGTTTTTCACTTTAGTGCAAAATAATAAAAACAACAATAACGTGGCGGCACAGCACAAGGTGTTGCTGCCACATAAATGTGGTAAAGATTTATGTTTGGTTTGTCAACTGTCTGCTTGTTAGCCTAAAAGTTGGCCCCTGTCCCCCCGGCCAGCCGTGATGTTTCAGCAAAAGTAAATAACTGAAATATTTTGTCAAAAACATTGGCTTTATTTTGGCATTTTTTTGTGCTGTTGCTTGTTTCATAAATTTCGGTTGCGCAAATAAAATGCAAATCCCTCACAGACTTGACAACGTCGTCGTCGTCGTTGTCAAAAAAAGGGGGAAAAACACTGAAAAAGAAAGGGGCTTAACTATGCCAAAAAAAAAGAGAGGCAAAACTATGCTAGGACTTGCACGAGGGCAGGCGAAAGAGTTGCATCCAAAAGAAAGAAGGAGAAATGTAAGAGAAAACAGCATGTTACTTGGTCAATTGAACATTTGTGATAAGCCCACCTTTAAAAATGGGGAAAATAGACGTTTTGTGCACTTAAAATACTTCCCAAAATGGGGCGTTATCCCTGAAATCTGTGAAATAGAAGAGAGAACAAAGAGTAGAGCGAAGGGAGAGGAAAGATGGACGACAGAAGTAAGAAGAAAGCTGGAAGATGGAAAATGAAGTATGAAACATAGAAGATGAAAAACAGAACTAGATGGAAGACACATAATGGGAGATTGAAGAAGGAAAACCGGAGAGGCAGCTTAAAGATGGAAGATGGAGAAAAAAGATAGTTGAAGACTATCAATCGACAATGAAAGAGTAAAGATGAAATCTGAAAGAGAGAACAAGGAATTTGTTAGTTGAACTATAGAAGATTGAAAGTAGGTTAAGAAAGAAGGCAATAAAATGTGAGAAAAGAAATAAGTGGGAAGAAAAACAACGAAAAATTAATAAGAGAGAAGGTTGCAAAAAGGAAGAAGTGTAAAACAAGTGAGGATACACTTCAAGGGATCTATATCCAGGCAAAGAATAAGAATTCGCTTCTTAAAAACAAATTATATATGAATGAACAAACTTATTGTTGGCCCTTCTCACCCTCCCCTCCCTCCCCCTCCATCCCCACCCCACTCACCAACCAGTGAACGTTATCTGGCGCTTATCCTTCTAGTTGGAATTTTGTTCTTGTTTTTTTCTTCATTTTCTTTCGACCCCAAAAGGCGGCAACAAGAAAAATGCTTGAAATTTATGCTGGCAGGAAAAATGCTGAAAACGGAAAGAGAGTCTGGAGTTGGGAATTATTGTGGCAGGCGAAATGTTCGAAAGGATAACACACGTACACGTACACACACACACACACACATACTCACACGCACACAGGAGACAGCCGAGTAGCTGCATTCCATAAATAAAAACGGCAAAATGGCGCAGCCAAATGGAATGTGAGCAAAAGAGAGCGAGAGGGAGAGAGAAGGAGAGCGAGTACGAACAAGAGGGAGTGAGAGAGAGAGAGAGAGAGAAGGGCAGTTGACCAGTTGGGGCGGGGTGGGGGGAACTCCAGCATGGTAGAGCTCGAAATCATCATGAATGGCGAACGTGACACAAATGACAAAATATCAGGCTCTGGCCAACTGTCGTCCCCATTCGAGTGGGGGGCGGTGGGACGGTGGGGGTAGGGGGCCGGGGGCCGGCTCTGGGGATTTGTGGGACACACAGAAACACAAACGGAGGCCGAACGATGGACAGCCGCCAGAGGTGGGATGCCAGTTGGACTTGCTGCTGAGTGTGATTGTCTGTCTTTGTGTCTGTTCGTGTCGGTTTCGGTTTTAAGTGGCAACTGTGTGCAGTGTCAGCATTGTACGTACCATGGTTGCCCCACCCCACCCACTTCACCTCCCAGTTGCAGGCAAAAGACAATATTTCTGATTTACAAGCCATCAAAAAGCGAAATAATCAAAAATTTTGGAAAACAATTTCCATTTTCATTAGAAAACCAAATCCCCCAAGAGACGCTTACTGTTGTCTCCATTTTCAGCTGCTCAGGCTAGGTATTGACTTTCTGGCAGCGCTATCACATCGATTTGCATTTTACGCTTCTTATTCGAATTATGTCTGGGCGAAACTCGAAAATGCCACTTGTCAATGCTATGGCAACAAATTTATACTTGGATCAAGAAATTTGCTCTTCGAAGAAGAAATTTCAATGTAAAGTGTTCGTGTTGTATCTTAGCCGGTTGTGGTACAGCACGAACCAGCACGAAGTTGAATTTTTTGTATCCCTCTTCAGCTGTGAAATGAAATTGTTCTGTTCCTTTCTCATCTACAGACATCAACATCTACTAAGCTTACATTTTTGATAATCGTTAGTACAGAAAGTAATTTTGAGAATTCTGAACAACTTGAGGACGAGTTTGTCACATAAACTTACAACTTACAGTTTATACTACATACAGCAGCTATATGGAAGATGTGAAATCGGCCCTGAGACTTTATTGATAATAATTTATTTTTTGAAAATATTTCTTTAAGCATCGTCATCAGCTAAAAGTGATATTACAGGGAGTTGAAGCTATTATACTAGTTTTCGGACAAATTACAACGCAAATTTACCCTGGGTGTAGGGGTTTCTTTTCTTCATAAATGAATTATCGGAGATGTGAAGTCTTGTGATATATTAGGAAGGTTCAACCTCTCTGTTCCTTCCAGGCCATCTGCTTGCTCAACCGTTTTCGGCTCTTATGTCAAAATTATAATGATCTGTAGCAGATCTCTCTCCTTCTCTCTCTCTTTCAATCTTCTGAGATATCCCTGCTGTCTTTTGCAACCGTTCCATTCTTGTCCAATTCGTTTTCTGTCACGGTCGCCAACTTTGAAGCTGCTGATAAAAGCTTAAGTGTTCCTAAATTGAGCATTGCAGTGGCTTAGCATCTGTTTCTTAGTTATAAGACCCAATAATGCCTGGGTTTTTCGTTTTTACAAACATTGCTTAGTGATTTCGACAATTAAACAATTACTGCGATTGTGTCTGTGTGCGTTGTGGCACTAATCAGATTTTGTCACTGGCCACAAATCACTCAGTTTGTTGCAAATTTATGCTTGCGAAATTCCTTTTGCATGGTTAAATTTCCACAAAAGGCATTTTGCATAGGGCCAAAACCAAAAGATCCAAAAGATACAAATATGCAGATGATGTAAGCAGGGCGTGTGAGCGAGAGCGCAGGAGATAGAGGGAGACGGAGCGCTTCGCTTATCAGCGCACACCCAAAGACAATTCAGGAGTCGCATAAATAATACACAGTTCAGTTGAGTTTTGGGCCTTGGCAACTAGGAAGTGGTAAATCTGAATTGTTGACGCAACTCAAATAAATGTGAGGTCAACATATACGCTAAAGTGAGATGGCCATAGAGACACAAGGATGACAAAAAAAAAAAAAATGCACAGAGAAAATGCATGTCACAGAAAACTTTGGATTGAATGACATTACGTGAAGTTGACAACATGTCAAAAATGAGAAAAGATACGGTAAATGGACAGGAGAGAGGAGGCTAAAGCAAGTGACATTTATGTTGCCAAAACAAACAACTCAGGGTGGCACAGGGCTGGAGGAGGAGGAGGAGGAGGAGGAGGAGGAGGAGGGCCAGAGTAGTTGCTTTCGACTGGGTAAATCAGAAATCGCAAATATTAGAATAAAATGCAACAACAGCAAAATGAAGGCAAACCCAGAGCGAGACAAGACTCAATATGCATACACACACACACACACACACACACACACACACTTGCATGTGTGCATGCAAAAATCCACTGCCAACTCTTCTGTTGTTCCCCAAGCAAGCAACGAAGTTGAAGTTGCTCTTTAGATCCAAACGCAAATGATTTTAGGGCAAATGAATAAAGCTTAGTTGCACAAACATTCCTCCACAATGTTCGATTCGAACCGGGGAGCTCTTACTTTCAGAACTAATGGAGCTAAAAAAGCTCTGATTGTTCTTAAGGAGCTTCGGTTCGGTTTTCTTACTTGTTTCGGTTCACAGTGAAAAATATGTTGGAGTTCCTGGCCTGAACCGGCTCGACTTAAAACCGTTCGAAATCGTGGATCAAGAAATTGGGGATAGAAAATGAAATGAATCCAGTCTGCCTGAGCTAGCTCCGGACCAAGTTGTTGCCTATCATCACCTGGAGTTATGAATAATTTCAAAGTTGATTGATACACTTATTTTGGTTCCAAAGATATTAAAGATCGTATGATAAGTATCGCTGTAACTAACAATCTTTTTAGGCAGTGCAAACAACAATCTACAAATACTCAAAAAAACAATTCCCTCCGAACGGTCTTCAAATAAAAATGCACTGAGTGTTTGCCAATTGACTGAAAAGAACTGAAAAGGAAAGGAGTCTTTATGAGAATTCGTTTAAAAACATTTTACATTTGACGTGAAAAAAAATGCATTTCGGTTAACAAATCTTTAATAGCCACACAAAAAATATAATCGTTTTCGAAGGTTTGCTGATTTGTATGAAAGGGACATAAAAAAAAGTGCTAGACTTTATGAAAACGATGTATCCTCTGCAAGTGTATAAAAATAAAAGGGAAAGTTGCCATTAAATTTGTACGAAAACTATCTTATAACAAAAGGAGCTCTCTTGTCAATTCACTAAAGATCGGTGGCTAAGCTGAGAAGGTGTGGTGCAGCGGGTAGTGTGTGTGTGTGCTTGCTGTGCAGCTTTCGAACCGGGCTTCAAAAGGCCTTGAAAGTTTTTAGATTTGAGAGGAGTTTAAGGACCTTCCTTCCAAGTAAGTCAGGTGGATATTCCCAATGATATATCCCTGCACATACCCTTTGCTATCCTGGGGCTTTTTTTCTTCTTATTTTTGTGGGTGTGCAGTGCAAGGGGGAGAGGTTCATAAAAAGTATTTTTCGCAACAAACAAGCAAAAGTGACACAGAACAGCAGCTTTTTCCTTGTTGCATGCAGCGCTTACACACACACACACACACACACAAGGCGTGGCACTGGCGGACCGCCCACATGGCATGGCGTTTTTAGCTTGTCTTTGATTTGGTTTTTCGTTTTTAGAGATTCTCCCACCCGCCTCCCCCTACCCGCCCCACTCCCCACTCCACGCGTGTGTTTGCATATCTGAGCACTGCGATCGGCCAAGTGTCGTGCTCGCTCTCATCCACATCCTGAGCTTTATTTTTTTGTTGTTTTTTTTTTTGCTCCTCTTCCTCCTCTCAAGCCGCTCCGCTTGACATGGCGACGTCCGTTTTGCTGTTTGTTCGGTTCGTGACTGGCCGCATCGTGGGTAGCGCGCGGAGGGTATGTGGAGGGTAGGGGGTGTGGTTGCGGAGGCGGCGCCAGCACTTGACTCCCAAACAGGGCCACATCCTTTGTTTGCCGTAGTCGTCGTTGTTGCCTGCCAAAAGTTTATGGCGCGTCGCGAAGCTCGTCGCGCTTTTGTTGCCCTGGCCATCGACCTACAACCATCCCTCCCCCCTCCTCGGGCAGGCCAGCAAAGGGTGGGGCCACCTCCTTATCATGGCTTGGCCAACATTTTCTTGCTACTTGTTTGTTTGCTCATGCGATTTCTGATAACTGACATTTGTTGGCGTTCGCCAGCAGCTCCGAAACTCTTCGCAAGTAAAAGGTAATTTCTCTTTGGCCCCGAAAGATGATTTTACTGCTGTGATATGGGAGGGATTGCAAATCTTAAGCAAACAAATTTGTTTCAAACAGTAAGAAGCAAAATATTTGAGTGCGGTTGGGCAAACAAATTTGCACAAACTGGTTTTGTTTGCACGGTTCGTTTGAATGACACTCAATTGTTTGTTTTGATTGAAAAGTTTGTGCAAACTTAGAAGTGCGACAAATATTTTGCCTGCAAATTTATTTTGCAATTTATTTAGTGTGCCATAACGGCACACGACCAATTTGTACAAGTTTTTGAAAAATGCTTGGACTTATGGATGGTTACAGAAAAGTAAAGAAGTTTGTGGGGCTTTGTACAAACTTTCGAAGTAAACTTTCAGATTAGTGTAATGTCAAAAATATTGAAACAAATAAGTTTCAAAAATGTTCTGAGGTCAACAAATTAGTTTGTACAAATATTCCAACAAATTCATTGATGCATTTCGAAATATTAATTGTTATATTCTATACCAAAAAACTGTAGACTAATAATTTGACACAAATAGTAGGTCAACAAATAAGTTTGTACAAATTGTTGAACAAATGTTTGGTGTTCCCGCTGGAGTTCCAAAGGTTTGCTTAAATATTTGATTTCAACAAATAGATTTCAGACAACTAAGTTAGCTCGCTTTGATATTGAAAAATAAACTTTTACCAATTCTCCAAAAGCAATGGAAATCATTCGCAAAATTAATTTTTAAAGGTATATTTGGTGATGAAAATTTGCGTCCAAAAAGTATTTCAAGGTCAGTTCAGTTGGTCCAGGTGTCCGCGCTTGGCCCACCATCAACGACCAACTAAACCAACCTGAAGACAGTGACAAGTGAAACATCAGACAAATGAGCGCAGGCGGGCCTCAAACACACACACACACACGCACAGGGGGAGAGAGTAAAGGACAGCCAAGCACTTCACAGCTTAACACCCTAATGTGCAATATTTTTGACTCCCGCACAACAACAACAACAACAAGAGCAACAAATACAAATATAAAAAGGAGAAATCAACCACCCACCTCTCCCGCTAGCTCAAGGCACGCTCGCCTGTCGAAGCATCTTCTGCGCCGTAGATGGCGCCACCCACCCAGCAGTAAAAAACTCTCTCGCTCTCATTTTTATACTCTGTAGGAAAGGTACACAGAGTGTATTCAGTTTGTGCGAAAGTATGTAACAGGCAGGAGCAATCCTCGAGGTGGATTTGGTAAAACTGCACTGTTAATATTAAGCCTTGAGCTTGGATTTCCAAAAACAGGAACATGAGAAAGCGGCCCTAAGTATTTATATTCTTGATCTGTATCAGAAGCCGAGTCCATATAGCCATGTTCGTAGTATGCAGACTCGTGTTATCTGCACGCAGAAGTGTGTTTAGAATTTGGGCCATATCTATAATCTCTCAAATTGTAATAAAGATCAGGCTATATATGTATGCGCTGCTTTGCTAACACCATGGCGATATGCTTACATTAATGTTAATGCCCTGTTAATTAACATGAGGGAAGAAATGAACTCCCCTGGGTAACGGGTATATCCAAGTCGGGCAGGACCGGCTTGAACTTACGCTCTCGTTTTTATAGCGCTTGATCTTTGGCTTATTACCATGATGTCACGTTGAATGCGAAATGCGAACGCTGCCGGAATACAAAATGCAAACAACGCAGGTTCTTGAGTTTTTTTTTTGGGCGAATGCGTTAAAAACGCCAAAGGGGCGTTGAAACAGCCGTTGTTGTTGCTGGAGCAACAATTGTTGTTCGAATTTCCCGAAGTTTGGCGGAAAAGCATTTGACATTTTACCTTGGCCAACGCACACACACACACACACACACGCACGCACACAGAGAGCACACGAAATGTCACTTTGAAAAATGCCATTGGTTCCGTGGCCAAACAAAAACTTTTGCAGCTCTGCGCGCATCTCTATCTCTCTCCCGAACATCGCAAAACCAGTTGCTTAGCAACGCCCCCCTTAACCGCAAAAAAAGCAAAAACAAAAAACCAAACGAAACGCTGACTGTCGCTGCCGACTGCGACAAATGTCAGCAAACTGAACTCCATTTGCTATTTTACTCAGCCGGCAGCGACAGCGGCGGCCGCAGCGACAGCGGCCCCTCAGCCCCAGCTAGTCGTCTCGCTCTGGCCCACTGGGCGGCAGGGGAAGGCTGTGTGTGAGCGCGCGCATGCCGATTCGATGGCCCGGCCACAGGTTCAGCTCAGGTACGGCTTTCAGTCTGTGTGCTGGCTGTCTCGCACTCGCACGCCTTCGCGCCATTCGTCGTCTGCGTCGTCGCCCGCCTCGGTTTTCGTGTATATTTTCGAATTGCATTGCCCGTTGCCGTCGCCTTTTCCAGTTTTCAGTTTTTGTTTGACGTTCGCGTGAAGCGCTCGCCAGTTGTCAGCTCCGGGGTCGTGTGTTGTTTACCGTTAGACGACGCGTCGCGTAAAATTCGTTTTTTTGAAGTTTTTTTTGCAAGTGAGTGAGAGAGCAGAAGCAGAATCAGAAGCAGAAGCAGCAAAAGTATAAATAAAAAGAAATCTGAAGAGAAGAAGAAGAAGTGTCTCAAAGTGCAACACACAACAACAAAGTTTTTTTTGGGAAGAAAAGTCCAAACAAAAATCAGCTGCCGCGTGTTTTGCCGCCGGCTCCAGTGGAAAAGCACGTGCACCCCCCAGCCAACACAGCCGCCGACTCCCCCCCTCCTCCCCGTGGACACTGCAAATTCGACAACAAAATTCTCACCGAGGCATCCAAAGCGCCCCTCAGGGCTGTCGCGCTGGCGTCATTTTTGGGCGACGGTTTTGCCGCCCTCGGTAGTCGAGCACCACCGGTCAAGGATCTAATGGCATTCGGTGCGGTTCTACACACAAATCAGCATAATATCGGTGAGTTAACCCCCCAACTCGTGCCCGCCCACCGTCAGGAGCAGGACTAAAACTCTGGATTATCTTTAGGAATCGTACAAATCGCAGGCGATCAAAAATATCAGTATGAAAATGTTTATTTTGGTGAAGAATTGTGATCGAAAAAGCACTCATGTTCATCTTCTGCTCTGGCCTGAGAACACGTAAGGCTTGAGGTATAAGTCGTTACCTGTTAACAACTAGAGTTGTGTAAGCATCGGATCTGGGGCTTATCTCTGGTAGAAAGAATTGGTATTATGTACTATAAAACTCAATCGGATATTTCTCTACAAAGGTTAATGGGGATTTTTTCTATTTTGCATGAACTTTCATCGAATTGTCGAGATGATGTTCTCTAGAAGTTACACAGAACCAACTCAACTACGTTAACTAAGGTAAGAAGTAGAGATGGGAGTGGGAGTACGTGAAGATACCTTGTAATAAGTTTGATTTAGTAAAGAAAAATACTCTGGCCTTTTTAAACTGTAGTTTCTCGAAAATTTTCGTTTTGTTTTTCAAACCCGTCGTAAAGTCAAGGGTTCGGTTCGCGAACCGTTTCCTAAGTTTATCGAGCCCTTAGCTTTGTAGGTTGCATAAGAACTGTCTCTCTATTTTCGATGATTTTAAATAAATCGGTCCAAATGTTTGGGCTTTATATTGTTGAGGTCGCATAAACCGTTTGCATTATTGTTATTCTTCGTACCAATCTCTTCCACAGCTTCCAATAGCGCCTGGTCTTTGACCCGTACCTTCTATTCACCTTAAAATGCGACGTTAGTACTGAACTTGGCTTTTGCTTTGTTTTCCTTTTCAAACTTGTAATATACTTGCAGTTTTTCGAACCGAACTCTTTTCCATAGTTCTTGTAGCTATTATTAAAGTCCTTTCATAAGTTTGACATTAAGTGGCACTTGGAACAAGAGCCGAAAATTGGTTTCAAAACCTTGAAAATGGATAAGAGGGGATCTCATATAACAGAGAGGTAGAGCCTCGTGACTTAATATACATTAAGTATGGTCCAATATATGAAAAGTACAAAAAGATGGCAGTTCCTCATCAAAAACCCGGAACGACTAGTGCAAGAACACTTTTCTATAGCGGTTTTGGTTCGTTGCTGAATTTAGAATGGGGTTGGGTTCGCCAGCCAACACTTTTCTGCGTTCTACCAATAGTTTTTCCGTCTTATTTTAATTTTTAAGTTCGCTATAGTACATAGAGTATTATAAGTTTGTGCCAATGAATGCAACAGCCAGAAGGAAGCATCTCCGACCTCATAAAGTATATATATTCTTGATCAGCATCAACAGCCGAGTCAATATAGCCATGTCCTTCTGTCCGTCTGACCGTCTGTCTGTCCGTGTGAACGCACAGATCTCAGAGATAGTACGAGATAGAGGTTTGACATGAATGGGACATATGCTTCTTCTGTCTGCAGGCAGATCAAGTTTATTTTGAATTTTGGCCACACCCCCCCGTACCTACCACCCCTCGTACTTTCGAGACATATTTAGTAATCAGGAATACTTATCGATCCGCAATACTTATCGATCCGCCAAGGGAATGATGAAGATCGGATGAACGGTTTTTAACCTATCCTTTAACGGATTGATAACTAAAAGCGCTGCTTTCAGCATCAAAATTCATAAAGAGCATACACTTTCGTTGGTACAGAGCATGTTATAGCGGGCTTGACGGACTTTTTTCCTTTTTCTTTTCATTCAATTGCAAAAATAAAGTCTTAAGGGAAGCCAAGAAGAAAATTGTATGAAATATAATGGCTTTCTTTAAAGAAACCGTTTCCAAAACTTATCGAGAATTTGTCCTAAACTTGGTCTGTTTTCGAAGGCAGCCGCGTATATTAAATAATCTGAAGCAGTGTGCTCCAACCATAGCTGCTGGGTGCCGAACACGCAATTCACACCGAATGCTGGTCGAAGTAATGCTTCAGTGAGTGTCAGAGAGAGAGCCACTCTTGGGGAACCCTGATCTAAGGCGTACTCAATCGGGTTCTACTCCCCCTCTCTCTATCTCTATCTATCCTTAAGCAACTTAGACGAATATTGTAAAGCATTGCTTTCTCAATCAACTTAAAATATATCTATAACAGTTCCGACCAAAGTCCGAAGCCATTCGTGTGTTTCACACAGACGCTAGCCGATCTTGTTTCTTTTAGAATCGCTGAGCACAGCAAAGCAAGTAAGCCGACTGCAGTCTTTTATGCTCACCAACACAATCACATCACATAGTACTTCCAATGAAACTCATCCAGGAGTTCAGCCCTGAAATCATGCCTAAAATCAGCAGAGGTGCCTGTGTTAAATTCATGGCTGAAACTCATATAAAGGATGCCATGAATTCAGGACCAGCCCTTCCATTTCAGGGCTGATTCAGCTATGATTCAGGTCTGAGCCGAACTGAAGGGCTCTCAGTCTGTCTCCCTCCTTTAGTGGCTTTAAGCTTTTAATTGAAAGCAGTGCGTACTCAATCGGTTTTCACACTTTCTCTCTTTCCTGATGCAAAGCCAGTCAGTTGTGTGCGGCTGGCGCCAAAAAGCAAAGCAATTTTGTACGCGACTGCGCGGCCGCTGTCCACCGCTGAACTTCGAGACACTTCATAACTGCTTAAGTAGTGAGTACTTGATCGGTTTCTGCTCACAAAAAAAAAAGGTTCCTCTTCTCCTTAGCCAGTTGCGTTCGTTAATCAGTTGTAATACCAACAGGGTTATCCAGGGGGCGGCGGTGGGGAAACAGTTGTGGGTTGAAGGCGCACAGGCACCCTTAATGGCGACTGGGTTTTTTGGCTTGGCACAAAAGTTTTGCACTTTTGAACTTGTTTCCAAAGTTTTTTCTCTCCTTGGGTTGGGTTCTCCGTCCCGCTCCTGCACGCCCATTTTGTACGCTTTTGAAGTTTTTTGTGTTCGCTCGTCCGTTTGGCCAAAAAGTTTTGCGCAGTTGTCAAAGTTTTCCCGCTGCTCTCGCTGTTGTTGCTGCTGCTGTATTTGTTGGTGTTGCTGCCGGCTGCCTTTTGTTTTATTTCATTTGCTCTCATGTCAAATTTTCACTTTTGCTGACTGTTTAATGTCAGCCAAAGTTTTTTGTTTCTCTCCCCCATTTTCCAACTAATTGCATCTACAAATTTGTAAACGTGCTGACATTGACCAAAAGCAACTCCCCAGCAACGGAGGCACATCCCAGAAGTCAAAGAGTCAAACCTGTCAACGTTTGCGAACTGAAGAAATGGATGGGCCAGAAGCTTCCTTTTAGCCGCAGAAGAACTAAAGTCAAAGTCAAAGTCATAAAAAACCACATTTGCTGCCAGTTCTTTTCTCCTTATTTTTTGTTGTCTAGTAGCCATACCCTGGGAGCTAGTGCAGGTGAGCCAAGTGGGGGCTATATGTGAGCTGATGGGCAGTAGATGTCAAAATACACATTTCGCAGAGCCTTAATTATGCTAAAGCTTAGCCGGGCTGCTGGACAGTGCTCAATAGAAACCACGAGCCAAGTATAAACATTTTAGAGTCGATTTTGTCAGCTTGTGGATAAGAAGGAGTTGACAACAATCATGCTGTGCAGATATCTATTGGTCAGCTTTACCTTAAATATCATATTAAGCTTCCTCAACAACAAACTAGATTCTAGACTTACCAAAATTTCATTGCAGCCGTGTTCCTCTAAAAATAAAATACGTTTTGACCTTGAAAACTCCTTTCGGATTTGATGGGTGGATTTTAAGAAAACGGTAGTTTATTTTTACAAGTTACAAAAAAAAAACTGTATTTTAAAACAAATGTGGATCAGTCGGATGAAGGAGTGCGCTTTCGGGGGGCGGTGATACGCAGGAACCAAGGTACAGTTTCTGAAACGAAAGAATAAGCGTGAAATAGTATGAAAATAAATTAATAAGAAGTCTATTTAATAAACAATCGATCCTCACTCAAACACGTTCTTACCCAAAGTTGAGAAGAAAGCCGGTTCTGAACCGAACCGAACCGAACCGAACCGTAACCGAATCGCTAATTCCGATAATAAGCCGAACCGACGTTCTTTTGAAAATGCTGAACCGAACCAAAAACCACTCAACAAAACGGTTCGGTTCGGTTCACTGACCAATTTTAAGACCTAAAAAGCTTACCTTTACACAACAATACTTCTAAATTTGTGAATGTCCATCGACTCCAAAAAATAGTTTCATTTGAATTTCACATAAAATACGACTCTCTGATGAACCCTGTAAAAAGGAACCTTAGTGATGAACCGTAGTGTTACTGAGTTGATTTAGCTTCTAAAACATGTAATCCCATACATCTCTTGCAGTTGTTTACAGACCTTTTATCCGGATATATTACCAAGTATCCCATTATTTTTATGCTACTATATTATCTATTATCTACGAGATTTAGCGATGGTTATTACTTAGACAAAAATTTTAGAGCTATTATCATTTGATTTCTAGGAATTCAATGTTGAAAGAACTGAACAGAGCTCCCCCCAGTCCTAATTTCCGAGCGGTTTGCATTCTTAAAAAAAAATGACCCATAAGTCCTAAGAAATGAAATTATTGTAAATATTAGATGAGGTTTCATATTGGCTTGCTACATGCTGGGAATGGATATAAATTACCTACTTATTTGGCTCAAAGAGTCTACAAACTGAGATTCGTTTAGATCGACCCAACATATCGATTTGGCACACTTCAGCCCAGAAGCTTGCAACGCATAGAAATGTTAGTTTCCTATCCCATAAACTAACTGATCGTATTGGAAGACTATATCTCACAGCTTCCATGGTAACAATCGGTCGAAAAACTAGTTTTAGTGAGAAAAACTTGTTTGTTTTCAATGGAAACATTTCCAAACTTTGTATTCATAGGTTCTTTATGCTTATTTATTGATGGAAACCTGACAACTATATGGTATAGCTGCCATACAAATGATGGGTCAGAAAAACAGTCTTAGTTGGAACCACTTTTTTGTTTTTAGTGGTTCCGTCTTGAAAATTGGTATTAGTTAATTTTATATGCTGTCACAACGTTTTGTCGAAGTCGGTCGACTATAGCATATAGCTCCCTTACGATCGATCGGTTAAAAAATTAGTCTTGGTTAGAAATTTTATTTTGATTTTAATGTTAGCGCTGCTTAACTCGGCCATAATGATTTTTGTTTGATTTTAAAGGTATTTGCAAAAATTTGGTCCAAACTGGATGACTTTATCTTATGGCTGCCCGAGGAACGATCGGTCGGAACATACTTGAAATCGGACGTAGTTAACCGTACAGGCTTTCAATTTTCTTTTTCTAAAAATTGTTCGAAATCAGTCTATCAAAACGAGCCCTTGCAGGGCTATTGAAACTGCAGCTTAATATAATATCCATTGGCTATAAGCGCAGTTGAGATCCTTTTGGCAGGCACACAGTTCCTTGGGTATTTGTGCAGTTGAGCACTTTCTACACCAACTCTTTCTCAGCCAATTTTGTACTTCTGTTGTTGTTGCTGTTGCTGTTGCTTGCCATATCTGTGTGGATGCATCTTTTCAATTTTGTTGCTGTTGTTCAACACAAGCAGCAAACAAAAGCTCAGCAACGCCTTTAAAAAAGTTCGCGCTGCTGTTCATCAACATTTATGACTGCCAGAGAGAGGAGGATGATGATGATCATCATCATCATCATCATCATCCCCATCTTCTTCATGATGATGGGGAGCGTGCAACAATATTTCCGGCCAGCGAGACCTGACTTCACTTCATCTTTCAACATATTTCTGTTTTATGCGCCATTTTCTTCATATTTTTACGATCTTAGAGAGCCGTCGTCCACTTCTCTTGTCTACAATGGGGGATCCTGGCATTGATTTATTGACCAAAAAGCGTAGCCGGGCAGCTGCTGCCGCATTTAGCAAGGCTCCAGTCGAGGGGGAGGGGTGGGGTGCCATGCATAATGAGGCGTTGAGTCTGAAGTCTGAAGGCAGCTTCTTGTCAATATAATATAGTTTTGACATCTGCCGTCGGGGTGGTCCGAAAGTGGGAAATAGTTGCGGCCGAAGGATTCCCCCCCCAAAACCGGTTCAATTCGGACACCCGCCGAGCGGTTTTGAAGTTTGCCGCAAATGATTTGCCAAACACCAGACACAGACATAATGCAAGAGTTCGATTTTGATTAATTAATTTGCATACAAGAAACGAGGAAAGAATGAAAAGTAAAAGCTTAGAAAGCGCAGCAGCGGCAGCGGCAACACAATGAAACCGCCTAACAAATTGCCGCTCATTCTGATGAGAGGGAATCCAGAAGATAACAAAAGGGAGTCGGAGACACACAGCGCGAAGGTGTTGTACGATGACGTCGGCAACGACGGCAGCAACATTACACGCATCATTATGTTGAGCGTTCTTTTGCGTTATTGATGATCCATTTCGGGGGAAGGCGGGGGGGAGCAGGGCCGGGCACCTATCTATGTGTATACCCTTCGGGGTCACCCGCACCGTCTGGTAACGCTTCACTTGACTCAGCGGTGCACACCGACACACACACCAACACACCCAAGAGTGTTGTGCACCCCACACAAACAAAAAAAGAACAAAGATCTATCTAGGTAAACTTATCGATAAATAATACGGCCAGAACTAAGAAGATCTCACGATTAATTACCCTTCCAATTCAAAACCCAAACTCTGTTTTAGCACGGTCGCCACCTTCTTTAAATGGCTGAAATGTAGAATGTTAACTTAGAATTGTCCTCTCTCCTCTAAGTTTTCGAACAACGACCACGGTCGTCTCTAGTTTAAGACGTCTGGAAGGTTGAATTAGCGTTTGTTATTTTAAATATACCCAGCAACATGTTAACTTCTGTTAAAAGAGAGTTTACTTAGTGCGTCACCTTGACTCTCCAACAGCACGGTCGCCACTTCTTAACATTGGCTGACACAGCGCTCTAGGTATCTGTGTTTCTTTCAGCAAAATCATATCATGCCTCACAGTGTAGCCGTAAATGGCCCATAGCACCACTCACTTATCGCCACATTTGTCGGGTGGAGCCGATTTTGTTGCAGTGACGGCGCGGCGGCTGGGAGCTGCTTGGAACGAATTGCCGTTTGTTGCGGTCATCTGCTTCGCGATCGTTTGGTTCCAGACGAAAGACTTTTCGAGTTTTAGCGTTTTCAAGTTGTGTGGGTTAAAGGTCATTATCAGCGCACCCCTTACCCCTGGCTCGGCCAGCCCTAAGCCAGCGGCAACTGCGTGAGAGCGCGTCAAGTGGCTCAATTGGTTGGCTTCAACTTTGGCCAACAACAAGTTGTTGTTGCTGTCGCTGTCGCTGTCGCTGTTGTAGTGGTCGGTTATAAATCAATTCCTGAGGCTTTGGCTACCGTTTTCTTGTTTTTCTTTTTGGGAGGAAGTCTTCGGCTCAAGTGAAATAGTAAATTATAATTAGAAAACGTAGAGAAAAGGCCGAGAGGAACCTGTTGAGTGCGCGGGGCAGTAAATCAAGCCAAAGAGGCGATAAGCCACACAAATGAATTGCGGGGCCACCGAAAATGGTCACAGACAAAAGAGCTCCAGCTCGAGCCGCTCGCGCTGTGCTTTTCCGCAGAAAAACGAGGCAAAAGCTTGCACTCAAATTTATGGCATATAAATTATCTCACACGTTGACTATTGACAGCTTTAAAATAATCGTAAAATGGCTAAGAAATCATAAAAGGCAACAGCAACGGCAAACCAGAACAGAACAGAACAGAACCGAACCGCCGAAGCCATGAATGTGAATTACTATTTCAGCAAAAAGCGCAAAAAACTGTCAGACAGGCGACGACGTTGCCCGGCCCCTTTGGTTCCAGTCTAGATCCCCATTCGGGCCAAGCCCCGCCGAGGCAGCCGTTGCAAAAAATGGAAAAGTTCCCAACAGTTGGGGGGCCCCTCATAACTTTTGTGCCCAGAGATTAGAGACAGCGGCAGAGCTCGCTGCGTTCGGTGCTCAGAATGTTCCGAGCAAGATTGTGCTAAAAGAGGTCAAACATTTTAGTCTAAAATGTCTGCCTATTGCCCACCTACCGCCCCCCAAAAGTATGGCCGGCTTGTGTGCAAAGTTCTCTGTTTGCTGTCAAAATGTTGCTCAAAGATTGTTTATTATTAATTGCATTTTGGAGCAATAAATTTGCAAAATTAATGTGAAAACCAATTAAAGGCCCATTTCGATATAAACATGTCCTTTATGTCCTGCTGCTGCTGCCGCTGCTGCTTCTGATCATTATAATATGCATAATATTATGCTTGGTCTTGGGCCGCTCCTAGTTCAAGGAAATTGCCCACCCACCACCACCCCCCAATCGATGCGGGGGGCGGGAGCTGGCATACGCTTTATTTGGCACAAAACTTTAAACCTTTAATCGCATTAAACGCTAAGGACTAAAGTCAGTCAGTTGTGAGCGGTGCCCCGCCCGCCCTGCCCCCGCTCATTAAATATTGAAAAATGCAAATTTACAAATACATAAATTTTCAATGAATCGCCAACACCAAAAGCATTTAAAATCAATCAATGCAGAGCGACCAGAGTTGTCAACCTCATGGACATATGCCGAAAACAAAAGCGTATGTCAAAAGGCTGAAACACAGGCAAAAACCACATCAAATGGAAGCCATAGCACCAGGTAAACCACCAGTGGAGAGTTAAACGGCAGGCAGGGGTGAGTGGAAAGGTGAGTGCGAGGGGCGCGGGGCGAGGCGGACAACAGCATTGATATTAACAAAATAAACAAGAGCAAAACGCAACCCAGTAAACCGCATACCAAAAACTTTTTATTTGTGCGTGTGTGTGTGTGTGTGTGTGTGTGTGTGTGTGTGTGTTTGTGCGTATGAGAGAGGGGCAAGAGTTGCCAGACTTTGCACAAATATGACAAAAAGTTGGGTAAATGACAACATTTGCATTTGTTTGTTCTTTTTTTTGTTTTAGATTAGATTTATCAAATATTTAAACGATCCTAAAACAATTGAAAAATGTAGGAAATTACTTGGTCAACAACGGTAAAAGCTGTGGAGCTTAAGTTTGACTTGACTCGAGTTTCCGTTTCTCATTTTACCCAAAGATTCGTTGGCCTGGAACTTCTTTGAAACATTGAAATGAACCAACCCTCACCCTGAAAAATACTGAACCGGCTCCGAAACAGTTTCGTATCGGAGTATACGTCAGTATCTATCAAATATTTGGCATTATCTTAGCTGATCCCAAATGGTAGCCACCAAGAAGTTGCTTAACTGGTAAAACCAAATAATCAAACGAATATCTCGAACTCTGTACGATATCGAAATCGGTTCCAGGCGGTGTTAAGCATACTTGAAAAGTGGTATAAGAGGACGTACAAGGCTTATCCCGTTTTTCTTGACCCAAGAACTTCAATACTTAAACCAACCAGAAAAATTCTTACATCAAGTGCTCAGCGTACTCAAATCCATGTTTGTTCATTTCTGAGTTAAGATCATAATGCATTATCAAAAACGAAGAATGTTTGTGGTTGTATCAACAGCTTATTAGGTTCAAGAGTAAGATAGTTCACTCTTGAATCAAGAGCTCCTCAGATTCAAAAGTCAAGGCACCCATGTTCCATTGGTTTTTTTCTTTGTTGTTTAAATTTATATCACAGGAGCACAGAGCATCATCAGTCTTTGCCTGTCAACTCCAATAGTCGTCTCTCCATGCCAGCAATGCCATAACTGCTTGGGAATTCCAAAGCAACATGAGTGCAAAAATTGATGGCAAAATAAGCCGTGTTTGAATTGACCTTTATCGGGCTTGAAACGGAAATGTATTAAACCTTTACCGTATCCCTATACCCAAATGCAAGCTTTACTCTTACTATTTAACACACCTTTTAAGCCTCCTCTAAATCCACTTAAATTTTTCGTAGCATTGCGTATATGTTGGCCAACCGATTGGATATAACTACATACAATTTGACTCGATCCTCGCCAGCTCGTCATTAGCATGCCCATTTAGATTTCCTCATCTCCATTCCCATCTTCATCTTCATTTTCATAGTCGTCATCATCAACATTGTCGTCAGTTGCAGAGATTTTTATAGGCGGGCGACCAAACCCCCTGCCACCCGAACTTTCCCCAAACCAACCAACCCGGGAGAGCACATTTGGTGTTTTTTTTTTTGCGTCCTCCCACTCCCCCGCCTCTTCCCTGTGTCACCCATAAAAATCACACTTCAGTTAAAGGCAGCAGCAGCTGTGCCAGGAGCCACAAGAGCGAGAGAGATGGAGACGGAACTGGCGCTGTTATCTGCCAACTTCGGGTGGATTTTCTTGGCCGCCCACTTTTTGAGTTCTGCTCTCGCAGCTGCCTCAGCTTTAGCTTCTCCGTGTTATTTGTGTTGTTGTTTGTCAGCCAGCAGACAGATAGCCAATGATAAGCCTCAGCGTATGACTGATGGACCCCAACCCTCCGCCATTTGAGATGCTGTCCAGAACTATTTAAATGAATTCGAGTTTTAGTAGGTCAATCTTTCACAAAAATTTGTGCATAACTTAAGGCTGTAATCCACAACTCCAGAGCCGGTTTGGTTTTGGTTTCGAGAGAGCTCATTTGGGTTTCAATATTCAGGTCATTGATCAGTTGTCTGTGTAGCTATGCTATGGCGGGCCTCCGTTTCCCCATATTGGCAATCCTTGCTTTAGAATTTTAAAAAGCTTTTCCCAACACACAACGAATAAGGATTTATACGAGCAAATCATAGGATCAGAAGATATTCGTAGTTAAGTGAGAAGTCCTTTTTGAAAAATGCACAAAAAGGTTTGTATAACTCCAGATACGGATTCAGTGCGTGATTTTACATGGGGAATGAAATTACTTTGCCAAGGACTAAAGACTCATTAATTATTTGTAAATTAGGGGCTAACCCTTTTACCAAGAATTAAGTTCTTGGCTTTCAAGTTCATTGAGATATGCAACTGAACCACTTTTTGAAACCAAATTCTTAGGACCACCTTTTGAACCTTATCTTAACCTACAAATCTAAACATTAAGGCACCCGTCAGGAATCTGACTTACTTTTATCCAAGAATTCGAGCATCAATGTTACTTCTGCTTCCTTAACTATCCGACCGATTTCAATTTGTTCCGAAAAGGTAAGAGCTAGGGTTGGTTGGCATACCAAGACCGTCGCATTGGGCATAGAATAAGGGGCAAAAGTATCTCACTCACACGATTTCAGTACTGGATTCTATGTATGTGATGCTCAGTACTCGATACTCAGCCCTCGATAGACAGTATTCGATTGATACTCGTTATCACATCACCTTCAAGCGTTTCCTTCGGAAAGGAAATTAAAGATGATCCACAGTATAAACATTGCTTGACTCTTTCCCAGTTCCCTTGAAATTTGCAAATAGATTTTAGTTGACAGGTTGCACTTTGCGCCTGTTTTTCAGTTTCACCGCAAATCTGGTATTCCGTTCAAGATAATTGTGCAGCTGTCGCCACTAGTGTTTCTGGTTTGCTCGTGCAGTTTTGGACCATTCCACTTGGTTTGGTTCGCGCTCGCTCTTATCTAAAGCTGCCACATGATAAGCACAATTTATGCACAGCTCGGCGTGCTACCCCCCGGTCCACCCCAAACGAGTCCAAAACATAAACATAAAAGTGTGCTATCATAAAATCTCTTCAAGGTTAAAACTTGAATGCGACTGCACGTAAAAGTCAACCCTCCGCCCGGGCAAAGTCAACTCTGACAGGGCTTATCAGTGGACCAGCATCAGCGCGAGTGGGGTGAGGGGTCTGTGCGGCTGTTGGACCGATAAGCAATGGCAAACGGAAGCAGGCGGATTTTACAAAATGTTTACCATTTATGGTGTCGATTTCAGTGGTTTCTGCTAGAGTTTCTGCTGCCTCGTGGAACGCCAACTGAATTTTAAATGGCCCGCAATCGATAAGTATGAGACAGACGCACGGGAGGGGAGGCAGCCTCTGGTCTTTTGTTTTCCTTTCTTTTTTTTTTGGAGAATATAATGGCAAAGTAAACAACGGCGGCCTCGCCTTGCCATTTGGCTTCGTGTGTATCTAGCAGATACTTTATATGCATGAGTTACACAAAAAGAGGCGTTCTTTTTTTATTCTTTTCGACAACAACCAGAGGAGCAGGCAGACCAAAACTGAACCGAACTAGATACACACAAATACTTAATAATTCTACATACTCTCCGGTCCCCCTGCGCTTTGGTGGGCATGCTGAAGATGGCGGCTCCTATTTTTAATGCAATTTGTTGCGCCTGATTTAATATTTTGATTACATTTCCCCCCTTTACTTTTGATTTTCGCTGTTCTTTGGGAAAATCAAAGTCCATAAAGTATACAAAAAGTTGGTGTTGTTGCTGTTGGTAATATGCTTGAAATATTAATATAAATTTAACACCTCATTTTCGGTGTCGTCGACTTTGCTCATGAAAATTGTTCGCGTTCAACTTGTTAACATTTTAATTACATAATTAGTTGCGATATTAGCGAAAGAGAGAAAAAAAATGAATATTAATGAAGTTTTAGGCACTAGCGTTTCATTTCTTATGCTTTAAGAAAAACACAAAACGAAAAAAACCAAGAATAAACGAAGAATTAGTAGGAATTAAGTGGGTAAATGATCAAAACATGTACAACTTATGCTTTAAGTTGGCGTTCCGGCTTGTCATCCACCAAACCCATTTTCTGGTTAAGGTTTTGTATTGACATTAGGGCAGACCAAGCACATTTTCAGTTCTGTTTGGTCTTCACAAACATTTTACAGCATATTTTTGTTGATCAGGAAAGAAACAGAGGACCAAGTCTGCGAATCGGTTCAAAATCGGTTCAAGCCGTGTCGAAAATGGTTCAAGGTAGGGAAAAAGACAATACATCAATATCGAATAGTTTCCCTAGGCGATAAATCGGATACTGCAGATATATATTGGTGATACTTTTATGCACAAAGATATGTTTTCCTTTCAACATCAAAGTCTTGTCTCAATATAAACGCATGCGTTCGTTGGAACAACATCTTTAGGTCGCATAGAATACATATCTTTCGATTAATTCAGACCAGTTCATTCCACAGCTTGACTTGTGCTTTTACTCTTTTCAAAATTTGGGTTGGATATGGTTTTGAAATGGTAATGCTCAGTACTATAAACTTATTTTGTGTCCAGTCAATTGATTGAAATAGTTTCTGATGCTCTGAAAAACACGTACTAAAGTTATTCTCTGAACCGAAGAACCCTTTACCCAGCAGATGGCTCCGGTTCCGGATGTTAACTATTTAGAAGGTCCGATTCTGGGTTCGGTTCGATGGATCCAAAAGAACACAAAAAGTGCAGGCCTGTTTATGAATTTATATTGACGAAAACTTTGAAGAGTTTAAGAGTGTGAATCAAATTCTTAAGCATAAAATTTCATATTGTCAATTGTAAATATCATCAACATATAAGAAATATTCGATATCCGATTTAATAATATTCGATATATCATAGAGCTTTGAACTAGAAGCAGTCCGAGAACCAATCCTTCGACTTTTCAAACCCTGGCTCCTGAATCCTGTCAAGAAACTCAGCTAGTTAGCTAGATTTTGTACTCAACGAGCCGCAACTCAGAAATTAACTAAGTTCTAAATTGAAAATATGGTGTTTGATATTTTCCCCAAATAAGAAGCAACTATAAAAAAGAGCTCAAGGAATAGGACGGGAGGACGTCGTCGACTCGTTTCCTGTGCCATAGATAGATATTGGCTACGGACTTCAGAAGATTTAAACAGGTTCTAACTGAGAGTTGTTACATCTACTTATTGTCTAATCTTTGCTTTCCTATTTTTCCGTTAACGTAGCAGCCTTTGCTTTTCAAAAATTTACTAGTTGCTCTGGCAGTTTGGGTCTGTAGGTCAGTCGCCTTCGGCTCGTGCTACAGTGAAGAGCTCTCACTTCTCAGTAGCTGGCATTATTTTCTTATTTTGATTTTATTTAACAAGCAATTACCATCCAGGCATTTCTCGAACGATTTGCACGATATCAATTCTTGGCCTTGCATTGGCCATGGCCTTGTTATACATCTGGATTGGAATACCAGGCACTATTTTCGTAGTCTCCAGTATTATTTTTCTTTTTTCTTAATTTTATTTAACAAGCAATTACCATCCAGGCATTTCTCAAACGATTTGCACGATATCGACCTTCTGTGTCTCCAATTGCTGTTGATGTTCAGTGTCCTTGAATTGGTTAGGGACTTAATATTTATCTGGTTTGGAATACCAGGCACTATTTTCGTAGTCTCCAGCATTATTTTTCCTTTTTTTTAATTTTATTTAACAAGCAATTACCATCCAGGCATTTCTCAAACGATTTGCACGAAATCAATTCTTGGCCTTGCATTGGCCATGGCCTTGTTATACATCTGGTTTGGAATACTACCTAGGTATTACTTTCGTAATCGCAAGCATTATTTTCCTTTTTTTGATTTTATTTAACAAGCAATTACCATCCAGGCATTTCTCAAACGATTTGCACGATAACCTTCTGTGTCTCCAATTGCTGTTGATGTTCAGTGTCCTTGAATTGGTTGGGGCCTTAGCATTCATCTGGATTGGAATCATCGAGATTCACGGGCATCACGGTAGCTCCACAAAAAATGGTCCAGAGTTACTACATTTTCCTAAGGCTCAGATTCATTTGCAGATTTGGTCAGTAACAAAATAAATTGTTCCGGTTCAGGATCGGTTCTTCGGTTTGAAGTTTGTTGGAAATGAAATTTACATTTTTCTGGTTTCTTTTGGCACAAATTTTGACTAAAAAAAACAGAAGCTTCTTCATCAACTGGGCCCCCAAAATGTGCTGCCTGCTACTCCTTTCCTCCTCATTTTTCCTTCTTGGGTTTTGTTTTTGTTTTTTTTTGTGGATCTCTCGGCACCTTCTGTTTCTTTGGGGAATGAACGAGCCGAACGTCTATAACCTTCATTAAAAATTGTCTGCAGCGGCATAAAATGATTGATAACATCCGTCAATTTTGACATATGCGGTAAGGTCTGGACCCGGCTGCTCGTCCCCCGCTCCTCGCCCCTCCATCGCTTTCTGTGTGCAGCGAAAATGAGTCAATTCGTCAATCAATCAGTGTGTCAGTTGCTCATTTATAATGGGCAAGCATTTGCCTTTTGCTCTGGGGGCCGTTTTGGCAGACTTTGTGTGTGTTTTTTTTTTTGTTTTTGTTTGGTTTTTGTCTCGGTCTTCTGGCAAGGGGCACTCAGGGCGTATGAGTGATGAACTAGGATTGTGGATGCAGCCAACTGTGCGCCAAAATCCTTCGAGGCGCAAATTAGCACCTCGCCAATGTTTGAGGTTGGCCTCATTAAGTTTGCACATGTGTGCGTCTGGCAGGCCCCCCCCCCAAATGAGCGATTCCCCCCGCTGGCCTTGGCTGGCAAACATTTGTGTTTGAAAGCTTTACAATTTACACTTGCATTTTGCACTTGGATAAATTTTGGCACCTTTTTCTGTGAGTGTCCAAGTTGAGTGGCATATTTGCACACACGACTGAATAAACTCTCGACAACAACACCAGGAACAACAACTCTATGTGTAGGGGGTGGGCGTGGCACACACCCTCAAAACAAAGAGAAAAAAAAGCAAGAAATTCAAACAGAAAACTGCAACCGTATAATGATAGACGCCAAAGCAGCAGCAGCAGCAGCAGCCACAACAGCCCCCCTCAGGCCATTGGCCAGGGAAGAGCAGAAGCTACCAAACTGAAGTCTCCCCGAGTCGGAGGAGTCTTGAAAAGTCTCCTTTTCGCAGTCAATCAGTCAATGGGGAAGGGAAGAAACGCCAAAGTTCTTGCCCAGCCACAGGGCATATTTAAAGCCAGAACGGAGGCTGGTCAATGGAGTTGAAGGCGTGGCCCACCACAAGGCAACAAACCGAAAAAAAAGATCAAAACAAAAATCATTGTTCAACTTGTGTGTGAAATTTATTTTCATTCAAAAAGTTTTGCACATTTTGCGGGAGCGTAAGGAGGCGGCCGGATTCGTGGAGTGCGGGGAGCAGGGGGAGTGCCTCAATTTAAAGGCGTTGCCCGGCAGATGCACGGGAAGTGTGTATGGGATATGGATACGTTGGCGACTAAATGGCCCAAAATGCACATTGCATTGGGGTAAATTGAATAGTAAGTCCGGCAAGCTATGATCTACTCATAGCTGGGTGTTGTTCAGCGATTTGCAGAGATTTGCAGAGGTGCCCGCACTATATACGCTTCGGGAGCATTTGTGGTTGTTTCGCGCTTAACGATTGTGCCTCTCTTCTCCTTCTCTCCTACGCCTCTTGCGAAATTGACCCCCACAACAGTACGTCTGCAACGTTGATTTTGTTCTTGCCCTGCGCTTCAGACGGCCACAAGCACTCACACACAGCATTAGGCAATAGACAGTTTTCTCTTTCGTTGTCTTCTGGTTGCCAAAAGATAGTTGTTATACTCTGTACCGTAGGTACATAGAGTATTATAAGTTTGTGCAGAAGTATGTAACATCCAGAAGGAAGCATCTCCGACCCCATAAAGTATATATATTCTTGATCAGCATCAACAGCCGAGTCGATATAGCCATGTCCGTCTGTCCGTCTGTCTGTCCGTATGAACGCACAGATCTCAGAAATGGTAAGAGATAGAGGTTTGACGTGTAAGGGACATATGCTTCTTATGTTTGCAGGCAGATCAAGTTTATTTTCAATTTTGGCCACGCCCCCTCCCGCCCCCGCAATTTAGAAAAAACGTCATATCTCCCACAGTTTTGAAGATAGATGGCTTGTTCCTTCTGGACATATTTAGTTATTAGAATAACTTATCGATCCGCCAAAGGAATGAAGAAGATCGGATGAACGGTTTTCGAGTTATGATCAAAAGACAAAATTTCTTGGTACAGAGTATGTTATAGTCGGGTTTGACCGACTTTCTTTCTTGTTTTATTTGTGTTAGTGACTACGCTAGCATTAGGTGCTGTTCCAGATCAAGTAGCAATCAGTTTTATTAAAAGATCAAATGAAAGGCAGTCAAGTTATAAGCAAAAGAATGCTCACTGCAGCAGCGGTGCTCTCAACCGGAGTTGCCGTTGTTACAGAGCATATCACAGTCAAACTGGACCGACTTTCTTCCTTGTTTTCCTCAAGGAAAGAGCATTTCTTGGTCGCCTCCCCTCTTCTGTTCCATTCTTGGAGCCCTCACCTGGTCACCTCCAGCTGATGTTGTTGTTACGCTTCTTCATGCGTCGCTTTAATGCCTTCTGGCGCGTTTTTAAAAAGCGACAAATTGTTGTTTGCAGACGCCAATGCCGCTGCTTGTTGTTGTTGTTGTGTTTTGCTGTTTCGCCGCGCGTCGCTTAAGTGTCGCAATTTAAATATTGTTGAGTGCACTTTTGGCTACCGTTGGCCATTTATTTTACGCTGAAATTTATGTAACGATGTGAAAAATTGCCCCGCTACTGGAACGAGGCTCTAGGCGCTCTCCCTCGCTCGCTTCGCTCTCGCTCCTGCTCTTGCTCTCTCTCTGTGTCTGTAAGGGGTGGGGGGCAGCCATTGACCGCCGAGAAAAGTGCAAAAGTTGCCGTTGCAGCACGTACAATGCATTTTGCACAACATTTTCCGCGCTCTCAAACAAAAGGCCAATAATTGTGTATACCGCAACAAGAGCTTGAGAAGAACAACAGCAGCAGCAGCAGCAGCAGCTTCTTCATGGCTCGCTGGGCTGGTCCGGGCAACACCCCAAAGACCAGCCCAAACAAATGAACTGAACTCGAGCTCTAAAAGACTGCAGCTGCTGCCTCTGACCAGGCAGCAATCAGCCACAACAACAAGTACAGTGAAGCCCGTCCTGAGGCCCGAGCCGCGGGCTTTTCCATCTACGGCCCCCCGCAGCCAGTCCACACTGTGGCCTTTTGACCAAACCATTGCCGCAAAACTGTGAAAAATTCGTTCAACATCAGCGAAATGAAAATAATAAAAATCGGCTTCGAGTTTTTTTTTTTTTTGCCTTGCAACTTTTTTGCGCCATGTTGGTTACGCCCCCCACTCCCTGTGCCCCTTTTTGAAAAACGTGACTAAAATGCTAAAGCCACCAACAGCAAGAAAATCCCAGCCAGCGGCAGCAGCAGCAGCAGCAGCAATCGCCATCATTTTTCCTCCTCTCCCGGCAAATCTTATGCAAAAATCCAAATGGAAATGCAGCAAAGCCAAACAAATGGCAGAATGAAATGGCAAGTGGAGGAGGGAAAGCGAACTGCTGCTGCTGCTGCTGGTCCACCATTTTTTGTGCCTTCTTTTTTTGCATACCAAATTAGAAGAAGAAGAAGAAGAAGAAGGTGCTGCTGCTGCTGGTGCTGGCGGTAGGTAGGCCATGAGGGAATCGGGAAATAAGGAAACTCTTTCTGAAAGAGATGATATTTCGCTTTTGGTCAAGCACTTTTTATGCAAATGAGTTCTGAAGCAGTGCACAGAAGAGGCAAATCGAATGAAAATTTGACTTTGAGAGGTCCTTAAACAAAGACTGGAGCCGGTTGATACCATAACCATTTTAATGATTGGGATATAAACAAGAAAGAAAGTCGGTCAAGCCCGACTATAACATACTCTGTACCAAGAAATTTTGTCCTTTTTATCATAACTCGAAAACCGTTCATCCGATCTTCTTCATTCCTTTGGCGGATCGATAAGTTATCCGAATAACTAAATATGTCCAGAAGGAACAAGCCATCTATCTTCAAAACTGTGGGAGATATGACGTTTTTTCTAAATTGCGGGGGCGGGAGGGGGCGTGGCCAGAATTGAAAATAAACTTGATCTGCCTGCAGACATAGGAAGCATATGTCCCATACACGTCAAACCTCTATCTCTTACCATCTCTGAGATCTGTGCGTTCATACGGACAGACAGACAGACGGACGGACGGACAGACGGACAGACGGACATGGCTATATCGACTCGGCTGTTGATGCTGATCAAGAATATATATACTTTATGGGGTCGGAGATGCTTCCTTCTGGATGTTACATACTTTTGCACAAACTTATAATACTCTATGTACCTTCGGTACAAGAGTATAAAAATGGAATTGCCATTACAATTACAATTATATTGTGGTTAAAAATTGATGTACAATTACAATTACTTCACTATTGTCAAATAATTGTATAAAACTATAGTCTAAGATGATTTTCTCCAGGCTCGGTAAATATATTCTCAAAAGCGAACTCAAAAGAAGAAATTGGTTGCCATAACTGAGTTCCATCACTTCTTGAGCAATGTTTACCTTTGCTAGAGTCCGTTTGGGATATTCCTAGCTTTCTTGGTCCTTCGAGCCGGATACGAATTCAAATGTACACACTAAAACACTTGGGCAATTCCAAGTCAACCGCTCAACAGAGTGTAGTTCCATTTTAGGACTGGCATTAAGTTTCTGCAAATATTTGACATAAAAACTGAATTTCATTAAATTGCCCCCCTTTCTATTTTTCAGGTCGCAGTGAGCCGCCCGTAGGTGTCGGTGATCCCTGTGCCGGCTGCAACAAACCCATACTGGATAAGTTTCTGCTCAACGTGCTGGAGCGGGCCTGGCATGCGTCCTGTGTGAGATGCTGCGAGTGCCTGCAACCGTTGACAGACAAATGCTTTAGCCGCGAGTCCAAGCTCTATTGTCGCAACGATTTCTTCAGGTGAGAGAGGCAGAAAGAGAGCGGAGGCAATCACTGCTGCAGCGCCCTCGACCCAATCAAAATCAAAGCAATTAAGCCGAGTTGGCTCTTTGGCTTTTGTGCTGTCCGCTGCCGCGTGTTCCATTTGATTTCACCCGGTTGTGGCATTCAAGCCAACTAATTGAAAAGTAGAAAAAGAGAAGAAAAACAACAGCAACAAAACTAAGCGAAGGTGCAAAAAGGTGCCAAGCCAAAGCAATTAACATGCAAAACACCTGAGCAAATCAAAATGAAATCTGCCAGATTCAGGACGGGGTCTCGAGTGGTGCCACTTGATTGAGTGCGAGTCTATATCTTTATCCTGATTTGATTTCACCCCCCAATCTTTCATTTAGACGTTACGGCACCAAGTGCAGCGGCTGCGGCCAGGGCATTGCCCCCTCGGATCTGGTGCGAAAGCCCCGCGACAAGGTTTTCCATTTGAACTGCTTCACCTGCTGCATTTGCCGCAAGCAGCTGAGCACCGGCGAGCAATTGTATGTGCTGGATGACAATAAGTTTATCTGCAAGGACGATTATCTGCTGGGCAAGGCGCCATCCTGCGGCCACAATTCGCTGAGCGGTAAGTCATAAATCCGGCTCTCCAACAACTGGGGGCTCATCTGTGCTAATTGAGGGGTTCCATTGTTTATGCTTATCCCCTGCCCCCTACCCACACCCCGCTCTCTAATGCTGCCGCATCAATGCTAATGCTATCAGCAATAAACACAAAATTGCGCATACGACACGTTGTCCACACTTTTGGGCATATTTAGGCGTAATTTGTGCTTCAATGTTTTGCCCACAAACAATAACAATGGCGAATTTTTTGCACAAATAACAATATGTGTACGCTCCGTGTATTTGTTTGCCTTAATTGTTTATAGTTTGAAATAGAAATATTTGCGATTGAAATTATCGCGGCACATTTTTGGTGTTGTTGTTGATGTTTGTAATCTAGTTTTGGCCCAAGCCAAATGGCAAGAAAAGTCAAAGCGAATGGCTAAGCAAATATGGGCAAAAATGACACTTTTTTGGGTTTCCATTGACCCAAAATGAAACATGCAACACTATTTGTGGATAAAACTGCTTAAGGTTGCAATTTATACATTTCCAACTTGGGGTTTTCAACACTATTTTTGTTTGTCATTGAACTGGGGCATTTCTTGACATCTTCCTCAGACTCAGACCAAAAGTTTCTTCTTTTTTTTGGGTCCATTGGGAGCTGTAGCCATATGTGTGCTTTCCAACACTGTGTGGCTTAAGTTTGCATTGTACAGCACTGCGGCTGGTGCTGGTATTCGTCACAAAGTGGTTCAAATTGCTTAAAACATTATTAAACTAACAACTGACGTGTTCCTCGCGTTTTTCAACACTTTGTTGCTGCAGCTCTCATTGCACAACACTTAAGCCTAGGCTGATATTAAACTCAAAGTGGTTGAAATTATGAAATCCAGTTTGCCACACTGTCTACTTTGTAGTCTTTGAGTTTGCTCTTCTCTGAGTTTTGCATATTTTATTATTCGCAGCAGCCTTTGCAGGACATTTTTTCGTTTGACCAAAAAAACCAAAAAAAGAAATAAGTTCCCCAAACTGAAAGCGCATTAAAAGCAGCTGCAAAGTGCAAAAGAGTAACCGTTCTGCCAGCCCCGTTGCTGCTGCTTTCCTGTGTTTGCCCAGTCACTTGAGGCCCAAAAAGTTTTAAAGGCTTTAAAGTTAAGGCCACAATTAAAGCTTTAAATGCACGCACACAAACACGCACACACACACACACACACCCTCAGCTGTCAGACGCAGCAACGCCTCGAACTCAAAATGATTCTTTTTGTTACGTTTTTTGGTTTTTGTTTTGTTGTTGTTTTTTTGAAAATTTCGCCACATTTCTTTTTCGGGTGTTCTGAAAATATTTTCGTAGCATACTTAGCGGCGTTAAATATTTCAACGCTGTCATTTTGCTGTTGTTGTTGCCGCTCAAGAGGGGAAATGCCAGACAGAGAGCAAAAGACCGAGAGAGCGAGAGAGAGCGCAGAGGCGGAGCAGTGAGCAAACTCTCTTTCTCTGGCTCAACTGGCAGCTGCGCAAACGGCAGGAAAACCTACGTTGGCGTCAACTGCAGCAGCAGCAGCAACTGCCAGTGTATTGGTGTGTGGCCCCAAAAAAGTAGGCAAGGTTTTTGATTCAAATTTTCAAAAACCATTCAATTCCTTTCCTCAAATTTCTACAAAAACTGAGAAAAAACCACACCAAAATCCAACTAGTTGGTTTTAGCAATATTTTTTACCCACTCTCTCTCCCTCTTGACAAGGCTACGTGTGTTGCTGGTGTGTGTGTGTGTGTGTGTGTGTGTGTGTGTGTGTGTGTGTGTGCCGGCTGCGCCGACAACGTCTACGTCGGCATCCTTCAGCTGGGGCGCCGCAGCAGCAGCAGCAGCGCAGGTCATTAATGTTTTGATTTTAATTGCGTTAATTACGTGCAACGGATTTTTCACTTTCACATCAATTTCGAGTGCGTCGGGAAAACGGAAAACTGAAAAGCGCCGTGCTAAGACAATGTGTAAGCCGAAATGATAGAAAATAACATTTCCCCTTCAACGTTCGACGTGGCAAATTTATGGCTTGTCATATAAATTAAACAATATCAATAAAAAAACACACAAATAAAGAGAGTGAGAGCAACAGAGATGGGGAGCCAGAAAGAAGGAGAGGGTGAGGGTAAATGGAAGTGAGAGAAGCTCATCATAAATCACTATAAAAGACAACCACATAAAAGGCAACAAATAGTACAACAAAAAAAAAAAACAAAAATTACCGCTGCAAAAATTTATGCAATCGGCTTTTTGCTTCAAGTCAAAAACTTCAGTGTTTAAAATTGTTCAAGTCTTTCACTTGATTTAATTACTTTTAAGAACAGTGTGAATGATGTGGTGTCGGGCACCAAACGGAACTCCCTTTATTCCTCTTAAAAGGCCATAAAATGGCCCCCCAAATTGGCGACTGACGAGGGAAGGGCTTGTTGCTGCAGCGTCCTTTTGCTACCAATTTAAGCGACGGAAATCAATTTTATCTGGCTTTTTAGACGCGTCACAATAATTTACGATTCCAATAATGTTTGCCACATCCATGGTCTCTGAAATTGTTATACAGATCGGATAATAAATCGCGGAGTTATAAGAAAATCAGCTTGTGTCATATATTTCTGTTAATAACGGAACGTGGCATACTTTTCGGCTTTTCCATGCGCTGTCCCCGAATGTCAGTACATTAACATTATTGTTAATGGTCTTTTTATTCACCTAAGGAAAGGCAGGGCCGAATTTGACTAACGCTCTCGTTGTAAAGAGATACCGGAACCGATCTACCAAAATCACGGAACTTATTGGATATTTACAGGCCCTTTTCTACCAGCAAACCACAATTTGTGGAAAGTGACACTTTTTTGTTTTTGTTTCAAGAATTCTGAGAAAGAGACAACATCGAGCTGGTTGTATTGTGAAAAGAGTTTAGTTTGCGGCCTACATTGCTTTAAAGATCTTTAAGAACTGTGCTCACTCTTTGACTGAAAACGATTCTCTGCTTCTACTGCCGACCACTGAGCAAAGCAAACTTGTAACTTTAAGCATAGAAGATTATAGACTCCATACTAATTATACTAGAGCTTTGACGAAGGTATACCATGATGATTTCCGAAGAGTACATCTTGGAAATGTTTTTTTTTTTGTTAATTGGACCGATCGTCCACACAATTTGCATTTCATTCATGGCCTTAGACTTCTTCTTCTGCTCAACTCTTGAGACCTCTTTGAGGTAATAACTCAACGTTGATAAACCGAACAATTTGTGTGCGTGTGTGATGACCCTTAAACGACCTTAACTCAGGCACAACCTTTAATTTTATTCGTTTTGTTATTGCTTCCTTTATGTGTTGAATTTTTATGATCTGAAGAGCAACAGCAACAACAGCAACGGCAAACAGCAAGTTTTATTAAGCACACAAAATTTGCTGCCTTTCAGTTCACATGGCTTTTTGTTGGCGTTTTTCGTACGCCTACTTTTTGGCTGAAAGGGTCAAGCGCGCATATGGCCCAAAACATTCGCTGGCCTGGCTGGCCCTTCTTTACTTATTCTAGAGAGGGAGAGAGGGAGGGAGGGAGGGAGGGAGCGAAGGATAAAAGCCACATACAGCAGCTGTTGCCGAGCCATATTAAAGCCAAGCCAAAATGCTAAAGTTCAGGCAAAAAGCCCTCAAAATTTTTTAAAATTATTCTTAAATAAATCGAAGCCCTTGTCTACCCTTGGTACAGCGACCTGTTACAACGATTCTAGCTCGTTGTGCCACATAATCCTTGGGGATTAGGTGAAGCTGAATTGGGTATACATGGCGGGAAAGCGTTAACCACATTGCCACATTCGACTCGACAATGGCACACACAACTTTTGTAAATTTGAAAATACTCATTTGGCTTGAGCCCTTTTTGTCAAATTTTTAGTCTTTGATTTGGTTTTTTATAAACAAAATCACTTGTCACATAGACTGGCTGGTACTTAATCTGTCTGTGGACGTGATTTAAGCTTTAACTAGGAAATAGTTGGGGGCAAATTAGTTTGGGCTAATAAATGAAAGCAAATAAATTTGCGCTTAATAATTTGTCTGCAACCTAGAAAGAGTTAGACTCAAGGAGAGAGGCTAGCGCAAAGAGTGGCTAAAACTGCCGACTGGTCTCTTGGCTGGGCCAGTTCGCATCAGAATGCAGTGTGGCCGTTTGACAATTTGCTGGTACTTCGGCGTTGAACAGAAACACTGTACCCTAAGCTGACTTCCGCCGGAATAGGCTGTCTTTTTAGCTCTAGCTCCACCAGTTGCCAGTATTACAATCCCGCTTAGACCGATACAAAATGTGTGAGTAGAGCATACAATTCGGTCATACACAAATAACTTTTCCTGCTTTTTTTTTAGTGGTTTTTTGTTGTTGTTTTGCCTTGCTTCCCCACATGAAAATACCGCAGATTTACGGTTGTCGTCCTGGCCACGTAATATAGTACTCTCTCTCTTATATGTGGGTGGCACAAAAACAACAACAAAATGGAAGCCTTGCGGCTTCTTCTGCTTCTAGAGGCTATTTTTATTTGCAGTTTCAGTTTTTTGCAGCGGTGGCATTTTGCTGTTGCTGTTGCCGTTGCTTGGTAGTCGTTTCGGTCAGTTTGTTGTGCGAGTATTTTATGTGGCGGTGTTTTTTATTTTTTATTTTGTTGTGTTCATTCTCTTCACAAGTTTATGGTGGCTGTGGCCTCTCCCTGTCCCTCCCCCCGCCCCCCGCCCCGTCGCAGCCACATCTCTTTGGCTGGCTGACCAAAAACCGTTAAAGTTTATTTGACATTTACTTGGGCTATTTTTTATTTTTATGACTCTCTGGGTTTTACTTTTTTTTATATATTGTTCGTACGTACGTACGTATATACACTGACCCAAGCCTCTTCTCTCTCTTTTTTTATGATTTCTGTTTCGACCATAAATTTGCGGCTATTTTGTGTTGTGTGTTTGATACTTTCCCGATGCACAAGGTATGATAAACCCCACCCATCCCAGCCCGCTCGCCGTACGTACGAGCGTATGTCGGCTCCATCTAACGCCTTTTCAGCGTATACGTAAATCATTTGGCTAATTGCGTGTTGCCAACTAAAGCTTTGATTTGTTGACGGCGACGGCGTTTACTAGGTTTTTGGTTTAGTTTGGCCGGAAGTGTCGCCATTTTGCATAAATCAAGTGCGTATTGGGGTACCCAGTTGGGGTACTCAAATTGGCACTCTTTGTTGCTTAAATCAGAGCAAACAGCTTGCTTTGTTTTTTAGCTTAGGGAATTTTTAAAAACAAACCTTTGTCTTAATGGAAACAGTTTCTCATTCAAAGTTCTGCCACGAGAGTTTTAACTCCAAAATCGGTTGCCTATTTGCCGTAGTGTTTGGAAAGACATACAAGTGGACTTAAGCTTGAGCAGGCAAATAAATGTGTGCTAATAAATTTGTGTGCAAACTGATGAGCACATTTGCTAGACACACATCTCGCTCAAACTAGCCGGTAACTTGGTGCAAATAAATTTGTGCTAATTCGTTTGTAGTATGGAAAAACGAACCAAAGTTGGTTAAATATTAGGGGGATTTTTTCTTGAGTTGCTTTCAAACCAAATGAAAAATGTGAAATTTATGTACTAAGGCACCAAACTCTAGGCAGGCTTTCGAAAACAAAAAAAAGGAGCAGTTTGTCATTCAGTCAGAGAAAAAGAATGCCTTTTGAATGAATGGCTTTGTGTGAGTGCGCGTGTGTGTGTGTGCCCGCCCATCTATGCTGCCTGTCTGCCAGTCAAACTGGGTGGTTGTTACATAGCGACATGCATACTTACATGTATTGTGTATGATATATGTGCACCAATGGCAAAGATCTCAGGCAGGCGATAAGAAAGAAAAAAAGCAAAGAAAGAAAAAAATACAACAACAAATACTCGCTTGTGTGTGTGTGTGTGTGTGTGCCCAGCCACCCCTAAAAACCAGAGGGAAAACAGCCAGCTTAAAGCTGTGTTCGGTGGCTTAAAGTCGCCTTTCTGTGTGTGTGTGCTTGGTGTTTTTTTTTTGTTTTTTTTGTATTTTTGCGGAGGCATCAAAATCGATTTCGTATTTCGCATTTCTAAGGCCTTAAGCTGAGGCTTTCTGCTCCTCATCCTATTCCCCCTCCTTGTGCTCCTCCTGCTACCCTCAGACATCATTTTGCACAAAGCTCTGCACATTTCCGTTTCCGTTTTGTATACATAACCTCAATTCACATTTTGGCAGAGCCACCCTTAGCCTCTCTGCCACCTGCCAGCAGCTCTGCGTGCTTTTGGTTTCGACAGTTGGATTTGTGGTGCTCCCCCCTTGCCCCACATTCCTGCAGCATCACATATTTCTTTTGTTTCGTTTCGTTTTTTGTTTTGTTTTTTTTTTTTGTGTGTTTTCTTAGTCAGCCGCCAACGCCAAATCCGCCAAACCAAACCAAACCAAACCACACCGAACCCTCCCTCCTCCCCCCACCCCCATGCCGTGCCCCACTCTTCGGCCTCACTAACTCTCTTTCTCTCTCTCGCTCGCTCTTTGGCAATTGTTGCCATCTCTTTTGCTTTTTGCCGCTGGCCCGCCTTTTTTAACGCAGTTGGCAGCGCAGTTGCCGTTTGCCGCGTTTATCTCTCGCGCTGAGACCCTCGAGGGGTTGTTTTCTCTGTTAGGTGGCGCCCCCTTGCGGTGGACGTTTTTTTGTGTGTTTTCAAAATGGTTGCCCAAGCTTGAAATATGACACGATTACGTGGGATCCCTTGACCCCAAGCCCAACCCCCCTCACATCACACACGCACACACATAAATCTCTCCGCGTTTTCGGGCTTTCCTTTTTATGCTGTTGCTTTTCATTGTCATTAACACACCAGATACTGCTCTTCCCTCCCAGCCGGTCAGTTTACGGGGCACTCAATTTCTGTTGATTGAAGATTTACGATGCACTTGGTCTCTGCACTAAAGTTCACTCGAGTCAGTCAGTAAATTTGACAGGCCGATGAGAGGAGGATTAGGAGGAGGGCCGGCATCTGCTCTAGTTTTAACGCCTCTCGTAATTTGTGGTGACCCACACACAGAACAACACGTCATTAAAGCGAGAGACCCTTTTTTAACTGCTGCTCCAGAGTTTGGATTTGGAGGAAATTATAAGCCTCAATTGCACAGTCTCCCCTTTCAGAATGTGACCCACTTTAACTGCACTCTTATCGATGAGTGACTCAGCCCGCCTCCTCCTGTTCTGTCCCAGTTGTTACTTATGTCATTTATAGCCGCCTATTTAACGTGTTTTCAAGCGAAAAACTTTATTTTCACGCGCATTACGCGCGCAAAAGTCGACCCAACCGACTCACCGTCTGCGACTTCGACTCCAAAGTCAAGCCAGTGTAAAAGCCCATTAAAAATAGCTTTAAAGTGGCTGTTAAAAATAAACAAAAACGACAACAACAACAACGACCAACAAAAAAGCCAAACTACAAATAAAATGCACATAAAATGAGTGCTCCAAGTGCGGGCTTTGGAAATGGGGTAAACGTCAAGTGGAACAGGTAGGTGAAATGGTTCCACCTGAATGGCCAAGCTGGGGGCAGAGCAGAGAATCGTTTAAATCATTTGAAAATGCTCCAAATTAAAGGGAAAGGGGAGACAACAAATACCCAATAATTGACTTCGCTATGAAAGAAACAGCCAAAAGCTGTTCAAGTACAAATTAATTTGTACGCTTGCGAGGACAAAATTGACTTTGCCAGAGTTTAGTTTGTCCCATGGCCAAAAATTTGTACACAAACTGTTATATCTCTCATTTGAGTTAAGTTTGTTTCTGCAATGCAAAGGCAAATAAATTTGAAGAAATGTTTTGCCAAATGAAAGGTTC
This sequence comes from Lordiphosa fenestrarum, assembly GCA_035044985.1. NCBI lineage: Eukaryota > Metazoa > Arthropoda > Insecta > Diptera > Drosophilidae > Lordiphosa > Lordiphosa fenestrarum. The sequence goes on along the minus strand of JAWNNO010000297.1, from coordinate 344,521 downwards.
AATTTTACATTTTACCAATGAAACAAAGAAATTTGGTTCTTAAGCGTCAAATAATATTTAAATTCTTAATAAAATTCTAAATTCTAAATAAATGTTGGTTTTCTTAAAACAACAAACAAATAGGTACAAACGTGAGGCCAAATAAATTTGCACAAATCGTTTCAAAAGTTATCAAAAGCCAAAAAGCAAGTCTTTGCCAGTAACACGAACTGTCGTTGCTTGTCAAGCGTCGAATAATGTTTGTAAATTTAACCAAAAAGTTTGTGCCAAATTAATTTGCCCAAATTCGTAATAGTTCACACAATACTCTCAGTGTCCACTCGGCCTTCAATGCAATCCTATTTATTTGTCATGCGTTTTCCGTATTCCTAGTTTGCTTCGTTTGGCTTTCTGTTTGTGTTTCCCCCCAACAATCGTTGTTGTTGTTGTTGATGCCTGTCAAACATATCCATTTCAAAGCAACTTTCCATGTCTCTAGTTGTCTGATGTCATATGTGCGCGAGTGTATCTCGGTTGATGGATTGCATGCACAAAAAAGGCCGAGCAAAGTTCAAAATTATAAATCAAACTCAAATTTGCTGCTGGCCAGCGCGCGCCCCAGCAATGCACAAAGACAAACCCAGAAATTTATGTTGGGCCATAAACAAGGGAAGCAACAACAGCAACAAATCGATTAACACATAAACCCGAAAACTGCATTTCGCCAAAGAAAGAAGGCAACTTAAACGATTTGTGACACTAATAAATAAGCCAACTCATAATTTTTAATTCACTCTGCTTCCTCGCTTGGCTGTGGTTTGTGTTGTTGTGTTTATTTATTTATGTTTATTGCGTTTATCATTTGTGTGACACTTTGCATAGCGCCGGCCGCTGGCGACGCGTGGGCAGGGGCCGGGGCAGGGCAAAGGGGTATTCGAACGCCCGTGAAATTGTCACAGCTTGCTGGTTTTTATGGCTTCCCAGTTGGCCCAGCTTTAGCTTTATGTGCCAGCTGTAAAAAAAAATCTCCGCCAAAATTTATGCGCAAATGAATTGTGCATTTAATGGTGGCAGTTGGAAGGTTGCGGCAAAGCGACGCGCTGTAAAAACCCACCTGAAATTGGCCAAGCAAGTGAATTGGCCGGATTGGGAGAGTAACTTGAGGCTTACGCTTGTGCCAGCAAAAAATTTGCACAAATTTATTTGCCTAATTATGGCAATAAAAGGGACAAGAATCATTTAGTTTTCTTAAATTTCTAGTCATCTTTTAGTTGGCTCTGTAAATCTCTCATAATATTTAGTTTGTTGTGTAAGGTTGTGAAAATATTTTATTTGCGCCAAATAATTTGCCCAAGTCAGCCGGAACTACCTACCTATGTTTTACAAATTCACAATCTAAAATAGCTCTGTGTGGCTCTCAGTTCGATTTCCACAGAAACCAGTCCACATGCTGTATTAGTTTGTAGACAAATTATTTGCACTAACTAAACTAACAAATTTGCCAGCTTAAGTAATATTTTTGCCAGCCCAATGCCAATCCCAACGGCATGTAAATATGTACATAAGTGACGCCATTGCTGCTCCTGTGGCTGTCATCTTGTTTGAGGCTCGCACCTCACCTTTCGCTTTTGCGCCCCCTTTTTGCAGTTTCGGTTTCAGTTCTTTTTTGTTTTGGGACCCAAACGGCGCGTTGAAATGAAAGAATAACAGAATAACACACGGCAGAGCTACAAAACAATAACAATAAAAACAAAAACAACAACAGAACAGCAAGCGGAGAGTACAAGACGAAAGGTACGCAACTTGGTATCAATTTCAGTCCAAACAACCCAACAGAACGTGAAGGGGGAAAGCGCACTTTGAATATGACAGAGTGTGCGAAAGGGACGGCGAGCAGGAGCAGCAGCAGCAGCTACCGTAAATCCTTTTTGGCACAGCTCAACGCGTTCGTGCGCCTGGAAATCCTGTTGCTTTAGGCAAAAAGGTCCCAACATGGCAGAGCCAGCAACAACAACAACAACAAAACAACTGAAGGCGCTGTTGTCGAGTGCCCCGACTCCAAAATACCCTGTACATAAACGTCACCCAGGCGTCTGATGTCCTTTAATCGTGTTTAGCACTCACGCACGCACGTTCGTTGTCCGTGTTTCCAAACCTCCAACAAACTTACACGAAAACATTTGTGTTTCTATCTTCTATGGTCTCTCCGATCGAGTCTGAGTCAAGAATGTATTTTTATTATTGGGTCGAACATGTATCCGTCTTCTCCCTGTTACATACCTTCGCTCAACTTCAGACTCCCCTTTTAACCATTTTCAATGGGCACAGGGTATAAAAACGGATCACTTTACAAATGCCCACAAAATGCGGCCGGTTTTTGCTGCTGTTGCTGGCTGTCGCTTGTGGCAATGCCGCCGCTTGGAAAAATAATAACAACAGCAGAAAAAAAAACGTTGCCAAAAGGTAACAGAGCGTATTTTGAGGCCAACCAAACAATATACTCGAACAAACGGACGGCCATTCATAAGATAATGCCAATCAAAACAAAGAACATTTTGAATCAGGTTAGCGGGAGACTTGCAGATGGAGTCTGAGGAAAGAGAGAGGGAAAGGCCTAAGCGAAAAGTTGAGTTAAAAGTTAGTCAGCTCCTTGGGTGCGATTGAAGTGGGTTACAAATTAAGAAACGGCCTGCTGCAAACATCTCAGCTCAGTTTGGTTCCCCCAAACACAAACACAATTTGCAGCTAAATAAATAACTCAAATATGGCAAACCACCACCCATTTGCAAACAAACAAACTGTTAAATGCCAATCAGCTCTGCAAACCGGTTTTGAACCGAACCGGCACGAACCCGGAACTCCGACTTTTATTTCGGTTCGGCTCGGTTCAGCATAAATGGGCAGGCAAGTCTAATAACTAACCTTGAATTGAAATAATACTACTGGGGAAAAACCGATGATCTGAATGGATGAGATGGAATGGATGGATGGATGGAAATGAGAATGGATTTTGGTAGTTTCTGTTGGATTTGAAGGGATGTGCTTGTGGTTTTTTATATGTATAGCTTAGAGTTGTGCGTATGTTCAATGGTCAGGTATTGTGGATAGTAGTTGGAGTGGGTTATTGTTTCCGGAGATTGCTTGTCTGTCTGTGTGTAATCTGTGATTGTTGCAAATGGGTGCAGGCTACCAAATTCTCGGAAGTACGCATACCCAAACACAAACTCGTGCATATGCATCTGGCTGAAAATACTTAACTACTTTCACTCTCTCTCCCTCTCGCTGGGCTTCTTCTTATTGCGGAAGTTGCCCAAATATGACAGATCAAAGATCAGACCATAAATGTTGGTTGGTGGCTTAAAAACCAGACCCAGAGACGCGTCGCCTCGTCTCGCCCTTTTGCCATGACCACAAAATCCACCACAAGAGCCCAACTGCTGGCTGCTCGCTTCGTTTAATTTTAATCCGTAAAAAGATCTGTGTTTACAAATCCCCCGGCTCGAGCCTAGGCGCGCTTGATCTCTGATCTGGCGATCGCGTGGGCAGGTAGACACAGCTCCGTCAATGATCCGACCGACATCGAAACCCAACTCCGCTCAGAGGCAGCGCGCGGCTGTGGCTGTGGCTGCGGCTGAGGCTTAGGTTCGCTTTTCGACACTTTGTTTGGCACAGTTTAAGCCAATTGTTAATCGCCCCGTTGAGCCAGAGCCTGAGCCTGGGCCTGGGCCAGGGGCCATGGGCCTGGCCATAATCCCAATTGACAAAAGTCAACAAAGCGCATCAATTCATTTGCAATTCATGCGAATGGAGATGCTCGTTGTGTGTGGTCGGTCGGTTGGTCGGTCGCTTTGTCAACAATTTGTCATTGATCCGAAGACAGTGGAGTATTTTTGCAAATTTTAAATGTGAAATTGTTGGTTTGGGGTAACTTTCTTTCTGTTTGTGCAAATTTGTTTGTGGTTTGCCCTGCTTCGAAAGATTTGTGCGAGTTGCTTTCCTATTTGTGCAAAGGATACTTCAAATTAGATGGAAAGGGCGGGGCGTTGCATAATTTGGTTTCGTCTCCCAACACATTTGCTTAAATTTGAAGCAAATTGTAAATGCCCCGCCCCACCCTCATTCTACACACTGCAAACCCTTGGACTCTATTTGCCCCGCAATTTATGCTTCAACGCCTGTGGCTCTTGTCCTGCTCAGCTGGCTGCTCCTTCACCTCCTGAAATTGTGTGCAAAGTGCAATTGTTTTTGTGTTGTTGTTTATAGCCAAGTGTCAAACAAACTAAGTTGCCCACCCATTCGGCTCCCCCCGCTGCACACGCTAACAAAAGTCGAAAGTCACAAAACTCAAAACTGCTTTTGACACATTGAACGTCGCTGGCAAAAACTGTTTTCGAGACAGATACACGAAGACGGCCAAAAACTTCAAGAACTTTCAAACATGAAATGAATTCAGCGTACGCGTGTGTGTACCTACGACGTGTACGAGGGGTGCAACAACAAATACCACAACAATTTGTTATGCCGCATCAAAGCATGAAAATCGCTGGAGAGGCAGAAACCAGCTAAGCAAGGAGCCGGGCAGGGGGAGCAACTTCATTTTGGGGTGATGCGGGGGTGGTTTACACTTGACTGAGCAGGCCAAGTGGCTGACTACGGACCAGGGCAGGGCTTTCTGTGTTTGTCTATAAATTTTAAATGTTTGGCAATGTCGCACGCAACACAAATAGAAATTAAGTGCAAACTTCCACAAAAGACGACGACGATTTGGACTTTTGGACACTCATTACTCGGCGCCCCCGGGCACATGCATTCGTGAGTGTGTTTGACCTTGGCGTGACGCTAGCCAGTTGTCGCTCAACTGGCACTAAATGCCAACAGAAGACTGACACAAATTGATGGCCCGAAAAAGGGAGGTAGAAGTGGACGAAAAGAAAAACAAAGCCAATACATCCTTAGGACGCTAAAAATGTGGATTATTGTGTGATAAAATTGAGCTTGAAGTGATGGAAAATCTATAAATGCATTCACCTGTACTGCAGGGCCCACAAGGTACCAAAAATATCAAATTTAAAGTTTCTTTGCTCACATTAATCTGCGCAAATTCATTTGTGCAAACAAATTTGCATCAGAAAAGAAGCATAGTGTTATGTATATGTATGTACTGCAAAGTATAAACAAAGTTCCTTAGAATAAATATATTTCCACAAACTAATTTGCACAAATAAATTTGCGACAAATAATGTGATTGACTTGTAAGACAGGCCACACTTACAAATTACACAGTAAGACAAATTTTCTGTCATTTGGTACATTCAAACTAATTTGTACAAGTAAATTTGCCACACAAAATTTGTGCCAAATATGTGAAAGGACTTGCAAGACAGGCCACACTTACAAACTACACAGTAAGACAAATTTTCGGTCATTTCTTATATTTTCTGGAAACGAAAGCAAGCCTACCGTCCATTCAAATGAAGATTTGTAACCACATTTTTGCATTTGAATGCGAATTTGTTGTTACTGTTGTCGATTGCAACGTCGTTTGCTCTCGCCCCTTTGCTCAAATATCGCACTTGACTGTGCAAACAGCGGGCAAGAGGGGCCCTGACCGGGGGGCAGGGGCGGGCCTGTGTCCCCTTGCGTTTTGTTTATTTATTTGACTGTCTGTCTGTCCGTCCCTCTGCCTGTTTTGTTTGTTTGGCTGTCAGTCAAATTTTCATTGAGGACGCGAAGGCTCAAGGATGCTGTCGAAGCGGCGGCAGCACTTGTTCGTCTTCGTCGAGGACGCCGTTGGCTGCTGTTTGCCTACGACAAACAGTTCGCAATTGATGTGGGTGGAGGCAAAAAAAGGAAAAAACGCAAAACTGAAATATTTTTCTAAGCGAAAAATGAGTGTTTGAACTTTTATGGCTGCCGGGCAAAGGCCAGAGCCAGAGCCAGAGCCAGAGCCAGAGAGGGTGGATCGAGGGTGGTTCTGGCCCGCTCAATGGCATAATTGCTATTGCTACAACAACAATTACAGTGGGAAGCTGAAGAAGAGGTTTTTGTGGCAATCAAATGAAGTGTTCCTGAATGGTTTTCAAAGTTAATTTGAGTGATGCTCGAGCTGCTGCTGCTGCTGGTACTGGTACTGACAACCCACCCCCTGCTCCTGCTCCTGGACGCGTGTTTATTAACATGTGTTTACAACAACTTAAGGCGCCCATATGGAACTCGACTGGGTGGGTTTTCTTGTAAGCGATGCTGGTAAACACTTCAAGTTTCCGTTTCGTTTCATTTTTAGCGCTTGGGCTTTTGTTGGTTTTGCTGTTGTTCCCGGGTTGCGGGTGAATTGTTGTGGTTGTGGGAACGGATCAGGAGATGGCACTCACCTGATGCACTAAGTCCTGATAAGGTGCCTCAAAGGGGACATTCTATAAGTTTCAAAAAACTGAACAGGCAATTCAAAACTTGAAGCCACAGCACCACCAGCAGCCGCCGCAATTGTCAACGTAGAAGAGAGGTGGGAGGGAGGTTGGGAGGGGGAGGTGGTACCGTGTGACCATTTCAAGGCAGTATCAATCAATGTTTAGCAAACTCCGAATGAATTAGTGCAATTAGAGACCCTTTATGCGGATGGGAGAAATTATGTCCCCGACTTATCAATGTGCCCTCGCTCCATATAGTTTAAGTTTTACTCTCTTCACTGTGTTCACCGAATGATCGAAGGACACTTCTGACCAGCTTCAGCTCTAACGAACAGAAGCTAGCGAAATAGCGTCAACCCCTTATGAACTGCCATCATCTGATGCACCATTTTTTCTCAACTCCCCAACTAAACCAAAAATACCTGTCATGTGCCTGCCACAGCATACATAAGGGTGAGGGTGAGGGTGAGGGTTTCTGGTTTTGGGCACCCTTCCTGTACCACCCCTCAATCGACATAGACAAAGCGCACACACATTAATTTCGAATTAGTTTTGCATCATGTGGTTCACGATGCAGAAAAATCGACTCTACCCTGCTCCAAGCTCCAGAGACTCTGACATCGACCCCAGCTGGGACCGTGCGCTCTTCGTGTTTATGAGCAACTATTAAGTGCACAACGTACTGCGGCGGGCATGAAAAATGCGGCATGGACGTGGAACAGATCGCTGGATTTTCTACATGAGCGCATTCTGAAAGTCGTTGCCGTCGCCCTGCCGCTTCATTCATGCAGAGGAAGAAGAGAAGGAGCCTGGCGACCGGGGGGAGGGGAGCAGGCAGGAGTCCAAGTTGGCTGGCTGTAAAATTAGGTTAATTCCTGTCAGTGCGTTGCTGATTTGAATTGTCACACACACACACACACACACACACACACATGAGCAGAGAAGACCTGGCACCTGGTTCTCTTCCACATCTCTTGGCCTGGGATTTACTTGGTTTTTTTCCTTTTCCACATTGACGGCCGTTGACGTTGTGTTTCTCTCCCCCCACCAACCCGATCTCGGCTTAGTGCGACGACTCTAATCCCTGACTGACTGGGCCTGGCCTGCCACATTTTTGCTTATGACAGTTACGCAAGAAATGGCAAAACCAAAGTTGGAAGATTGAGCAAGGATGGTGAAGGGAGGGCGGGCGGAGGGAGGAGGAGAGACTGGCCCGGCCATCAAATCGGTTGGCAGTTATGCAATCCTCTCTGGTTTGCAGTTGAAGGTGGTTGGACAGGTAGACAGCAAAGCGAGAATTTGCTTGTTTTTTGCTAATCGATTTTGCAGGTGGAAACTTGAGAAATGTGGCCAAAATGTTATCGATAACAATGCGATATTTAAGCGGCAAAGAGAGGGAGAATAAGAAGTGAAAAGAAGCGTTTTTGCCTGCCTTCTGTAAAAACAATCGGTGCTTGATTTACTGCTGTTGGGCCACTGCCTGCCCATTCCCAGAAACTACAAGTCAAAGTACATAAGTGAAGGCTGGTTGTTCTTTATAATTGTAAGAGTACTTTTCTGATAACTATTCGATTTTCCAAAACAGTTTTCTGACGTGAGTCCGTTATATTTTGAAATCTTAAGAAAAAGAAGAACACTCACACCCGGTCTCTTACACAAGCTATTGGCGCCAGCTTTAAAGCAACTAGCCAAGAGATTGAGAGGAGCTCGCCTTGGCCCTTCGGGCCAAAATATAAATGTGTTACACAAGGGCAAGGACTATTTGCACCGAAGACTATCTGTTGTCTTGCGGGTTCAAAAGCTACCAAAAATGGAGGAAAAGAGCCAGCGTCAATACGTTAAGCCTGTGTGAGCTTCCAGCAACGTCACTCGCAGCTGGTCTCCACTCCAACTCCTAATTTCTCCACAGGATTTGCGGTTCTCAGTTGAGCGTGCATTAAGCTTTAGCGCCCTGCCTGTGTTTTTTGACAGGTGGCTTGGCATTCGAGTGTCCTCTAGCCTGGGCCTTCCCTCCCCTAACGCCAACTGCATTGGTCGCATCTGGTGCGGATTAGATTATGCATAATAAAGTGTAATTTATTTTGGCAAGTTGTTGGGCAAAGTTTTTCAACAACCAGCGACAATTCTCCCGGGGCAGTTGTGTGCCTCCTTTTGTCAGGTGTCCCCCTGGGAATCGCCGAGATTTCCAGGGGTGGCTTTTGAGTGACACGTTTCAACGCGCGTCGCGCGTCTCCCGCTTATCTGGAGCAGAGCCAGAAGTAGATGGGCGCGTGTCAGCATTTTGCATGGCCAGGCCAGGCCAACCGACAGATAAGACATAATCAACTTATATAGGCATCAGTTGAGACCAGGCGTGGGCTGGCACGCGACCCCTGGACCCGGCCACGGCAAGGGGGCTACTTAGACCATGAAATGGCGACACGTGACCTCACGGCGGCAGAGTCGTCGTTTTTGGCTTAGCCCAGCACAAATATTATTTATTGCAATTGTATTTTAAGTGCCAGCCGCCTCATCCAACAATCCAACAATTTGCTCTTTACAGATTCATTAATGGGCTCGGCCAGCGAAGACGACGACGACGATGATCCGCCACATTTGCGGGGACCGGCGCTGGGATTGGGCGTCTTGGGGCCGAATGGGCCGGACTCAGCGGGTGGACCGTTGGGCACCTCGGATATATCAGTACAAAGCATGAGCACCGATAGTAAAAATACGCATGACGATTCCGATCAGGTAAGAGAGCCGGCCGAAGATCATTAACTCTCGGCCAAAGTAATGAATGGAGGGAATTGGCTGCGGCTTGGCTTTTTTTTCGGTTTTTGATTAATGATTGGCAAATGATTATGAGCTCTACCTTCCTCCTTCTCCTCCACCCTCTCCCTCGGCACCGCTCAGGGTTCCTTGGACGGCGATCCGGATGGTCGCGGCGATTCCCAGGCGGAGAACAAAAGTCCCGACGATGCAAATGGCTCAAAGCGTCGCGGTCCTCGCACCACCATCAAGGCCAAACAGCTGGAGGTATTGAAAACGGCATTCAATCAAACACCGAAACCGACACGCCATATTAGGGAGCAACTGGCAAAGGAAACGGGATTACCCATGCGCGTGATACAGGTGAGTTTTCCCAAAAAGAACGGCTCGAATAGCCAAAGAGCAGCTGATTATGTGGGGCTTCATATGGTATCTGGTCTCGTTAAATCTTCATGATTTGAATGGATACCGAAATCGTCTTAAATTTATTTCCCATCATCCTTTTTCCCTGAGTGAAATAGAATTTGGAAGAACATTACATGCTCTGTGCTAAAGGCTGGAAGCTATTCTTAGCTTAGGTATTGAAACCCCTGGACAAACCTAAGGTTCAGCTTGAAAAGTATTGAACACAAGATTGAGGCTCTCTTTATAAGGCGCATTCGCGAGTCGCCTCGGCAAGGCATTATGTGGGCGACCTGAAAACCCCCAGAATCATTTCCATTCAATCTCCAACTCTCACAAGAACCTTTCCGCTTGCACAGAATCTCAGCGCAAATTGCTGATTACTTCATTTTGTAAGATAATAAGTACATGGGGCTGGGATAATCCCATCTGGACATGCTCTTCTGGTTGCTGGCTGCTGGCTGCTGGCTAAATGCCATGCACAATTTGTTAACTACTTCATCTACCTTCATTACGTAATCCCCCCATTAAGCGCTTCTTCGCCATTTTTAATCTGTGATGCATGCAACTTTCACATAATCTTTTTGCATTCTCAGCGAGTCGGCGCATTGAACTTCCGTTTTTTATGTTTATGCCCCCCTGCTCCGGGGTACGCCCCCGCCCTGCGACCATTAATTTTATTTTTATTGTATTTGGTTTGTTTGGTATTTCTTTTGGAGCAATGAAGCGTTGCAAGGCGGCGGCGGCGGCGGCGACGCTGAGAAATCGCCTCCGACTATTTTTATGATTTTGGTTTTGAAAGTTTTGCGGTCGTCTGCCTTAGTTAAAACATTTGCCAGCAGTCAAAAGCGAGGCTTAATTTATGCGTTTTTTATGCTGATGAAATGCAGACACAGGGCAACGGGCCAAGTCACTTTTCCGAAGGCCAAGAGGAAAAGGTGTGTCGACAGCTCGGATCATACAGCTGTCCTCAGAAGGATGTGCTGCTTAGTAGGCCATATGGTTTTTCCACACAACTTCATTTGGAGAACAATGCACCTTGCTCCTGATTCTCAACAGGTTCCTCCCTCCCTCCCTCGGCACACAGATGTTTTACACACTTAACGGGGGATTACGCCTGCGTGCAGAGGGTGCGGGGCCTCGTTTGATGTGTCATTGGTTACAGCTAAAGGAGGTGCACCGTTTTTAGGCGGCCCTTTCTTCGGCTCAAGTGTGACACCATCAACACCTCTTTATGATCGAGGCGAAAGTGACAAATGCCCCTCAGCATTTGCATCTTCATTTCGGGTGACGACTTTTTGGGATACTTCAAGCGTATCCCATAACAAGTTGTCAGAGTGAAGCATCTGGTTTAACACAACTCTTTGAGTAACTCGATCTGGCAAGCATCAAACAGTTGACTTAGTCAGGTCATCAACAGTTCATCAAGAGCAGCAGGGAATCCCCCCACCTTCCCCACTCCTCCATCAAGAGATGTCAACGAAACAACAAATTCTCCGGCTCACCCTACGCCGCCCCGCTGTGAGTTTTATAATAAATTTTACAACAACAGCAGCCCCAGCAGAAGCAGCATGACACATAAAACGAAAGAGGGAAAAAATACAAGCGTATACAACTTCTTAAGAACTTTTGCCGACACACACACACACACACACACACACACACACACCACGGGACAAGTTTGGGCCCCACGTTGGGCGCCAAATGCAAAACTTTTGACATGACAGGTGACCAGCGCAGGGCTTTCGGAAAATCTATCAAGTTCATCATCATCAGCCGCTTTGTAACCACAAAATAAATCATCAACATTAACAATAATCATAACAATAAACAACAAAAGTTTTTGATTCACCGACAATCAAAAGTGAGCCATAAAGGGTGCCTGCATGTGGAGCCACTCAGATACCAGCCACTTATTGTCAATGCTGCAGAGATGGCAATTAAAACTATTTAGTTCTAGTCGAAAAATAGTAAACTAAATGAAAGTACCCAAACTAATCTCAATTGTCAGTTCAAGTTTTGTGGGATCAGAAGCAGACGCTATGATACAGACAGGCGGTAGGATAAATCTATATTAACTCGACTGTTGACACTAAAAACGAACTGTAATAAAGTCGAAAGCATCTCCGATGCTTGATCAGTCAGTCTGTCTGTATGAACACCTAGATTTCGGAAACTGGAAAGGCTAGAGCAACCGTACCTCGTATGTACCTCCAATATTTTTTGGTAGAATCAAAAATTTCTGATGAATTTTCATAAAGATCGGATAACAAAGGGCAGAGCTATGAGGGTTATAAAGAGCGTTGCATTCTTTTCAGAGTATTCTTCAAATCCAGACCACGGTATTCCCAATTTCAAACTCTATTTCGCATTTCATTCAAATCTCCACCTGTTTTTCACCTGTCTCGGCACCCGTTATTTTGTGATTTGATCGCCCTAGCTCTAACCTTTACGGGGCCCCAGCTGAAGCATGTGGCTTTTTGGGTTTCCTTCTCCTCTCGCTTAATTTTAATGCGTGCGCTCCATTTAAGCTTTGAAAAATTATAAACAAATAAACGAACGAGCCGGGGAGGTGGAGCAGCGGGAAATCACACAGTCGGCGGAGCGGCTCAAGTTTTTTTAATGTGGCATGCGTTTGCCTGGCGCCAGATACCAAGATACAGAGATACAGATGCGGATGCCAGACTCAAATTTGTCAAGTGTCGCCCCGTTCGTTTCCCCTGCGCCGAGTGCAGAGTCGTTTGTTCGAGAGCGTTTTCAACTTGATTTACATTTTTTTCGGCTTTGTTATTCCGCTTTATCAGAGATTTATAATAACTTTTTGGGCTTTATTTTGAATATTCGAAATGTGTCGTTTGTTTTGTGTGTTTTTGGGTCGGAAGTTGACAGATCTGGGGCTGCAACTGGAGCACTAATTAGTCGCAGGGTTTAGTTTTGGCTGTTAATTGCGAGCGGAAATTGAGAGCTCAACAGAAATTATGTTATCTAAGCCCAAAACCGCAAGACTTGAAAGAAGTTGTGAGTGGAAACCATTAAAAAGGCACAAAAGCGGCTAATTTAACGCATTTACTTGAACAAGGGAGGCCGGGCCACAGAGAGGCGCCTAGGCAAACATGACGGGGCAAATGTTTTCAAACAAATAATTTCAACAACTCATCAACTTGCTATTAATTTCGTAGGCAGCTTTTGTGGAGGCGCCGGACACCGAAATCGAAACCAACAACTAAAGAGAAACGAAGGGGAAAACTGCCGCATCATTTCAAGGAGCTGGGCAAACAGTAACACCTACTAAACTATGGGAAATACAACAGCCGTTGTTGCGGGACCAAAGAAGTTAATTATCTGTTAACTCTTACTTCGGGCCAAATTCACGCCTTAAAAGCGAAGCAGCCGGCAGTCATCGATACGGCCAGTGGTCGAGTACTGAACCGATCCAGAGGGCGTGACGGTAGTTCGATAAATGCAAATCATGATTAGGTGGAGGAGAAAACATTCGGCCACAGCTACCACTTGGCTTATTAGCTGAGAGGATGTGGGGAATAACTAAGAAAACGATCCATTGCCATTCATCACGGGTAGAATAGATGGATGGGTTGCCAACGGCAAGGGATTGAAATAGTCGGACAGTCGGTCAAGCCCGACTGCAATTAGAAGAGAAGCACCGAGTCTTCGTCACACACACATAGCGTGTGTGACTCTCACAAAGCTCGGATGTGCATGCGCTACACTTCAAATGCACTAATACATGCGCCACTCACGCTGTGTTTGTATGCACTGACCAATGTAACTTTTGTTTTATTTGCTGTTAATATTTCCCTGCTGCAAGTGCAGTTTGTGTGTGTGCGAGTGTGTGCGCATTTTAATTCAAGTCTGGCTCTTTTTTTTGGCCTTTCGCCTCTCTTTTCTTGCGGCAATTTCCAGAACGGGCTAATATTTTATTTCCGCAACCAGCGGAGAGAACTAAAAATGTTGTTTCCAATCTTCAACATTTGAACATTTAGTTAAATTATAGGTTAGAGTCTGACATAAAAGGGCAAACAACGTAACATAATGGGCCATGGTAGCAATCATGATACCCGACGAGCGGTGTGCGGCAGAAGGGGGAAAGGTGCTGAAGTTTGGGCCCTGCCACTTGGCAGCTTCTCCAACTGGCAACTTCCAACTTTGTGTTGAAAATTATAGCAAATTATGTTAAACGGCAGCGTGCCCCTTTAGGCGTAGCGAGGAGTGCGGCGGGGGCGGGGGCGTCGGCTGTCCATTTTGCGGCCCCATTAAAGGGGTTAACATATATAATTTCCGAGGGATTTTTGCCTTCTTTTTGTGTTTCGGGGGGTTCAAATGTGTGTCACGTTCGCTCACTGATTGACATGATTTCGATTTATGCCATTTGCCGATGCTCGAGCGGACGATGAAGTTGATATTTAACCCTTGAGTGGCTGCGGTTTTGTCCGCTTTCTGGGCTTTTGGGTGTAAATTAGCTGGCTATGATGCGGCACTATTTGTTTTGCCTTTTCATGTTTGCTACTCTACGCTTAATTGCCGAATAGGAACACACCAACAATTGGAAGCCATCAACAAGAAATAAAAATGTTAACCTAATCAACAGAAAAAAAAGAAGGCATTAAAGGTGGCTCTTGAGTTGGTGGGGCGAGGGCGGGGGGGGGGGTTGAGATAATAAAACTAGTTTTCAAGAAATTCACATTTAGCCATATTCAATTAGTTGGTTCGGGTTTTTGGGAGACGTATAATACAAATATGTTGACATACAGACAAATATGTCGTACTGATCTAAAGTTTCTCTCAGAGATTTGGAAAATACTACTCACTGCAGCGTTGTCTGCTCGTTCTACGGTGGCCATGATTTCCTGATTTCCCCACTTGAATCTCTCTTGGTTACCTTTTTTGTAACTTAATGATTCGGCAGTCACGGTAAATTGGTTTAAAATAACAGACCTACCACAGAAGCCATGTATATAATTATAAACTTTAAAGTGCATTGTATATTATATAGTAATTGAGGCCTACATCATTATGTTTTGTATCACACTCATTGGTGGTACTGCAGCGCTACTTTGATATTACTTTAGTCATATTTTGGCAGTACTGTGGTAAACGGGAATACTGTGGAGTTACTGGGGTAATGAGAAATTTGGTACTACGGTTGTAAAACTGTGGAAATGCTAAATAGTACTATGGTAAACCGGTGCTTCTACTGTCCGAAATCTGTGCGCTCTTATGGTAGAGCCATTCCTCTTTGGCAACATGCATATTAAGTTGACGGATTCGCTACTCAACGTACTTAAGTACTTATTTGCCTTATTTCTTTATCACATATTCCCCTCAAAGAATCGTTTAGTTTCTTGAGCTTCTATAGCTTCTCCTCCAGCAGGGCAAATTATAATGGATTCCGCAACGAACAAAAGCAAAATGGCCTCTGCTGAATCCCGGCCCCCCGTCCCCCACTGGGCACATTGTGCTCTCTCTATGACGCCCACATGCAATTGGCATTCTGTTTTCTTTTTCTTTCATTTTTTTTTTTTGTTGTAGTTGTTTTTCCTTTTGTCGACGTAACAAAACAATGAGGGAAATATGCCGCAGAGCAAAAATAAAATAAAAATACAAGGAGTAAAAAAGCATGCATACCGCACACCGCAACTAAAACTCAACTCAACTCGGGAGGGAAAAAAGAATTTAACAAAACAAAACAAATGCAAAACTATTGTAAATGCATATTTTAGTTGCTGTTGTTGTTGCGCATATGAAAATGAAAAATTATGTGACCGCAGGGCCAGGGCAAATTGCGCATATGGAAAAATATTGTGAACACACACAGACACACACAATTTTAGAATTGGATTGGTTGCGTTGGCCGCAGGCGTAGACACGTTAAGGGTAGCTGGTGGGGGTGGAGAAGGAGGTGAGGTTTTATTTATGACGCTGCAGTGCGTTACGTATAGTATAAGCGAAACGCGGTGGAAATCTTGTTTGTTTGTTTAGCAGTCTTATTTTTCGATTAATTTTTATGGTGATCGCCCGGTAGGCGGGGTAAAAGCATACGGTGAACCCAGCCGATCACTCGATTGATCTTCTGGCTGAAAGTGTGTGGACAACTACGTGGGGTACATGGATATCTGGGATGCTAAGAA
Organism: Lordiphosa fenestrarum; assembly: GCA_035044985.1. Classification (NCBI taxonomy): domain Eukaryota; kingdom Metazoa; phylum Arthropoda; class Insecta; order Diptera; family Drosophilidae; genus Lordiphosa; species Lordiphosa fenestrarum. Next base: position 328,836 of record JAWNNO010000297.1, on the reverse strand, counting down.
TAGTGTCACATTGGTTGCTACACAAAGTAAACAAAAGGTTATTCGGAATATCCATTGAAGGATTTCGGATACTTCTTCCAAGGAATACAAATTATCCTATAGAAGTCGATCTTTTTGGTAGAAACAACTTATTTCGCATAAAACAAACGAGCTAAGGAACTTATCTACAACAAAACCTTCGTGCATGCACGTGCAGTCCCGTGCTCAGCAAATTATGCACGAGTTCTAAAGCCAAGACAAGCACAGCAGAAACAGGTTGAGAGTGATCGGCACTCAGTAGAGATCTCAAGCTTTTGCCACATAGCTAAAAACTTATTCCTGTTGCAGAGCCCCCTTTCGTTGGATTTTGGTGCCCACCGCTCTGCCATTATCAGCGCGCCAGCACCCCCGCCCTGGGACTCCTAGTTGTATTCCAATTTCACACTCAGTTAGGACCCATGTCTGAATCTTTCTGTCTGCTGTCATAAAGTCACACGCTTCACCTGGAATTGAAGCAGCTTTTGGTCTTAGCGTCACCTCATGACTGAGCATTAGAATCTAACTGGAACTTGGGCACACAGCATGTTACTTCCTTCTTCTTTGGATGTGCATCCCTGTGGCAGCGTTCTCAGGCCGCTTGGTTTGCAGCGATTCCAGTGAAATCCGCCAAATGTCAGTTCCCTTTCCATCGTGCATGTGTGTGTCTAGTCGAAGCAGAAATCCCTTCTTCGAGTTTATAAAATTCAAATGAACGGCGGCGGCGGCGGCGCTCATCATTAAAATTCACGAAACGATCGGGGCCGGGGGAGTGGGGGAACCAGCTGCAGCAGCAGCAGCAGCCGCCGCCGCAGTATTCTAAGCCAAATTCATTGGAAACTATTTGCCAAAACAAAACGAAAGGGCAGGGAGACGAGCACACATAAATCAAAAAGTTTCATTGAGAAAAGTTTCGTTGACCGCGGAGATCATTAAAATGCCCAAAAAACCAAAAACCCCGATATGAATATTAAAAAGACACACAAAACGCGAGCGATCCGCGCAGGAAAGGTGCCACTAAAAATTTTGAAATATGTTTTTATTTTATAACTTTGCATGCTGTGCACGGGGCTTCTGGAGCTGGGCCCAAGTACCGATGCAGAACGTCGTAAAAGTGGAACTGGAGTTGGTTCGGGGAGCTAATTTTGCAACGGCCGCCTGTTGCGGCGGCGGTAGCTTCAATGCGAGGGCAACAACAACAATTAGATATGCGCCTCCACTCCACGCCAGCTAAACGCCTCTCTTCCTTTTGGCTCTTTTCTGCTCACAGGTCTGGTTCCAGAACAAGCGATCGAAGGAGCGACGCATGAAGCAAATCACCAGCATGGGTCGCCCTCCATTCTTTGGCGGTGCACGCAAAATGCGCGGCTTTCCCATCAATCTCTCGCCGGGCGGCCTAGACGATGGACCCGGCTTTCCCTATTTTGCGGCAGATGCTAAGTTTGAATTTGGCTACGGTGGGCCATTCCATCCGCATGATGGTCCCTATTTCCCAGGACATCCGGGCGGACCGATGCCATTTAATGCACCAGGTTAGTATGCAACATGTGGAGCGAGTACAATTTGAAGTGTGCCAAGCAACTGGCGATATCCCTTACCACTGGTCGTTGGCCAATTCGCCAGCTCAAGGAAGTGCAGAGACAAAAGCTTAATAAGAGAAGGAGAATGGCACAAGTTTTGTTTACCCATGGAAACTGTTAACCACTCTCCACTAGTAAAATCTTTAGTAGCAGCTCATAGATGGCTGAACTCAAACCATAAACATTGTACATCGCACTACATTCTTCAGTCCAAAGCTTTTTAGTAACGCCAGAGAGTTACTTGAAGTTCCAGAATAATTGCAGAATAATTCCCCGAATAATTCCCCTACACAGAAAACGGAAAGTATGAAAGGCTCGGAATAATCCTGAAACTCGTCTATCAATTTGAAAATGCTGACTTAAAAACAGGGGTGCAAACCACTCGAAAATAAGTACTGGTTCGTTCTAGTGGTTCACACAGTTTCGGTTCGGTTCATTGCATGGTTTTTGGGGCCAACTGAACCGAGTTTCCGTTGGCCTTGGCTAGAGGAAAGCGATGCACGTCTTAAAACTCCTCAGAGAACTGAACCGAACCGAACCGTTTTGCTTTGTGGTTTTGGGTTCGGTTCAGCGCTTCTAAAAAGAGAGCCGGTTCGGTTTGCGGTTCGGTTCGGCTCAAAACTGGTTCGGTTCAGAGTTAAAAACTATGCATTCCAATTGGATCTTTGTGGATCTTTGATTTCTGTGCAGTTTCTTTTGATTACTTGTTGTTCTAAACTAATTCCTTGCCTCACTCTCTCTCTCTCGTCTGATTTTTAGGCGGTCCCATGGATCACAGTGGTCCCATACCCATGGTGAATGAGTTTGGCTTAACGCCGGAGTCGACATTTCTGAGTCAGGCGGGTGCACCGCCCATGCAATTGCAAACGGCAGTGGGTCCCCCGCCACCGCCGCCACCACCAAGTGCTGAACATCTGATGGCAGCGCAGCAACAGGCAGCCGCGCAGCAGCAGGCGGCTCAGAATGCGCAACAGGCCAGCCAAACGCAGCAGCAGCAACAACAGCAGCAGCAGCAGGCGCAGCAGCAGCAGCAACAACAAAATGGCCCGCGTACCGCATCGCCCGAGTTCATGAGCTCGGCGAATTTCAGCGAACCGCAGAATATGCAAAATGAAGGGCTCGTTTGGTAATATACAAAACAGTTGGCAACGCGCCTGCTATTTCTCAAGACCTACACGCAGCAACAGCAGCAGCAGCAGCTGCGAGAGAGCGAGAGGGAAGAGTAGCCGCCGCCCACTATTAGCCACTACAGCCATCTCGCTCTGGCCAACGCTGAGAGTCTGAGCTCTCGCTCGCTCGCTCTCCCCCTTCGTTTTGTATCTTGTTTTGTAAATTATTTCAAATTACTAAAAGAATTCTTCGAAAATCAACCACAAATAGATAAAAATCCCTCTAAATGTATAAAAAACAAATGGGCTCTGCACATACATAGGAAACCAGAGAAAAGTAAATAACTCAAGAAACCACTTTTTTTTTACTAAACATAAACAAATCAGCTAAACGTCTATATTTATGTGTAATCCGTGTAAAAAACAAAAGCAAGGCAAATACGTAGACTAAAGTGAACTAAAAACTAAAGACGACATGTTTTTTTGTAAATTAGCACATTTATGCATAATTGTAGCATTTTTTTTCGAATTCTCTATTCTTTTTTTTTTTGAGAAATATTATTAAACTATTATAATCGTTGTCTAACAACATAAACGTAACTATTTAGGCATTGTATGTACTTTTTGTGTAGCTCACTTAGATGATAAGAGATATGACAGCAAATATATATATATATACTACACACACACACACACACACACACACACACACACACATAGCAAACTTTTTTTTTTTTTGTGGTCTTAGTCACTTAAGCGAAACGTAATTTATTATAACAAAAACGAAAAAGAAAAAACGCTAACTAAATGTAATATCCACAAAATGTAAAACTAGACACACACACATCTATATATACATATATATATATATATATAAATCTCCCCATATATTAAAAGATGAAAAGAAAATGCTATGATAACAGTTTCGTATATTTTTTTTAGTTTTTGTTTACTTTTATTGGGCCCATCCAGCAACAACAACAACAACTATTATTGTAAAAAGTACTTAGTGTTATTAGGCTAATGCGTAAGTTTATTAACAAAACAACCAACCACACAAAATCCTTATATTTATCAAACAAAAACACAACAAAAACCATGTGCAACAAATTGAAATTGGCGAAACAAAAGAAAATATTATTAATATTATTAATTGAGAGAGCAAAGAAAATCAATAAATTAACAACAACAACAACAGCATAAGCAGACAATTGTTAACACGAAGAAAAAGAAGGAAAATGAAAACAAGAAATGACCGAAAAATTTGATGAGAAGAAAAAGTATATAAAAATAAAAACAAGCAAAAAAATTAAAAAAAAAACCTACTGCATTTTTAATTCTCGCAATTTCAGGCTTATGAGCATTTGAATTAGTTTCAGTATCGTCAAACGACGGCATCTTATCGCAGACAACCATCGACCATACGCATGAGAGTGCGAAATATCCCAGTTAGACACAGGTCTGAGAACCTAACTAAAATCGGAAGGAGTTGATATGCATCAAACTTCCCACAACTCCTTACTCACTCGGCGAAATCGTTTTGTTATAGAATTCATAGTGATTACGGTCCCTGGAACTTACTTCAGCATTCTATTCATTTATTTAAGTTAAGAGTCTGAATATTTTCTATTCAACATCCAGTTTTATTACAGACACCCGCCTCCAATGCACACTTGGTTAGACGGTGTACAAAGGTCAAAATCAGAAACCAGATTGAGTGGAAACCCACTGTTGAAGTAACTAGCCCAAAAAGGTTCTCAAATCTGTAGGTAAGCTTCTCTACTTCGAAAACTGGAAGCACGCAAACCAAGAGACTGAGAGGAGCTCGGCTTGGCCCTTTGGGGCTGTGCAAAGCCGAGTATACAACACGCTTTTCCATTTAGGACGAAAAATAAAGAATAAAATGATGAACATTTAATCTTGATTTTAGAATGTCACAGTTTTTGCTTTCCATTCCGAGTTAACACAGCCACATCCGTCTAATTAAAAGATATGTTGCTCAAACTTTGCCTAAAGGTGTTAGGAAATCAGCTCTAGCGAGAAGGTTGCTTTCCTTACACAACTCTCATACTTCTCCAACCGCCAACCCAGTTCATAGCCCACTTTTGGGCGCACGGGCCATAGCTACCGCATTTCTAACACCATTTGATACAGGACGACCTTTTTGAACTGCGGAGGTAATAATTTCCACGTTTACCATCAATGCCCATAGATGCAGTTGTGTGTTTGCGTCTATGGTCATCTCATGTCCATCACTCAAGTGAGCTATTCCCCCACCAACCCCTCCCCGCAGCCAATGCTGTCCAACTGATAAACGAACGTCACACGTCAGGGCTCTGGGCACCGAGCCCAGATCCTGGGTCGACGCTTTTGTGGATTGATGGCCCTGGACAGATTGAACACACACACACGCACACATCCGGAGAGGCCTTTTGGGCCTGATGGACGTTTAATATGCGTTTTAGACAACTGTGTGAGTGCAACGCTTGCCTGCCCTCCCCGCGTCCCGTGTCCGAAGTGCGTGCCTCGTTTTGCAACGCCTGCAAATGTATTTTCGGAGCACGAAATTCGTCATGGCTAGAGATGCTGTTGCTGTTGTTGTTGCTGTTGCTGTTGCTGTTGCTGTTGGCCATGCGGGGCAGCATTGTTTTGCATTAAATGCTATCCTCGCTGCCGTGTCCAGACTCCGTCTCCGTCCGCATGGGCCATTGTTCGCTGCCGTGTTTTAGTCGTAGGTGTGAATGCGCGCACATGTGTCGGAACAAAAGGCACTGACTTCCCCTGCCCCTCCCCCTGCCCCACTGGGGCTAACACCGTTCTCCCAGTGCTTAAGTTTTCGGGAACGCATGTGCATGTCCACAACATTAATAATAATGTGTGTTGCTCCGATATTAGCCACGCATATTAACTTTACACATGTGTGCGTGTGTGTTTGTGTGTGTGTCGGGTGCGTGTGTGCGTCCGATTAAAGATGCTGCCCGCAGATGATGTGGCCGCCCAGGTCCTCGTAATAGTTAAAGCTGAAATTGAATGCTGCAGAATTCCGTAGCTACTTTTTATACCCCTTAACCCCTTAAGGAAATGTCAAAAGGGGGTAATATGAAGTGGATTTCTGCAAGTTTGGCGATTTTCGAGAGTTTGTTGTAAAAGTCCTTGAAAATCAGCTTGGAGCCGGTCGGATGAGAAACTGAGAGGTAACGTTCATCAGTTTTCCGCCCATTCCAATATTTTCCGAGTTCCTTTATGTTCAGTATTTAAATTGAACATAGGAACCTTGCCCACACAACTTTTACCCAAGGGTTGAATCTATAAAAAATAGTTTGATCCTCATCGATTTGCCAATGTGTGGTATTTTTATTTGATTGATCTGATTTTGCGTTTGTAGACTGGAATACCCCTTTCAGAGAACATTTTGTTTCCGCCCTATCCATGTTGAGTTTGGGCATTCGGACTTGTCGTATTAGCAAATGTTACAAAACGTAAAAAGTCATAAAAACTATTTAAATATTTCCTTGTTCTGCGCTTTCACAACGTTGTACTTGGGCTCTTTGCCACCTGGGTTATCCACATACTCCACCACCTCAACGCGTTCCAGATAAGAACAAAAGTTCTTTTGAAGTTTCTTTAGGTAGCTGGTGAAGTGGGTTGTGGTCACCTCTGATGACCGATTCTGATCCAACAGACTTAGATACCGACAGAGGGGATCCCGGATCCAAATGCGCTCGTACGGAGCCAGTTCATTGGCATTGAAGACCCTCATGTGAACCTCTTGCTGATACAGCATGGCCAAATGCAGATGAGGACAGAGCTGGTCGGCCAGATCGTCGCCCAGCTCGTGTACACGCTGTCCCCAGTGGAGCAGCAAGTGGGGCGCCATCAGCTTAAATCGAACTGCGCCAAATACTTTCCCCATCTGGCCCTTACGCTTGTCGAAGTCAGCCACCAGCCACAGCAGGGCGGCATAGAGCACCTCAATCTCCGCGTGCACTCCCAGATAGTTGGAGGACAATAGGATGCACAATTGCTCCACGTCGAACTGCTGAAACTGAGACGTGGACACCACCAGTATAAATGCCTTGCACAGGCGCCGCAACATTAGGTCCGCCACCGCTGGAAGACATTTTTCGCGCGCCTCCAGGAAGCAATAAAAGGCGTCCAACTCGCAGTACTTCTCCTTGTCGCTGAGGCAGCCAAAGACGCTGTTCACCATATCAGTGGCTCCCAAGAATTGGGCGGCAATTAGAACATCCAGCAGGTGCTTCCGCGTGACGCAAGACTGCGGACTGATCATCCAGGTGTAGATGACGCTAAAGGCAGCTGGAGTCACCTTGGCGACCGGCAATTTTGTCATGCTACTTGGAACCAAGCCGTTGGCAAAGAAGTCGCAGAAGGTGCGCAAGACCAGCATGTGGCACTTGAAGACATTCTCCTCTATGATTATGCGGACCACACAGCATCCAGTATTGGTGGAGATGAGACGCTCCACTGCATCTCTCATCGACTCCTGTTTGCGCTGAACGATATTAGAGATGTATAGATGCGGCATCGCCGGCTTCCAGTTCTTCAATCCTACGACAGAGATCGGACGTGTTCGGATGATTCAGTAAGTTCTCGACCACACCTCCGGTATGGTATGCACTTACCCGGAACATGCTTGAATTTCTTGGCCTCTTCCGCTTCCAGTTTCTGCCTCTCCGCAAATGTTAGACGTACTGGCTTGGCGTTCAACATGGCTCGAAATGCGATTACGAAATATAGAAAAATAATTCAACTATAGACCGAGCCGACGTTTACAACAATCTGTATGGAATCAGCTATGGGGCATGTTTGGGGTCGAGGGTACAAATCAGAGAAGGGAATTGCACAGGTAGTTTGATTTACAAAAAAAAAACTGTACAATCAAAATATATAAATATAAATAGTTAGCAGGCAAACTCAAATGATTTGTTTTCCCTATTAAAGGGGCATTCCAGTCTAGTCTTTGGGCATTTTTTCTGTCACCAGAAGATATAAGGTTCAACAACGACTAAAAGAAGTCAACATTAGTTGAATTCAGACATAGTTCAGTACTCAAACATAGATCTTTGATGTAAACCCTCTTTCAGACTAAATCAAACGAAAGCAGAGCAAAAGTGGACCATTTTCATCACTCGCCAGTTCATCAGTCAGACGATAACTGTGTGATAAATGCTGCTGGTTTTCACATTTCCAAGACACGCGCCAAAAACAACAAAGTCCCACTGGAGTTTTTAACAGAGAAACCGCAAGACAGACTCTTGGCCTTCAGGCCAGAGATTCGGGCATTAAAGAGGCTGCTGATCGCTTAATGGCAATTTGTGCTGTTTGGTTTGGTCTGATTGCCATCATATGGGAACGTCTAATGACTCAATTTTCGTTCAAGCCAAAGACAATTACAATTATCGAAGGGGTGTGGGGGGAGGCCGAAAGGGTAGTGTGCGTGCCACGCAATGACAGCTAGCGACGATGTTTGATTTGAAGCTGTCGAAAAGCAGCTCGAACCAAGCAACAACAACATCAACAACATCAACAACAACTGTGGCAGGCATTGAGCATGACGAATATGGAATGCTCTAGGCAAAAAACGGGGCTGAAAGTGTGTGCCCATTGCCAACGCCTTTCCCTCTGTCAGTTAAATCTATGGATCAGTTGGTTTTTCCATTGTAGAAAACGGTTCCATACAATCTGAAAGTATCAGTACCAGCCAACTCGTATCTATAGTTAGTGAAAGCTGGTCCCGAAAACTCAAAAGTTCAAGTTGTAAGCACAGACAGGCAAAAAGGCAAAAAGACAGAACAGAGCGCACGTTACGGAACCATACAAAACGGAACAACGGCCAACGTCCGTCTCCGTTCCATGTCCGTAGCCCATGGCTGGCAGGTGGGTAGGAGCGGGGAGCTGGGGGCGGGGAGCTACTGTTGCTGCTGACACGCAAACCTACTCCAATTTCCAGGGCGCCGTGTGTCTGCCAAGTGTCAGGCCAGGCAAAAAAGGATTTCACTTCGACACAACGCTGACACTTTGCCGGCTGCAAAACCCATCCAACCGAAAGGTAGGCCAGGCCGGCGAGGAGGTGGAGACGACGTGTTTTGTCATTAAAACGATGCAACTGCAAATGCCAAACAAAAGCAACAACAGCAGCAACAGCAGCAACAGCAATTGCTGTTGAGCTTATTAGTTCAGTTAAGTGGTCGCTCGGATGGTCTGCCGATTGCACCTCAAAAGACGACAGGGGTGTGGTTGGAACAGATTTGGAACTTCAATGGAATTATGGGGGATACAATTGGGGAACCAGATTTGTACGCGAACTCTTCCCATTTTATAAGAAAACTTCTTTAAGCATGGAAATAAAAACACAAATGGCATCAAGTCCTTCAACTTCCAACCGACACGACTCCAGCACGAAAGGCTAAAGTCGGCAGCTGGACAAGAATTATAGATCTATGAGTATTTTATGGTGTATTTTGGCCAACTCCTCCACAGTGAAAGGCATTTTGTATATAGAAATAGAAAAGCTTCATGTGAGTTTCTTGCATTGCCCCTCGTAGACCCCCTCCGAGTATCTGATATATGAGCCCGATTTTTGGACTCGCTCCCGTTCCGTTCCTCACACACACACACACACACACTCACACGTACATGTCATGCTACTGTTCCGAGTTGTCAGAGTTTTGTATATTTCAGCCGCGATTTCGTTTCGAGCACGCAATGTCATTTCACGCTAAGCTCACAACGCACATGGACGCGAACACGTCCATGACTTGGTGGTAGCAAGTGGGGAGATGGAGAGCGGGAAGCGGCCCCGTCGCCTGCCACGTAACAGCGGAAGCCGGCGCATGCGTAGCTCTGGAGGAGGAGGAGGAGGAGGAGAGGCGCGGGGCAGCCAGCCCGCATATGTCAACGCTCGAAAATGTGTTAATATTTGATAAGCTCAATATGTGGTCGAGGCTTCTGCTGCAACTGGACTGCTGCAGCTGGGTGAATTGTGGATACGCTGGAGGATTGCCTCGCGTGCGGCATGCACTGTTTCTCCCTTCTTAACGGTTACCCAAGCGGACTGAAATGACACCCAAAAACCGTAACCATTGGGAAATTGTTACAAAAAAGTATTAAGCCCTGTCACTTTGACACCTCGCGAGGTGGGGAAGGGTATGGCAGGCAAACTTGTTCTACTGTCGTTGTGGGCTGCCAGAGGGGCGGGGGGTGGGAACTTAACTAGGGGACATGCAATTGGGTTTCTTCTCAATGGTCATTCACATTCAACTCCAACCAAAGGCAAATCCAGGCGAGTTTCTTTCAATTTGTTATCTGATGCCTCAGCCATCTTTGGGTTCAACACACGAAATATAACTATTTCGAGTCCTGAATCAAAGATAAACCAAGTTGAAGTGGAATTCTTGTTAAATCAATGTGTTAGTAAAAATGTTCCACAATTTACGCTGTAATTTACGAAATTCGGCAAGATTTTAGGTGAGTTATAAGTAGATTTTTCGGGTGGAATTTTTGAGATTAAAATTGCACTAAATATTTTGTATTCAACTCCATGAGTCATCGAATGGTTCTTGGAAAACTTGAGCACTTTTAGCTAAGCAACTTCAATTTCCTACTCTCTCCATCTAAATGTAACCTGTGCGATACTGGGGCTGCAATATTGGAAGCTTGGTTAATTCTAAATTCTATTCTTTATATTCTTTGAATTGCAAACGCCCAAGTTCTTCGTCCAACTCGCAGCTAATTGCCCAGACCTCTGTGCTACGCTTAATTACACGATAATTTCGCAGTCATCCAACCTTATGCGAATGTCTGCATACGTGTTGTTGTTGTTGTTGTTGTTGTTGCTGCACTTGTTCCAGGGAAATCATCGTCATCGCCATCGTCATTCGAGTAGACAGAGACAGCAAGGAGCGTTGTGCTGGACGGAATAGCATTTAAATGAAGCATGCCGCTGCTGAATTTCAGCTTATTTAATGCAAATGATGCGAAAGCCAAAAACCCAGGGAGGGCCCCAAAGCGAAGACCATTTCACTGTCAAGCCAAACATCTGTCGGTGTGTGCGTGTGTGAGTGTGCATTGACAGGCATGTTGACGGCGCCTGATAATTCCTGCCCGTTCCCGTTCCGGTTTTCTGCAATCTAGCCTCAATCTATCTAGACATCATCTAGGTGGGGCCCACACAGTGTTTTACGTGGGCAGCCTCTCTCTCCGCTCCTCTGCTCTCCTCCGCTCTGCTATGTTCTGCCGTTGATACGTGTCGATGACACGTGTTCGGTTTTTCGGGGGCGACAACGGACAGCTTTATTACACGATGCACAGGCAGAGAGATGCGTCTGCACAGGATGAAGCCGAGGTGTAGGTTGGCCTTCAATGAAATTTCTTAAAACTTGCAAATGCAAAATAACCAAATATCTAAGTAATTGAGATGGCCACACGGAGAGAAAAAGGGGGGATATTGCAAAAGATACAGTGGATGAAAAATTGATATCAAAATAACCACTTGATGTTAAGGGGAACTTAAGTTTCCACGTCTCAAGTATGAGAAATGGATATTTGAATAAACCATATTAATAACTATCCATTCCGATTGGATCTTTTTGGATGGGATGGCGGGTCTTATGTTGTGCTTTACAGGATGAATGTTTTCCCCCCTCCTCTGCCTGAGCCCTCAACTGTATTATCCAAATCTGTGCATATCTCATGTGGTCATAAAACTATCCTATAGACAATTCCCATAAATTCTTGATGGCTTCTGCCATTTCCGAAATCCAATGAGTTTTAGTTTTGATTGGTGACAGGGCGAGTGGGGCAACAATAAAATAGTCATTGATGTGTTATTAAATATGGCGTCGACTGTGCAAACACGCCAAGAGACAAACTCGGAATATATATATGAATTTCCATATGCTTGGCGCCCCACCACCTCCACCACCTCACCCCTTTGCCCACACACCATTGGCTCTACTTCACTCTGTTTGCTTTGGGGTTTTCGCATTGTTTGCTTTGATTTTATTACGATTTTTGTGTAGATTTTGCTTTTATTACAATTCAAATGTTGTTGCCATCATTTTGCCTGCTGTACACTCTCTGTGTGCGTGTGCGTGTGCGTGTGTGTGTGCGTTTTTTTGTTCAGCAAAAATCACAAAACCGCACAAAATGCGCTTAGATCAACAGAAAAACAAAACAATTGCCAAAAATATCAAATGCCAAATCGCAAAAGAATAAGCAATAAAATTGCATAATTTATTTAACATATTTTTTGGTCCATTCAAAAATATTGTTATGGCAAATCTGACTCATTCAAAATAATGGGAGAGGGGGTTGAGCAAATATTGATTCAAGTTTTATGGACCGTGAGATTTGGAGTAATTCTTTGAAATTGCTTGGCGCCCGAAAGTAGACAGTGCAACTTGGCACAGAGCGGCAATTGAAACTCTACTGTGGGGTCAGAATGAAAAAGAGATTGTACATTTGATATTCATGTACACTCTTACGCTCTCAGCATTCACTCTGCAAGACGTTAAAGCAGGCGACTTGGCTTATTCAGAGGCAAAAGTTGTTAGCTTAGTTGCTTACGCAAGTGTTGTATAGAATGCTAGATAAAATTTCATTACTCTGGGAGAAAAGCTTTAAGTTAACAGAGCGCTGAATGCAATTGACAGTATGTTATGTTAACAGAACCAACAGCAAATGTGCTGTTTAGGCACAATTTTTGAAACATAAGGCCGTATTTTAAGTAAAAAGAACTGAGAATGTTTAACAGAGAATTAACAGTATGTTAAGCTAACTGAAGTGACAGACAACGTACAGTTTGATGACTGTGTTGGGACTGTTGGGCCAATATCTACACTATAAGGGAAGTATTTGGTCAGTGTGTGAACTATACAGACAGAAAACGTTCTGTTATGCGACAGTTTTAGGACTGTTCTGTCTATTTATGGACTATTTGGTGCGATTTTTAGGCAACAGATCATTGGCATCGTATTAAGATGGCAACAGTTTTTAGACTGTTAGTCCGTTATCTATAATCTGGGGTAGTATTGGTTCAGTATGTGTTATGTTAACAGACCTGAACACAATTGAAAGAGCCTTTTCAGTATGTTGCCAGAGCTCACAGCAAATATGCTGTTCTAGGACAACTATGCCCCAAGTTTAATGCTTTTCTGAAAGTAAATCATTTGACGGGCCAGAGCGAGAATCAGCTTGTCTCCATCTCTTGGCATTGCATTTTGGCATAAAAGAAAGGAACATGCTGTTGAGGCGTATTCTAAGCCGCTGTAATAGTAAGTTTCAAAAGATGTCATCCTTGGGATACATGCAAACCTTTGCTCTGCCACCGAAATCAACGTTTGATGCCACAGAAGAGGTCTCTCCCAGGAGAAACGATTTCTAATTTTTTATTTTTTTTTTTTGCATCTTCCTTTTGCATATTTATCATGTTCCACTTGAGCTAATCCCTGTGAATTGACTTCAATTTCTTTATCACCCAACCGCCCGGCGAGTTTGTTTTGTGTTTAGCAGACAAACAGCACACAAAATGGGAAAATCCACAACAGGCTTCAGTTTTTTGTCGCTATGAAACAAAAAATACTTTATATTACAATTTTTCATAATATTTATTTTTTGCTCTGCTTTATTATTTGTTTTGCCATTTGCCCCAAACACTCACACACACACAGGAAGAATTTATGTGTGTGTGTGTAGCATTTAAAAGCTTTACAAACATTAAAATGTCTGTCTAACTGTGTGTGTGTGTGTGTGTGTGTGTGTGTGTTTATCGGCATCAAAAATTGCTCACGTGTTTGTGTGTGTCTCGTGTTTGCGCAAATCGTTAGAGCGAAGAGTTGTGTAAATATTTGTGTGAAAAATTTTTACCGAACGTGGATTAAAAACTTTTACCATGTTGCTTGGCTACAGTTAGACAGAGACAGAGGTGAGGGGTGGCTGCGGGGCAAAGGCGGGAGCGGGGGCGGTGGCGGCTGCAGGTTGGTTATTTTGTAGCCTCTCTATCTGCTATCTATTACAGATTTATTTTGAAAAATTTATTAGCATATTTATTTACTTTTCCAGAGTGCGAGTGTGTGGGTGTTTCCCCCATTTCCCCTACTCGCCCGCTGCTGCTGTGTCCATATCTGTGCTATCAGTGTTTAGGTTTCTATATGTTTTGGTTATTTTTGGCATTACGCAGTTTTTGGCCCAACTGCAGCCACCGCCCGCCCAACGATAAGCTCTTGTTTTCTTTTTTCTTACAAATATTTTTGTGTGAAACAAATACTGCACCTTTATTTTGCAATGGAAGAACTGAACCTTTCAATTAGCATCATTTTAGGGCACTGAATCACTCAGTTGCAGTGCTGTCTTACTACACTCAGCAAAATTTGGATACCTAGAACTTTCGGAAACTTGTTTTAAAGGAACTATAAAATTTACTCTCTACCACTCACTATACCTATATATGTATTGGGATAAAAAAAAGTTATCTAAGATTTAGAGTTGAACTTTCCGAGTTAGTTAGAGTTGACGATTTCCGAAGCGATTTAATCGATAATATGGAAGTTAAGAAATATTCCGTACCAGTTTGTGGGAAAAACACTTCAGAAAATGTGTTCCCTATTTGAGTGAACTTCACAAGCTATTGGCGCCAGCTTTAAAGTAGTTACCCATGAAAAGCTTCCCAAATTTTGCCATTTTCCAAACACAGGATTAAGTCTAAGCTTGATCTGTGCCGAATTTCAAACCGATATCTCACTTAGTAATTGTACATATTCCACATTTTCGGGCTTTCTTATAAATGTGCATGGATGAGTTGTCAAAAACTTTAAATTGTTGGATTTCGTCAGTCCTCCATCAAAATTCGGAGACTCTGTAGCAAATATCGACTTTAGCAAGGTCGCAAGCCAGAAAATCTTTATCGAGACTTAAAAAAGCTTAAACCATATGAAATGAACAGTTTGGATCCTATTAATGCCTTGGAACTAGTACTTAACGATTCTATTCATCTTTTTGTTCAAGCTTAGCTACTTAAAGCCTAATTTGAATCATTCTAATTTCACTATCAGCAAACTCAAAACACCATTTATGTTTGTATTTGAAATATTCCCTGACTGGCCAATCTAAACTTTACCTAGGTGAGAATCAGAATCATGAGAAAAAATATACTTCAACTTAAATTGAGGCAACTTTTTCACTTTAAGCACAAGGCAAACAGCGGAGAAGCAGAGCGCAGAAGGTGGAGAGGGGGCCACAAAAAAGTGTGAAATTTTAAGTACTTGAAGTGCCGCTGGCGCATTGCACACCCCAACCAGCTACGGTCCCAGCTCACACACACACACACACACACACACACACACACACAAATATACACAGACACACATAAAGAAGCAATACGTATTCATAACGCGTATACGCCATGTTGTTGTTGACAGCCATTTTGTAGATGATGCGCGCGTCGGTCCCCCCGCCCCGGACTCAGCTTCAGATCCAGCTCTTGTCTCCCGCCTGCTACAAATTCAACGAGGCGTTCGTTTATTTGAGCAACGGCACCTTTGCGTGGCAAAAGCTCATTTCAGGGCCGGACCCCCAACCTCCCCCATCCACTCCACGCCATCCAGCCATCCAGCCTAACCCAGGGCACGTAAATAAACACAGCTCAAGCGAAATATATTGACGATGTTGAAGCGGAAGAGCATCATCATAGCGGTAATCATGTTACCTCAATTCGAAATGAATTCATAACTGAATTTTCGCATTTTCCCAACTTCCCGGCCAACCAACCAGCCAACCACCAACCCCATGTCAGTCCCCAGTCCCCAGTCCCCGACTAACCCCAAAAACAAGCAACAAAAAATGTTGTACATATACACAAAATGCTGGCAAAGCTTGGAACCTGCCGTCAGAATATGATGATGATGGTGATGAGCCCGATGGTTGTCCACAACCAAAAATAATGTTTTAAAGCGACAGCAAAAATATCAAATCGGAGTGAAGAAATCTGTTGAGAAGGAAGCAGGGCGACATCCGAAATACACTCAAGCAAACGAAACAAATTAGACAAGAAGATATCATGAAACTAGCCACGTTTGCCCAAAGCAACAAGGCACATTCGCTACCACCGAGAGGAGATTTTGGCGAACTGTCTTAACTACCATAGCTGCTTGGGAACTCCAAGGCAAGTCGCTGTCTGTGTGTGGCCAATACTCTGTTTTTAACTACAAAGTAGCAACTTTGAGTCATCTCGAAGTTGGCTCATAACTGTAAATAACAGTGCATTTCCAGGCAATTATACCTTTCTTTGAGATGTCAAGCCCATGAAGGTATAAGTCGAGTCCAAAACGAACATCATTCCACAAGCAAAGTGTTGGAAACAGTTGGTAGTTTTAAGAACAGATTGATTTTAACTTAGAAGTTTAAGACAATTCCGCCGACTAGAAGCCCAAAAACGTTATTGATTCAATAACGTTTGATCTTACTTCAAGGCGGAGGGCAGGTGGGAAACTCATTTGAGAAATCAGAGAAGTCCAAATACGGTTTTGGAAAGACTTTTTTTCCAAACATTCTGTGTACCCTCCTCCCTGGATAGAGCATCAAAAAATGGCAAAAACTCGTTAACTGGCATTCCATTGCAGTGGATTGGCAGTCCTGGCCTGGCTACATCTCGGGCTTTGGCTTGGGCCACGTTCGGATTTGCAACTGGCTTAAATGGGGGAACAGGCGAGAGAAACAGAGATGGAGAGATAGAGAGAGAGGGAGAGAGAGAGAGGCGGATGGTCTTATATTTGCTACCGTTTCATGGCTTGATGTCCTGCCGCTCCCCTTCTGCCCCCTTATGCTCCCCCCACTCGTATAATGTATTTTGTCGTTTGCTCGGTTCCTAGGCATGCATTTTATCTTGTTGTCGTCATCCTGGCCCATGCACAGGATGTTGCTCGTTAAATTTTCTTTATGAAGTTAACTGTAAATGCTCGACGACGCTGCATCTCCCGGATCCCCCTCGTCCCCACCCCAGCCGGCTCCCACTTCAATTTCATTGCGCGCAAGAAATAAAACGAAGAAAAAAATTACTCGGTAATGCAATTTTGCAGCTGCTGCTCAAAGCGCAACCAAAAATATAAAAAAAAATGGAGAGAATTCCTTAAAGCTTTAGCAAAAACCAGCAACAACTTTCACCCAGGTGAATTCAAGTTCCCCCTCCTTCCAGTTCCCACAGCCGCCTTCACCCGTAAAAGAAAAGCTAATGCAAATATTTAAATTGCATTCGCGACAGTCGCCGCCAACTGCCACGCCCATAATAAATGCCTGGGCGAACTTCCCAAAAAAAAAAGGAAAACTCCCACAACATGCACCTTAAATCAGTCGTTCTACAAACAGATAAATTATGTTCTACAAGACGCCAGAAAACTCACCAGAAAAATTTCAAAAAAATGCAGTCAAGAGTCAGTTTCAAGCAGACCCGGGGAATACCCTTCATGCATGCTTCAATTGTTCCATAAGAAATCGAGTTTATTCTGATGCATAGGTACCCAACACGTAGCCTGTCTGAAGATCAATTACCAATCGATCAGAATTCCTATCAAGAGACTTACTGCTTTCTGAATAAATATTCGCTTAATGGAGATTAACTACACAGAAATAAAGGATAAACCGTAAAAATATTCTTTCGTGAAGTTAAATATATTCTAAATTTAACTCTAAGTCATGCATAGAAACGAATAAGACGACATCAAACAAGTTCGTCATGTTCATGAGATAGACTCATCAAATTCTAAACCTTTTCCCACTTTGAACTTGAAATGGATTCTTGGCTTTAATCAAAAAGGAGCGTTACCGACCAACTATTTATTTATTTAGAGTGTATATTTCTGTTTTGAATAGGACTAAGACCAAAGAACCTATTAAATCGCAATCGTTGAACGATTATATCAGCTCAACCAGTCTGAATTTTAGTCGAGGATGCTTAGTGTGACCAGGTCAGCCTATGACTCAAATGAAACCAATTTACAAAATCTATTAAAAACTCAGTTCTGTATCATTTCGCAATGATCTACATTTTCGTACGACCCCAAACAAGAAAAGCTAATGTAGAGCCAAACGAAAGTTTTGCCAAGTAAGAACCAGGCAACTTACTAAGAAGGAGAAGAAAAAAAATAGAAAAAAATCATGAAAAATTTCCAAGTAGTCGAAGTACAACAACAAACATGGCACAAGAAAAATGTGCATAAAGGCGTGTTTGCTAGCTGGTGGAGGGGGCCAAAGGGGAGGGGTTGATGAGCGGTGTGAGGGAAGTGATAGCAAGCTGAGTAAGTGGTGTGTGTGTGTGTGTGTGCGGGAGGCAGGGCAAAGGATGTTAAATGGCAAAAAAGAAAGCAGACAGCACATGGGAGATGGGGCTACAGCTCAACAGTGGGGCAAACACCGACTGTGCACCTCTCAATGTCTTGGCTTGTGTGAAAGAGACTTACTGCAAAGTTTTGAGAAGCTTGAAGTCAAAGATGGCGCCATTAGCTAGTGAAGGTGACTGGGTGCACAAGCATTTAAGGAAAGACTCATTGGTTTCGGACCCACGGCCTCTTGCGCAGCAGGCACACACACTACCCGCTGTACCACACTCTGCCAAGAATCAAACAAGCATCAAAGTGTCAGTCTCAACTGTAAATTTCAAAACTATTTTTCAAGTAAACACCACAGTCAAATATAAAGCATTGTTTCCCCCCACAGTTTAGCAAGTTGGCAGGCCTATAAAAACAAGAGCTACGTTTAAAATTGTTGAATTGATGTTAGCAAGTGGGCAGACCGTTTCAATGAAATCTAAGCAATATATATCTTGCCTTATTTGGAGTTCTTAGTTGAAAACTGGACACATTTAAATTAAGGTCTCGAGCTCCATTAACCATTTTGAAAACTGTCGGCTAGCAAGTGGACAGCCTTGAGCTAACATTTGACCAAAACTACAGCCGTTTATGCGAATATATCAGCACAAAGTTGACAGCTCTGCAGTATTTCAGTCTCTTTGACTCTCTAATTTTTATTTGAGTTAGAATTTTATTTTGATTGCTTTTCCCACTGTAACGCAGCGCTTAAAGCTCAATTCTCAACGAAGGCGCCAAAAGAGGCAAAAAAAAAAGAAAAGGAAAAACTCGAAACGAAAACGGCAAAGGAAATGAAGCAAGAAAAATTACAATTCTCGACATGGATGTCGGTTGTGAGGGGCTGGGGAAAGAGGTGGGGGTTGGAATTGAGTTTTGGTACGCGACGCCATTTTGTATGCAGGTGAATTTGCTATCTGTGTGCGTGTGCGTGTGTGTGTGTGTGTGTGTGTGTGTGTGTGCGTGTGTAATTTTTATCTGACAACTTTTATCATTTTTTATTTTTATACACATTTCGTTTGCCTTTTACACAGGCAGCACGGAGCAGTGGAGTCTCATAAAGCGCGTCAAGGTAAACAGTGTTGTTGTTCTTGTTGTTGCACGAAGAAAGCCCATGTGTGTGTGCGTGTGTGTGAATGGGGAGCGCTTGGCAAAGAAAAATTGCGTTCAACTTTCAATGAGTTTTCCATCCAGCAGCCCAAAAGCGAATGCGGAGCAAGAAGGTGGTGCTGTTGGTAGCGGGGTTGGGGTCTGAAGGAGGAGGTATATGCAATGACTCTCAAGGCTTCCACTTCTCATGCACCTGCCTCCCTGCCTCACTCATCCACTCAAATAATAACGAAGGGAAAAAACAACAAAAGTGGCATTGTCATCGTTATTGTTGTTGGTTGTTTTTTGCTCCTTCTTTTTTTGATAGCAAGTGAAACACAATTACCTGTCGCTTGCGGGTGATGTATGTACGCAGCGACAAACATAGGTACAAATATATTTACCAGGTCACTGTACATAAGACCCAAGCTAAGTTTGGATCAACTTCGAAATTTACCATCTAAGTCTGGGACCATATTTTCCATTCCGACCCCATGCCCATTCCATTAACTCTTTGTCTCAGGTCCTCGGAATATTGTACCACACCCATCTCTGTTTCTCTGACTACCCACAGATTGGGGGTCCGCTTGGGATCACTAAACAATCAGCTTGCTCAGTATTTTCCAACATGAACTTTGAATAATCAACCCACGAGCTGGATCCTGCTGACAACTTCTTTAAAAATATTCTAAAGAAAAGTGATAGCAGCATTCGATAAATGAGCTGCCAACTCGCTTCAAGCTACGAAAACGAACTTTAACCTCAAGCAGAGGCTGACAACTTCCTTAAAAATAGGCTACTATTTGATCTCAATCAGAGGAACCAACTTTATCAAGATTGCCAGATACACCTGCCCTAAATTGAAGCATCCAATGGGCAGGGCTGACGACTTATCATCCACAAGCTCTTTAACCAGACTGCCAACTTGTTTCGATACATCACTGAAACTCTTTTTTCTCAAGGGCATTAAAAAGTTCATCAAGTGCTTAGAAGGTGGCTCACAACCAGCCAAAAAAAAAATAAAATAAAAAAACCACTTGACTAAAAGTTAAACAAGTCGAAGACGGGAAGACGTTATCCTGCCCCTCCCCTTCACCCTCTCCACCTTTATATTTTTTGGGTGGTAAGTATTTCCGTTTTTCAGTTTTTAGCAAAACACAGCCGCAGGCGATTTTCCAAAAATGATTTTGGAATGAGTTTTTCTCTGCCGTTCCTCCTCCTCTTTCTCTCTCTCTCTCGCTCCTCACTCTCCTCACTCTCACTCACGCTCTCTGGTGCTTGCTGTGGAAAAGTTACAAAAGTGATTCAGGCATAAAACAGACAGACAAAGATGGAGCAGGAGACGGGGAGCCTTGACAGTCAGTCAAAATGGCTGCCAGTTTGTTGCTGTTGTTGTCGTTGTTGTTGCGCTACTTACGCCCCAATGAAGTAGAAGTCTTTGAAGACGTTTCATGGGGGGCTACCTGAGCGCTAGAGCAAAGGAGAGGGAGAGAGAGTGAGAGAGGGAGAGGGAGAGAGAGAGAGAGAAAGAGGGAGTGACTGAAAAGCTCAATGACAATTTCTAGCTAGGGCTATAAAAACACACGCAGGGCGAATGGCAGAGGATAGAAATTGCTTTCACCATGTCCTGGCCACTTGGCGTGACTGCTGTTCTACACCCATCCCCGCCTGAGCTTGTTGAAGGGATAAGTTAAAGTAACTTGGCTTATTGCCTAAGAAACCAAATTTAAAAGCAGTTCAAAACTTATTTCAAAGTATTTTTTTAAGCAATTTGAGTTCAACTTATTTAAGAAATTATTATGAATTTCCTAGCAACAACTAGCCTTGTAATTATGCAATAAGTTGGCAGCGCTACCACATGGCAGCTCTGCTTGCAAGTCTTAGAAGTTTTAAGACAAGAGACTATAATATTTCAGCAAGTTGGCAGCCCTGCATAGTTACTTAAGTAGAGCAGCCGAGCTGCCAAAAACTCTTAGCAAAGAGTTCACTTCTCTCAAAACTATTCCATCTTGCTAAAAACTTTCCAGCAAAGAGCCAAAATTCCTCTGAAATTATTAACTGTGGCTGCCAACTTGCTAAGCAAGAAATTAACTGCCCTGCAAACTTGTCAAAAACCGTAAGAAAATTGGGGGCATTTCTGAAACATATTTAAACTAGCCCACCAAAAAATGAGAGTCCGTCAACTTGCTCAGAAGTGTTAACAAAACGGGGAGACCTCTTCCGCGTATCTCTCGATCATTGTCACAATTGGCCTAACACTGAATATTTGATGGCCTATTACCTCGCTGCAGACACCCCACACGAATATCAATGCCCACTCCTGTTCCCGTTCCCGTTCCCGTTCCCATTCCCATTCCCATTCCCCTCCCTTCGGGCACTTGTCTCGCCATGAAGTTTCCGTTTCCGTCGTTGACTTTGGCATTTGGCAATTGCATTTAGCGCCAAATCAAATCGTCTGATAATCACGTTACAAAAGCCAAATGCGCTGAAATTAAAGACAAGAACGGTTCCAAGGCACGGCATGTGGCAACAGTACCCAGTCACGACCACATCCCACACTCCCCACAGCCCACATTCATCCTGCTGTGATTTTCGGGCAAAACTCCCGCTGGGATCAGAGAGATGCGCCGCCGCCGACGTCGCGTTGGCTTTGACATGACCCTGTCCTACCCCCCTCCTTACGGATGTTTGTTTTGCCGCACAGGGACATGTGCAACACTCCGGGGCATATATGTGTACATATGCCATTCAGTTCAGTTCAGTTCCTCAGTCCGTCGAGTGTGTATTTCACGGCCCGTCGATCCCAACCCTCGTTCGCACCACGACCCTTGATTTGCCCAGCCGAAAACCAAAAAAAAACCCGAAAGGGGGAACTATTTTGTTTGTATTTAGATTGCATTACTAAGCAAATTGCGGAAAAATTAGCGGCTGATTTGGGGATCATCTAATTACGGAGAGACAGTCGCCCATATATCACATTACTTTTGGGCAACGATTCGCTTGGCCAGATGTTGTCCCCTGAAGGGCTAGAACGATGCAGTCTAAGGTGGTGTATCAGCTGGTCCTTCAAAAGTGGGTGGGTGGGTTGGTTTATTGGGGGGAGGAACCTTGAGAGGGGGAGTACTTGGCTAATTTGTTTACTGTGACCTTGCAGAAGGTGTTGTAGTGGGACCGGAGTTTGAAACGAATTGAAATCTTAAGAGTTTTGGTTACACACAATCCCATCTGAGCACTTGGCATGTAAGGAAAATAAGCTGAGCTGCCTCTAGAGCAGGGGTCTAAAAAGCTCCACACTCTCTGCTTTAACTACGAGCTCCAGGTGCGAGCTCTATTTGCAGGGTAGCAAGGCGAGGTCTACTACCACCGATAGATTATTGAATAATAACAAATGTTGACCTTGAATAAGTGGGCTGGATGAAAACAATGAGTTACCGTCTAAAGTCTGGCATCAAAAACCCTTCATTTTTTCCTATTCTTTTTTTTTGCGTTTCATCTTCGACACAATATTTTTTGATTGATCTTTTCAGCAGTCATTGATCGAGGTCTCATCGCCCCCGTGGGGGGGATCATCAACATCATCATCATTTCGGTTCGTTTTTCTTTTCAAACAGATGCCAACTGCTTCGCCTTTTGCGTGTGCCTCCCAGGGGAGTCAACGGTTACAGTAGCCCAAACCTTAATGCCACACAGGTCATCTATATGTTCCCGTGCGAGTCTATCTCCATCTCCATCTATCCGGCTCTAGCCAAGCGCGCACAAATGTGGGGAGCGGGGTGCGGGGTGCGGGGTGCGGGGAGGAAAATGCAAATCACTGAAGCTCAAAAGCCCAACGAGGGGTTGGTGGGTGTTTGCCAGAGCCCAAGTCAGAGTCAGAGTCAAGCCATGCAAAAGTATTACAATAATTATGATAATCTATGCCATAAAAAAAGTCGCATTTGTGGTGTGTGCGGAGGTGGAAAAAGAGGAATTACCATACTTTAAGCTACCGCAGGCCAACAGAGAGCAGGCGGGCGGAGGAGCAGCAGGAGCAGGAGGATAAGAAACATGTTCACGTGAGATATTTTTCTCAATTTTAAAGCCAAAAGAAGAGGAAAGACGACATTGGCCCCCCACGAAGTTTATATACCCTTGCAAAGATAACTAATGAAAGTGGGGCTTGGAGGCGTTTCACTAGAACTAGTTTTTCGCCCGATCGTTCCTATGATAGCTATGTGATATAGTCGTCCGATCCGTCCAGTTCCGACATATGTGCAGGCTTCGTGCAAAGTTCGGTTGGGATAGCTCTGCAACTGACGAACGGACGGACGGACATGGCTAAATCAACTCAGCTCGTCATGCTGATCAAGAATGTATATACCTTATGTGGTCGGGGATGCTTCCTTCCTTGCGGATGGCTTTTGCTTCACATTGAACAGGGTATAAAAACCGTCGACTCAGCACCGAATGGCTTACAGGTGTCGACTTTGGCGCTGCCAACCTTCTGTTCCTGTTCCTTCTACAGTCTGTTGACTAACTGTCCCAATCCTTCCCCCTCTCTCTCTCTCTCTCTCTCTCTCTCTCTCTCTCTCTCTCTCTCTCTCTCTCCATCTCTCTGTGTAGCTTCAGCTGCAGTTTTTGCACATTGTGTGTTTGATTTTTATCTGTGTATGTGGCGTGGCCCAGCCGTAACGTCGTCCCCTTCTGCCCCCCCTCCTTCCAGCCAACTGGACCGAGCAACTGAACCAACTGGCCACATCAACATATCGACAACAACATTGTCCCCAGAGTGCGACGTTGGCAACGTTTGCCAGTTTCCAGTTGCCAGTTGCCGATGACGCCTACATATCCTTGTGGCCTAGCCGTGTTGTTGGCAGTATTGTTGTAGTCCTTGTTGTCCTTGTTGTTGTCGACAGGCCATCAAAATCAGGCGACGCTGCTCCCTGAACGCTCGTATTTCGTTTACAATTTGACCCTTGAAAGGCGGCACACAGACAACAACAAAGCGGAGGCCCAGCACACAGCCCACCCAATCACACACACACACACACACACACACGCGCACACATAGCTTCCCACGAGGGTTGTTAGAAGAGTTTGGGCTTTTTCAACAAGTGTTAGGGACTATTTTTAATTGGCCTGTTACCAGGAGGCGATGTTTAATGTATAGAATACTGGGATGCCAACCGGTTCTGAACCGAACCGGCCTTGAACCAAACCAAACCGCCAGCCGAACCGGCTTGCTTTCAGAAATGCTGAACCGAACCGAAAACCGCTGAGAAAAACGGCTCGGTTCGGTTCTTTGACGAGTCTCCATTCGAAGGCCATTCCTCTAGGAACTTATAGACGAGTCCTGCACATCCGACATCATCAATTTTGGACATTCTTCTAAGGATTTTCAAGATATTCAAATGGATTAAGGGAATTCAATTTCCAAAGTGAAGTTTCCGAACCGAAACAGCGGTCCAGTTAGCTCCATGTAATGAACCGAACCGGCGGTTGAGAAACTGTGTGAACCACAGAACCAAACCAGTGGCAAGCCGGTGGCAAATGTATTATTTGCCGTGGTAAAGTAGCTTTCGGTTGTGAAAAGGCCAGACACTGCCTTGTAGAACACCGCCAAGGAACTTTGTGTTCAATCTACCCCCGCACCGAGCCTGTATGTTAGTTTGGCCGACAGGTTGAAGCGGGCTATTCTAGGGTTCTTTTTTTTTGCCCCGGCTTCAGCTTCTTCTTTGGCTTCTTCATCTGTATCCTGGCCGGGTACCGGGTCTGGGCCTGGGCCGTGGGTAGTTTTGATAAAACGTTTCAATGGCTGAGCACATAACAGTTGACTGGCTGCCTGTCTCTCTCTGTGTGTGTGTGTGTGTGTGTGTGTGTGTGACAAAGACCATAAACTCCAAAAAAGCTCGACACACAACGAGGACAAACGTTAGAGCTCCTGGCTGATGGCAATGGCTTCTCCTGCTCCTGGCAGTTGGCTGATTCTACTTGCTGCTGTTGACGATGCGACGCTGACTGGCATTTTGAGGGTGGCAGCGGTAATAAAAAGTTGTGCTTGTTGTAATAACAACAGCATCGAGAGGCTGTTGGCTGTTGCCTGCTCAATGCCAACTCCCAGTTTGCATTTGCGGCACTGCGCGAAATTGGCTGGGCGCTTTGGTATTGGTTAAGCACCGAGGCATAGCCATCCAAATCGGATTCGCTCAGTGTACAAGAACCCCAGATCGGTTTGGGGGAAACTCCAGCCCGACTCAATGAGGCTATTTGGAACACAACGATTTCGCGACGACAACGACAACGTCGCTTGCCTGATGACTATGATGATTACACGTTGACGATGACGACTGTGTTCCTGCTCCTGTCCCATCTCACCCCGGGTATGTGCAGAGAGATATTCATCGAAAGCAAAATGACAGCCTAGAGACACATTCAAGGCGAAGGCAAAGATAAGAAATGAATGACAGGCACAAGAAGAGTCGAGTCTGGGGCAGGAGCAGGAGCATATCAGTCAGTGTCAGTGTGAATGCGAAATTGCGTTGCTTTTACGAGTGCTCAGCCTCCAGCTCCAGCTCCGGCTCCGGCTTCAGCCTCGTTCTATTGTTGTTGCTCCATAAACGTAATGTCTGATGAACGAGAGAAGGTAAGCTGAAGTCGTCCTTGTCGTCCCATAATATGTATATGGGGCATAAATCACAGCTGCAGGAAGACAACCCATTTCGGGTGTGTGCGCGTGTGTGTGTGCGATAGAAATCTGTCTCCAAAAAATGGCTGGTTCGTTGTGCTACCCAAAATTTATACGATAATGATTCAAATGGGAATCAAGAAACCTAATCAAATATGGAAATGGCCTGGGAAAGGTGGCACTTAAGTGCAACTTGGGGTTATGCCCCGAGTTAATCGCATTCCTTGAACAACTTAACTTGAGTCGAAATGTGGCAATAGCGATTGTGGCATTAAACCGCTTTAATTGAAGAACTGTGAGAAATGGAATCATAGTTGCCACAACCTCGATCGATATTCGTTTCGATCTTACGAAAGTATCGATTCAATATGGATATGAAGAGTTCTAGTTCAATAGAAGATCATTTGGCTGGCCAGTTTATTGTACGGCATCTATATGATGTATTCAGCCGATATGTGTGGCTTACAACGTCGCCTTAGAACGTGGAGCGGCTTGTCGAGAGCTGAAAGCTTAAGCTGGCATTGCCACATTTCGAACGGTATGGAAAAGTGACCTTACATTTAGTTTGAAAAGCAAAAACTACAATTTTGTTCGTGTTTTGCTAAGGCATTTCCAGAGATATTCGTACATTTTTATGGCAGAGAAGAAAGAGCTATTTGAGTGACGAGCAGTGTACAAACAACAGACCTATTTTCTAACCACGATCCCCAAAAGAGAGAATGGACAAAGGACCAAAGGTCTGGGTCAACATAAAAATGTAACCATTCATGTTTTTTGTGACTGTAACTAAGTTTCTGTCCACAAAACAAATTTGGGAGCAGAACATTCTCATTTTGAATGGACATTTTTGTGATATTTTGAAACCATTTTGGTAAATGGCTTTCCCCTGCCCTACCCCACCCTACCCTGCCCCCTCCTCATCGGCCTGGCAAGCCAAAACTGTTGAAATCAAATTGTCCATTTGCTTAAATCGAACTTTACTCTAGGAATTATGCTTATGCAAAGAGAAGGCAGCAACAAATACGTGCAACGACGCTTCAGTCACGTACCAAAAAAAGAACAACAACCAAAATGGAAAGGAAAGGAAAATTCAAACAACGATAAGCCAACTGGAGCAGCAGCTTCTTACAGCAAAAATGCCGACCGGATATAAACAAAAATATAGTTCGGGGGGGTGCCCGAACACACTCACTTTACAGTGTTTGTGTGTGTGTGTGTGCGTGCGTGTGTGTGTGTGTGTGTTTGGCTATGGGCGTAGCATGTCAAGTGTGGGCTATGCGATTGGGGTTTTGGAAGGTGGGGCCGTGGGGTGGAGGACGGGTGAGGGCTGGGCGTACTTATTGGTGGTTGCCACGCTTTGGCGGCCATGCCACAACAGCCCCAGTCGAGTCAGTCAGCGTCAGCCTATCTGCCTATCTTTGTATATTTCTGACACACACACAAACAGCCATACTCACACATACACACACACACACAAGGCCTGACTGTGGCTATATATCAGAGCTTCATCTATGCACAGTCCCCGAATCATGATTGGACTATGGAGTGTAAAAGATGAAATGAGCAGGAGAGTTGTGTAGGAATTGTAACCAAACCCCTTGGATGCAGAGGAATGTTCAAGCCAGAGGTTGGCGGATGGCTTTGCTGGTAAAACAGTTGTTTAACAGAATATTTACAAATAACAGTTGTATAACAGTGGTCTAACAGTCTGGAGTCAGTCTCATACGGCAGTCGTAGCACAGTTTTTAAAGGGGAAAAGGATATCTCCGTTTGTATAACAGTTGACGAGTGGATCGTGGCCTCTAAAATACTCCATTGTTGTTGTTGTTTTTTTTGTACACCCATTTGCACCGTCTGCACTCCATGGTGCTGCCGCTTTTGGCAACTGGCAATCCAACCATGATGATCATCATCATCATCATCATCATGACGCGCCCATCCATCGATGTGGAGACAGAGACACCGTACCGACACCCAAAAAACTCGTTTGTTACGCTCACCCAGCTCCAGTTCCAGCTCCTGGGAGCAGCAGAGGCAGAAAAAATATTTGTGCTGCTATTTGTAATCCTCACTCCTCGCCTTCTTGAAACATAGAAGAGAATATTGTTACCTTTGTCCTGCTCCTGCATTACGTTGCGAGTAATAACTTTATGCGAGGAGGGTAACACAGAGGTCGTCGTGGCTGTGTTGAGGGAGAGGCAGGGGCGGATACAGGCGGGGGCTAACCAAAATCAGGCTCAAACAAGCATAAAACTTGCCAAACGCCAATGATGATGTTGTCTATGTCTGTGTGTGTGTGTGAGTGTGTGTGTGCGTGTTGGCCTCAGTCAACCCTCAGACAGAAGTAGAGACTGAGAGGCAGACAGACAACGTTGAAGCTCCTCCATGTCCGTCCGTCCGTCCGTCTGTCGTTATATCAGCGCAGTCATCATCGATATAAACTCTTGACTGGCTGGGCAAACTGACAAACTGACGGAGTGACATGCACTGAGCAAAATAAGTAGCAAAATAAGTTAGCAATGTTGAAAATTAGCCACAAGCGATTTCCAGGTAAATACTCTGCACCTCCACACACAGATTGTATTTACCACACAAAGTGTTCCAGTGTGTAGCCCATCGGTTTTTCCCTATAACTTGGCTATCGCTCATTCGATCTGCATCCGATTACTGATTACTAAATATGTCCAAAAGGTACGAACCTTCTATCAGTCTATTGGTACAGAGGAAAACCTGCTTGGAAATAAGAGTTGGTTCGGTTCAGTGGTTTACACTGTTTACGAACCTGCGGTTCGGTTCACTGCATGGTTTTTGAAGCTAACCGAACAGCGGTTTCGGTTCGGTTCGGTGGTTCACTCATAACTTATTCAAAATTTTGGTATGGATATGGCTTTTTGATCATTTTCCACATAGATTACCCGAAAGGACGATGGTTCGGCTTGTCAGCTGGAGCAAGCGGTTCGGATCCGTTTCGGTTTGTCCTATGGATTCCATTACGGGGGGTTATGAATGACACTTCCATACATTTTACTTATTTTTACATGCCACTTTTCTCTCAGTGCCCCAAGACACTACCAAATTGCCATTCCCAGGCTCTCGGCCGGCTCTCGGCCGGCTCTCAGCCTCCGCCAGGGCTCTGACTTCGTTTCGGCCTCTGAGCTCATTCATCCATTCATTCATGCCAAGTTTTGCCGAGTCTCGCTGAATCTCACAGCAGCAGCCAGCAGCAGCATCGGTGGCGGGCGGGGTACGGGGCGTGCCAAGTTCCAAGTCCAAGTTCTGGGTCTCGCCATGCGTATACGTAATCTGGTATTAGATTACTGATCCATGTCAAATCTTTGGCTTAGGTCTGTCCTTCCTTCCCTTTTGGTGCTGTCCCTCCCCTGGTCCCACCAGCCCATTTCGTGCGTTCGTTCGTTGTTGTTTTGATTGATACGAGGAGAGGCGAACGCGAACGCGGACTCGACTTGGTGTCGACAACCCAGTCAGGCAGTCCTCCACCTCCATACGCGCCGCTGATTTGATGCGCATCGTTTCCACATCACAAAGCAGGCGGTGGCGGCCAACCAAACCCACGAAAAAAAGGCGAATGCATTACTTATAATATTAAGCAGTGCCACCAACCGACAGGAGCAATGGTGAACAGGTGAATTATTGGACACGGCGACGGACGGGCAACGGAAAAACTGCGGCGAAACTGGGAAATGCCAGTTGATTGAACTTTCCCCGGAGAGGGGGGGCGGGGAGGGGTTGGAACAACTGTGGTTAGGAATTTGTGTAATGGAGAGAAGCAAACAGAAAGCCACAAGCCCAGCTTCCACTCCAATAGATCTTTCATAAAGGAGTCATTCGTTGGAAATGCGATAACGTGTAACGTTCAAGCACGACGATACTTGAATTTCCAAAAGGTATGGGGCCCGCAGTTCTATGCTGCAGTACTGAGGAGTAGGAACAACCGAATTCGTGCCTGATCAAGTAAAATGCTAGCAAGTAGAGTATTCTCTCATATATTCACGAATAGAGTATGGATGGGTAAATCATAGATGAGTAGAGTGCTCATTCGCAGAGTATCCGCGTATTTGGCATTAGGTATTCATGAGTAGACTGTTCATACAACAGGCATTCATTTAAGCACATAATTCAAGTGTTGCGTAAACTATTCATTCAATCTGAACAAGTATGTTTACTTTTTAAGATATTCGGCCTGACCCCCACCTCACCTCTTTCCGCGAGAGGGTAGCAACAAAGTTCGATAATTGTTCTCGCTTTTCTTTCTCGTTTCTTCGCTTGCAGCGGGTATATTGAAATTGTCTGCATGTTTGTTTCCTAGAAGGTGTTTTAGTGAACGGCTCATGGATCGAGAATGGCCCCCCAAAGGCTCGTTCCTGTTACCCCAATCGAATCTAACCCGGTGATACAAAATACAATCAAAGTAGTTCGACTGTTTTTTGGTAGTTCTCAATAGTCGCGACTATTTTGGAATATACAAACTGCCAGGGTATACACACTTCGGGGGAGCCGAAGTTAACGTTCCCACCTATTTTTTTTTTTTTTTGGTCATGTAGCTCAACAACTTTGGGTTTGTCCAACAAAGGGCAAACAATGGCTTGAGAAACAACAACATGTGCAAGCATGTAACCCATTTGGTACACCAACTTTTGCGCCCTCTCCACCCCACACCACCCCACCACACACCCTGTCGCCTGTCCAACCTGTCTCAACAACCGCCACCCTCGACGGGTTAACCAGCAGGCGGCAGTTCTCTTTTTGTTTTGAAAGTGTGAACAACATTTTTCATAAATTGAACGCACAGGACGCAGGACGAGGCGAACAATGGGGCGAACAAGAGCAATAACAATAAACGATAGATATTTACCACAGCGGGGAATGGCACCGGCAGGGGAAACGATGCAGAAAAAGTCTCCGGAGGATACCGCCAAGTCGCTGGCGCGCTCTATGCCCGGGAGACAATAACAAACCAATTACAGTTAGATTGGCCGCATATTAAAAATCGAATGAGAAACACATCTGTCGAGCTTGTCCCCGCCAATCCTCCCTTTGGGTTCGCTTTTTTTCCGTTTGGCAACTGTTTCGAAACAGGCTGGCAGGGGGTGAGCGGCCCGGGGGAGGTAACAGCGGGGCGGCCGAAACTAAACTAAAATATGATTATGAAATGATTATTATAATTATGCGTCCGCCGGCACCAAGCACCGGCAGCATCTTCACAGATGTTGTTGCCGTTAACTGTGAGGCCACGCCCCCGCGGCACACCGTGGTACCCCCGATCGGGGCAGGGGGGAAGGGAAAACAGTTGTAGCCCGGCGAGCTGGTTAATAATAAGCCAAAAATACAGGGCGTGCTCTCGTGTTTGGTCATATTCCCACATATTCTTATAAATAAATTTCTTCCTTTTTTCGTTTTTTTGCTTTTCTGTTGTTGTTGCTGTTTCTGTGGGGGAGTCGGAGGCGGGTTGTGTGTGCTTTTGTGTCCTTATTATCAGCGAAGGAGGCGTTGAAAATCCTCTTAAAGGTAAACTGTGCATTATTAATGAAGATAAAGTTGCGGCCGTCACTTGGGAGGGTGGGAAACGCTAGGCTAACCGAAGGTTGGTAAAGCCCGGCATCGACAACTAATTTATGATGCACTACGGTGGGAGGGGAAGGGGTGGGGCGAATTCTACGCTGGAGAACTTGCCCAAACTAGACAATCTCTAGCAAGTTGGAAGCCCAACAAATTCTGTCGGCTCCTCGGTTCGCTGGTTCGAAACCAAATTGGGCAATGGTTCAGGTTCGCAAAAAAGGTATTTGGGTGAAGATTTTGGTTCGAGCCTTGGTTCAGTCCATTAGTGGAACATTTTATCCCACGTGTTCTAGCAATCGCTTTCGAACTAAAAACTACAGAAATCATATAGAAATCGGATCGTTTTTGGGTCAGAAGCGGCTTGTAGAGCACATGGGAATACTTAAAATATTAGTCACCTTGCAGACAACAAATAGGCGCTAGGCCAAGGGCGCACCATTTGTTGGAACCAATTTGTAGGTTTGGTTCAGAATAAAATTAAAGTCGGAGTGGCGGGCTCAACGCGGTTCGGTTCGAGACCGGTTTGCAGTCCGAGTTGGCTGCTCTACCCTCCGATTCGACTACCTCTAGCTATGATCTCAAAAGCCTATGCTTAAATTTCGAAGAATGCCTCAATTTGCCCACCTGAACGTTTCCAGCTGCAACGAATTCAAGCTTCACTCGGAGACACTCCCCAGTGTTCGCTTAAATATGATTATATATACTTAATACTCGTACAACAACAACAACAACAACAAGCACGCCGAAATGCCTCTCGACGGTCGTGCGAAACGTTTTCGGGTTTTTGTGTCGCATTTCATTTCAAAATTCTCATGTCAAATGCACACGATTAACGCGTGTCGAGGGCGGTGAAGCGGCGAATTAAGATATTTACGCTAACAAAACCATCGATGCAAGGCAACCGCTGTCCCCCGCCAACCCCCGCACCCCCGCGCCCCCACCCCCCGCGACCCTGTTTGGCAAATCAAGATAACGCCGAGCAACTGCTGAAATTCAAGCTGCAAACCTGGTCTTTGACATCTCTCAGAAACACGCGTGGAGAGTTGTCAGGTTGCGCTTATCACAGCAGCCCAGGCCACGCCACGTGCGGTCACGTGGCCGGAGCAGGGAGCAATTTTTACACGTGCTCTCGCCCGGTACCAGGTCTAAAAGTACGGACGGATGGCGCAACGTGTGTCCTTGTCATGGTTTCTTTCGGCGGGTGGAGGGCGTGGCACTAGCCCGCCTACTTTCCTTCTTTTTTTTGCGAAGCGGAAGTACGAAAAGCGTGCGCCAAGTGACCGAAAGTGAGAGAACGTCACTTGCAAGCTAATTGTACAATGAAAGGCTAGGAATTTGGTTTGGGAAGCAAAACTAATAATTCCCAAGAGATCTGGTCACACTTTATAGTGCGTAGCCCAAAAAATGTGAGAGCCAACATTTTTTCCCTTGCCTTTGCTTAAAGTACTTGCTGCTCAATGCTGCTGAGCTGCTGCTGTCCCATTTATAGGTACTCAATATCGACGAGAGAGTTATCAAAAAATATGTGGATCAGTTTTAAATGAAATAATCATATACTCTGTAGGAACAAAAGTGTATGCCTGGTATGAATTTTGGAGCGCGCTGCTGCAGCAAAGTTTGGTTGGCTCCCAGCTCGACTAACGCTCCAGAAGGTTCGAACTAGGGTAGCCGGTGGCATCATTTCGATATATCTATTTTCGGGTGAAATATCGAGCTTGCCAACTTAAAAACTACGTTCTAAACGAGTTCGAAGTCCACGGTTCGCTACATTAAGTCGACAAACCTCTGAAATTCTGGAGAAGGTTCGGTCTGGGGGTTCTCAGTTCTCAGACCGGTTCCTTTACTTATCCAACCTAAGTAACCTTCGAAGTAGAGACATATATTTGATGCGAAGGAAGCGTCCAGCTAAGGAAGCTATGAAAACATTACCCAATACTCGAACTATGGGTATATTGAAAAGACTTCTCAACAATGATTGGTTGTACTTTTAAATCACAGTCAACCTACCGGCTACACATTCCTGACTGGCCATGTTACCTCGCACCTAAACCAAGTAGATAGAACTTTCATAGCATACTTTTGTGAGCAACTTCTTTTCCCAAGCTGAGCTGCCTTATTAAAGTTTTTCGCACTGCTCTAAGATAGCTGTCATGAAAATGGATACTAGCAAATTGATGAAATTGCCTTTAATGAGCCTCACTGGAACACAAGTGACTCCCCTCTCCGCGCCAACCAACCACAATGACAAACTTATAAAGCATAACGAATCGCTTTCAATGGGGTAAAAGTGCGGCCAACTTGGAATATACATTCACATCAGGCGACAACGGTGGGTGTGTGCTTTACACGCACTTAAGCCTCGTCTCGGGACGCATCTGATATCAGATTTGTCGCTATCGCACATTCCGGCCGTCGGTCTCAACCATTCTAAACGATTGATGGGCAACGGCAATGTCAAAGTCCGCCTGCTCATCCCATTCCCATTCACATTCGGTTCTGGTTTTCGGTGGGGAAATGATAAATTGCGCATTTGGGAGTTTTAAAGGTCAGTTTAGGGGTTGAAACAGAACCGGGGCGACGACACTTCAAAGTTAACTCGCACAATAAAAAATACTTGTAACCGTTTGATAAAAAAATATGTGTACATATGTAGGTAGGTAGGTAGGTGAGTGGAAAAGGGGTTGCACTTGAGACGGGAATAGGATTTGTGCCCGTTTGGCATCCTGTTGACTTTCTAGTTGGCATTTATATTAATGGCTCAGCTTGGTGCCTGCTTCAGTTCTTTTTTTCCCATTTCATTTTTCCCTCGTTATGACGCGTGCCTAAGCATTTAGGCCCCCAACCAGGTGGCACTTGGACCTACCTCACCCTAGGTGGGCCCTGGAAACTACATAGTGAACCAAAAGTTCTGTCCGTTGTCTCTCTTTACTCTTGTATCTGCCCAACTGAACAAGAAAGAGCTATTAAAGAACCACATTTTCCACACACAGCTGAGTGGGTACAATTAGACAAGCAAAGCACGCAACGAAGAGTTTGCCAGTTTGTCAGTTTGCCAGTTTGTCACTTTGCCAGTTTATTGCCTAGTCCTGGTTCAAGATGCTACCTCGATCGATAACTTTTCTAAATTCTAATTTTTCTTGCAATTTTTTTCAATGAAACAACTGATGATTTCTAAATGCCCAGAATTCAGTAAACATTTGAGGCAAATGAGGGTGTTTACCAAAATTCGTTTGCTCAGAGAATAAAATAATAATTCCAAGGTACTCACCGCTTCGTTTGCTGCGTTTGCTCACTTTCCAAGTAGTCAGTGTGGACGAAGCGAACAGCTCGGATCCCATTGTTTGCTTCTTTAAATATGCATCGTAGGTTGATTTCTATGCGGGGAAAAGTTCCAAAGTATTTAAGTTCCGCACTATTTCGGGAGATGAGGAACCGAAAAGATGTTGGTATATGAAAGAGCTGGTATATGAAAACCGTTGACTGAAAAGACACAAATGAATGGATATTTAACAGTATGCCATCCAAATGAATACGGAAATCATCCAATGTACACTCTGTGTAGCACCTTCTAAGAGGAAGAGCAGTCCAGCCCACATTGTTGGTCCGTTTTCGAGTCCCAAGCTTTCCATCATTGAGTCAATTCTAACCATATGTGTGGTTCATAAATTTTAGTCCAGTTTCACTCTCCCCCACCCACCCAGCACCCGCAACTGTTGTCAGTTCTTTGTGGGCCATCGTAAAAACATATGACACCATTTTGATGAGTCGCGCATTTTTGGCACCCAAATTATGCATAAAATAGATTGCTGTGTTGACACTTTTTGTCCCGCGTGGAACGTCGGGTCGCACTCACCTAATCGGACTTGTCATGTGCGCATCACAACAACAATCTTTCTCGCTCTCTATGAGCGGGATCGAGGGAGGGTTGCCACCCATTGAAACCGAACAAAGGCCAATTCAGTGCACAAAGGGAGAGGAAAAAAACCTTAACAAATTTTTTAACTAGCATCAATTGGGTTTGTAATTTGAAACTTAACTTGCGCTGCTTTGCGGGAAACTATGGTGAGGGTAGGGAAGGGAGGAGAGGAGGGGGGTGAGCACATGGTGGTAACGGAGGCGGCGGCGGCGGGTATTGTGGTGGGTCAAGGTTGAGTGGTGATACGAAATTCAAAATGATTTGCAAGGGATTTGATTTGATTTCTTGGCGAAACCCTGTCCGGTGCAAGCCTTTGACATGGTCGAAGGTTCATTTATGATGGCAAGTGGTTACTTACTTACTTACTTTTACAACAAATGCTACATCCAATAGTATCGGACACAGATTGATGGTTTTTATAACTTCCGCACCTTCAACAGTAGCAAAAAGTAACCTGCCGAACAGATTTAAGGACATTTCTAAATGTTAGACTTAAGAACAGGATCAAAGAACTCAGATTTGGTGGAATTAAGAAGGATCCCTGGACAGAAAGAAGTGTTTGACACCATTTCGGATTTGCCACATCATGAGATGTCTACAAATTTGATTTTCCGAGGTGATTCAAGGGTAAGGCGCAAGGATTTACTTAAGGAAGGACTGTAGGAGTTGAGATAGGGTGAAATTAGGGGCGATTCTAGAAAAGAAATGAGTTTTTGAAACGTTTTAAGTTCTGCTTTACCATCAAAAGCTTGCAAAAAATACCGGATCTTTATACTTAAGATAGGTCTGGGCGATCCTGAAACACAAACTTTTCGAACTACCGAACACTCTAAATTAAACAGATTAAAACCATTCGAAACTATTCGAAACATTATTATTAACTACAGGCTTCAAGGGTTGAGATTCGCCAGAGTTACAGTCAGGGTCATAGAGCAGAAATGAGCTCATGTCATTTTTTAAACTTGCCCTAAATACAAAAGTTTGAAAAATTGCTTTATAAATAGAACATTGAGTGCAAACCACTGAACCGTACCGAAGCCGCGGTTCAACCGGCTGCAAAAACCATGTAACAAGCCGAAAACTCCGCGAACCACTGAACCAAACCGGTTCTAATATCTGATCGGTTGCCAACCCCTGCTTGGTATAACTTCCAAATACAATCTGACCCAAGATCGAGTTATTTACTCATACAATAAAATTTAAACATTTTTAAAAAGTGTCCTGGCAAGTTTAACAATAAAATGTGGCTTGTTTTCTGCGTACCTAATTTGTGGCGCCATCTGTGGCTAGAAAACCCAACTAAATACATGTCAACTGTGAATATCGTACATTCGTATCACGCTTTCAGAACTCGGTTGGTGTCTGAACTAGTCATAAAAACAAAGGGTCGTGTATGCGCTACACTCCGTTCATTGGTTAAGTAGTCGATGGAGCGGGAAAATTTAAAAAAAAAGCACCCACATCTTTGCCCACAAATCACGAAGGTTCCCCTTTGTTTGGGATTGTTAGTTTCTGAAAACCCCCTTGCCCACCCCTTAAGCTAAGGACAATCTTTTATCTTAAACAAAAGCGTACCTTTCCGACCCAGAAGGTCCAGAGGAGCGTCATCAACTCTGTTCCCATCATCTCCTTTGTACCGCTCGGGCGACACCTCTCTCTGCCTCAGACACCTCTCTCTGCCTCCGCATTCATCCTTCAAATCTCGTCCATTTGTCATTAAAATCAATTTATTTCTATATAGTCTTAACACCTTTCCCTTCTCGCCTCACTTCTTGCGCTCGTAACGAAACTTAAACACCGGCGCCGAGTCCTTGGTGCCGGGCTTGAGTTTGCGTGGCTTGAGCAAACGCTTCTGCTTGAGCATATTCTGCAGTTGAATCTTCTCTTGCACGACAGCCAGTTCACGCTCCCGCTCCTCACGTTTCCTCAGCTCGTTACGGAGCTGTTGCTTGGCCAATGGTTGGCTGGGACTCTGCTTCTCTAGCTCCTGCAGACGTTCGCCCAGTGTGGCAACTGACGGCTTCTTTTTCTGCCTGCCCTCTTCATCGAAGGTTAAGTGCCCATTGGTCTTCGCGTCGGCGCCATCCACATCCATCAGAGAAACCTTAAGACGCTCAATTTTGCGTCGCTCCACGGTGCGCTTCATGACCACATATTTCAGATCCTGCGTCTGCATCAGGGCCAACTGTTCCGGCGTGTGCTCATCCGGCTGGTCCTTCTCGCGATGCTCGTCGTCCTCTAGCTTGGAGTTGATCATGTGATGATAGAACTCATCGGGATTCTTGTTTAGGGCACGTTTCTGCAGCAACTTGATGGTCTTCTCCTTGCGCTGCACGTCGAGGGCGCGCTTCTTGTAGTCCTTCTTCTTCTCGAGCAGCCCCAGATGCTGGCGCGACTCTGGCTGGTGGCGCTCGCGATGGACCTTTTGGTTGCTTTTTGAGGCTTTCTTCCAGGAAGACATGGCGAATTTGTTTACCTCCAAAACGTGCGAGTGGTTGGCGAGGGATGGCGAAGCATTTATCGAGCCTCGATGGGTTGTTATCGATTAAAGACCAGTGCTGGTCAACGTCTCGGTGGCCTCTACTGCTCATGTGGCGTAAACTATCGATAGCTCTTATAGTTTATAGTTACTGTCTTTCCCACTTCTGGCGTTTACCAACACTGACTCGACCAGCACGTGCACTTTTGTTTTGATTTTGAATTTGCAGGACAAGCGCTGACCATGGTGAAAAAGAAAATAGACAACCGCATACGGGTGATGATTGAGAATGGCGTCAAGTTGGGACACCGCACCATGTTCATAATCATTGGCGATAAGGCGCGCGACCAGGTGCCCATCCTCTACGACATTTTGACCAAATCCACGGTGAAGGCGCGTCCCACAGTGCTGTGGTGCTACAAAAACAAGGACGAGGCTATATCAAAGTGAGTGCAGCACCAGCAGCCAGTTCAGCTCCCCCCATTAACCTTCTCCCTCTCTCGCTCGCGCTCTTTCTTTCCAGTCATGGCAAAAAGCGGGCCAAAAAGATTGCCGTGGGCAAGTTGGATGTAAACGAAGCGGATTTGTTTGACTCATTTCGTGTGGCCACAACCATACATGGTCGCTACTATTCCGAAACGCATGCCATACTGGGACGCACCTATGGTGTGTGTGTGTTGCAAGATTTCGAGGCGCTGACGCCCAATCTGCTGGCGCGTACAGTGGAAACTGTCGAGGGAGGCGGCCTGATTATATTGCTGCTCAAGACTCTGCAGTCGCTGAAGCAGCTGTATACGTTAAGCATGGATGTGCACAAGCGATTCCGCACTGAGGCACACCAGACGGTCACCTGCCGGTTCAATGAGCGGCTCATCCTCTCGCTGGCGGACTGCAAACGTTGTCTGGTGGTGAATGATGACCTAACGGTACTGCCGCTGAGTTCCAAGACCATCAATGTGGCTACGGTGAATGTAAGTGCTGGTGTGGGAGGCAGGAAGGGACATTTAGTAATTTATTTTCTTTTATGAAAAGCCTGCTGAAGTGGGGCGCTCCCCCCAGGAGGACAGCCTTAAGGAGCTGAAGGCCAGCTTAATAGACGTGCAGCCGGCTGGCGCTTTGGTTAATCTGTGCAAAACCTATGACCAGGCCAATGCGGTCGCTCAGTTTATTGAGGCCTTGGTGGACAAGCAGCTGAAGCCGCCCATGTCCCTCACTGCAGCACGTGGCCGCGGCAAATCCGCTGCCCTTGGCTTGTCCATGGCTGCGGCCATAGCCTTTGGTTATGTGAATGTGTATGTCACCTCGCCACATCCCGAGAATCTGATTACCCTGTTTGAGTTTGTGCTGAAGGGCTTTGATGCCCTGGAATATCAGGAGCATGCGGACTACACCATCATACGTTCCACCAATGTGGAGTACAAGAAGGCCATCATACGCATCAATGTCACCAGAAGCAACCGCCAGACCATACAGTACATTTCGCCCAGTGACACGCATCTGCTGAATGCAGCCGATTTGCTGTTGATTGACGAAGCGGCAGCCATTCCCCTGCCCCTGGTTAAGAAGATGATGGGTCCCTATTTGATTTTCATGGCAAGCACCATCAATGGCTATGAGGGCACCGGCCGCTCTCTGAGCTTGAAGTTGATATCGCAACTGCAGAAGGAAAACAATGCGCGCCCGCCCTTAAAACTGGAGGAGTCCATACGCTACCAGGAGAATGATGATATAGAAAAGTGGCTAATTAATTTGCTGTGTCTAGATGCGAGTAGTGTATCGAACGTTAGCTCCGGTTGCCCAACACCCGATGCCTGCGAATTGTACTACATTGATCGGGATGCGCTCTTCTCCTATCACAAGGCGGCGGAAGCTTTCCTACATCGTTTGGTGTCCATTTATGTGTCGTCGCACTACAAGAACACACCCAATGACTTGCAAATGATGAGCGATGCACCGGCTCATCATTTGTTCTGTCTCCTGGGGCCGGTTCAGCGAATGGATCAGTTGCCGGAGATACTGGTGGTCATACAAGTGGCCTTGGAGGGTCAAATTTCAGCACAGAGTATAAGCGACTCGCTGGGACGTGGTAAGAAGGCGGCAGGTGATTTGATACCCTGGAATATAGCCGAGCAATATGGTGATAGGGATTTCCCCAAGCTGAAGGGGGTGCGCGTGGTGAGAGTGGCCACGCATCCCAATTATCAGCGCATGGGCTATGGCAAAAGAGCCATACAACTGCTCAAGGACTACTATGCCGGGAAGCACACGCAGCTGGATGATGCGGCCGCCCAGCTATCGTCAGCGGACAAAGGTGAGTTAACAACTGCAAACTTCTGGGAGCTTCCCCTAAACTCTGCGCTTTTTTGCAGGCATTGAGGAGGTGGAGGAAGCTGAGCTTTCGTTGCTGAAGGAGCAAATTCGACCACGCAGTCGCATACCCACACTTTTGCAGCGTCTGCATGAGCGTCCACCCGAGGCTGTGGACTATTTGGGCACCTCCTTTGGCCTCACACCGGATCTACTGAAGTTCTGGAAGCACTCGGGCTTTGTGCCCGTCTATCTGAGTCAGAAATCCAATGAGCTGACCGCCGAGCACAGCTGCATCATGCTTTACACGCCCAGTACCAGCAACTGGCTGGGCTTGTACTACCACGACTTCAAGCGGCGTGTGCTCAAGCTGATGGGTAAAACCTTCCGCGAGTTTGAAACCAAACTGTGTCTGGCTCTGCTCAAGAATAAGTCGCTGGAGGCTGCCGCTTGCCCACCCCTAGACAAGCTTACTTTGGATGTGTACTTTCTGCCCCATGATCTGCAGCGTCTGGAGAGTTATGCCCGCCAGCAGTCGGAGTTTCGTCTCATACTGGATCTGTTGACGGATATTGCTCAGTTGTATTTCCAGGGCAAATTGAGCACACTCCAGTTGGATCTGGTGCAGCAGGGCATACTCTTGGCCCTGGGGGTGCAGGGCAAGACGGTGGACATGCTGGGGGTGGAGCTCAATATGCCGGGTAATCAATTGTTGGCCAAGTTTTTTGATGCAATGAAGAAATGCAATCAATGCTTCCGCTCCATTGTGGAGCAGCATATCGAGGGTGGCATGCTGCAGGAGGCCCAACTGTCACATGGTGAGGACTTGCAGCCTCTAACCCTGTCGTTGGACCAGGAACTCGAGCAGACGGCAAAGCAGCTGAGTAAGCACCAACGCAAGGAGCTGAAACGCTTGAAGGCTGAACAGTTAGATGAGTATCAGATCAAGGGCAGTGAGGCAGACTGGTCGCAGGCCTTAGATAGCACTACAAATGGTGGCAGCAGCGGGCTGCTTTCCGTTAAGAGGTAAGCTTCAGAGGTAACATTTAGAGCTGACCACAATTCTCCAACAACTCCAACTCTTGCAGCGGTGTCAAGCGTCTGGAGGCGCCAATTACCCACGAGGAGGAGCCGCCCAGCAAGAAGAAAAAGAAGAAGAATCCGAAAATGAACAAATCGTTGATTTAAGTTTGGACACAAAATAAAGGATTTTATTTTTAGATTTTTATTGTATCCTTGGCCTGGGCATTTGCCTTGCGTCTTTCACGCAAATCCTGATAGCTGACGCCCGGATCCTTGTGCGTGTTGCGTGGAAAACGCTTCACCTTGGACTTCTTGCGCGTCACCATGACAGAGGGCGGCAGCATGTTGTTCTTTTGCAACAGCTTAAAGCGATCCTTGAGCAGACTAGTCTCTGGCTTGACATTACGCAAATTACCGGCCAAATCTTCGGGCATGTTTATGTCCAGGTCCGGTTCCTCGTACTTGTGGCGGCCCAAACGTTTGGGCTCGAACTTTTTTCGCTCGGCCGTTTGCTTGCGGCGCTTCTTCAGCAGATTCAGGTCCTCGGCCTCGTCGTCCAGTTCGTGGCGTATGGATTTGATTCTGGAAATAGCAAGGGTTGCTGTCTACAGTCGGGACTGTTTACAAGTGGCCACCTGGCTTACCTAATCAGATCGGCTGTCTGTTGCTTGAGTCGCTTTTTGGTCTCATGCAGGCGCTGAAGTTCCTTCTGCTTGAGCTCGTTGCGACGCGCCTGTTTACTTTTCTTTTTGTTAACCACGGGAGCGTTTACGGTGTGGTAGTCACCCTGCACATCCTCATCCTCCTGCTCCTCCCCTTCGTCTTCAATGCCCTCGCTCATTTCGGTAAATCGCAGTTTGTCCCTCTCCTCGGGAGTTACTTTATTAAACATGCTGGTGGTCACACGCTTCAGGTGCTGCTCCGTCTTGATAATGCCCTCCTCACGCCCCACCACCTGCTCCATTAGCTGCTGATGTGCCTTCAATGAAGGATTATAGCTCATGCCCGGATGTGGAGGCACGAATTTCCTAAAAATTGGCTTAATTAGTCAAAAGAATTCACTTTTTTGCACTCGCTCCACTCACTTGGCCTTGGTGGTCT
Organism: Lordiphosa fenestrarum; assembly: GCA_035044985.1. NCBI lineage: Eukaryota > Metazoa > Arthropoda > Insecta > Diptera > Drosophilidae > Lordiphosa > Lordiphosa fenestrarum. The sequence goes on along the minus strand of JAWNNO010000297.1, from coordinate 286,605 downwards.
TGTGGCGCAGACTGGCATGTGTTTTGACCACTTTTTTGCCCACATTCCCAGCTATGTGCACGGCCAAATCGCGGCTAATCCAGCCCCTCTCATCCTTCAGTCCGGGTATCTTATCACGGAAGTCCTCCTCCTGCCAAATATCTTTGTCGATCTTGACCTTTTTATGCTCGTCCTGTCGATCGGCCAGCAGCTGCTCCCGTTTCTCATAGTGACGTGCACGATCGGCATTGGCTTGACGGTGGCGAGGCTTGGTGGGTTCACGCACCTCCTCCTCAATATTGCGACCACTCTTCTTCTGCCTCACTTTGTTGCTGGAAAGGGTATTGAGTATTCTGAACATGTTGATATATGTTAAACTTACCGCTTGACTATGGGATCCTGCACTTTGGAAGTATTCACCAGTGCCTGATGCGAACGCATGGGCTGCTGTGCATTCAATTTGCGCTTCTGTCTGGCACTCAACAAACTTGGCTTCACCTTCTGCGGTGAGGCATCCACCACAAACAAGTCCGCATCCTGCTTGTCCTTGAAGGTCCTTAGAGATGACAGAATATATGATTTGGTAAGTGGAGCTAAAGGGGCAGAGAACTTACCCAATACGCTCTTCCTGACGCTGATCCTCGAGAAATTGTTCCACATCTTGTATGTCTGTCTTCCGCCAGGCGGATTTATTCTTTTTGGAAATGCGCTTCCTTTTGGTGCGTGGTTCCTCCGCAGTCATGGCGAAAGCTTTTCGTTTCCCAGTGAGATTTCCACTAACTAGAAGGAAAACAAAATAGACGATTGAACTGCCGCACACGTGCACACTTGTTAGAGATGATAAAAGGTTTCGATAGTCCTGCTTAATAACCAGAGCTGCACGCTTAGATGACAAACGGCTAAAATGTTGGCTTTTTTCGAGTTTTTAGCTAGTACTTGTATAAATGGAACCTGTACAATGTTTTCATAGAAGATAAAGCTGCCCTTACATTTGTTAGATATCTCCAAGTGATTTCGCTAATTAACTAGCAGTACTGCACGCAAAATAACTAGCAGTACTGCCTGCAAAATAACTAGCAGTACTGCACGCTTAGCTAATTTACGCTGTAAGGCAAACTTCTGCAAGTTTGGCGTGTTTACCATTAAATATGTACATAAAGCCAATAAGGAAAGCTAAATAAATTTGAGGTGCCAGTGTTAAATTAATATTCACATAAATATTTCTAAAATCGTCTACATTAAACTCTTGACAATAAGGGTATTCACGACCACCAGTTGATCTGTGAAGTTGCTGAATTGAGGAAATATTACATATGTAACCAGTCGAAAACTTGAAGAAGAAGAAAAAATGACTAGCATATAGCTGCCATAGGAATGATCAATCGAAAAACTAGTTTTAGTGAGAAAACCTTATTTGTTTTCAATGAAAATACCTTCATTCTTTGTATTTCTTAAAGCGGACTTACACTAGGAGTGCGTTATGCGTTAATAGCCAACAATCAGCTTATTATGTATGGGAAAAAAGTTGATTTTTAGCTATTAACGCTTAACGCACGCCTAGTGTTAAAAGCATATTAGTTTGCTATGCTTTCCCATGATTCCACTAAGTTTAGTCGAAATCGGACAGCTATATAGTATAGGTGTCATAGGAAAGTAGAGTCTGAAAAATAGTCTTATAAGCTACAATAAAAAAAAAACTGATTTTTGGCTATTACCGCATAACGCACTCATAGTGTAAAATAGCTTTAGTCAGAAAAACATGGTTGTTTTCAATGGAAATGTTTATAAAATTAGTTAGAAAAGCGTGCGGCAAGGGTATACAAACTTCAGCCGAGCCCAACTAACATTCCTCTATTTTTTTTTCTTGTTTGTGACTTGTAAATATATAACACTTTCTACATTCAACAACTCCACAGCTCAACTGGGGGGTCATGAATACCCTAATTATTATACAATTTTCAGTTATAATAATTTCTCGTGTGCATCTCTATTAACATATCTATGCACAGCATGTCTTCGCTAGATGCCCAGCACTTGTGGCAGTGAAAGTGTGTGTGTATGTGTGTTGTGTTGTAGATTCTGATTTGTGAAAACAAATTTGGCGCCGAGTTTAAAAAATAAGAGACAAAACCAACAGAATTCACCACCAAATCAAAATCCCGTTTTTACACAATCAAAGAAAAACAGCAGCTCAACCTACAGGCAAACTCAAGCCGGCATTCAACTAATACAGGTTGAACCAAGGTCAGTCTAACATTCATACATACATAACTGACGTGTACCATCGGGTAAACAGTTATGTATAAGTACATGTGAATACGTGCGTGTGTGCGTGGCAACCACACGGTGAGGCAAGACAAAACAGAACATTGTTAGTAAATATCGTAAATATTAAGCTACTTGCGGCAAAATGATCAGCTGAGCACCTAGGTCTCGCCCACCTTGCCTCACCCTGTTATGCCTGTTAATGACCCACTCAACTGAAGTGTTTTGCTCCATCAACAGCAATTCTATTCTATTTAAACTCTTCCCGCAGCAACAGCAACATGTCAGCAGCTCCCACATTGGCGGATATTTCAGCGAAATTCACCGAGGCCACCCTGGATGAGATTATCCAGTGTGCCTCTGAGTCGAAATCAGCCAAGCACACCTCATACAAGTTTGGCGAGAGCGGCAAGAAGGGCGACTCGTACTTGAGTAAAGTGTTCCGGCTATGTGTCTTTGGTGTCCAAGAGCCGGAGGGTAAAGAGCTGGAGGCGAACGTAATCATCAAAGCCATGCCGGATAATTTGCATCGCCGAAAACTGTTTCGTTCCACCGACTTCTTTCGCAACGAGATACATTTCTACACCAAGGTCATTCCGGCCATTGAAGACTTTCAGGCTGGCATCCAACCCAAGCCGAAGCAACCCTTCCAGGAGTATCCGAAGTGCTATGCTTCATTGTGCGATGGTGTCAATGATTTTATAGCACTGGAGGATGTGGGCTTTCGTGGCTATCGGGCACCCAATCGGTAAGTTGGCGGTCCTAAACTCAGCTCAAACTACACTTCCGTGTTTCCAGTCAGGACTACATTTCTCTGGAAGATGCCTTACTAACCATGCGTACTCTGGGACGTTATCATGGTGTAGCCTTGGCCTTTAAGGCCTTGGATGCAGGCAACTTTGAAAAGGCCGCCGCCGCTTTGGAGGAGACCTACTTTTGTGAGAAAACGCGCAACTGGTATAAGGACTTCTTGGCGCTGGCTGAGGGTGTGGCCAGCGATGCCATAGCCAAAACCTTTCCAAACACCAAATACGAGACGATTGCCAACAACTTTTTGCAGCCTCAACTTTTCGATGACTTGATCAATTTGGTATCCGCACGCTCCCCACTCAGCGTTTTCGGTCATGGCGATTGTTGGACACCCAATTTTCTGACCCACTACAATGAGCTGGGTAAACCAGAGAAGATCATCGTCATTGACTTCCAACTGGCTCGCTGTTCGTCTCTGGTAGTAGACCTCAGCTTCTTTATCTATTCCTGCACCAGCCAGTCGCTGCGCGAGGAGCATTATGATGAACTGCTGCGTGCTTATCTGGAGAGTGCTCAGTCACTGATCACCGACTTGGGCGGCAATGCCGAAGCGATCATCTCTTGGGACACACTGCAAGAGGAACTGAAGCAGTTTGGACGATTTGGCTGTGGCATGGGCATAGAATCATTGCCCATGTCCATGATTGAGGACGATGAGGTGGCCGATCTAGATGCCATTGTGGAGAATGCCGTTTTAACGGATGTGTGGAATTTAAAACCATTCGAACAGCCCGAAAAGAGGCAACGAATTGCGGAGATGTTCAAGCATGCCATTGATTCGGGTTACCTGAAGTGAGAGGTCAGTAGATGCAATTATACCTCACATGAAGGGAACAATTTTGACAAGGTTTTAAGTATTCACTATAATAAATATACCACCTAATCATACAGAGAAGTCAAGGGTTAGTTGTCTGTTTCCATTTGGGACTATTTGTCATTGATTTGACATTAGATTTCAAGATCGACAGTAGTTTTGACAGAATTTTTTTCCTGCAGTAAAATCTTATGTTAATGAGAGTTTTGACAATAGTTTTGACAACAACCGACCCCATCCAAGCAGTTCTGACTCTTTCAACTGGGTTAAAAAAAATAAGTTTAATTAAAAATTTCACCACTTAACACTTAGAGGCACAGACCCTCGTGTAGCACACACCAATGCGGTGTTACCGCATCTGGGTGTATGCCACGCGCCAGGAGACGCTCTCTGTACCGATAGAAACGTCTTTGGGCCGTTGAAGCAGAGGTTTTGGGATTGGACCAAAGTCTTTCGGCTGCTGCCCCGGCACGGGGCCAAATGCGGGCCTCTGCAAGATATAACATTTTCTTTAGTTGGGCCACACCCCAGTTTTAACACGCACTTACCCAACGAATTCTGATCCACATACTCACTCCACATGCAGACCTCTCCACCCAACACCTGATCCCTACGCGCTCCACTGGGCAGCACATTCTCATACACCGTTCTCCAATTGTAATAGTTGGTGGAACCCCAGAAACCATGATCCAGGTACCAAGCATCTTTGGTGGAAATCAACAGACGATAGCCCCGCTGCAGGAGATCACGATTCAAGCTACTTTGCCCGCTGACCCAGGTCTGTACAATGAAGCGCTCCTTGGGCAGGAACTCCTCGATATACTTTGGGTCGGTTAGATGGCTCGACCAGACAATGACCGGCTTGGGCTCCCGTATGCTGGGATACATGCGCTGATTTATGTCATCCCAGGCATCCAAGTTGCGCTGATGAAACTGCGACCAGAGGCGTAGGAAACTCAAGTCACTGAGATCGTAGCCCCTGGCTAGCATGGCGTCGGTGATCTCTTTGGTGTTGTTCCAGCAGGGTATGTACACCTCATCGCCACCCATATGCAGGGTCTCCTCGGGAGCTCCCAGCTCGGCGACGTCCTCGAATATCTCCTTGAGTACGGCGTACATGTGATCGTTCACGGGATTCAGCTGTCCGCAGGGCGGCTGCACGCAGTATTTGCGCCAGGGCGACTGATTCAGACACACCGACATGTTGCCCAGGCCAGCCGTGGGACCCCATTGCCAGCCGTTGCCCGCATGCGAGGGTCCGTCGATTTCAATCAATATCCGAATGCCCCTTAGACGCGCGTACTTCACCAGATTCACAGCATCCGCACGGGAATAGGTCTGTGCGCTGGCATAGGCCCCGTAGCGTTGCATTTCCGGCACCCGTGTGATCTCCAGGGGAAAGCTATGCGTGTCCACCACATGCCAGTGCAAGACATTCAACTTGGAGGTGGCCATGGCATCCAGTGTACTCCGGATGAACCTCAGGGGCACGAAATTCCGCGAAGTATCTAGCAGCACGCCGCGATGTGGGTAGGCCGGACGATCGGTGATGCGCGCCGCACTCACCAGGAGCAGACCGTTGCTCGCGCTGCCCGTCACCAGATTACTCAACGTCTCGAAGGCATGCCGTGCCCCATACACCGTGGTTGCCTTGATGTCCACAAAAGTGGCCGTCTCGGTGGTCCGCAGTACCATCATGTAGCTCTCATCGGTCGACCAGTCCAACACAAGACCATCACCGGTGACGGTAGCCTTTACCAGCACCTCCTTGCTGCTGGCCAAAGTACAGTTGCGCAGGCATTCCTTCAGCAGATTGCTCACAAACAAACGGTTCGTCTCACGCAGGAACTGGGTGGTGGCCTCGTTGGGTGCCACCACATTGAAGCGCACTTTCCAGGGGTCAAAGTGGACACGCTCGTGCGACAGCGTGCACTCCTCGCCCGTAGGCATGGGCCAAATGGCGCCATATTTGCCACAGGAGAGACGACAATCGCGTTGGCTCTCAAAGCGTGGAGGGAGATATTGCACCTGCAAGAGCTTATCATTCTCCGAAGTGCAAATATCCGTAGAGCTGCAGAGCCATTTGCTGGAACGAAAGGATAACGTAGGAATGGCACGAATCAGCAAAGGGTATGGAGACAAGGTTTGTAGAAGACTGCAGTAGATTTATATTCTCCCACTAAAATGGGGGATGATGCTGAGCGACCCTCTAAAGTATATGTATATATTCTTGATCATCCATCTGTCTGTATGAACGCATCGATCTCAGGGACCATAAGAGATAGAGACACTAATTTTTGCATCAAGGTAGATGTAACCAGGGTGAATTCATTTACAAGGTGAGGTTCTCCGCAGTGGTGAGGGGCCTTAATTGCTTCACCTCGCTTTCTCGACTCAGATGACGCTGGCCTCTCTGAGAGTCAGGGCACCCCTGCAGAGAAACTGGCAACTAGTAAAAAGAAAAATCTGTCCTAAATCTAGTTGCTTCTAGGATTCAACTAAGTATTGTTGTTTCGACATTTATTTTGACGTTCCTCACAGCCATCCTCTGTCTTTCCCTTTTCTTAAACTCCAATATCAAATAAAGTACATATATTCAATTAAGAGAGTCGATCAAGCCTGACTTTAGTATACTCAGTATCCGCCAAATTTGGTAGTTAGTTAGTGAAATGTGTCAAGTGCTGCCCATCGCCGTTAGGTGTGGGTGTTAAAGAGATCTACAAATAAAAAATCGAACTCCCATCGACGCGTCCGTCGAAGCTTTACGATGGGTCTAGAAGTTCAGGTTTAGGTTTGGGTCACTAATTTTCACTTAATTTCCCTCGATTTCCCCTGGACAAACCTGCTGCCGCTGATGCGGTTCGTCTCGATTTCCCTGTCGGCGGTGCAGGCAATCGCTGCAAAGGCCGACACATAGATTGCCAGTGCCAGGCCATGATAACGACATGTCTGCAGTTTGGCCTGCATTGCGGCCGGCCTCCCAATGGGCTGATGATAGCAACAACAAAAAAACAAAAAAGAAAGCAAATTTCTATTTTGCAGCGCCGTCGCATGCAAATGGGCGCAGCACAAAATCCAAACTGAAAACTAAATTTAACAAAAAGTGCTGCAAAAGCCAAGCTCAAGCTTATCGGACAGAATTAGTTGCAGGCCAGCCAAGTGAAGCGCGAGAGTGCGAGAGAGAGTCGTCGCTTGGATTGCCATGCTGACGCAGCTGCTCCCCACTGAACGATGGCACACATACACAAATGGCAGGGGGTGAGCTGATAAAAGGAAAAAATGGCAGCGACCCACCAAAACAAAAAGACTTACAAAAACAAGTATGGGATTGTGTTGGACCGTGATCGAGGTCGACGACTCGGTACACTTGTAAAATTTCGGTCCCCCAGAAGTGCACACACAGCTGTCGGCTTTGGAAATGGTATCGAATGGGATCAGTTTTGAAAAGCGAACCTCGCAAATATGCCTCCTATGCCAGCGCCTCGCGGTGGAGTAAAACCTAACTAAGAAATCAATTTGTCATGCAGAACTTGTCCCAAGTCGGCAGTACTCTAGCCCATACGCTCCTGCTCAAATTTATCATTCCTTGAATAATTATATATATGTATGTGCAGTGTACTCCCCCACAATTTGTTATCGATAAGACATTTCAGTTTGCAGCAAATTAAAAAGCACACACACACAAAAACCCCGAAACGGCATTGTTGATGGTTATTTTATTGTATTCGGCATTCACACATCCACACATCCGCATAGTTGATTCTTTCTTTTTTATTTTATGATTATTATTATGTTTTATACGTATTTCAATTCCATTTCCATGTGTGCGCTTTTGTGCGCTTACAAATGAATTATGCCCTAGCGCCGCCTCGGTCCATTGTTGCTGGCTACCCAGCCCCCCACCCTGCAACTGTGTGAGTGAGTTTAGCATGTAAAATTATAATAATTAAAAAATCTGCAAGGCACAAAACCACCATTCAATAGAGATGAGAGTTCCGGGTGTTTACACTTACATTTCAACTTGTCCTTCTTTGGTCATACGAGTAGAGAAGTTCAATTGGTTGGTACATTTCAATCTGGTGAAGTTGTATTTTGATTTCCAGAGATATATATGAAAGTTAGTTTGGGAATCATTAGAATACTGTAGGGGGATGCTACCCTTGTTTTAATGCATGGTTTCAATATGGTTTGACTCTAGTTTAAGAAATTTTCTGAGTTCAAACCGAGAACATGTGGTTTCCATTTTCAAACCCCTTCAAAGGGTATTAGAATTTTGTCCAGAGGCTTGCCACGCATATAAATATTCATTTCCGACCCCATAGACTATATATAGTATATATTCTCCATCAGGGCGACGAGCTGAGTCGATTGAGCTTCGTCTGTCCGTGCGTCGTTGTTTTTCAGAAGCAATCTTGGTGGGTGGGGTGGGTCTTAGGGGGATTCTGCTCTGGATCCATGTCAAAATCATAGAGCATAGGTTGGTTGGCAAATTTCAAGGGTCTCAAGCCTGAATCTGTCTAAGATAAAGTGTTTTGCGACTCTGGAAGGTTTTATGGTACTGAGTGAGTGGAGAGTGTGAAATATATACCTTCCGAGTAGGAAAGTAGAAGTGCTAAGTTGGAACCAATCCGATTTATGGATTTTGGTTGGAACCTAACCTGTTATACTACGTTTTCTCACCAATTCACCGTCAAAATAATTGTACAGTATTTTAAAGAATGTGATTTTTGAGTTCTAATTGGGTGCGACAATTTCGTGAACTGTTTTAATATACACCAACAGAAATCTGGTTGTTAAATAACAAAACAAGCCATCATAATCAAAAATAGCGATTTAATAAGCCGGCAGCGAACAGCCGGACCGAACCTCGATCAGAAGTTCGGTTTCGGGTGCACAGCCATAATAAACATGATATACAATCATCCAGCTGTTGATTTCTGATTTCCGTTCTCCCCTTTCACGTTTTCATCTCTAATTCCTAATGCGAAAGCACCACACACATGCGAGTGAAATTAATTTTCTCAACTTTTTATACCATTTCTGAACCAGGATCAGCAGCAGCAGCAGCAGCATCATGACGATGATGAGGCAAACAAACTACTTCTGCCAGTGAGGTTCCTGCTCCTCTGCCGTCGCTCCAGGACAATGCACATCCAAATGCAAATGCGGCGGGCGGCAGCGTCCGTCGCCACTGATTATGATGTTGATTACATTGTGGTCACGCCCACGTCCGTCCACCCGTCCACCCGTCCGCCCGTCCGCCCGTCTGCCAGTCAGTCAGTCACTCAGTTGTGCCTTCACTCAGTTTGTGCGCTTAGAACAATGCAAGATTAAAAAACTGTAACAAATTACAAGCAAAACGGCAAATAAATTACAAAAAAAAAAAAAAAAACAAATAAAAGAAGTAGAAAAAGTTGCAGCTGCCTAGGGAGGGGGTGGGAGCGGGGCATAGCTTGCTGAAACTGGTGGCGAGCAGGGTAAGCATGTGGGTAGGTTCAAGCTTATTGCAAACTTAATTTGCATTTGATGTGCTGAGGACGAGAAAGGGAAAGCACACTAGGAGCACTTAACTTTCTTCGAATGGGGAGGAAATGTTTCCAAAACTATTATGGCTAGTGGTAGTCACGGTCGCCCAAATGCTCAGAGCTAAAAACTACTGTCGGATGGGTGGCACATCTTCTAACACATGATGCTTTACGGTCGCTTCAATATTTTAATATGATCGGGAGTTCTGTTAATATTCATACATTTCTCAGTCTAAACTATATTCTCGAGTGTGGTTAATTTGCATATTTCCCTGAGAATCTGGTAAAATCCAAAACAATCATATTTGATTTTAATATGCCTCTTTTGTACAGAAGCTCATTTAAAAGCACTTTCAATTGACTAAAAACATTCTTAAATTGCGAATTTCAGTTACCCCTTTAATATTTCCAACTTAAGAATTACGAGCGTCAGAATTTTGAGTGAATACTTTAAGGCAACCAGCATGTGCGCTGGCGCAACTGGTTGAGACGGTACTCCAATCGTGTTCAAGTCCATAGGCCCCGAGTTCGAGTCGAGGGGTGAATTTAGCACAACTCTCTTTTCCAGAGATTCTTAAATCTAGAGATTTAAAACCAACCGAAAGAGATTTCTAGGACACCTCTGGGACACTTGTTTTGAGCTGGGACACCTCCGATAAAGACGTTTTTACAAGATTTTAATATACTACTTTTTTTCGCTTAAAGTGTTTCGTTTGACTTGTATCTGCTTAGGTTTGTAACTCATGACAGTTAATTTCCCACCAATAATTGCTACATCTCTATACATCTGGTATAAATCTAAGCACATGCTTGTATAAAATCAAAAAAACTTTAATTTTGTAAGCTTAGACTGGTGCAAAAATGCTTTAGATCAGAAAACTTGCTTTCTGGCCCCCTTCGGCTGAGTCCTTAAAAATGCTACCTACTTCTCAAGCGCTGAACACTTTTTTTTGCTTTCGTTGAACTGGGTTCCATTTAATTTCGGTCTTTTAAACAAGTTTTGCTTCACCCATTTCTAACCTGCCTTTGCGCCTCACTGGGGACTCCCCCCAAAAGGCCATGTTTAATCTGTGGTTAACAGTGATTTTGATAAAGTTCTAAGCTGGGCAAACACTTTTGGCATTGCGGTTTTTATTGTATGATCGAATTTCGATAAATTTATTTCTCTTGAATTTGTAAATTGTAATGTACTTTATAAATATTTTATTGAATGGTTTTATTTATCTTTTTTTTTTTGTCTCGCAAGTCTCAATGGAATACGCAATGAAAAACGAATGATTGCGGGTTGAAAGACCGCACTCACACACACACACACGGCATCAATTATATTGATTGCATTTTCAGCTTTTTTGAGGCAATAATGCAAATGCATTTTTGATTGAATTTCAAATTTTTGGGGGTTTTTGATTTACTTAATTAAATGAAGCTGCGAGCATTCCCAGTTTGGCTCGCACTGGCCCATTGCCTTGCCTTGGTTGTGCTCCCCTCCCCTTCCTGACTTGGGCTACCATTTGGAAGGCGCCAACATAATCAGTATAACAAATGAGATCCTTGTCGACAGTTGTTTGCTGCTTTTGTGTCAGTGGCATCATCATCATCATCCTCATCATCAACACAATGGGGGGAGGGGGAGGCTGTCGGCTCTTTTTGCCTGACGCTCTACATTGTTATTGTTATTATTTTTGCTGCCTTTATGCAATGTTTTGATTAATTTTTGCCACAGACCTCACCCCCTACCCACACTCCTGGCGCGTGCATTTGCTTGACTGCATTTTCCCTGGCTGAGGATGGAGGAGGCGTGGCTGTTTTGTTTAGTAGTTTTATGGCTCTCCTCGCGGTAAACAATGCGAAAAAAATTTCCTGCCGCTGTGCATTGTCTCGGCTCTAAAACTTTGCGGAGTGACTGTACCGTGTGGTGGGGGAGGTTGGCAAACTGGAGACGTTGTTGTGTCGACTGAGATTTAATAAATCAACATGGCGTCACAGCCAGCGGAAGAGAGAACAACAAGTAACATCTTGAGAAGGAGAACTTAAAAAAGAAATAGAGGAAAGCTAACTTCGGCTTCCCCCGAAGTTAATATACCCTTGCACCTCGTATAATTTATACAATTAAAAGTCTTCAATGATTTTCATTTCCGCTTTTAACAATGCTAGCTGAGTTGTTAAATTTAAAACAAAGTTTTCCAACTAGAACTAGTTTTCCGAACAATCGTGGTCATCCGATCCGAACGAAATAACGTGATAGCGTGCCAAGTTTCGTGAAGATAGCTTTCAAGCTGGCGAAGGAGATAGCATAGAAATAGACGTACGGACAAAACGGACAGAAGGGCCATATCAACTCAGCACGTCATGCTTCCTCGTCAAGTAATGCGACTAATTCTAACGTACCGAAATTGGACCTTTATCATTTTCAGCATATACAGGCCGAAACTGAACGAGAAGCTTCAATGGAAGGCGTTGGAACGACAATACAAATGATGATGTGAAGCTGGATATGGGACAGAGCCCAGACGTGAACAAGTAAGGGCGCTGCAGTCGAGTTTCCCGACCACAAAATACCCTGTTCATTTATTTTCATTTATTTGTTTTTGAATTTTTGAAGATGTCATCCTAAATGTAGGCAATACTTTTCTAGTCCTGCTGCTTTTATCAGCTCAACTGTTTCGCTTATAACTCCGGTGTTTTTGGTCCGATCTGATTGTACTTTTCAGAATAGATAGATATTGAGCCTAGCTTGATGTATAGTAAACCACGAGGCTCTAACTTGAAAATTGTGGATCTGACGGCTTTTCAGGTCTTGGATTTATAGAGGAGGTCTAGGTTTTTTGGGGATAAAAGGGGGTGGAATTTTTCAAATCTGAAACAAACTTGATCTGCGTACAGCATAAATCTACCTTCGTGCAAAAATTTGTGGCTCTATCTCTTATAGTCTCTGAGATCGACGCGTTCATACAGACAGACAGACGGACAGACGGACGGACGGACAGACGGACATGGCTATATCGACTCGGCTGTTCATGCTGATCAAGAATATATATACTTTATGGGGTCGGAAAATTTTCCTTCTCCCTGTTACATACATTCGCACAACTTCATGATCCCCCTTTTCCCATTTTCAATGGGAACAGGGTATAAAAAGAACGATCAATAGGAAAGCTCGAAGTATTGACAGAACTTGGCGAAAGAGTTCGGTGGAGAGTAGCTTTGTTAATGCTCGGTGTTCCTTGCGGAAATAAGAATCCAAGGAAGAAATACAACACCCCAACTTGGTTCCCAAAACTTAGGAAAATGAAAACCGGATATCAAAAACTAAGAGTTACAAAATGAGTTATTATTATGAGAAGGAAACATTTCCACCCCTATAAAGTATATACATATATTCTTGATCAGCATCAGCAGCCTAGTCGATTTAGGGCATTTTGAAGTCGGGGCACTCGAGTTGGGCTTTCCACACTATTCTATTGTTTGGCGTTACCGCAAATTAAGGTTTTGTCCGCTAAACAAGTTATTTTAGTGTGTGTTTTGGGAGTACTCAAGAGCATCTGGCGCACGCACACGTGACTTAAGGACCAAATCGAGTAATTATTTTTTATCAATTAATTTCGAAAATTTGTAACATCAAAAAACAGGAGTCCAAAATCAATGAAGCTTATTTGTACCATTTCGTTCATGGATGTCTGACGGTCGCAGGTGGCGTTGGCTAAACGTTTCGGGAAGGGGGGATGGCGAGCGGTTGGATGAGGTTACGTTTTGCACATGCTGTCGTCGTCCACCAGCAGAACAGCCAAACAATGCAAATTGCATGAATGAATGTCATTTTGCATTTCATTTTCTATGGAACTGGAACTGAACCCGGGTCCCTTCCTCTCCCCACAGTGGACTCCTCACTCGCATTCACATTCTATTTTTCTTTTGATTAAATCAAATGCATAAAATGTTTTCAATTCAATCAGAAACAAAAAGAAATCGAATGAAGAAGCAAAACCATTGGCCGCAGTTTTATTTTTATTTTTTTAATTTGTCCAAAGTTTTCCCTTTTTTTATACACACATGTGTTCTGTTTGTGTGAGCGTGTGTGTGAGTTTCAGCTTTTTAATTAATTGCACTAACATTGCTGGGCCTTCGCTTTGATTTTGGTTTGTTGTTTTTTGTTGTTTTGTGCGGTTGTTTCTGATTTAATTATGCCACAAATTGCTGTTCAAGTTCAGGGCCCACTATTTGGTTGTGGGTTTTGGAAGGAGTGCTCGAGCATGATTAGTTCGGCATTAAGGAATTTGTGAAGCTTGTTCAGGTACTTCTGTTCAGTGACTCCTGCTCGCTCAAATATGTCAAAATTTCGGTAACAATGTATGATGACGCAAAACTCGTTCTCGATGTGTTAAACTGTTTGAGATCAATTCGATTTGATCTTTGCTTGTTCTCTTTGCTCACTTGCCCCAAAAGATGCGGTCTAACAAACTGTTAGTAACTAACATACTGGTAATAGCTTAATATGGCAACCTTTGACTACTGAGCAACACGTCCAAATAATACAAATTGTTCGATATCAGAGGTAAAGTCCTCAGAGTAATGGTTATATTAAAGTATAATAAGTTTAGACTCGCGTCTTTACTATAGGTTCTTCTTCGTTATCTTATAATTTTGATTCTTTATTCATTTGATCTTTAGTACAGTTTTTTGAATCCCATTCTAGTTAGCTATGTTGTTCTTCAAAATCTTCCCTTTACTTCTATCTCCTTCCTACACCTTGTCTTTTCTCTTCCGCCAGCCTTCCACTGTCCTTTTAATAGCCAGTGTATAACAGGTAAGTAAAAAGATTATGTATATTAATTAATATAATTCGTAAATTTTTTCGTAACTTTTTCTTAAGGTTAGGAAGAAACATATGTGATGAAATATGCCTTTTGCCAGCTGAAAGCTTAAAATGACACTGACTCAACTGAAGGTCTATGTTTAGTTTAAGAAAAGTGACATTTTATTTAGGTGACTATTAACTTTAAAAAAAAACTGCATAAAAATGTATCTTTTAATTTAGTACTTCATATAAATACAAAACACTTAGTCTTTGCTCTGAGCTGTGCGAAAGTGTTGCTATTTAAATAAAGAATTGTGACGAAATAAAAATTCCGGGGTGCTGGATACAGACCTTTGGATCAAATTCTGACAGTTTAGGTAGAAAGTTGACTAGCAAGTGGAATAAAAGACAGCTTTTCTTGTCAGAAATTGGTTAACCTTAATTCTAGGCTACTCTTCTTTTTGAGTGTGGAAGAATCGCATTCTTCACATCTTCTGCGATAGAAAATGTTTGCTGGGATTAGAAAACAGCAGGGGCTATTTGCCCAGAGAAGTAGACTAGATCATTCAGTTCACACTGCTAAAAAAAAGATTAAAGATCTGTTGAGTTTCAAAAAGATGGATTAATACCTCAACTTAGACTTGGACTCTTTTAACTCAACTCAAGGGATCAGCAATGAAATTTGAAAGGGCTTGGGTAGTGCGGTTAGGTGGTGCTTTAGCCAACGCTAAGGATGTTGTTTAATTGGAATTTTTAATTATGATTTGTCAATGCAAAAGCGAAACAGGCAAAACAAAACAAGAAACAGAAAACCCGCTGGCTGCGACTTCGACTGGCGTAACAAAGGAAATAAGGCGCTGGTGATGGGGGGTGGCTGAGAGGGTGAGTGGGCGAGTGGATGGTTGACTACAAAACAACAAATTGTTGCCTTACAAAGCGCATTACGCATTACCAACAGCAAAAAACTAGGCCCTTGGCCACACACAACGAGAGGGAGACAGAGGGAAAACCCATTTAGCATTTTGTAATCATTTTAATTGGCCCAATAATGAGCCTCCACTCCCTCACCCCTCCACCAGCACTCACATCCAAAGCTCGCTTATGGAAATCATTAAGTTAATTACATTTTTTTGCACGCTGGCAAAATGCATAAAAACAAAAATACAAAACACAAAAATTATAATCAGCGCCACACAAAAGCACACGGTGCTGCCAGGGATGCGGGAGGCGGTGGGCGTGGTCTAGGCGCCTGACCCTTTTTGGGGTCTGTGGGGTACGAAAAAATGGAAACAACATGAGAAATATATTTTCATAATACTAATTGCATAGTCACAATGTCATTTCCAGAGCGGAGTAAGAGCAGAGGGGAGGAGCAGTCTGTCAGGCACGAGATGAGAGATGAGATGAAACTGAATTTATGCTAAAAATGCAGCCAAGCAAAACAACAACCAGCACGACAACCGCTGCCGCATCAATCCAGGCAGCGAGGACTCAACAAGGACTCGCCCCTTCTGTGCCCGCCTGCATTTCACAAAAGAAAATGAGTTGGAAAAAAAAGTAATTAAAAAAGGAAGCGGCAGATAAACAGGCCGCAAATGGAAGACAACAACGAAATCAGAAAGTCGCTACAGGTGCAAAAGCATTCGCTGCACCCACCGGGCGCATAGTATTGCATACGATTTCTATCTATATACGATTGCCATAGAAGTAGCAGGGTCTCTGGAGACAGTAGACTGAGAAGCTTTTGATAAAGCTGCTAACGAGAGCAAGAGCTAAAGTTTAGCTGCTAAAGAGAACAAAATCATAGCGTAGCCCATGATGCAACTATATAAGGTGAGGCCAAGCCAGTGTGATGCGTACTTTTGCCAAAAGCTTACGCTACAAAAGTACGCGCAGCACTGAACGTGGAGGTACTTTGCAGAGAACTCGCACTGGTTTGGCCTCACCTTATATAGTTGCATCATGGCGTAGCCCATGATAAGAAGGTAAGGCGCTTAATAATTTTTTGAGTACTGAGCTTTTGCGCGAAGAACCTCACGCTTCAAGAGGACGCGAAACACTGAATGTTTTGGGTACTTTGCCTTAATACCTTAATACATATCTTAATTGTTGTAACATGTAAAAAGCTTTCATTAAAGCTACTTCAGAGAGCGTGATCAAAAGCTTAGCCTAGAGCTGCATCAAGTGTCACCTGACAGACAGACAGCCCTTTCCTGGGCCACTCAGATGATCTTCTGGTATCAACTGTAACCAAACCTTCTAATAAGTCGCCAAAGACCCAAACAGTAGGCCAAAGTGTAGTTCCCCCTGCAGTTGTTGCATTCGAGTAGGATGAGTGGTGGTGGTGAGGGGGTTGAGGCGGGGCTGTTGTGCTGCTGTCATGGGTCTGGGTAAGGAAAATTAAAATGCATTAACACAACGTAACAATGTGGGCAAATGTTAACATTGAGCGCTAATTTGCCACATGCCGTTGCAGCTTGCAACTTGCCTGTGGATATGTGTGAGCCCCTTCGCCCTTCTACATGCACACACACACACACATATGTACATCTACATGTGACTGTAGAAAAGACAGCATAAGGCTTTGCTGAGCCTGTGAAGTTGAATTGAAGATGGAAAGCAAGGACACTCAATTGGTTTATACAAAAATATTGTTGTTTGAATCAAGACGCTTGTAACCTCTCGTTAAACATAATTAGGTAGTCATATTATACAAATTGCTCTTTGTGGAAAGCCAATTTGCTTAAAAATAATTACAGTTCACTTTTTGAGCTGGGAAAATACTCAACTTCATTTTATTCTTTCTTATATTTGTTTCAGAATCACTTCTCAGCCGCTATACACAACTGTCCAATGAGCTAAAGCGAGCTCCTCTCAATATCTTGGCTTGTGTGCTTCTAATTTTTGCACACGACAACAGAAATATCATGGCTAGTTACTTTAAAGCTGGCGGCAATAGCTAATGAAGGTGACCGGGTGTGTACATTTTACGCTCGAAAAAACCTTTTCATTAGATGTTCCGAGGCGGGTTTGAACGACGACTACCGAAAGCGAGCGTGAGCTTGGAAAATATTAAACTCTATTCCATAACTTTGTATGCATGGAAGGCTGTCATACATACAGACGGACAAGGCTATAACGACTCGCCTGTTGATGCTGATCAAGAATATATACTCTATAGGGTCGGAAAATGATATCTTTTTGCTGTTACATACTTTTGCACATACTAAATATGCTCTGATGTACCTTTGGTACAGAGTATACAAATTTAATTGAGCTTGGTTTAGGTTATAAATGGATCTCGGATCGGGGGGATCTTAATTGATCGGATCGGGAGTCAATATCATTCACAAGCGCTGTAGATTTGCTGGCGCTGCTACGCGCCCCCCCCCCCCCCCCATATTTCTTAGAATCTGATACAGATTCTGATACGTCGTTCGTTTTATAAAGAAAGAGAAAGTTGGACCGTCGTTGTCTGAAGACAATCCCCCAAACTTAACAATAGCGGCGTACTAGCTCACTGCACCATTGCACACATTTGTAGACGTACTATACATTTAAATGACACCTCAAACTCTACCTTTAAAATCCCTGGCCGAAAGTAATGTTTTCTAGTACCTGCTCAGCGCCTTATCTGTCTGCTGATTGTATCATTATCGAAGGGGAATTCAATTTCCCATTTTTCTGTTCAAAAAGAAAGAACGAGCAAATTCTTGCTCGTTAACAGACGAAATTCGGAAGTACTCAGAGCAAGATTTCCAAAACTTCTAAACTGACAGCTAGTTTTACATTTTTCAACGCTTTATTTGGCAATTTCATTGAATTATTTGGAATTCGGTTTGTTACAGAGGCTGGCTAGTTTACAAAAAGTGTTGCCTACTTGTAGGCAGTTGTTTTGGGAAATTTTCGCAGCAGACGCCATTTTTATTCATTTTGTCGTTGTAGTCTGTTGCAGCCATATTAAATCAAAAATGCAAACAGTAACAAGAAGAGCGCGCTAAAATAAATAATTAACAAACATGCAACTTGCAGCAGGCGAGACAGAGAAGGCAAAACAATAGAGCGCACTCACACACACACACACAGGCATAGACAGAGCTAGTGAAAGACCAATCAGCGCGACAAAACAATGGACAAACACACACACACACACATGCAGAAAAAGGAAAGAGTGAAAGAGAGAGGAAAAGAGAGAGAGAGAGCGCGAGGGCAAGCTGGGAATGGGGGTATCGCAATGCTCAGGTGGAAACGCGTTGCCTAATGAATTCCAACAACAACAGCAAAAGCAACAACAAAACAGCCCAGCATCAAATTACAAAATTAAAAATGGCGCTGAGGCAAGCAGGAGGCCGAGTTGCAAAGAAAGCCAAGCGAAACAGAAAGGGAGAGAGAGGGGGTGAGAGGGAGAGCGGTGGAGCTTGCCCCTAATAGGTTTGACTTGGAGGTGGACTACACCTAGTTGGCGTAATTTAATTAACCCACTGTTGGCTGAGTGTTAAGCCGTTGCTATATCATACAGACTTGGTAACCAATGTAAGCTCTTTGTTAGCTTAGTGTAAGCCCGCTGTTAAGCGACACTTTTGCCATCCCTTTTTCATCTTTAAGTGAATACGCTGTCTTTATACACTGTTAGCTGATAGCCCAATATTAGCTGACTGTTTAAACACTGTACGACCATAGTTGGCCCATTTAAAAGTCGCACTCGTACGCTTCACGGCTTACAGATTTTTATCCAAAGTAACTTTGCTGTAAGCCCAATGTCAGCTGGCTGTAATGTTTCATTTAAAGTACTGTTAACTCACTGTTAGCTCACTTAAATGCTACCTTAAGTACACTTTTCACCCCATGCTAACTGTTAGCCCATTGTAAAACTATATTTAGGCGACTGTAATATCGCTTTTAACGAACAGTTAGCTCACTTTTGAACCACTCTTATGTTGACTAACTTTAAAGTCGCCTGTAACGTGCTGTTAGCTTGCTGTCAGTTAGCTTACACACCATGCAGGCTAACTCTTAGCCCAATGTAAGCCTATTGTCAAACGACTGTAATGTCTCTGTAATCTACTGTTAGCTTTCTAGCTACACTACTCCAACTCTTTCCTACAATCGAACGACTTTTAATAAGCTCTATGAAATTTACATCCCCGTGGAAATCTGCAATAAGTTCGGTGTGTCCAAGTCTCCAAAGATTTTTAGTAGATTGGATGAACGATAGTCGAGTTATAGAGAAAACAATCATTTATGCTTGGCAGCACCGACTGAAACAGCGATGGGCTTATCACTTTGTGTGTTATAAACAAACTACAGAGTATGTTATGTTACTTGTTTTTTTGTTGTTAAAGCCGGGTATCCAGCACAGCGGAAACTAAAAATTCCTGCCAAACTTCATATAAAAAAAACTGTGCCAGGAATTTTTAGTTTGCTTTTTCGTTTGTTGTGTATCCAGCAACACGAACGAAATCCACACTTGTATAAATAGCGGCGTATCAATAGCGGCGTATCAATAGCGGCGTTTCGGAAGCGTATGTGGAACGAGAAACAGCTGATATTCAGGCCAGGAATATATTGCTGACAATTATTTTGGAAGTGATTAGGCAAAAGATGGAGGCAAAAACTGTGCGCAAGACTAAAAAGAGAATTGAAATTTTTAACGTGAGGAGAAGATAAATAAAATCAAATAAAAGCAGTTTAGGCAAGACCATGTCTTTGGCGAATCACAGAGAAAAAACATTTTGACAACATTTCTGTGAAAAGTGCTTGGGAAAGTGTTGCTGCACAAATAAATAAATAATATTATGTTCAAAATTATTAAATTCATTAATGTTATAAATGCTTGCTAGCGACTGACTGTAACAACGCTTGAATATAGAGAACAGAGAGAGACACAGGACGCTCCGCTTGCTTCAATTGGGTTCCACACACTCAAAATAAATAGCAAATTCCTGGCAGGAATTTGCTATTTATTTTGAGTGTGTGGAACCCAATTGAAACAAACTGTCAAGCAGAGCCTTCTCTGTCACTCTCTGTTCAAGCGTTCTTACAGTCATTCGCTAGCAAGCATATATAACATTAATGAATTTAATAACTTTAAACACAATATTCTATATTTATTTGTGCAGCAACACTTTCCCAAGCACTTTTCACAGAAAATTTGTCAAAATGCTTTTTTTCTGTAATAAGCCATAGACATGGTCGTGCCTCCACTGCTTTTATCGTCCCGTTGAAAATTATCAGTCCTTTTTTTGCGCACATTGATTGCCTCCATCTTTTGTCAAATCACTTCCAAAATAATTGTCAGCAATATATTCCTGGCCTGAATATCAGCTGTTTCTCGTTCCACACACGCTTCCGAAACGCCGCTATTGATACGCTGCTATCTATACAAGTGTGGATTTCGTTCGTGTTGCTGGATACACAAAAAACGAAAAAGCAAACTAAAAATTCCTGGCACAGTTTTTTTTATATGAAGTTTGGCAGGAATTTTTAGTTTCCGCTGTGCTGGATACCCGGCTTAAGTCGAAAATTTTTCAGTTTAAGAATCAAACGGTCTAAACTAAATCACTTAAGATTAGGATAGAATGGATTCTCAAAGATTACTGTCAAGGCACAGGTGATTCACTATTATACTCAGCCATCTGAACCATTTCACACCCCATTCCACCTTAATTAACAACAAAATCAAAATATTCAGTAAGGAAACAAACCAAAATTGTTTTCCATAGTTCTGCTCATTTCATCGTCATCATCATCATACTCAGAATCTGCTCGTTTTGTCTCGTTATCCTTGTCATATTTCTGGTCAACCCTCGCAGCTGCTCTCGCTTTATGATTGGCTTTGGCGCAAAACAAGCAAAATGAAATAAAACACAACAACACGGCACAACAGCCGACTGGAAGGAGTAGAGTCCTGCCACGCCTATTCTTCATAAATAATAAATAAATATAATTTCTAGCGCAAGCGCAAGGCAAAAAAAAAAAACAAAACAATGCAAATGAGAAAATTACATCCCTTCATTTGTTTAACTCACACTCAGAGATAGACACACACACATACAGATAGGAGCGCATGCAAAAGCCTGCATTGTGCCATCGTCATCATCATCATCAGCTGTGGTGGCAATCTCATTTACTTACGGATGTGTCTGTGTGTGTGTGTGTCTGTCTGCCTGCCTGTGACTGTGTGCGTGAACGGGGTGTTGCCTTATTGTCCTGCTGCCAGCGTCGACGTCGCTGTTGGCAGCATTAAGTGATTTGAATTTTATTATTCACAGGTACATTTCATATACAAAACAAAACTCTGCACGCCCCCAGCCACCCACAATGCACCATGCACAGTGGTACACAAGCACATATTTTTTGTATTTTCTGACAAAAATCAACCTGATACAGAAACAATTTGAAAATTTGTAAGGTTATAATTTGAAACACCACCTTAAACTTGTAATAGCAGTAAATCAGTTCAACATAAGCAAAACCGATGCTTGGCAAATCGAGAAAATAGAATGATGCTGTTTCTAGGCGGAATCCCATTTTAGTCGAAATGATTTTACATATGTATGTCTGTTTCTATAGCAGATAGTTTTCCCACACTTAGGTAGGTCTAAGGATATTTTTACCCAGCTCTTAGAATTAATAATAATAGAGACGTCAAAGTGAACCAACATTGGTCCTCCGAGCCGGATATTTTGGAAGTTAAGCCTCTACAACAAGTGTTCATCATCAGCGTTTCTTTAGCCGTGAACAAAACTTGCATTATTTCTGCAAGTTATTTTCATTTTTGTCTTTATTTTTCACAAAGAAACAAATTGAGAGCAAATTAATTGATTAATTAATATTGTACACACAAACTTATTGAAACACAACGAGTAGCCTGTCTAATGGCAAATTATCAAACATATCGACAGGCCCTTTTATTTAGCATCCCCAAGCCATTTGTGAGCTTGACGAACGCTTGCTTAAACATCCAGAGAATGTTGCCGGTTTTGTTAATAAAGTTTCTTGCATCCTCCTACTTTTTCTTTTATCTTTTTATACCCGTTACTCGTAGAGTAAAAAGGGTATACTAAAGTCGTGCAAATGTATGTAACAGGCAGAAGGAAGCATCTCCGATATCATAAAGTATATATATTCTTCATCAGCATCAACAGCCGAGTCGATATAGCCATGTCCGTCTGTCCGTCCGTCCGTCCGTCCGTCCGTCTGTATGAACACCTAGATCTCAGAGACTAGAAGAGCTAGAGCAACCAAATTTTATACGTAAGCTAGTATTGTATGTAGGCAGATCAAGTTTGTTTCAAATTTTGGCCACGCCCCCTCCCGCCCCCGCAATAAAAAATATTGAATAACTCCCACAGTTTTTAAGATATCGAGCTCAGATTGCAGTGTAGTCTATGTGGCCAATATCTACAATCTCACAAATTTTCAAAAGGATCGGATAATAAATGGCCGAGTTAAAAAAATGTTGCATACTTATCCGAGCGGAGCTGAGTAACGGGTATTTCGAAGTCGGGCAGGGCCGACTTTAACTTACGCTCTCGTTTTAATGAGGCTCAGCCCACGGTGCAAGTACAACCGCATCTGCAACTGGGCAAACAACGTTTATGAGGTTTTTGTGCTTGTGCCGTAATTTAACGAAGTCAAAACGAGAAAACAATAAACCAACCAACACAACAACAACAACATCGAAACAAGCGAGAGCGAGAACGAGCGACATGGAGAGGCATTTCATCGTTCGGAGGCTGCGCAACCTTAGAGGCCAGAGCAAGCCAGAGCGTGAATGAACCGCTTGGAAGTGAAACACTAAAATAGCTAGTTAATGTTAATTGTCAGCTTAATTAGGAGAAATGCAATTAAATTAACTCGCCCGGCAGTAGGCTACACTTTTTGTTCAGTTAATTTCCGCTTAAGATGTCTTTACAATCGCGCGCACACAACTGCACCCGCTCGCAGGCGCAATGGCACGCATCCGCATCCTGGCCGCCTGCATAAAAGCCAAGGCACATGGCCTGCACTTCCACAGTCGCTGGCCAAGCGTTGAGCTCGAAACTTGTGCTGAACTGGGCGCTCTCCTTTGGGATTAACTATTTTTGTTTTGGTGTTTTGTAGCGTGTGTGTTGAAAAACAATAAAAAATAAATGGCTGGACCGTTTATATCGCCACTACCGGGCGATCTGCTGACGGAGTATATGTTTGGACGTCGGAGACAACGCAGAAATCGCACCACCTTTACACCGCAACAATTGCAGGAACTGGAGGCACTCTTCCAGAAGACCCACTATCCGGATGTGTTTCTGCGCGAGGAGGTGGCGCTGCGGATCAGTTTGAGCGAGGCACGCGTTCAGGTGAAAGGCAATACACTATTTATGTAGCATACTTTGTTGCGCTTGAAAACAGAATGGGTGCAATCAACAGATCAGTTTTGGGAAAAGGGAAGTTCAAAGTTTGCCCGGTCTTTGATCTTTATTGCTTAAGGAAAACATTTAATTAACATTGGCCTTAAAAATCTAACCTATTTCTACACACATGAACAGTGTGAATATTGTAAAACGTAGCCAAATTCAAATATTTCGAAAAACATAGTTTAAAATAAAAAGTTGGCAAAAGGCAAGAGTTTAGGGTGAGTCCTGGACCCAAAAAGTAGTCTGTATAAATGAGTGAAAATGTATCACTGATCAGGGACCATGTTGTCCTGCTGAATGCACCCATTTCGTAAAACCACTGGCAAATTTTTCGGATCAATTAAAATTTTACACCTGATTCCGGCCGTTAAAATTTAATTTGGTTTTTAATTTCCCACAATCTCTCGCACCTTTATATATTCGCTCATAGACTGTTGAAAAGTTTACAGGCACATTTCAAACACATGTATAAAAATGACATAACTTCGCTTTAAAAAAATCTTAGCCACAAAATATGACGATATTATTGTTTATTGGAAAGTATTAGCGAAAACCATGACTAAAAGCGGTCAAAACTCAAAGTTCAAATGACCGGCTTCGATGCAAGCTCAAATGACCATTCGTACCCAATTTTGGAGTTTCGATAAGTAATGCTGATTTACATCTTAGGGGTGTCATCCAGCTGATCATTAGTATATATACTTCATGTGGTTGGAAATGAATAAACATATCTTACGAATTCAAATTTTTAAATTTCCAAAATTTCGTTAGTATATGAATACTTTGCTAAAACTCTTCCCAAACCCAACAGATTTTAAATCAACAGCAAGAGATTTTCATAACACTGAGATTTCGATTTGGGCTGGAACTTCTTTAAAAAGATATTAATAAAGATAGGGCATGTAAGATAGGCTTTCGGATTGATGGCTTAATTAAAACTGATGATGAAGGGTGCGGCCCGGCGGTTCCGACAAATGCAAAGGTAGATAGCATAGAAGCAGAAAAACGAATGAGGCTAAATCAACTTAGCTCGTCTTGCTGATCAAGCATATAATGAAATGATCTGGGGCTGAATATTATATCTTCTCATATCAATAAAAGGACAAGTGTATTGTACACTTGAAAACTATTTCGACAATATAACCTTTTTTTTCCCTTGCAAAGGGTATTATAATTTCGCCCAGAAGTTTGCAACGCATAGAAATATTCATTTCCGACCTAATAAACTATATATATTCTTGATCAGGGTGACGAGCTGAGTCGATTGAGCTTCGTCTGCAAACAAGTCTCTCAGTTTTGAAGCTTCCAATCTAAAATTTTGCCCATTTTTTGCTTTCTCATAGCTCCCATAGGAACTAGTCGGAAAACTAGAACTAGAAATTTTGTATTCATAGGTTTTCTTTCCTTTTTTATAATTCTGCCAAGTTTGATGAAAATCTGTCATTTATATGGTATAGCTGCCACACAAATGATAGGTCTGAAAAGCAGTCTTAGTTGTTTGTTTCACATGCTTTCACCTATTTCTACAAATTTTTGTCCAAGTCGGATGACTATGTCATATAGCTCCCATACGAACGATCGGTCCGAAACTGCGATCATTAGAAATAGTTGTTAAGGGGCGGCAAATTTGAAAATATTCAACAAGCAAAATTAATTTAAGATAATAAATAATAAAATAAGTCTGCTTTCTGAAAATGAACTAACCTCATCTTGCACATTCGCCATTTCCAGGTCTGGTTTCAAAATCGTCGTGCCAAATGGCGTAAACAGGCGCGTCTTCAACTGCTACAGGATGCCTGGCGTATGCGTTGCCTCAGCCTGGGGACTCCCCCCGTCATTGCTGGAGCAGGATCATCTGGCGGCACTACCAACTCGAATCGACCACCGAATGGGAATGGTAGTGCCAGTCAAGCCCCCGAGAATCTATCCTCTTCCAGTGCCAAGGATAGTCTTGCCAGTGACACAAGTGCTGGCAACTTTACCATGATGCATCCGGCATTCCAGCAGCAGCAGGCGCAGCAGACTCATCCGCTTAGTCAGGACAAGCTGTCCAAAACCTACACCGAGTTAAAGTTATACAAGGAGCCGGCGCATGGCCTAGATTTGGGAAACATGTCTGCCTTGGCCCCCACCTCTGATGATGGTTCAGATGGTTCCGATTCGGAGGAAATTGATTTGACTTCTGGTGCCTGCATAGATTTCTCTCAGAGCAGCAAGCTACAGCAGCAGCAAAGTCAACAGGGGTCGGCAGGAGTGGGCGTGGCTGCGGGAGCAGCGAATACGGTGGCGTCAGCTGCATCACAGACCACAAATGGCGTGCACTAGGCGCTGATTTATTTAAGAAATTTATTTATTTTTAATTATATATTCTTTTTTTTTTCCTAGCAATAAAACTGAAAATACAAATTTGCAACGGGATAAGTTTTGGATAATTGTGTAAGGTTAGGAATTAACATAAGTAAGTTTTTTCAGTGTGACCAAAACCTAACAAAAAACTCTATGCCGAAACTTGAATTTCTTGATAGCAAACGAGATAGCCCGGTCTGCTAATGAATCCATAGCATCAGCAGCAAAAAGTCTGAGACCTGCCTATGAAAAAGGATTGGAAACATTTTCCGACGCCGCTCCAAATGGCTCGAGCTCATTATTTTTTTTGTGATATTTTTTTTTGTCATTTTAGAGCTCTGGCAGACCAAGCCAAAGCCAAGAATTAGCGGCGAGCTAAATTTAAGAATGATTTTCCGTAGGCCTTATGGGTAAATCACACTGAGCGACATCTAATACCCAACAGGGTTTAAACATAAACACACCAAAATATCATGATAAATGCTCTTTAAAGTATGCTTTGCTTAATAATATTACTACCTCAGGAAAATAATTGTCTTATAGTTGGCTGACTTAAAACTCATTTTGAATTCCTTCAATTAGTCCTTCAATCTTAGTGAATGCAAAGAGTGGATTATGTATGACGCAGGCATAATCGACTCTCAGTTACTTATTTAAATTGAGAATTATTTAAGGAAATTAAAATGGCATACTTTTAGGGGCATTTATCATGATATTCTTTTTGTGTATAAACGGGGTGTATCATGCTGAAGCAAAACGCTTCAATACCAGTCAAGTTAAAGTAATGTAACGGAAAAATTGCTTAAAAGTTCCGGTTAGCCAACCGCCGTTCAAATTTCTGGCTCAAGATGACCAGCGGCTGAGTCAGTTTTTTTTCAACACCAGTTTGACCAGATAACACTTTCTGCAGCAGTGTGACCAGACACTTAATGAATTAGGGATTTTTGCTATGATTTTATTAATGATATTAAGTGATGCTGGCAATGTTCTTGCAAAAAAGTTAAATAAAATTGCTTGCGATGGATGAACACTTGCTGACTTGCACGTCATACCAAAGGAATACTGACCCCACACAAGTCACCCGCTGTGATTTGGTTTTGTCAACCTGAATCGTTGAACAAATTTGGTATCATTAAGTTCAGTTGAGCAATTGGGCCTCTCCAGTACTCTCTTTCAAAATTTTTCATTGCTCTGCCTCTTCCAATTCCATTTTCATTGGGTGGAGGTAAAAAATCGTTAGCTCAAATTCGGTTAACCTGCCGGTCAAGTTGATTAATCGGACATTGAGAAATCGAGCCTGATTTCTAGCTCGCACAAAAATAGATTGTAATGTCGAAGTTTATACAGGAGCAAGAAAAAGCAGAAGTAAAAAATAAATTAGGAAATGTAATGGACTCCTTTTTTTAAAGTATTATTCTTATAATCTTCTTATTTTAAGCGTCTGCCATAGATCGCGCACCCGTCTGGCGTTATGTCTGCGGGCGCTATGACATGCACCCCTGGCATCAGGATGCGATGCGCAATATATTTGTTGTTGTATTTGCTTCGAAGCAAGAAAATTGTGCTTGTCATGCTGTCTGGCTTGTGTGCGTCGCGAGGCAATTTTTAATGCGTCTGCGCGGCGCCCCAGTTGCCATAAAATAACTCTTGAGAGCAATGAGTGCAAAATTTATATAATACGAGTGATTCCAGGTTTTTCAGTTTTTATGTTTTACAAAAATTTCCAAAATGATTATTCAAATAAAGCTAAGTGGCTAGAGTATTTGTTTATGGTTATAACGAAACATGCATACATACAATACAATACATGCCGAAACATGAAATGTAAGATATAAATATAAAATTAGCTATGCACTTAAACTAAGTGGCTACATTATTTGATGATGATAACCATACATGCATACAAACAACACAATGCATGCCGAAATCTTAATGTAAAATATAAAAAAATGGCGTCCCAGAATAATTTTGTACCAAAGTTGGATGTACTTTATATAGTGGAGGGTTCAAATCGACGAATTTGGTTAAAGATAAGATTAAAGTAAAATCCATTGATTCCACTCGGCATTCTGCGCTCGGGGTTTATAAGACAATAACTCCAACAGGAGGGAAAGGAAGAAGGCATTTCAAACATTATATTCATATGTACAATCATAATTTATTTTACCCAACGACTTGAGAACCCTCGCTCCGGTCATTGGAAAAGCATTGATTACGATAGCGCAACCTTGGAACAAAGGACATGTTAAGCAAGACGTTTATAAGAAGAGTGATTCAACGTTTTTCAGTACTGTTTTAAAAAAAAAATTATCAAAATTATTTTTGAAATGAAGATAAGTGGCTAGATTAATTGAAGGTGATAACCAAACATGCATACATACAATACAATACATGCCGAAATATGAAATGTAAAATATAAAAAAATGGCGTCCCAGGTTTCTTTTATAGGTGGCATTAACTGGACATCAAAATGGATTGAGAAAATAGAACAAGCTCCAAATGTGCAATGCAGCTTCCAGGAAAAGCAAACAAAAAATGAACACAACAAGAAAGGGCGAGCGGAAATCCTCACCCAACAGCAAGTCGAAAGCGACTGAAGCCTGAGCTAGCCAAAGTACCTGCCAACGATAACAGAACGCGTTTTTTGGTATTTTGTTTGTAGATACACACTAATACAAAACGCGTTTTTCGTGCTTTTTAGTGGTACACTCAAGTTTGCCGCCTATAGGAAGCGAGTGAGATAGCTATAAACCTATAGTCCCTTCTCTCACTCATCCGTGTGTTGATGCATGAAAAGTATGTGGGAAAGAACATAGTCGACGCTGTTATGAATGGGATTTCGTTTTTCAAAATACAAAAATTTTATAGCTATTTCCATTTCATTAGAGCAATATTTTAATTTGTGTTCAGTTAGGTATTTTTACTTTAAAAAGCAATTTGTTCATTTTAATCTAGAGATGGCGAGGGTCCCACCAAAGTTGCGCAAACGGGTCACTCTGATTTGCTGCCATTGGCATATTTGGTTTTCCGCTGCTTCTGACGTACTGTCACTCTATTCGTCGGCCATTCTTTGTTTATTGTTATTTGAACTAAAATGAATTTGATGGCTCTTCTCTCGCTTCTTCTCCTGGCTGCCAATCCCATCCAGGCCGTCACCCTACCCGTGGTGCTCTGGCATGGCATGGGCGACACCTGCTGTTTACCCTTCAGTCTGGGCTCCATCAAGAAACTCATTGAGCAGCAAACAAATGGCACGTATGTCCACAGCTTGAAGATTGGCGGCAACATTGTTTTGGACTATGAGAGCGGTTTTTTTATACATCCGGACAAGCAGGTGGACTATGCCTGCCGCAAGTTGGCTCAAGATGAACGCCTGGCTCAAGGCTACAATGCCATTGGTTTCTCGCAGGGCGGACAATTCTTGAGGGCGGTGGCCCAACGTTGTCCCCAGCCCCCCATGCGCACGCTGATTACTTTGGGGGGGCAGCACCAGGGCGTTTTTGGTCTACCCAAGTGTCCCACCTTGAGCACCAGCTCCTGCGAGTACATCAGCCGGTTGCTCAACTTGGCGGCCTACGAGGAGTGAGTGACCGAGATACATAGAAATCTACATAGTGTCATCTATTACTTTTGTGTGTGTCTATTCAGTTGGGTGCAAAACGAACTGGTACAGTCCACATACTGGCATGATCCCTTGCATGAGAATGAATATCGTTTGAAGAGCAGCTTCCTGGCGGATATTAACAATGAGCTGTACCTGAATAAGGGCTATGTAGAAAATATCAATAAGCTAAAGAAGTAAGTCCTCGCTGCATCCAACTCGGAAAATTTTTAATTTATATTTGGTGCCCCCTGCAGATTTGTCATGGTAAAGTTCCTTAATGACACCATTGTCCAGCCCAAGGAGTCGCAATGGTTTCAATTCTATACACCGGGACAGGATAAGCTTATACAGCCCCTAAATGAAAGCAAAGTCTATCAGGATGTAAGTGCTCTGATCGTCCAAATTGTTGACGTATTCACATTTTCCTTTCAGTTGGGCTTGGATACAATGCTGGCAAGTGGTAAGCTGCAATTCCTCAGCACTGAGGGCGATCATCTCGCCATATCCAAGGAATGGTTTGTGCAGCATCTGGTGCCTTTGCTGCTAGAGGTGTGATCCAAGAATTAAGCTTTAAAAGGCAAAAGTGGCATGTCCATCTCAAGTATGTATTTCTTTATTAAGGGGATTTTAGTAAATTCAGTTGGTTTCTTTTGTTATATACTTAAGAGTAGAATGTGTTTTTTGTTTGCTTGTGTAGATGTCTTAAGTAGTTGATAAATATTTCTCTGAAATATTTAATGCAAGGCAACCGCGTGTTCCGACTATTTAATGATTACTTGATATATAGAATAACGCTATGTACATGAGGCAAATAACAAAAAAAAAACTAGATGCTTAAAGACAACCATAGACATATGTACTTGCATATAGATAGTTTACATTTCAAAAGCATAGAAATTACTAGAAACAGTCAGAACAGAGACCCATCGGAGTAGCAGGTGGAGCACAGAATCCAGCACATCATAATTTTGACTTTGGAGCAGTATTGCGGGCGAAAAAGATCTCCGGATCTTTATGCGGACGTTGAATTTCGCGATAGTTGCTTACTATCTTTTTGGATTCATCTTTGGGACATGATTGCAAGTTGCGAAACACGCTCACCTGTGGGTGCAGAAAACACAAATTTAGATTGGATTTTGGGGAGTGGGATGCGTTACTACCTGTCCACGCGACACATAAATGGGTGTGCGGTAGATAATCCAAGTGACGCTTTCAAAATATGGCGCTGTGGTCAGCGAGCCTTTGTACGTGTAATAATGTTTACTTAGCTCCTGCAGGCCTATCCAGGAAAGACAATCTGTAAGAAGGAAAAGAGATAATTAATCTTAAGCTAAAAACAGGACAGTTCATGCCCTCCTTCACTGACTGACTGATGACACTAGGCAACAAATGTGTAGACTTTTAACGGAAATTTGTTATTCTCAAATTATTCAATTAGCCACAAACAAGCTTTGGTCAATCAAATTTATATTTAAACGGACAAGCTAACGATATTTAATCAAGCCAACATTTTGTTTGGAACAACAATAGAACGTTAGTGTTAAGACATATGAAACTTGTTAAGGAAAGTGGTCAATCGAACCTGGTCTCATCTAACCACTCAGATTCGCATAGTAGATCTTAACGTTCCAAGGCGACCTGACACATATGGCCTTGCAAAGGGACGAATGTTTCATTCGGGAAATAAATGTGAAATATTAACGTAGCATGCCGAATGGAAAGAAGGCGGCCCGGCACATAATGTAAATAGAGACTGTACTTGCTATTAGGAAGAGAAAACTCCTTTGTATTTAAACTGGATGTGGACAAGACGTCCTGGCACATATCTAAAAGCTAAGTCTAATTTGTTATGGCCCACTAATATATTTTTTTTATAAAAAGAAGAATGAGAAAAGTTGTTTAAAGAGTCGATTAATATTTAATTTAAACTCACCGGAATCTAGCGACGCACTGGTATGTATCTTCTGGACAATGCGTATACCCTCAGTAATCTTTTTGAATTCGGGACAATCCTTCTCACCGCAGGCCTGTATAAAGAATGCCACCACAGCCAACCCATCTGGTTTATTCCTTGCCTCCGCAAAATCCTTGTATTTGGCATTGTAGTGTACGGCGTGTGCCTCCATGGAATACTTCATGCCCTCCAGCGTGTGCTCACAGCCAGACTCATCCGAATCAGACCAATGGAAATGCAACTGTTCGAACACATATTTATTGGTATCCAATGCACCGCCAATTATATACGGTTGCTGTTTGCGTTTGCTGAAGGTGACCATGGCCGAGGTGCCGGTATTCTGTACACGCGCCACACCCACCGGCTCCCAATGGCCATGATATTCTAGCGGGTCCGCATCGTCGATATGTTCGATGGCGCGATTACTGATCTCGATGGGGGATTGCACGGGCATGCTGGCTAACTATAACACCTCTTCACAATGCTCCCACACAACTCCAACTAACTCCGTTCTCCGGCGACAACTGCCTTCTCTATGTTATGTGAGCGGTGTTTAGAAATTTCTTTTTCCTCAGCTTGTAGACACGCCCGCGATCGCCGGAGCTGGCGTCGTCCAAGAGCTCGGCTGACAACAGGAAAGCTTGCGGCGGCGACGTCGTGATGGCGACTGTTCTGAACGACTCCGGGGGGTGACTAAATAAACTTCGGGGATCGGCAGCTGCAAAGAGAGAATCAATGAAAGGAGGCGAGTGGCAATAGAGTGTTTGGTTTGGCCATCGGACACCGGGAATGCGAAATGTTTGCTTAGCCATTTGAGAAATTAAACAAGTGCGTTTCTAGGTAATGTTTTTCTTTGACACCAACCAACCCACCCACCCCATTACACAGTTTGAGTCGCTCGCACAGTTCCTTATAAAGACATTTGCAGTTATCGATTTTCATTTTCATTTTTAATAAATGACAATTGATAGACCCACCATAACCTCCCCTACTTCCCCCCTTGGCTTTTAGCAAACTGAATAAGCACGCAATTGATTCAATATACAACTGGTTGGTCATTAGCAAGAAAAATAGTTTCACTTTATCGCAGTGAAGCCATTCAATTTATTTATTTTATTTTGTTTTAGCGCTTTAAGAAAAGTAATTGAAATCTGAGTGAGAAGTACAAGGTACTGGAGATAGAAGGAAGACGGGAAGACCAGAAGCTGCTACACATTGGCAGGCTTTTAGTGTGAACAACTGGAGCAAGCTCGCACAAAACAGAAGCGACTGGCAGTTATGTAAGTGTCACTTTTCAAGAGATTTTCGGTCAATTGTTTAATTGTCACAACCAAAAATAACTTTACCAAATCTAGTTCTAAATCGGCTACAAGCACGTAGTAAATCGTTAGGATGTTAGTCTTCTCTCAAAGAAGATCACTTCTTAAAACAAGATCGCTGCTTGCATCTTTAAAGCGTAGATATTGCTTGTTGAACTATAGATTTTGGCATTTCTTTAACTAAAATATATTAATAATCGCCTAGCGACGCTGTACTGTACGTAGACTCAAGTAAACGCTCAGAAAATTTCAAGTCAATCCTGCTGAGCCCTTCATTTAGATTTTTGTCATTTCTTCACAATCGCTTCTTACTATGAGCGTTCTCCAAAACGTTGCCTACTTAATAAACAAAAAGCACTTTCAAATAGTTAATTTTTAAAGTACAAAACTCGGAATTCTGAAAAGGGCGCCACTTGTTGTCTTTCCCAGTTTCCGATTTGCCAGCAAATCATTCACTTCCTATTAAATAATAATTAGTCTTAGCTCAAGTACTTAATGACCATTTTTTGAAATCGACAGATTAATTCAAAAGACGGCCACAAATTTCAATAAATTTGTACTTAAATGCGATTTTAATTGGCATTTTTATACCAACGAGAAGCAGGTGCCAGTCTCAAGAATCGCTTATCGCTAATGGTGGAAATCGATAGGGAACCTAAGTCAATAGCTTGATGGTAGATTTATGACAGACACCTATTTTTTAGTGGTTTAATGTTTTGTTTGTTTCGTTAAACCCAGGTATAAGGCTAGCGCATATCACAAGTATTAGCTGATAAGCCATTACGACACTGGTGAAAAATAGAACTTTCTAGAAATGAAATGCAATTCATAGCACATAGCCCATTTAAATGATGTTATCTAATCACGAATTTAGGATCTCGGCCACTTGACCATAGCATTCAGTGTTTGTTGTTCGCCAAAATATGTCATTAGTCGACGTCATCATTAGCTGTGCACATTTTTTCTGGTTTTGTATATTTGTTTAATGGGGGGTGGTTTTTTTTACAGAAGTTTCAACCTGCATTGTCAGTTTCTCACATTTCCTTGCGGTGAATTTGTAGTTTCCAAATCTTAAGTTTTAAAGTCCATATCGTTTTATCTTATCTAGAATTTGTAAGTCGATTTTTAGTACCCCCTTCACACCAGTTGGTTATATTCTCAACCAAAGGTACAAAGGGTATAACTAGTTAGTGCCAATCCAATTATTTGAGGTGCAATTCAGGTTAAAACTAATTGTTAACTCCCGTTTTCAGTAACATAGGTCGATACCTGGCAAAGTTAAAGACAGATTTATGGCAACTAGCTCAATTAAGTATATAAATTTAAATTTATATTAGATCTCAGTAATGGCAAGAGCTAGAGGCACCAAATTTGGTATGCATTCGATTCGAAGATCTCTTACCGAGACAACAGTTCAAGAGATCTTCAGAAAGTTCATTTTACAGATTTAAGTTGATGTCTAATTCGACTTCTTGGTGAAATCTAAACACTAATTTAAGTGAGTACCATGGGGCACATAAGTTTCGTTTGTAAATTAATCCGCAGATCTCTCCCAGCACTTGACTATTGCAAAGTCTCATCAGTTATCAATAACTGGTTGAAACCGGCTACGCTCTTTGCAGTATTTTTATCACACTTAACGTTCATTATCTGCCCATAAAATTACACAACTAATTGGGGATGGAGAGAAGCAGCTACCATTTGCATACGACACTCAATGTTGCGCTTTATCAGTTTTTATTGATAATGGAAATGTGATGGAAAATTAACAGAACTGAACCTCAAGTGGAGCAGGAGGCTAAGGTACTTCAAGTTGGAACTGAGAACGTCAGTTTTGACCTTGAAGAATCAGAACACCAAAAACCATGTGATGTGTGATGGATAAGCCATCCGAACAGGGAGCTTATCAGAGGGATGTCAACCGAGGGCTATATTAAGCCCAAATGGACATACATACTTGTAGTTAAGTAATTGCATTGAGCGATTGACAGAATGATAAACTACAACAGCAACAGCTATTCAAGTGCCTTGTCCCAGAATAGACGAAGAGTGCAAATTGTGCCTAGCACGGGGGGACGGGGGAATATGTGGAATACACATATATACAAACGTTTGCACAATGACCTCATCTATTAGGCGTCTAAATAGGAATATGCGTCGACAGGAAAGCAACAGGAGGAGCAAACCACCTACCAGCAACGCTTCATCGATCAAATAATTATTCAAACGGTGGACGGAATAAAGGGAGAGGTAAGTCGACTTTATGATTACCTTATGCTTATAAATTCGAGAAGAACAGGAGCAAAATAGGGATAATACTGAAGCAAAGCTAGCCGCTCAAGCACGACTGTAATATACCCTGTACCTGCCAAAGGTGCTTCTGAAAGAAGATTTTAAAAACCCTACTCAAAATAAATCAGTTATTTACTTGTTAAGCTGTTTAATGCTTTAGATTTTCCTCTTATACCTCTGCTTTGAACCCGAAAAATCTGATGAAATTGTATTATGCTGTGTCGTACAGAACGATGCCGTAGTACAGCGCATATTTTTGCACTCTATCGACAAAGGATCAGTAAAAACAATGGACTTTTCTGCTCCAAGAGACGGTACCATCGAAGGGACTATAATTACTGTCCCACTTACCAATCTTTACGAACCCAACATGAAAAACATAGCTTAAATGATGACATTATGGCTGACAAAGGTACAACAGTTTTACGCTCAGTAAAGCTCATTGTGCAAGTGACGAAGGAAACATTTATGGTCCTTTAAGTCGGCGGGCGGGGCAATTTGTTCGGGTAAAAAAAAATATGTGATAAGCGTCCACCAGAATCGGAATCTAAGAAGAATTCTAAGAAAATTTCACCATTAAACTATGTGCCTAAAATCAATTCCTAGCTCCCGCTGAGATCTATAAAGATTTCAGGTTTAATTGAGGTATTCTTTTCGAAAACGCTGAACCGAACCGAAAACCACAAGGCAAAACGGTTCGGTACGGTTTAGTTTTCTAAATAGTTTTGTATTGTTACAGGGTGAACAGCTGGCCGTAAAATCGGCAAGCGATCTCACCAATCTTACATTTTGTATGATTCCATGTCACGGACAGTACTAAATTGAGTTGGATATTTGGATGAGAGATTGGCACGGGACGAACTTAGATACGTGATAGGGATGGAACGGTAATGACGCGTCTTAAAGATGGGCAAAGTCCACTTAGCACTACAAAGCCAAGATTTGCCTTTTTTTAAGTAACAAACGAAACCAATTTGAGAATACCGTGGGCCATTCCCAGCTAGGAAGATAAGAAAATGCAGTCATCGATGATAAATCATCAAGCGTAGACAAAGACATGCATCATTATCCCATCAATTCACAGGGTATCCTCGTCTAAATTTAGCACAAACTGCAGCAGCAGCTGTTTAAGTTGTTATTGTGGTAATTGTTGCTGCCCCTTGAAGAAATTGTGAGGGGTAAAAAACAAAGGCAAATCAATAAAAAAAAATATTTGCGCTCCAAGTGCAGGGTCGGCATACATACAAACATAAAGCTGACCTTCAACACACTCACACTCTCTCACAGGGTACAAAAAGCCGGGTAGTGGGTGTGGGTGTGGGCGCTAGGAGACTTGAAGGGAGCAGGAGGATGAGATTTGACAGACATTTTTAATAACTGTGCTATTCACACACACTCGCGCACGCGTCTGTTTGTATGCGGATAAGTGGAATTGCCTCATCTCATGTACATATTTACCTGTTGATTTACTTTTGCACTTAGTTTTTGTGTCTTTCGGTTGTCTGGCGACTAAATGACAACAATTTATTTAGGCAAAACTTCTCTCTGTTTCTACTTTGACACGCGCGCACTCAATTTTTGCTTGTTTTTGTTGTGTTTGCAGTTGTTATTATTGTTGTCTCCGACACACACACACACACACACATAGAAACAGGCATATGTACATAAATCTCCATTTACCGCATTGACCTGCAAATGCTTATGGACGCAGACGGAACCAAAAAACAGTCGGAAATTTTTGAACAACTTTTTTTTTGTTTAACAACCAAAATTTTGTTGTATGTCGCGCAGTATGAATTTCATTTAACTACTGAGAATTGAAGCTCTCACTCTCTGACTGGCCTGCCAGTTCATTCTAGCCGGTTCGTTCTAGTTCATTTAACAGTTTACTTTGGGCCGTTTATGCGGTGGCAAATACGCGAAGAGGTGAGATCATGATGTGGGAGACAAGATGATCGCAAAATTGTGTATCTGTTTGTGGAAAATTAAGGACCGTTTTGTATTTTGTAGAATAATAATAATAATAAAAAATTTCCTTACAAAAACATTGAAACAAAGAACGTTTCAGAGCGATCAGAAGTCAACTGAAAGAAATTGTAAGAAATAAGCGCTGCCCTAGATTTTGGGACGGACTTTCCAAATTCGGCTATAAACGAGTTGAACTATTTTGCATTCTTAGCTTACAAGCCAAGCTTTAGGCATTTTCAACCAATTATTGTCGCTTTAAACAGCTTTTAAGAGAAAGCAGCTGAATTTGTAATGGCAAATAAGTAAATACATCTAGTTTCTTAAATATGTGGTTTCAAAATAACCATTTATTTGTAGCACGAGCAAACGATTTCATTCTTGTTGTCGAATTAATAGTGGTATTCCTGAAAGTGATTTGCTTTCGATTCTGTTGGCCCTGGACAAAATGTGCGGTGTGCTCAGAAAAAGCTGGTATTTCTCCGAAAAAAAGTAAGCGGCCAAAACTAGTTTTTACAGTTTCATTCGGCATTTGTTGCTGTGCATTTTCAACCATTGCATCAACATTGCCATTCAATAATAACCTAAAGCATTTGGTATTACAACTGAACCGGTTCAGAACCAGAAACCCGCTAGCTTTAACTGTTGCTTAAATAGCAATAAAATGTTTCAAACTCATTAAAAATAAATCATTGTTTTATTAATAATAGTAATAATATCATATTCTGTTAGGTACAATAAATATTTGTGGATAAATGTACACATAAAATCAACGTTTTTGTTTTTTGTAGCTTCTCTCTACTGCACACCATTTGCATAACAGTTTTGATTTGGTAATTTACATGGTTATATACAGTAAAAAAAATAATATCAATAATACTCGCGCTAACTGGCCTTGGCCCGGGCCTGCAGACGAGCACAACGCGGACAGGGCTCGTGGCGTTGGGCCTTCCAGCAGCGTTGATGGCTACAGGCCCCGCACTGGACGCATCGCTGGATCTTACGCTCCCAGGGATAGATGATCTGAGGGGCTTTGCACAGCTCACAGACAAAAGCACGACCCGTACAGAGCTGCAGCGCATGAAGGGAAAGAGATGAGATAGATCAAAACAGTGGAGAGGATCTACTTACTACGCAATTGTAGACATGCTGCTCGCCAAGTTCAATCAATTCCTCAATGGAGCGTGTCATGCTGCTATTTTGTACATCCACAAAATCGCACATGGACCACATATCAGGATCTTGAGTGATGTGAACAGGGATGGTATCGAACAGGGATTGTTCTCTGAAAAGAAAAACAAACAGCCAATCAGTTCGTCTCCAGCTGAGAGGACACTCTTAAGTGATCCCACTCTTTCTAACAGTTGGAATATGGGGCGAACTTACCTCACTGCAAACCGACAGTTCTGTATGAACCGTTTTACTGCCTGCAACTGCATCCGTCTGCGTCTCGCTGTGCTCAATTCCTTATGCTTGCCATAAAGTTGGACATTCAAGTCCGGCACATGAAACAATGGAAATGTATACATCTGTTCGATCAGACGATAGGCAAATGTGGACACGGGATAACAGCGAAAGTCCCAGGATTGTAGAATTTTTGCCGGGATGGCTGATATTTGATTGCGATGGCAGCCGGTGCAAAGATACTTGCCCAGGTAAGTGCAATAGCGGAAATGATGCTGATACTGACGTGCCACATGCATTCCACAGCCGGCACAGCGTTGGCCTTGACGCTGCAACAGTATGGAACGACTCGAGGTCGGGTGTTCGGTGAAGATGATTTGTTGTCGTGGTGGTGCCCAGGTGTTGGTGCCGCGCGTCAATGAGCCGCTGACCATGACGGGCTTGGGCATGGGCAGAAGCTGTTGGGGGGTATCCTGCTCGGACACAAGCCACTTGAGGTGGCCCACCTTGGGCAATTGTTGGTCATTAAAGCGTGAGATGAGCTGCAGGCCCACCGCTTCGGCACTGTGCGGTAGTGCCAGCCGAGGGGGAGAGGCGCAGCAGCAGGTGGAGGAGGCGGGAGAGGTGGCCTCATTGTTGCGCCATTTCAGATGCTCAATAGCCTGTATGCAGGCCTCCGAAATGCGAAAATGAGCATTCTCCTTCTCCAATTCGGTGTTGTTGTGCGTGTAGCGTGACATTTGCAGGAAAGTGGCCAAAGACTGCTGATCCACTTTGTCACAGACGGTGTTCAGGCTGTAGTTAGAACTGGAGCTGCTTTCCAGGCTGCCAGCTGCCTTTCCGTCTAATCCTCCATGGCTCATAATATCCCTGGGAGCGGAGGGCAGTGGTGGCGGCACCGCAGCTGCTCCTGCTTCATCCAGCATGCTGACACCCTCGAATAGTGAAGGCTTTTTAAGCAATTTTCTACCATTTACTGGCAGAAATGTATCAAGTACACTCTCTCCCACCCCTAGCTGGGTTGATGTCGAGGCATCTTCATTAAATCTGGGCTGAAACCAGCTGGTGTACACCGGCGAGGAGCTAAAGAGATTCGTCAGAAAGTTGTTCAAGGGCGAGGAACGTTTACCGCTTGGCTCCTTCAGCTCTTTTTGGGCAATATTCTGTGGTGGAGTTTGGCTTTGATCTGTCCATATTTTGATGTCATCACAATTAATCACTTGTATGCGTCGTCTGGGTGAGTTGCAGCTGGAACTCTGGCTACTGGTCGAACTCTGGGAAGCTCCTGAGCTGCTTTGATAGCTGCCTGCGGAAATAGATGGCCTCATGTCGGGAAAGCTACGTGAACTACTAAACGTCTGACAGCGTTTTCTTTTCAGATTCTCATGATCCTCTGCCCGTTCCACATTGGGCAAACTTTTTAGGCGACGCAGCATGCGGAGAGGCTCCTCTTCTCACACCCCCTTTAGCAAGATGCTAAAATTGGGCTAAGGGCGTGAGCGTCAGAGGCGCTGATATTTGTTGATATGCTCCAGCTGGCTAAGTAAGCTACAGTCAACATTTGTTATTATCTTCAGCTTACGACGCTGCTTTG
The DNA here is from genome assembly GCA_035044985.1 of Lordiphosa fenestrarum. Classification (NCBI taxonomy): domain Eukaryota; kingdom Metazoa; phylum Arthropoda; class Insecta; order Diptera; family Drosophilidae; genus Lordiphosa; species Lordiphosa fenestrarum. The sequence goes on along the minus strand of JAWNNO010000297.1, from coordinate 246,541 downwards.
GATAGCTGCAGTGTGACCTAAGCGGGATAGTTTTAAAATACTTCAGCTATTCCGACTGTTTGGCCAACGCGCGATCCGCAGTGCTGGAAAGCGCCGCACTCGCGAACCCCAGTGTTGGAAAGCACCGCACTCGCGAACCCCAGTGTTGGAAAGCGCCTTCGACTATATTTACGATTAGTGAGGCCGTAATTAATCGATTAGTGCGACCATTAATCGACTACTTTTGAGATTTTGTTGGAATGAAAAAATCAGAACAATCTCAAGCCCGCGCCACCCGGAGAAGGAAGGAACCAATTAATTTACCTCCAACATTATGGAGGAGGCACGTAATGTCCTCATAGGCGAGCAGCTCAAGAAACTGATCGTCGGGCTGAAGGGTAATAAGGTGAGTAGCACCATTAAATGACACAAAAAAACACCGCATATGTTCAAAATCCTCTCCCTCTAATTCACAACGCCAGCAGCTTACTCCGACTGAGATTCGTCCTTATGAACAATTTGCCTGGAGTCAGATACGTTATCATCGCTATTTGAGCACCAATAGCCATGCTGTGCGTCGCGCGTTGAACAACATGGTGGAGCGTTTTCGAATCGAGAGCATGGCCAGCTTCGGAGCGACAATCAAGGAGCTGGCCACCACGTTTCTGGAGCATCCCCTATGGAAGGATCACTATGAGCTGGATGTACAATGGTCCATACTGGACTTTCTGCTGACCCTAACCAATGAACCCATACAGAATGTGAGGAAAAATCGCTTACTGATGAATCAGCGTCGTTTGGAGGTGCTTGAGGCAGTGGAAGCAGCCCGGAAACCCATCCAGCCTGAGCCCAGACCTTGTCGGGAAAACGACACAGATTGGGTGGCCTTACTGAGTGAGGATTTTCTGGAGTTGCCCTCGGCCGGGCAGAGTGAGGATAGCCTGAGTGTGAGTTGGTGGGGCCTGGCTGAGAATTTATGGTGTGTTAATCTGCTTTAACTTTTCTTGACAGGAATGGTCGGAGGACAGTGAATCAGCCGAGTCCAGCCATCGGGTAAAAGAGGTGGCATCTGGCACCAGTATGCGTGTCAAGGACATGGCCTTGGTCTATGCCCATGCCATGGATAAGCAGTTTCCCCGTGGCAGCACAGCATATATGCCCACCCCCCGCAGACGAGTCCGAAGCCGGCGATTGTTTCACATTAGCCAACCGCATGGCCTGGTACTCAATAGCCATCTCAAGGAGAGCTCGGCCTGGTGCAATGTGCCAACGCTGCCAGCCTTGGAGCCGCCTCGCCTCCAGACCCAGTATACAAAGCTTGTCCATAAAGAGGATCAGTTACCAAAGCTCATTCATTCACATTGGTGGCGTCACGACATACGGATCTTTGCTCAGCCCCAGGATCCCAGTCCGTTGGCCAACTTTTCCGTGGTCTATGTGCAGTACTTAAATAGGAAAGCCTGCGGTTTGCTGCGCTACGTCTTGCCCCAAACCACCACCGAAATGTGTCTGTTGCGGGAGATGATCTTTATGTTTTTTAAGCCAGTAAGCTGTTGCTTCTTTTTGGTGGACCAGGCCAAGCGGGAGATACGTGTGCGGCGCGATGTGACCATCTGCAGCGTGACGGCGGTGAGTCCAAAGTAAACGAAAAATGAAACAATAGATGATTTGCTTTTTCCACCCAGCGCACCATGTTCACAATGCTGGAGCAACAGATCACTCCCGCCCTGAATGACCTAATGGAACTGCGTCATATCATCGATCGGCACACGTTCTCTACAAGCCAGGATCCCAGTAGTACCGGCACCCTGGAGTGCTTTGCCATTGGCCTGCGTGATCTCATCAGACCCTTTATTCGGCGCTTGATTGATTTCGAGGAGCGAGTAGTTGATCCTGGCGAGGGGCCCGAGGGCACGCTTATTGCATTTCTGCGGGAAATGAGGCGGGATTTCGAATTGTTACATGTGCTGCGCCAACTGGCCACAAAGTCCATTGTGGACACAGCTCCGCCGCATCTCAAGAGTTCCTATCTGCTGTCCCAGTTGTACAGGCAAACCAGATTGCATGTGTCGCATCAGAGATTGGCCACTGCCTTGCTCCTGATCACACTGAAGCGATTTTGTAGCATCATGGATGCCTGGTGGCGGCGGGCACAGCTTGAGGATTGGCGCCGGGAATTTATGGTGGAGCGGTTGCCGCACACCGAGCCCTGGCAGTCCATACGCCCGCGTGTTCTTCATCCAGAGGAGCGAAGTGAGCAGAATCACAAAATTCAGAGGCATCTAAGAAGCTGTCCCTTCTACCACCTACTGGTGCATCATGCTCTGGAGTCGGGTGAAACCCAAGACTTGCTGGCCAGTGTCAACCAATTGGGTGAGATGCTGGCCACCAGCGAACCGAGCCAGCAGCTGTCCATGCATGAGGAACTCAGCGAGCAGCTGTTCGAACAATTGCGAGTGTCGTGCGGTCCCAAGGCAAATCTGAAGGCCACGAATGTGGAGGACCTCCGAGATGGTGGCCGCTTGCAGGCCCATGAAGAATTGAAGGTTCTTGATGAGGAACTAATGGAGGTCGTTTCGAGTATCCAAAATAAAAAGGTTCTCTATTTTCTCACGCACCACATGAGCCCCGAGGAGCGCTCACCACCTCCGCCCGCCCCCCAGGTTCGCGTGATTCTGGCTGCCCTGGAGCGTTGCACCCGTCTCCAGCTGCCGGACGAACTGCCTCGTGCTCTGAACAAGATACTACGCTGTCGCCGTGTGCATGCGAATGCCTTTGTCATGCGCTTTTATGGCCAGGAATTGCAAACGAGCCAGCATGTGCGCTTCCTGAGACATATGATGCTGCTGGAGGCGGACTACCTGTTGTACCCCTTTTATACCACTCTCTATGGCCAAATCGAATCTGGTCAGGAGTGGGCCAAGTGTGCTGTGCTCACAATGGAACTTCATGACATAGCAGTGGCCAATTATGCTTCCCTGCAGGGACAACTACGCGTCGAGCTAATTTCTCGGGTGCGTGCCAGGTCCAATAAGGTCTACGAGGCACTGGACGCCATTGAGCTAGTCTACGATATGCCCATGCCCCTGCAACGAATCCTAACGCCGAGCAATATGTGCGTCTACAACTCCATTTGGCGTCTCATGCTGAAGGTCAAGTGGGCCGCTTGGAAGCTGGAGAATTTGCAATTCATACGGCGAGCGCGTCCCGATCCCTACGCTCCATTGGATTTACTAGGATTGACAGTGCGCCGCTTGGAAATTCTTCGCTTCTGGCTGATCTATTTGGTCAACAGCCTGCACACCCATCTCTGCACCCATGTGATGCAGGCAATTGGGGAGCAGTTCGAGCGCCAGTTGCCCAAATGCCTCACTATCAGAGAGCTGTACGCCCTGCACAATGAATATCTGGCGCTATTAGCCAAGCATTGCCTGCTAACCGAAGACTTTACGGAATTCCGCACTGCGCTGGAGCAACTGCTGAACTTGGTTTTTGTGTTGGACATGGAATGGGCCAGCTGTTCCAGCTACTTAAGTGAATCTCATGCTATGAGCTTGGATCTAAGTGACGATGGGACGGACGATGGCGACTCAGAGGCCAGCCAGAAGGGTCTGGCCATTCAGTATTTGTCCTTGAATCAAGTGGTGGAGATTGAGATGACCTACATAAGGTGCCATCAGAATTTGGCCGACAAACTGCACGATTTGGTGTACAAGCACGACCATGGATTCTGTGAGTACACTGATAAACTGTCAAATTGATTAATGGCCAAACTAAAAACCGGATATGCTAACAATCCGGAAAACTGACAAACTAACAAAGTGGCTAACTTGCAAACTGAAAAATTATCAAACTGGCAAACTCGCAAGCTGATAAAAGGACAAACTAAAAATCTGGAGAAAAACGGTAAAATGACAAACCAAAAAACCGAAACACTAACAATTTGGAAAACGAACAAACTAACAAAGTGGCAAACTTGCAAGCTGGAAAATAGACAAACTGCCACACTGATAAACTGACAAACTCATCAACTTTTTCTTTTTTGGCCCGACACTGCACTCACAACCGCTTGGCGGTCTCGGCCGCTGAAATTAATCCCTGGTCTTTCCATCTCAGTTTCGGTGGTCTCTGCTTGGCTCTTTTCCCAAAGTCTTTCTCATTCCGTTTGTACAAGCTTTTTGCTTGGGCTTATTCATCCATATGAGTAACATCTTCAATACAGTGCAGTCGCTGAACTTTTTGCTAGAACTTTCGAATCTCACTCATGCCGAACAGCCTTTCGACTTCCTCACGCAGCCGCCTTTCCTGCTCATTCTTTTTATACCCTTGCAGAGGGTATATTAAAATTGTCAAGAATGTTTGTAATGAAAAGAAGAAATCATCTCCAACCACATAAAGTATATATATATATATGATCAGCACGACAAGCTTAGTTAATGTAGCTACTAGCTATGTCCGACTGTCCGTCCGTCTGTTTATATGCTATCTCCTCCATCAGTTTGAAAGCTATTTTCACCAAACTTTGCACGAAGTCTTGAAATATATATACGCTACACATTTGTCTGAACCGGGCGGATCGGATGACTATAGCATATATCTGTCATAGGAACGATAGGACGAAAAACTAGTTATACTCTGTACCGAAGGTACATAGAGTATTATAAGTTTGTGCAAAAGTATGTAACATCCAGAAGTAAGCATCTTTAGTTCGAAAAACTTGTTTGTTCTCAATGAAAACGCCTCCAAGCTTTGTATTTATTAGTTTGCTATGTTTTTCACGATTTCAGAAACTTTGGTCAAAATCGAGCAACTATATAGTAGCGTCTTTAATTCTTGCATCTATTTATTTTACAAACTTTCGCACAATTGTACGTTTTGTAAAAATCGGCTGGGACGCAGTAAGCCAGGAGCGCTCTAGGTGGTTTGCCATGTACCCTACCTGCCTTCCAGAGAAGCCAAGAAACTGATAGATTTAAAAACTGATCAATTGACAAACTTGCAAACTAATAAACTGGCAAACTCACAAACTTAAGAACGGGCGAACTGACAGACCGACAAATTGGCAAACTAGCTAACTGACAAACTGAAACGCGGATCAACAGCTAAATTGACAAACTGGCTAACAAACAGCCTGAAAAATCTACAAATTTGCAGTCTGAGTGATGCACTGACAAAATGACATACCAGCAAACTTACAAACTGATAAATTGACAAGCTGGCAAACTTAAATGACGAAACGAAATAACGCGACGAAATTCAAACGAATTCGAATGCAATCTTTAAGCAGCGCTTGGAACTGGCTTGGTGCTGTGGCCCGTTTATATAAATCATATCAGCTATGAGGGTTGCCTTTCCTCTGAAACTTTATCGCTACTCTACCCGTCTCTTTCGTTTCAGTGAACGCCTTGGAAGTGGCCATCAGCACCAGTGTACCCTACTGAGTGCTCACTGTCGATGCAAAGGAAATGTTTTTAATCTGTGTTTAATCCAACTATAAATTTTAATATGCATAATCATAATCGCAGTCCCCAGAACAGCTCTCCAAAGGTGACCATTTCGGTTGCACTACATGCTGTTTCTCCAACGTTGATCGCTCTATGTAGGGCCGGCATGTGTCCTCGCATGCCCTGGCCGTGGGAAAGACGGTGCGGAAGGGGAAACAACGGCCATTTACATGCTCACAGCGGCGATAGTTCACGGTGCGATTGAACACATACAAGTCCACGCATGGCGAACAGTTGCTTTGGCCCATGAGTCGGGGCTGAAAGCATTCAAAGTAGCCCTTTCCCTTGGTCATCGCCACGCAGACATGGTAAATGGCCAACGCCAGCAAAATAATATACCGCAGCTGGAACATGTGACTGTCCAGGTAAGAAAGGCATTGAAAATGCAACAAAATTGTTGGAGAAGTTGGATTTGTGTGGTCTAGAGCGAATTAATTATACGGAATTTGCTATGCCTGTGGAAATGTAGGTTGAACTTACAACTATTCCAGCTAGTAGTTTAGCTCTCACTTGGGTCATTAGGTGTTGAGAGTCTTGAATCTGAAATATCTTAACTAAGGACAAGGAATATTTGATGAACTGAGAGGAAAGGCAATTGCCCTCGGCGCTTTCACTAGTTTCAACTGGACGATTTCCTGTATTCGGATAAACCCGTATTCGGAACAGTTCGACCGACTCCAGGGATTCTTGGGAGCTCATTGATTTCCATCTAGTAAAGCACCTTCGTTTTTTCGAGCAGACATTCCCGACTATGTCAATTATTTTACATTTTGTTAGAGTTCAGCAATCAAGATCTAAAACTGTGAACTTCACAAGAAGGCCAGAACCAAACTAAATGACTGACAGGGCTGCTTGGGACCCGGCAAGTGTGTGGAGTGGGCCATACTCGATACACAATCCCACAGACGGCGAATGTAGGGCCAAATTAGACAGTAAACATGGGACAGCACACCGTTCGGTTGCATTTCCTGCTGCTGCACTTCCTCCAGCTGCAATTGTTCGTTCCGCCTGTGGAGAATACCAGAGGTAATCAAATCAAAATGAATGCAATCTTACCTTCGAAGCTCTTTGCAGGCAAACTCAATGGATTTCGTCTTCATCTGGGCGCTGACTAGCTCCTGGGTCATGCTGATTAGCTTGCACCAAAGCATCAGAGTGCGCGATCTGTAGAGTTCCGCCTTGTCATTGGCCTGTGGAGATAGTGAAGAGGGTTGACTTTTTCTAGCTAATGCTCGGACCTACCAGTGCACTCAGCTTACGATGGCGTACGGTTAGCATCTTCATCAACTTTCTGTTTTCCTCGAGTTGTTCCACCATGTTGCTGGAAGCAGCTGCCTGCTGGATGGACTCTAAGCGCTCCAAAATCTTGCCTAGAAAATGCTCCTTTTCGCTTAGCTCGCCGGTCAGCTGATTCTGTTCGACCACCGATTGCATGCGTTCGATATCCAATTGAAAGCGTTTCATTCGCAAATTGTTGGCCAAGCGGTTGGCACTGCAGATGCAACCCACAAACAACTCATTGAGGTGTCGCCGCTCCTGTAGAGCTTGGTCATACCTACGCACCTGCGCTGGGCCGGACGAAATCTGTCAGAGAGCGAAGGAGAGTTGATATGTAGCATGGGTAGCTGTGCCGCTGGTTTTACCCACCAACTGCAGGGTACTGCCTAGTTTTGCATTCAACATAAGACAGTTCTTCTTCAGCAAACGCCAGCCACTTAGGCCCAGTTGCATGGAGCGTGGCGGATCGGTTTGATGTTGCGGCGCTGTCATATCTGCTTGGTTAAGACCGTAAAATATTCCACTTCTAGTTGGGAGATCCTTTCAATTTGGAATTTTGCGTACGTTACACAAATATGATAAAGCTCTGGCTAATTCAAATAGAAACTAAGGAAGAACGAAAAGGCTACTCCCACTTTGCTTCAATTGTATTGAGATAGTCCAGCCCGTGCAGAGAGAAGATGCCGGAAGACTCTGTCCAATGGGCTCGACGCCGTAAGCAGCATCTTGGCCACTTGTGTGGAACAACTTTGCGAACTTAATGCACGATCTCGGCTTAAAAGTTTACTAAAATCAAATCGTAGATGTAGAGTAAGGCTTCACTTACAGTTAAATCGAAATATGCTGGAGGACGGATAAAAACTTGGACATTCCGACAAAAAACTAGTTTTTCAACTCACAAAGAGTTTACACATTCAATTCTAGTTTAAATGTTTTATTTAGATGGTTCTAGGTTTCAAAGGTCCCAGGCAGGCTCTCTGCGTAGCCCTCTGGAAACTGTACCCTGTAATTTTCCCTTTGGATCGAGGTCATGAATGTGAAAAGAAAATTTAAAATGCCGCCTGCAAGTGTTTGCAAATAAGACTTCAAATTTCGCGGCCCACGTTCCCGTTACAGTTTCTTGATTTGCAATCGAAGAATTGCCAAGCAAACGGCCAAGACCGCACAACTGAGCTACCAGGCGAACAGAAATCAGCAGCAGGTGGGCTGCAACAGCGAACTGCAATTATCACAGCATGCTTTTAGGGGGCAGTGGATAAACACTTTCTAGTTCATCCTGAAAGTATGCCACACTTATTTAATGAACGGGCGCTTGACTGCTGCTGCACATTTCTGTTCGCCTTTTAGTTTGCCTGAATTTGCCAATGGGAATTTGATGGCAGCCAAAGTGGAATTTGATTGAATCTCTTATTTATTTAGTTTGTAGCTCATTAAGCTCTTGAGCTGTTTGCTCATTATTTTTTTTTGGACCATGTGGGTTATGTTTAATGGATGTTTCTGGAATTGTGTCTGGTTATTTTAATGAGTCATTCATCTTGCTGAGGATCCGCTGCTGGGTTTTCGCATTCAAGACTCTGAATTAAAAAAAAACCCCACAAAAAGATGCCGCCAAAACTAGAGATTAGGCCACTTTTGATCATGGCTCGTGGTTCCAACTCAGCCAATTGTGTGGGCCGTGCTTTCTGTTTCCCTTTTTCATGTGCCTTCTGGAATGAAACAACGTTTTTTGATCGCCACGTGAAGTTTACTTCTTTAACACAATTTAACATACAAAACTATGTGGTACGGAATTGGATATACTGAGTACGGACTACTAAAATTATAACGAATCTCTTGCTGTGGGCCAGACCGGGTCCAGCGAGTAATAAGCGAGCAACTGCCTTGGCCAGACTAGCGCACCCGGGGCAACGGTTCCTTGAGCTTGGCCGTCCAGGCCTGCCGATTCTCCTCGTTCGCAATCTGCTCACGTCCCAGACACTTGCCCTGCGAGATCAGCTCGGCAAATTGCGCCACTATGGGATCACGTCCACATGAAGCCACCGCGGTCACCGTATCCGCCTCGTTCACAAAATAGGCCACAAACTGCAGGTTCTCCAGGCTGCCGTCGATGATGACCTCCTTGTAGCTGCCATAGCCCGCATAGCGTATGCCCTTGCCAAAGAGCATGGTGAAGAAGAAGGGCACCGCCTGTAGTTTCTTCACAGAGCCGCTCATATTGATGGCTGCAATGCGTCCATGGTACTGGGCCAGCTGGTAGTGGCCAATGTTGACGCGCTCATGGGCTAAGCCATGAATGTGGGCATTGGCTATGTCACCGCCCACATACACATCCGGCACATTCGACTCCAGAAAATCGGTGACATCCACCGAGCCATTGCGATTCAGCCGCACCCCGGAATTGGCTAGGAATTGGGTGTTCAAGGTCGAACCCGTGCCCATTATAAGTAGATCACATGGTAAGCGCGACTCGTCCACCAGCTGCACCTCCACCACCTTTCCCTCGTCGTTGCCAATGATTTGTGTTATGCCGCTCTGCATGCGCATGTCCACCTTGCTGTCCTGGAACAATTGGAGTAGACGCTGGCCAATTTGTTCGCCAAGGGCTGCCTTCAAAGGCACTTTCTCACGTCCCACCACCGTGACGCCAGCTGTTTTGGTCACCAGAAAGGCGGCCGCCTCTAGAGCTATAAAGCTGGAGCCCAGGCAGACGACCCTTGTCTCGGGAGTAATCAGCTCGAGGATGCCCTTGGAATCGTCTATCTCACGTACGGTCTTCACATTCTCCAAATCGAAGCCGGGAATGGGCGGTTTGAAGGCCGAGCAGCCGGTGGCTATATAAATCTTGTCGTACTTCACTACGTATCCATTCGAGCAGTGCAGCTCTTTTTGGGCGGTATCCAGCTGGTTGGCTGCCACGCCCAGCCAAACCTCAATGCCGTGTTCCTTGTAGAATTGCTCGTTGCGGAACTGCAAGGCGTCCGCTGCCACATTCATGGCCTTGGAGACCTTGACGCGATCGTAGGGCAAGTACTGCTCACGGCACACCATAATCAGCCGCCCAGTGAAACCCTCCTGACGCAGTGTCTCCACACAAACAGCGCCCGAGGGACCACCGCCCACCACAATGAAGCAACGCGGATCCTTCAGCTGACGCTTTACCATATTCTTGAGCCGCTTGTTCTTCTCCAGGTCGGAACGCTTGGCACGCACCATCACCTGGCCCTCGGTGCTGACTTGTACGTTGTAACAGGGCAAGGAGTCGAGTCCGGGAAAGTCCTCAATGTCTCCGGTCTCCAAATTGAAGCAGGCACCATGCCAGGGACAACGCACTCGTCCCAAGCCCAAGGCTCCCGTATGCAACGGGGCACCGTAATGGGTGCACTTGGAGCCCACGGCACGAAGAGTGCCGTTCTGCTTGACCAGCAGAATACGGGTGTCCTCATTCAAGTCCACCTGCTTCATCTCGTTCTCCTTGAGGTCGGCGGCATTGCACACGGCCACCGGGTCAGTGTACTCCTCCAGATCTACGGGCGAAGCTTGGTCCGACATTTTCTCGCTGCTGCACTTGGACTGATAAGAGCCAACGGCACCACCTGAAATCGAGTCAAGTTGGATAATAAAAGAAATTAGTTGAATGGCACTTAAAAATTTTCGAGTTTTCCAGTTTCCCAACACAAATGACAGTTGAGCCCAAGCGAAGGGGGAAAGTGTATGCAGGTAGAAAGTTAGTCGATTCAGTACGAACAATGTGGTGGTCGCGTTCAGAACTTCTCGCTCTTGGCCTGACCCTCTGCCTGGGCCTAATGGCTGCCCAAATGGAACTAAACTCGCTGCACAGTCACAGGCAGCTGCTGCACACGGAGATGAACCGTCTCTATATGCAGCCCACCAGACCGGAGACGCAAATGTTGTTGGAGGATCTCAAGCAACGGGACCATCAGCTGCAAATGCAGATTGAGGCACTGGAGGGCAGCCAGGACTCGCAACACAATTTGGCCCTTAATCTGAGTGCTGACTTTGAGCATCTTCAGCGCAAACTGGACGACCTAAAGCAACAGCTGGAGCTACTCAATGTACGCTTTGCGACCACAAAGCCAGTGCCTGCAGAAGACCAGCGAGACGTGGCCACCAGCAATCCGTCAGCTCCTGCTACTGGTATCAGCTCGTACTTCTGGACACCGTTGCTAGCCATGCCCGAGTTTCCACAGGGCAGCATTCCACAACAGCAGCAGCAGCAGCAGAGTCCCTCATTGATCAAGCGATTAATGGCCATGCTAAGGCCCAATTCAACGGGCAATGCACTGCGTAGTCACAAGACCAGCCCGGATCACTTACTAAGCGCCAATGAGTTGCTGCCGCAGTTGCAAATGCAACGGGAATATCTTGATGAAGCCATTAAAAGGCTGGAGGTTTTGGCCTCCAAGAAAAATACACAGAAGTCTTAAGATAAAGCCAACTATGTATGAACTTGCTAATAAAAGAAAGTCCTTCGTGAGTGACCTTTGGCCACAACAAAGCGGAAGTACGACGCAGCCCCTGCCAGGAATAGTGTTTACCCAATTCGTAGTCCCATGCTATATCTCAATTAGGTTGACATGATGCAGATATCGATTTTAATTAGGCCTATAAGCATTATTGTTGCCTTCAAACGGTGTTTTTTTTCCAATATTCACAAGCGTTTCTCTTGCTAGGTGAAAATCGCATAACTTTAAATACGGGTTTGTCCAAACATTGACACGACAACGTCACAACCTACTAAATGCCCAGACTGATTCATTGGGTGAAACCAGCATTTGATTCTTAGTTTTATATCGTGAAATGGGAAATTATGAATCTATTGGGTGGATAACAGAGTTCAGACAGAAAAATGGTCATGTTCAGCCGAACTTCCATTTTTCCTTTCACAACAATCAATTTATGTGAGAAAATACAGTGAAGTAGCCAATTTTTGGTTTAGAGACATGTGCCAGATTCCGATGATTTTCCGGCCGTCATTTGTCAGGGAAAGAGCAAAACTAAGCTGGTACAATGGAGTGAACTCTGCAAGAAGATTTACTTTTCGATTACAAAAACAAGAAAGAAAGTTGGTCAAGCCCGACTATAACATACTCTGTACCAAGAAAATTTGTCTTTTGATCATAACTCGAAAACCGTTCATCCGATCTTCTTCATTCCTTTGGCGGATCGATAAATTATCCTAATAACTAAATATGTCCAGAAGAAACAAGCCATCTATCTTCAAAACTGTGGGAGATATGACGTTTTTTCTAAATTGCGGGGGCGGGAGGGGGCGTGGCCAAAATTGAAAATAAACTTGATCTGCCTGCAGACATAAGAAGCAGATGTCCCATACATGTCAAACCTCTATCTCTTACCATCTCTGAGATCTGTGCGTTCATACGGACAGACAGACGGACAGACGGACGGACGGACAGACGGACATGGCTATATCGACTCGGCTGTTGATGCTGATCAAGAATATATATACTTTATGGGGTCGGAGATGCTTCCTTCTGGATGTTACATACTTTTGCACAAACTTATAATACTCTATGTACCTTCGGTTCAGAGTATAACAAACCAAGAGTGAGCGAGACTGAACTGAAACTCAATTTTGTTTTGCCACTTGTGCGCTGTTCCAATTGACAATTGGGGGTTTAGTGGCCACTCGTTGAAGCTACAAGTCAGCCCGAGGAAATATACAAAGGAACACGATTCCTGCAGAACTGCAGTGGCCCCACTGCTTACTTAGTATGAATTTATATAGATGACACTCTGTCCACTCTGAAGTCAACTGAAAGTTTATTGCGCAGAAGATACAAATTTGAGTCATCAATCAATCAACACGATCAATAATCTTGTCTTAGTGTTTGCTGCCATACACTTCATTCCAGGTCACAAAGCGCTGAGTATCCTCAGGTGACACGCTACGGGAAATTACTTTCAGAGCCTGCCTGAAGTCATCCATGGTTACGGGGGGTAGCTGCTGCGCTTGAATTTGATCAATCTCAGAACTGCTGAGTTTGCGAAGTGGCGCCATGGATGCATAACGACACAAGCTGTCCATGTCAGCGCCAGAATAACCATCGGTTAGCTCAGCCAATTCCTCAATTTCGCGTGAATTCAGGTTATGCATCACGTGTCGAATGGTTTTTGCAATGATAATTTGACGTGCTTCCTTAACCGGAAGTGGTATGTACAAGCGACGCACAAACCGTCGACGCACCGCCTCATCCAGCTCCTGCGGACGATTTGTGGCGCCAATAACCAAAATCTGATTTTCCTCGTTACTGCTGGAGCCGTCCAAGTGGATGAGAAACTCATTCTTTAAACGCAATGAGCTTTCGTGCTCGTTGCCCGAACGTTTGGAAAGCAGAGAATCAACTTCATCGAGGAAAATGATTTTGGGCGGCTGCTACAGCAAATAAAGTCTTGACCAGTTTCTCGCCATCGCCCACCCACTTGGATGTTAGGGTGGAAGGATTAATGCTAAAAAACTTGGCTCTGGCCTGCGACGCAATACTCTTGGCAATGAGGGTCTTGCCCGTGCCTGGTGGGCCAAACAGTAGGACACCTCTTGGTGGACAACGTACGCCGGTGAACAAGTCGGGTCGCCTCAGCGGCAGTATGATTGCCTCCAAGAATGTGGATTTGGCAGACTCCAAGCCGGCAATGTCCTCCCAGGCCACATTCTTGTAGTTGTGCATGGTTTCCTGCAGTATTTGTTGAACCATTTGGCCATCCAAGTGAGCCAGAGACGGAGGAAGCTCAACGGAGGGGGTAGAAGCCGTTGCCGGAGCTTCACTACGTTTTGCCTGTTGCCCGATGGGTGGAACAAATCCGGAATTAACTTGTGTACATTTTCCGGGCCCTGACGGGCAGTTCTTAGCCTTATCTCGCATTGCCAATAGTCGGGCGGAAATGGCCTGCTGGGTTACCCCCAAAACATCGGCCAGGTCTTGCTGCGTTTGGCTTGGATCTAGCTTCAGCAAAGACGTCAATTCAGCATCTTCAAATTTTTTCTTTGGTCCAGGTTTTGGTCTTTGGTCAGCTAAATTGAAATCACCGTTTTGAAAGCGCTCATACCATTTCTTACACGCTGCTTCACTTATCGAAGCTTCACCGTACGTTCCAATGATCATCTGATGAGCCTGGCTTGCCGACTTATTCGCATTGAAGGCGAAAAGTAGGACTTCCAGCAGATGACGATTGGTTGGCACAAAAGAACACATTTTTAAGTAATAAGATAAAATGACAATTTTAGTAAAGGCCAACTGTTTGACAGTGGTCTAGGGTTTCCATGACACCACCATCAGATCATCATTTGTTTCGTGCTTTTCAACATTCTTTGACTGAATGAAACATTAGTAAACAACCAACAGTTAAATATATGTGAAAAATGGCTCAGAACCCGATTTGAACCGGGGTTAATTGCCTTCGAACCGGTTCGTTAGAACTATTCTAGCAGACCTGAACATACGGCGGAAATTTGAAACAGAATTCAAATCAAACGATTATGCCACAATCGATTCGGAACTAGAATCAGGGGATCAGCTAGCCCTTAAAGGTTTCATATGTCAAGTAAGTGTCGAATAATAATTTAACTGATTAGTAGTGCCTCCCAACCAGAACTCTTCAATTTTGCCACTTAAGTACACTCGCAACATGTCGATGATATCAATACGCTTATTTCCCCCCCACTGCAAAGCCATGTCGGATCATAATCTTAGATCTGGCCAGTACACGATTTTGGCTTGGTGTCTAATTGGCTGGCATGCCCTGTGTAAATTTCTCATTTCGCACACACACGCACACAGAATCACACAGAGTCAAAGACACTGGCAAACCGGTTAACCTTGTCTCACAAACAGAACAATGCGAGCGAACAATAATTGCACAAAATAATATAAGTAATAATACACGAAAATACCTCGAATATTCCACTCGAAATTTGGCTAACAATTCTAAACACTTGACGCTGGGTGAAATGGAGACTGGAGAGCAATGACGTGCTACTTCTTCGAGTGCCAAAAATGACTAACTAACGAACGAATGGGCAAGAGCAAACGGACAAAAAGTCTCTCTCATGCTAGCCTGCCCTGCTCCGATATCTTACAAATGAGCGTGCGACCTATAACAGTTGACACGCACAGACATACATAGGGTATACATATAGCGGAAGGAAAGGCACTCCCCCTTTTAACAAGCACAAGCTGTGTAGTTTAATTGGGGGAACATATTTATGTCTAAATGTGAAGAAAGCTGCCCAAAGAATATTGATTACTTGGATTATTTTTTTTATCATGCCTCAACAGATTGGATTATTCTAAAGATACGGCTGATATATCGGTTTCTTAAAACAAAATAGTTATATTGAAACCAACATTGATTTGAATATTTCTCAAATGTCCGGCATCCCTCCTTTCGACCCATACGGATATATTTGTATACCCTGTACCAGAGCTGTAATGTAATTCATACTTCCCGTATTTAATTACTCTTCATTACAATAATCTCGATTCTTCATATATTGAAAAATCAATTCCTGATTACGAATATTCAATGATTATTTCAAATTTTAATTACTTTTACAATTAGTTGAATAGCTGTTGCTGTGGAGGGGGATTATTGCTTGAAATGTTGAATTTTTTATGTAATTTACCCATTGAAAATGGGTGAAAAGGGGATCATGAAGTTGTGCAAGAGAATCTAACAGAGAAGGAATCATTTCCGACCTGGTCGGAAAACTTAATGATGTTTCTTTTATAAAATCTAACGCTTCTTACAGTCCGTGTTTGAGCCTGACACGAACCGGTTTTAGCAGGTTTGGTTCTAGATTTATCAATCAAATTTCAAAAACCACTGATGTAGCTCTCTTGACTTGCGAAAATCCTAATCCTAATCGAACGTTTCCCAATCCCAAAATTCTGCAGCTACTCAATCACTTCTGGGATAACTCTAATCACGGGTTTAGCATCGAAACACAAAACTGGTTACACTTGATTGGTTCCAACGAGTTGCTCAAGTTGAATTGCCTTATTAGCATTACAAGTCTACATAAATTGGATTTGTAATAAGATTTATATGTCTCACATTTTTACCTGTGGACTGTTCCTTCTTGGGCGTTACATTTCCAGTGGTTTTGTATTCCTTGCAATTGGCCGAGCCCATTGTACGTATCTGTCGCCTCGGAGAGAAGTGGTGGAGTCTGCTAAAAAAATATTGAAAGTTTTTCTTAAAGTTGACCGATTAAACTATTTCAAGAGATTCACCTAGTGCAGCGGACAAACGCCTGGAGGATCAGCGCTTGGCGATAGACAGTGGGCCACCTCCTGAAAGCAAATGAACGGTATGATGTTGCCTGGTATTTCTCTCCTGATTTCCTATTATTTAAATTGTAGTTGTGGCTGGCGATAATCGCTGTGTGTACATACAAGCAACGGATTGCGGTTTTATTTGTTGTATTAACAACGCACTCACTCTCGGCGAGAGAAACAATAACAAAAACAAAAAGCAAGAGCACGACGCGACGCAACAGGTTCGGCAGTTAATGAGTATGACGGGATGACGATGCTCGTGGCTTAACTGTGAGAGAGAGAGTAGGAACCAGAACGAGAATGCTTTGGGAACACGTCCGTCGAGTGTGAGCAACGAATCGCGTATGCCGCTAAAAACTTCGATTGCAGAAGCTCGACGTCTTGCATGTGTATTGATTGCGCTAACACATACACGCACACTCACACTCACAGAAGTATGTGCATATGTGTGTCAAGTCCACAAAATAGAGCCCCAAGTATGTCTGTGACTAACGCAACTACTCGACCTTGCCGGCCCTTTCCCTGCCGCGTCACATTGTGGTGGGCCGCTCTCCCAACTGTGCCACATACCGGTTTGAAGTCAGTCGCCGGGGTTATTCACAGTGAATAGAAACAAGCAGGCAAATGCATAACCTTCACACCAACACCCCGAGAAAGCAATGTAAAATCCCATTTGGCCAACGCCAGCGGGGTTCGCTGTGGCAGCCACAAGCTCAGCTCAGGGCTGCAAGATCCGCTCCGTAAGCCACAAAATAACAACGCAACAAGCATGCAACTTTCGTTCGGCCAAGCAAAAGCTTCGACATGTGCCCAACTTCGATCTACCCGTCACTCAGTGGAATTAATGCTTAATAGCATTTTCTTATGTTAACTAACAGAGCATTAACATTAATGTTAGGGTAACACCATTATGTTAGCAGATAGCGCATGCTGCTCTGAAATTCTGCAACCTCTATAACTCGGCCATTAATTATAAATTCTGGGCACATATACTACAATGCAAAATATGAGCTCAATATCTTTAATTTGTAGGAGTTATTCAACAGTTTTTAAGGGGCGTATCCATAACTTTAAGCACACTTTATCTGCCTGCAGACAATACTAGCCAACATTTTTGAACAAAAATGTATCGATATATCGATAATATTTCCGGCATCCCTACTCTAAGGCCAGTCTTTTAAATAAATTGTGTTCAATGAAGTTAAATTCAAAGCGCTGCCTCGGGTTCGAGCCTACGGACCCAATTTGTGGTGGTGAAGTTGAAAAAGAGCGATACCCTTGAAATCTTTTTCTCTATTTTTTTTAATCTGACTTTTCCATTTCGAAATTTTGGCCCACTGAGCGTTAAAAGGCTAATCTGTAAATGACTTGATTGAAAAGACTAGCATTCCTTTTCCTTTCGTTGAAAATTGATTTAAATTCCGGCAATTACTTGCACTTCAGATTTTCATCGCAATAGTTTGTGATTGAGTAGTTTGGTTGCGCGTTCGTTAGCACGTCGCTGATAAAGTGGCTTATAGGAATAGGACCGAGACAAAGACAAGCCTTTAATATCTGGTGGCGCACTAACATACAAATGCTTGTGTGTGTGTATGGAAGTGTGTTTGTTGGTGTTTTGTAAATACATACATACATACATCCGTGGGCGCGTGGTTTTCTTTGTTCACTTACATGGCCATTGTTTTCCCTTGTTTGTTGGCCTGCCAGGCTTTTTCCATGGAAATTGTTATAAATTATTGGTAAACTGTTGCAACTCGCTTGTCGGTTTAGCTTATTGTTTACAAATAGTGAAACATAAGTAGGGGTATTCCTGCAACTAGTCTTGATCATTTACCAGTTTTAAGTAACCGGTTTAAAGGTTTTAGAAATAAATAAGAATTGCTTAGTTAATAGAAGAAAAATAGTTATTAAATAAAATCACAAAACAGTTGCTGGAGTATCCCTAGTAAATTGAAAGCTCATCTCTAAGCCAGTGTTGGTAAACAGCACAGCCAAGTGCTGCTAACGTTGTGGTACGACCACAATACACCAGGTGGCGCTGTTTGGCGGCAAAATTCAAATTGAATATTTAATGGAGAAGGCGATTTCCTTGCTGTCATTTTAAAGTCATCATCCAATCGTATGTTCTTTTCATAGCTGAACACGTTCTTATCAGAAAAATTGTAGTCTGGTAACATCACTAAGGAAACAAGCACACACAGAAAGTCGCCAATGTTGCTCACAATGATACATCCAATCCGATATACCAGACTAGCTGCTTTTTGATTTTAATCCTTCGGAAGGTGGTTTTCTCTGTGGACTTTAGTGAGCGGGGTTCAACTGTATAGATATTCTTGAGAGCCTTTTAGATTTTGGAACCAAATTTTTGGAGTAAATAATTTTTATACTCTGTACCGTAGGTACACAGAGTATTATAAGTTTGTGCAAAAGTATGTAACAGGCAGAAGGAAGCATCTCCGACCCCATAAAGTATATATATTCTTTATTTAGAAAAAACGGCATATCTCCCACAGTTTTGAAGATAAATGGCTTGTCCCTTCTGGACATATTTAGTTATTAGGATAACTTATCGATCCGCCAAAGGAATGAAGAAGATCGGATGAACGGTTTTCGAGTTATGATTAAAAGACAAATTTTCTTGGTACAGAGTATGTTATAGTCGGGCTTGACCGACTTTCTTTCTTGTTTAAATTTTTCGATCATATGTGATCCAGACATCTTTCCCGGCCCGTTTCCATCTCATATTTAAATGAATCTGCTTTCGTCACTAGACTGAAACCACGTAAAAAGGTATATTATTCACTGTAAGGCAACTATTTTGCCAATCTTTGCACAAATCAATTTTAATTGATTGTTATTGCGCTTATTTGTAGATTCGTCGATAGACTGTGAATAAGCCGTGGCACTAGCCGATTTACATATATACACACACAAACACACCCAAACATACATATTGCTTATCAATTTTCTCAATGGTTAATTGAACAGTTCGATTGAAAATGCGGTTAATGATTTATTTTGAAATTGCTGTCCTAATCGCATGTTTACAGCAGAATCCACGCGCCATCCAAGTGATTTTTGCGACTTGCGAATGACAAGTTGAAAGGTTACATACACCTACCCTACGGAGATGCCAATGGCCCCAAGGTCGTGCTTGGGGCCAGACAGGGTGCAGACATTACTCCCACGGCACATTGTTTTGTGTGTCAGACGTTGACCTTGAAGGCCCATTGCCGAGTGCAGTTCAGTGGCCACGCCCCCGCTTCTCCTCCTCCCAGTGCCCCAACAGCAAATGTGTGTCTATGGCCAACAGTGTCAACGGCTGCCACTGGCTATGCCAGTTTATTGACTTTAGCGATAATTTTGTTTGCTATTTTTGCATTTCATAAATAGACTCTTCCCCGAAAAAAAACAGTAAAACCAAAGATGGGGCTCAAAATGAATTTAAAGTCATTTCGTTGTATCTGCGCCCTTCGGTTAAAATTTAAAATGCACAACTCATACTGTGGCGGTTGTTGGTTTGACCCCAGGAGCTGTTAATTTGCTTTTTTAGAGGTAAGAAAAGCTAAGAGTGTTTCCGAGATCCGGAGCTCCGGCATCTCAACCGACTACACCGTCGACCTCACGTGGACTTTGCGATAAATCACAGTGAAGAATGCAGCCATAGGGCTCAGCACTCCTCGTACATAACAGTGTGCAATTTTTTTACCCCTCATGCGTGTTTCGTAGTATGTAAAAAATAGCTCAGTAAGGTTTGCCATTTTACCATGAACAGACCAACAAACGAACAGCGCTTGCAAATCATTGAACATTACTATCAAAAAGAGTGCTCCTTGAGAAACGTGTTTCGAAAACTACGTTTATTTTATGGTCGCCCTAAAAAATTCACTAATTGGTGCGGTTTGCGGGCCGTCAATTATTTCAAAAATAATAGAAATGGCAACGTTACAGTCTATAAAGCAAAGTACCGTGCGACTATTACCGACATTTTTACGCAAAATGATAGAATTGGAGTTGGTTAGTGAAGACGGCACGCGAAACCAATTTAGAGGCGAGTTTGCTGAGCAATTCATCTCACGTTTTGATCAAGATCATGTTACTTGACCCCTCTAAACTACTTTTGTGGGGCTAGGTGAAGTCTCTTGTGTACGAAAATGTGTCACCAAGATGTACTACTCAAAATCGGGTGAGCAAACCGTTAGCTTTTCCCTTAACATTTTAAATTTTAGCAATTTTACCTTTGACATTGAGCGAAATTATGAATTTTTCTTAGGGCTCATGACTTCAAGGAGGTTCCATCAACCATTCGCAAAGTTCACTCTCCAGAGTCGTGTCTCCGAGTTTTCCAGGCTGCGTCGTTGTTGTTGTTATGTATTATGTTGCTGTAGGCTGCTTGTCTGTTGTCTCGAATTGGACTCTCGTCTAGGCCTGGTATCACCAGCAGCGCCATCACCTCCACGCTTCTGGGTCAATAATCTGCGTCTGAGTCGCAGTGTTGTTGGCGCCCGCTTGCCGCACATGTCAATCAATGGAAGATCCAATTTTAGCACAAGTAAACAATATTTGCTCGATCCCCGCCCACAAGAAGCCCCCAAGTCGCTTATCACTTACCCCCAGAATGGATTCCCGCTTTACCCCTGGGCTCAATGAATAGCTCGAAGGATCCAAGATCTATGCCAAGGGGTGAGGGAACCACTCCCGAAATACTGTGTCACTCGAAATGGCATCATCACAGCCGAAAGCTGTGACCCTGAGGGCGGCAACGTTGGCTCTCCTTTCGCCTTCCCATTGTCGCTTCATGGCTCCATCATCGGAGATTATACTATAAATAGAGGGGCGGTGGGTGTGGTGGAGGGAGGGAGGGGGCAGGCTGTTATTTTTAATTGAAACTAGATCACGTATAATTCACGTTGGCGTTGTTTACGTTTCCACTGGCGTTACGCCTCCGCCTCCGTTGCGACTGCCGACTGTCGCTGGGTTTCCGTTTCTTCACGGCTGGGTGCAGCCACAGTCCCAGTCGGTATACAAAACATCAACAAGTCTTATCAGTAGTCCCATACGGCTGTACATGAACACAGACGAGCACATGCAAATGCTGTTGGCCAATACCAACTCCTGCTCTTAAAATCGAACCCTGAAACGAACCGAAAACCAAAATAGAAAACGCTTAAAAAAAACGTCATTAGGTTTTTTCAGGATTTTTTCAACTCTCAACTAAAACGCCTTAAGCTGTGATCCTAAGTAAGTCGAAGTCGGCCTTCGATATACCCGTTACCCAGGGGTATGAATGTTTACTAGCATTCCCTTATAATAGTTAACAGAGTATTGACATTGTTGTAAATATGATTGCAATTTGTTTGCAGACAGCGAATGGGGCTCTGAAAAGTATGAAGCGTATTTTGTAATCGTTACAGCTCTGTCATTTGTTATCCGATATTTATTAAAATTTGAGAGATTATAGATATTAAGTAGCTATACTATTGGGCAAAATATGAGTTCGATATCTTGTTTGTTCGTAGGAGACATTCAAAAAGTTTTATTGCGGGGGCGGAGGGGATGTGGCCAAAATTTGAAATAGTCTTGATCTGCGTGCAGACAATAGAAGTCTCCACACTTAATTTGGTTGCTTTAGCTCTTATTGTCTCTGAGATCTAGGTGTTCAAACAAACAGACAGACGGACGGACGGAAGAACGGATAGACGAACATGGCTATATCGATTCGGCTGTTGATGCTGATAATATATACTTTATGAGGTAGGAAATGTTACCTTCTGCCTGTTACATAAGTGTACCCTTTTTATGCCCTGTACCCATTCAAAATGGGTAAAAGGAGATTATGAAGTGCAGAGGGCCAAGCAGAGCTCTCTCAATCTCTAATTTCTCTCCCACAGCAGCCACACACACAACCCTCTGCACCACAACCGGCCACAAAAAGCTACATTATTGATAGGTCAGTATATACTGCAAGTAAGACCGATTTCCTTTTCCGAATTTCGATATTTGTTTATATTTCCTCCTAAAAGCTACTCCTAAATTGTACTTGGAATTATCCCCCTGTTTCCCGTCTGTCTGTCTGTATGAATGCGTTTAATTCTCCACGAAGTATTTATGATTTACAAAATTCATCATTACTACCTAGAAAAACAGATGATGATACTTCACTACGAGGACCACTTGGAGTGTGACCAGATCTAAGTAAGGTTTTAAAAGTTGGGCTCTGTTTGGGGCATTCTCTTCGATCTAAGCAGGTAAAAATTTAACAAACTAATTAAGTCTGCAACGTGTTCACCCAGAGGGCATCTTATCAGTCTGGGAATCGAATAACAACTGGCGAATCAATTCGATTGGGGTGCACAGGTTAAAACTGTGCCCGGACCGGGGGCAGCCCCAGCCCCCTTTGTGTGTAGCAGATGCTGCTTCCACTGATGGATTCACTCTACTTAGTTGTCACTCTCCGCTTAGCGCTCGCACTGATAACGTGAACGCACACTCTCATGAATCCCCGTCCCAATGCGAGCGAGCGTGTACTTTGCTCAAAGGCGATGTTAATAATATTATTGTCATTGTTATTGTTATTAACGCTGAGCACACTGATTCGCGCTGCGCCGTCTGTGTGGCAACAGGGCCTCTGGCGTTGACTTGATTGAATGTGTCATGGACGATTCGGAGAATCGGTTCGCTTGCACGAAAGAGCTTGAAATGGTAGCCTCCATATTTTTGAGATCTAAGCAGTTTTTGCAGGGGGAGGCATTGTTTAATGAAAATGAGAAGGCATTAAGCCTATATATGTATCATGTACATGTGTACAAATGCAAGTAAGCTATCCGAAATGCAGTTATAGATACTTGCTTGCTTGATCCCAATTCAAAATGCTTATTTAAAGTGGCGTTTTTTGTATTCTGTGTCTTGAAATATCGAGATCTAATTCACAATATAGGGGTCCTTATATTTCTTTAAGTCGGGAGTCATTGATATTTAAAAACGCTGGACGTGCTGCTTTCCGCCCATATTCCACAGAATCAGATACATCGCTGTACAACAACTTGTCGCACTGTACTGGGCAACTAGTTTTCTAAGCAGGTTCTCGGTGTGTTAGGACCGGAGGACTGTATAATAGCTGGTTTAGTGATTCAAAAATATTGTTTTTTTCAGTCGTTATACTCTATTAACTCTAATAATATGGCTTCAGCTTGCATGCGTCAAGAGTTTTACAGAATTCATAGGCGTTATCCAGTCAGATTAGTTACAATCCGGTTCAGACTAGGTCAAAACGATAATAAACTCTCATTTTGCCAAGGAAAATTAAGATCACAAGGGCATAAAAAGCAGATGGCCTTACGTTTATTTCGCAGAGCGTATATACACCCCGTATACTATATAAAAATGACGATCCGCGCTGATCTGCTTCGGCTTCGCTGGTCGCATGCAGCACATCAAGATTTCTTTTCCAATTTGGCTGTGAAACAACGAAGAACGTGTAGGCAAAAAGCTCCTCGTCCATTAAAAAAAAAAGGGGGAGAACAATTTTAACCAATTTAAATTGGTGCCGTATGATATACCGTTGGAGTGAGGGAGGGGGCAGGAAGTCATTCGGTTGCCAAACTAAACAAATAAATCAAAACAAATCAAACTTCTTGCCAGTGCGTGCGGGAGAATGAGATAGCGATAGCGGGAACGGGAACGAGACACAATCGGGGCTCCAATCTCAGTTCTAATTATAGAGCAAAGAGTGTCTAAAAATATACCACAATTCACATTCACATTCCACAAACACGGGCAAACAAACAAACACAAGCCAGAGAGCGAGAGCGGACGCGTGCCACCAACACGACGGCTACAATTGACAGTGATAACGCCTGACCAGCAGAAGGTGAAGGAGGAGACGGCCAATGGCAAAGGGTGCAAGAGCAACGACAGCAGTATCAGTCACCCGCCATCCCTCGACCCACAAGAAGGAGCATCCGCTTACAATGCCCGAGAGTTAGAGAGCGCCGTCGCCGCAAAGAGAGCACCACCGAGAGCGTAAGCGCGAGAGCGAGAGAGAGCGCGAGCCAGCGCACTTGACGCGCCAAGCCGATCATCATCCCAAAGCGCGTTCCCAATCCAATCCAGCCGCCTCGTCATCATCAACGCGATCGCTTCCAATTGTGCGCTCGCCGCCGCCGCCGCCGCCGCTGCTCTCGGACCACGACCACTCACCCGAGATGCAACAACAGATTCGCCCAGCAGCACGCGTCGCCATTGAAAGCCAATCACCAAAGACACATGCACATCCGTTAAGCACCAAAGACACGGACAACACCAAACGATATATCCACAAGCCAACTGATCAAGGAATCATTCCATTTTTTTTTGCACGTACCGCCATTATTATTAATTTTTTTTGTTGAAAATTTATTGTGATTTTGAAACTGTGTTCGAAACTACTGTGTGTGATCGCAAAACGCATAATCTGCAAACCAAACAAACAAGAAAGTTCCTTAAGCAAGTGATAAGTTGGAAACTCAAGAGCGCACAGACACAACGTGCATAGGACATAAGTACGTACCATAACAGCCAGCCCCAAGAACATCAATATCGAAAGGATCTGGACAAATATTTTACCTGCTGCTCGGAAAATACAGCATGCAAAAGTAAGTAGCGGGAACGGTGGGGGAAACTAGGGGAACAAGTTGAAAAATGTAGGACAATCATTTTGTCGGGATCTCTACAACTGACAACAGAACACATCTCTTCTACTTTGGAGTCCGCGCAGAAATCGTTCTTGTGGGTTTTGGACCCTGTCCTTTCGAAAACTCCATGAAAGTCCGACTAAACTTATTTTGAGCACTATTTTTTTTGATTTTTTGAATTTTATTGTGTAAAACAGCTTAAAACCCATCAGGTTTCTACGCCTTCATTTTAAATCCAGGGCTACGACTCACAAATTGATCCTTAACCCAATTCCATATTCGTCCATGCATAAATATGTCCTCGTGGAAATTGATATGGATACAATTACTTATGGGGAAAATAGAGTAGAATTCACTTTAGACTTAGACTTAGTGGTTCGTTCGATGTACCCCTAATGGTAATCCCCTTGCCTTGGGGTCCATCGTATAGATTGTTTCACTATGGCACTTTTCGTGAGCCCCACCAGAACAAGAGTTACTAAACAATGAAAGAAAGATGTTCAGCTTAATCACTCATGGGACTTAAGCATTATCCTGGATTATGCAAATCCTCGATTATATGTCAGTGACGAAAAATTCTTGGTCAATTCGCAAAAGCTGGATTAAAAGAATTTGTCAATTAAATAAAGCATTCCAGTGTCAGTGTCGCGACTTTGATTTGAAAAAACAAACTTGACTGCGATTTGTATATAAATGATCATTCTTCTCTGTACATAGGGTATTAACAGGTTTGTGCAAAGGTATGTATGTAACAGCCAGAGGGAAGCACCTCCGACCCCATGAAGTATATAATATATTCATGATCAGCATCAACAGCTGAGCTGATAGAACCATGTTCGTCTCTCTTTCTGTCTGTCCGTATGTAAGAGATAGAGGTTGTAAGTATGGGAAAAAACTTCGTATACTTGCAGGCAGATTAAGTTTATTTTCACTTTTGGCCACGCCACTTCCCGCCCCCGCAATTTAGAAAAAACATCATATCTCCCACAGTTTCAAAGATAGATGGTTCGTTCCTTTTAAACATATTTGGTAAACAGGACAACAGGAGAAGGATAACGATCCGCCAAAGGAATGTTGAAGATTGGATGAACGGCTGTCCAGTTATGATTAAAAGACTGGTGCAGCGCAGTAGCAGCGCTGCTTTCAGCTGCTACTGCAGCATCAAAATTTATGCTGAGCGTTTAATTTCGTTCGTACAGAGTATGTTATAGTCGGTCTTGACCGGCTTTCTTTCTTGTTTGATTCTGTTATTCTTATAAGAATAGTTGCGTTCGTACTGAAATTATTACTTAGTGGATGAGGCTTCATGTAAACTTCCTTAAACTTATTTTGTGATCATTAATAGAAAATTTGCTATGGTAAAGCATTGAAGTTGATGGTCAAAACTTGATCAGCACATATTATAGTTATTTTTACCATCTAGTCCTAAACTCCGATCCGAGGAATACAAATTCCTTTATATTGAAAATTAACTCAAACTGCCAGCAGATATGTAGGCTTCTAACCTACCAAATTTCATACATTTAGCTCTAACCATAAGATTTGAGGGATGTAAAACTGTGCTGTTCGAAAAAACTTCAGTCTAAGAAATGCATCAAAAGAAAAATGTCGATTTCAGGAATGTTCCATACAATCAGTGGTGCCCAAAGCTAACTCACTGGGAGACTCGACAATAGCCGGTTTTCTCCATCTCTGTGGCTGTTGATTTTTGACTTTGTATGGCCTTCCCCATATTTCGCAGGCCAAAGCGCCAACACCAGTTGGAAACTCTAACTCAGATTTGAGTAAAATAAAATCTGTTGCCTACTTTAGCGAGCCCTTTCCGTGAATATTGGCACGAAGAAGGAACTACTGGTTGTACCTCGTATTTCCGAGATTTGTTTACTGGTGCTAATCTTGCCTTAGCACACATTCTTGGCATAGATTGCCAGCAGCAGTGAAAAAACATTGAGCCACATATTTCTATACTAGGCAGCATCTGTACGTACGTACGTAACGCCCCTTTCTGTCCAAGAAAACAAACAAACAACACAAGCCCAGATGAGCATACACGCACATTTCGTGGTATTTGTGTTTTTGTGATTTTTAATAATAATTATTATTCATGTTCCAATTGATAAGCCCGAGCTCCATTAGCTCTCGGTCTCGGCTATTTTTAAACATTGAAGTTTATGTAAATATTTCCTGGCCGCTCGACACAAACAAAAACAGAGTCGATTCAGAATAACACAACAATATTTGAGACTGATAAGCGCAAGAAACCCAGACAGAGATGGGGATGTCTGGTGGCCAGCTGAAAACTGAAAGCTGAACCCCCCCTTCTCGTCCGCTCTCTTCTTCCAGATGATTGGCGCACTGCCTTCGCTACGATTCGTGCTCCTGCTGCTGGCCACAGTCATGGGCTTAACCGCTGCCAGTCCGTTCACCCTGCTGCCCGGTGATGTGGAATTCAAGACACGCTGCAGCGACATCCTGGCCGAAACCATACAATTCATCTGCCAAGGTCGCACACTCTCGCTGGGGGATGCCTATCGTAAGTAGCGGCGCCACAAAACGGGACATTCGCTTAGCTGACCATCTTCTCCTCTCTCCTCCGGCACAGCACAATCCTTTGGCCAGCGTGGCAAGCGATTTACCACCGATCAGGCCGAGGTGTTCTACAGACCGCTGCAGAACGGTCCCATCCATGACTGCTGTCGTCGTCCCTGCGGCTACACGGAGCTTAGGCGGTATTGTGCACCCGATTGAATGCGTGTCCATCCAGTCCCACTGGACTGGCCAAGCCCATATACATATAAACACACACACACACACGCACGCACGCAACCTAAGCAGAAAGCACAATCCGTACAACTAAGTCTATTTTACTAATTTAAACTATGCCCTAATGAAAATTTGTAAAATTATAAAAATATATAAGAAAAAATTCAACATGCCAGAATCCTAAGTAGTACGCTTCGCAGTAGGAGAGGTCCAGCTGAGCCCAAGTCGGAATATTAGCCTATTATCCCATTCACACTTTGGCTTTCTTAGATTTTATGGGGCAGTCCTCAATTACAGTCAGCAGGAGTGCCCTTCTCTGTGTCGCCCTCCCTTTTCTGCACTGAGAGAAAAATTGAGCAATTTTTTCCTTCAAACAGGAATTTTCGGTTCAATGTGTTAATTCCGAAATTCTCTTTGACTGTGCTTCTTATATATTGTAGATTAAACGGGATTTATTTTCGAGTGTTCCCTTCCCCCCCTCTCTCTCTCTCTCTCTCTGTACCACTTGCTTTGGTAACTTCATTAGACCTCCTTTTTGGCTTTCCAACCCACAAATAATGGGCACAGCGAATGACAGTTACCATTATTGCCACGATTGGGCCTTTCATTTTCTATTCAAGCAATATGCATGGGTTTCTGCCCATATCATTTGAGGGATGGATGGAGGGAAAAGCAAAAGGGACTCTGGACATGTTGATGGGCCTGTGAATGGGGTCACACGACTGCAAATTATTTTACTATCAAACAGTTGATGATTTCAATATGAGGGAATTAAACATGACATCGAATTTGAATCTGGATCCTGACCTACTGCCGTCGGTGGTATTTGGAGCCAAGTCGCTTGTAGTGTAAGCTGCGATTAATGACGCCGTCGCGGACACGCAAGGGATGTTCAAGATCCGCCCCTTTTTTGGCAAAAGTATCGATACCCAGCCTGAGTGTACCGTTACGGGGAGGAAGTGCTGAAATAACCGTCTCCTTCTCCCCCAGCTCGGGCTGCTCTGGCAACACCATCAACGCGGAGGAGGTGCCTGTATTCACGGGCTTCCTTTCGTCCATGTCAGAGGCCTTGACCTGGTGCAAAGCGACATCGGTTCAGGAGGTACAAGCTAAGGCTTTCAACACTTACAACAATCCAAGGCGTGGCCGGTTCTGCTGATCCCTTTAGCATTGCATCCACTTTAACGGCCCGACAAATGCCCAGTAGCTGCTGATACCATTGACGAAATTTTCCCCTGGTCATTTTTCCCTGTTTCCAAAAATGGTTTAAAAATGTTTCTTTGTACAGTCTGAAGTGGTTTTGCAAATTGAAGAATGACATCAACATGACACTGGGGCAGGGCTTTCTAGGCCTACTGCAGCACATTTAAGTCGTCGCAAACGGACGCCCTACCCCCAAGGACCATAACGAGTCACAATGGGTACATTCGCACATTCGGTCTAAGGCGACGCCAGACAAACTTCTCGCCAGTAGGGTGAAAGGATTTCGGGCGGTTGGGGCAACGTTTTGAGCAAGTGACACTGATGAAAGGAGGACTTGCTAAGGGTGGAAAAAGCAACAGAAGTCGTACAAGTACGGGTCACGGCCATATCCGAGGGTTGCCTTCAATTGTAAATGCGAAAATTAGATGCAACTATCTATTCTATTCTCACCGGTTTTCAGAAATTCAGTATTCCAAAACGCTTACTAAATCTTCACTCCACTTCATTTGTTTCACAGTTTAGTGAAAACTTATCGATCCACTAAGATTGGTGACGGTCTGATGAACGAGAGTGGAGTCACAGGCATAACCAAAACCACGCTACCAGCAGCCGTCACAAAAGCAACATATACAAGAGCTACAAAACACATGTGCAATAATCGGGGCAAAACAAGCAAAACAAATCTCAGTGCCTCAGGATATTACAAAATGTCTACTCCAAATGGATGCCGAAATCATCCAATGGATGCTTGTAATATCCTTGTCTTTCTCTGTGCAGACGCTCCGTAACATTCAACATTGACTGTCTATTCGTAAGATGCATTGGGCAACTCGTCTTTAATCTTGGCTCGGCAGCCTTTTCAGATCCATCGCCCTAGCATCAAGACTCCAAGCCCAGTCTTCGGCGAGCCAAACGATTGATCGCTCCTGATCCCATATAGACCAGGACTTGATAACGCTGAAAATTTTATTTTTAAATATTTTTCAAGGGCATGGGACACCTGTGGACTTTCGGGTTCCCCCTATTGCAGCTTGCGAATGGCCTTGCGGTACATAAAGTCCCACGGAATGCAGACAATCCCATCGGTTAGCACCGAGTAGTAGTTTGTCACATGGATGCTGATGTTCTCGTAGGCCTTGGATTCGCTTTTGAGCAGATGCCGTAGAGCTAGAACCATTTTGTCTGGCGTCACGGAATCATCTTTGGTCAGATTGTCTAGGCGGAGGCTCTCCTTGCACCGGCGCAACAGCTCGCTCTCCTCGACCATGTCCTTTTGGTAGCGACTCGCCCGTTCGCGGGCCATCTGCAAATTGCTGCAGATAAACTCGATAAGCAGGTGGCCGGAACAGGAGTCGGGTGCCAGGAAGAGACCCGTCTCGCTCACTTTGGGCTGCTCGCTGTCCGGCACAATGGACAGCGTGTGCTCCTGAAGCGTTGCGGGAAGATGTGCGGGCAGCTCTCGCACGTTCAAATGATTACTTAGCGAGGTGATCACACGGAGCAGACTGTTCGCATAGGCCTTGGCCTCGCTGGTGGGCACGCGATGGCGTCGCATGATCTGGATGCCACGCAGTACGGCGGACAGAGCCTGCTCATAGAGCGGCACCAGCTTCAGGTAGGTCTCGTGCAGCGTAATCTCGCTGATGAACCCGCACCAGTTGCTGGGTGCATCGCCCGTGAAGAGCATTACATGGCCGTCTAGGCTGATACCCGTGTAGGGGGCAAACACAACCACGCGATTGCGCAGAACCTTCAGCTGCGGGCCATGGGTAAGAGCCAGCTCCTCCAGATGACTGAGGCAGCCGCGATAGCGTTCCATGTTGCAGCCGCAATCGTAGCGCGTGCCGCGCAAGCCGAGCGTCTGCACCAGGCTCTTCTCCAGCCGACCCACCTCGTTCTTTAGCGCACTCAACTCCTGGCTGGACTGCAATTGAGCCCGAGCGGCTGTCTCCCGCATCCAGTTGTCCAAATTGCTTTGTATGACCTTCTGCTCCTCCTGCACACGCTGTGAGGGCGGCTGATCGACCAGTTCCAGTTCCGACTCCTGTTCCATTTCAAGCTCTCGCTTGGCGCTCGACAGCAGATTGCAAGTCTCCAGGATGTGATGTATGACGGCTCGAGGATCCAGTGTGTTCTTGTCCACCTGAATCTGCACCTCGCTGAATGCCTCGCCCCCCATGCGCACAAAGAACTTCAACTGACCGTGCTCTGGCAATCGACTGGACTTGTGTTCGCTGAGAGATTCCAGGTGCGAGCTCAGCAGTTTCAGCGACTCTTCGTTGGTCTGCCGAGCGACCGGATGCTTGCCAAAGAAATCGGGATGTACGGCAAAGTAGAAGGGTCGCAGGGCCGAGGTGAGGTCGGTGCTTAACGATCGCTGCCAGCAGCTTCGTAAGCTTCCGCGTCCCAGAGCCCGAATACCCAGCAAAGCCATTCCCATTCTGGCCCTATTTCTATGTGAGTGGAAGCCGGAAAAACTGCTTGAAATTTAGTCGAAAGAAATTACTCAACAAATTGGGACAATAAAAACCAAGTCAAGGTTTTGGAAAGGCTATTTGTTTTTTTGTCACTAGAACTAGTCTTTCGACCAATCGTTCCTATGACAGCCATATGCTATAGTCCTCCGATCCGGCCGGTTCCGACAAATGTGCAACGTATTTGTACCAGAAAACTTGGCGAACAGTTTGGCCTGGGTAGATTTAAAATTGAAGTATAAGAATAAGAAATTTTTCGTGTCAAACCTTTATCCTTTACCATCTCTGGGATGTGTGCGTTCAAATGGACTTACGGACAGGCTATATCAACTCGGCTGTTGATACTGATCAAGAATATATATACTTCATGGGGTCGGAGATGCTTCCTTCTGGCTGTTACATACTTTTGCACAAACTTATTATACTTATGTAGCTCCGGTGCAGAGTATAAAATTGCGATACTCACTCAAATCAATTAACAACTTCCAAGGAACAAATGTGTGATCACATGTTATAAAATGGACAACAAATCATACTACATGACTATATCAATCCGGAATTGCCAAGGACTTCAATACTTAATTTAACAGATGGCCGGACAGTTCGAGTATTAGGGTATCGATTCAAATTCCCAAAATTACGAATATTATTGTCTGGAGGTAGGCGCTTTACGGCTTAAAACTCGTCGTTTTCAATATACCTCCTGCAAGGTTATAACAAGTAAGAAAGTCTGATCAAGAATATATATATAGTTTATTGTAACGGAGCCGGTTAATATACCCCGTGCACCTTTGGTACACAGTATTAAAACATATACATACATATTGCATGCACTCAAGGTGTCATAATATCCACACTCAAAATGCTTAAGGTAGATGCTCGCTTTTTCACATTTGTTTTCCCACCACACATATTTCTGTGTTTTTTTGTTCACACGCAACACATTTTCGCCGGGAGAGGAGTGCATATAACAAAAACTTGTTTTAAACCTAGACCCACCCCTTTATTTTTATTTAGCGCACATGTTCGAAATGCGTTCCATGTTCCATTCGTTGCTCCGCCATGCCGCCCAGCGTGAGCATCTGGAGTGAGGGAGAGTGAGAGATTTCGCAGAGCGCAGGCAAAGAGAATGATTCGTACGTTCGTTCGTTTCAGTTTCGTTTTATTCCACCATCGCAGCGCGTCGCGTTTAGTTCGTTTGAGAAATAAGTGAAGCAAACAACGGCTCATGGGACGACCGCGTAAAATTGACATCACCAATTTGGTCGAAATATTGCCAGAAAAGAATCTGAGTCGCTGTCTGCTGTGCGATAGAACATTGACCGGCTGCCTGAGGAACAATATCAAGCGGCATTACCAGCGACTGCATCCAGAAGTTGAGCTTCCGACGCCCACAGGCAGTTCAGCAGGCAGCGCAGAGGCATCAGTGCAAAGGAAGGTTAAAAAGAAAATCAAAAACAAAGGCAAGAAAAAGAAGGAGAGGGAGAGAGAGAGAGTTTGCGTGTGAAAAACGAAAACAACAATAACAATTGACTTGTGAGACGTTTATACGGACGTCTTATATGCGAATAACAATTTTTGTAAATTAATGGTTCCCCTTCACTGCCAGCATACATATAAGGAGTATGTTAGGTTCGTGGAAATTTATGTCACAGGCAGTACCGTAAAGTATCTGTATAAACCGGGTCGTAACAAAGAGGTCACATAGGTCGGAAAACAAAAATTGTCATGCAAGTGTAAGCTGAACCTCTATTCGGTGTCTGTTCGTTTAAGCCCGAACATTTGTTTCTACATTTTTATACTCTGTACCGTAGGTACATAGGGTATTATAAGTTTGTGCAAAAGTATGTAACATCCAGAAGGAAGCATCTCCGACCCCATAAAGTATATATATTCTTGATCAGCATCAACAGCCGAGTCGATATAGCCATGTCCGTCTGTCCGTCTGTCTGTATGAACGCACAGATCTCAGAGATGGTAAGAGATAGAGGTTTGACGTGTATGGGACATATGCTTCTTATGTCTGCAGGCAGATCAAGTTTATTTTCAATTTTGGCCACGCCCCCTCCCGCCCCCGCAATTTAGAAAAAACGTCATATCTCCCACAGTTTTGAAGATAGATGGCTTGTTCCTTCTGGACATATTTAGTTATTAGGGTAACTTATCGATCCGCCAAAAAAATGAAGAAGATCTGATGAACGGTTTTCGAGTTATGATCAAAAGACAAAATTTCTTGGTACAGAGTATGTTATAGTCGGGCTTGACCGACTTTCTTTCTTGTTCTTTTTGAAAACCTTGGCTTGATCTCGTTTACAGAGCCGGTGAAGATGGGACGGCCCCGTATAGTGGATACCCGCACATTGGTGGATGTACTGCCAGATGGTAAACGCTGTCGTTGTCTTTTGTGCTATAAGACACTCACCTTTCTATCGGGCAATGTGAGACGCCACTACAAGAACTACCATTCCCATGTGATTATACAGAACCATCCG
This sequence comes from Lordiphosa fenestrarum, assembly GCA_035044985.1. Classification (NCBI taxonomy): domain Eukaryota; kingdom Metazoa; phylum Arthropoda; class Insecta; order Diptera; family Drosophilidae; genus Lordiphosa; species Lordiphosa fenestrarum. Next base: position 212,859 of record JAWNNO010000297.1, on the reverse strand, counting down.
GAGCGTTGGTCGGTGCCAAATCCTCAACACAATCCAGTTCAAGACGATGCGGTTCACAATGAAGCAATGGAAATGGTAAGTAAGACTCAGGAATTGGGACTTGGAATCAACCGTCTGGCGATCACTGCCTCCAAGTCCGACCGAGCCGGTTCGAATCCGGAATTCCGACTTTCAGATAACTGTGAACCGCACCCTGAACCTAGCTGAACCTGCACCTGTTCCAAACATAAAATTTCGGTTCGGTTCATGGAAAATTATTGAAATGAACAAGTTTGACCTACTGGACGACTGAGTCTTACTATCGGCAGTAAAGTTAGTCGGAACGGTTTGAGCCCGAACCGGTTGGCAGCAACTTATAATAATCAGCTACCCAAAAATAGGGGAATCGGTTTGAGCGCGAACCTAAAGCCAAACCAAAGATGAGAAAACTGCTGAACCTGAATATGTTTCAAACCTAAATTTTTGGTTCGGTTCAACAAAATTATAAACTTCTTTAAATGTAGCAAGTTTAAATAAAAACAAGAGCGTAAGCTAAGATCGGCCAAGAATATATACATACTGGGGTCGGAGATGCTTCCATCTGCCGGTAACATACATTTTCCCGACTTTATAATACCCTGTTTACACCTCGAGTAACGGGTATAATTAAGAAGCCAACAGAGGGAGTTTGCTTTGCTTACAGCTTGTATACTCTCTCACTCTACGATTAAGGTAGACTTGTCTGAACTGATTTGATGCCCAATCCTATGATTTGCAGTAATTGTACAAAGAATATGCATCCCATCTGTATACAAAATTTTAGACTGGGATCTATTAATCAACTGAACGAATAAGCTATCCAATCCAGTCGTAAGAGTCTACATTTGGCCAACCAAATAACATCTAAGCGAACGTACATAAATATAGATTTGTTAGCGTGAACCGCCCAAACAGCTGGTTTCGTTAAGAGCTCTGAAACCAAAATCCAGCAGCAGCAACAGAGAAAAAGCCACAGCGAATGACCCTCAGACTCCTAAATTCCTCAATTCCTTCTCAGCGACTGCGACTCTGTTTCGCTCACCACACCAGCACTCACACACACAGGCACTCAACATGAGAAAAAAAAGAAACAAAAACTAACAGCCAGAGCAACAACAACATGCAAACCCAACAAACCGTTTCAAACTGGTTCAACGCCTTGTTCGGTTGCGTTCGTCTGTGTGTGTTTGTGTGTGTGCGTGAGCTTACCTAATGCCAGACAGTTTATGTATGTTTGTGGTGGTTCCTCTCCGAACCCGCTCCGAACCGCTCTCAGCACACTCTTGGGCTAAAGTGCGAGCGGGATGCCACCAACTGGTCTGGTCTGGTATCGGTACCGGTTCACAAATTGGTTTGCGCTCTGGTTTTTTGTTTTTCTCTCCGCCCGCTGTGTTCAGTAAACCGTTGATACTCAAATAGAACGCATCGTGATTTGCCGCTTGGCTTTTGCTTGTTGTTGTTGTTGCTGTCGTTTTTGACCTTTAAAAAATGGAGAAATATTCAAATCCTGTTAACGACTACTTCATCTACAACGATGAGACGCGCAAGAGCACGTGCAAGGAATGTTATTTCGATATGGCCGGCAGGCACTCTGAGAACCTGATGCGACATCTAAAGCGGAAGCATCCAAACACATACGATGAGGTGATGCAGCAGAAGCATATACGACGCAGCCAGTTGGGATTGGGCGCTCCGGCGCCGCTGTCGTCCATGTTTCAGTTCACCTCCCAGCCGCAAAAGTTGTTCATTAAATTGGTAAGGGACAAATTTAAATAGTAACCGAAACAACTAACAATTCTTCAATAACCAATTTATTTAATTATTTGGAGTACTTGATCAAATAATTGCAGTTTTTGATCAGTTTCTAACTACGAAAGATTTGTAATTGTAATGGTAATTCGATTTTAAAATACTCCAACAATTGCAATGGTAATTGTTGCTTACAGCTCTGCTGCAGAGTACTTATCAACACAACTGTAAATGATTATGTTTCCTCTTCCCCTTGTATGGCTGTCAAAAAAATAAGCAACCACTGTGCGGCCCTGGATTTGTGCGAATTCTCAGCCCCGGGGCTCGACAATTTCTTCTTGGAATTGTATGCAAACGTTTATTTGTTGCTCCAAATCCAACAATCAAGTATTCAGTGAGTTTTGTGTAGGACACTTGCACAACTTTGAATGTATTCCGAGACCTTACATTCAGTCTATCGGCAACCCACAAGCCACACAGTTCAAAATTTATTGTAAGCAAATTTGAGTAGTTGTTAATAATACAAATATTCTATCATGGTTCGGGCAAATACCAAGAAAACGACACCTCGCCCCTCATTCACACTGCCCAAGAAACGCAAGCGCATTACCAAACCCAAAGTTCGCACCACATTCGATCGGGATGGAGTACCAAACTATCAGTTGTGGCTGTTGCAGCCACAACGAAAGTCTCCAAAGCGCTACGTAGACTTCATTGCCTATGGTTTGGAGAACAGTCGAATGTCCTCAAAGGTACAGCGTGACTCGAAGAAGGGTAAAAACAAGGCCAGGAAAAATACCACCGACGGAAGCGTAGAGAAGTTAAGAAAAGCCAAGCCTGGGCCGCAACCAACTGTGAAAACAGCTGAGCCCACGAAACCTGAAGCTCAGGCCAGAGAGGAAATTGTATGCCGTGATATTCCTACAGTTACACTAGAAGATTGGAAAAACTTGTATTTCACATAAAAAATAAAATCTATCTAATAAAAATATGGGTTGCGATTTGACCTGGTTTGTTCTCCGTAAAGGTCCCCAAAAGACTTTTGCTTCTATGTTCTTGTAAGTCTCATGGGTACCTCTGACAATTATGAAACACTTTTCATAATTTCTATGAACCCTGCGAGAATTAATCATCTGTTTGGCAAAAAAACGAGTTGGCAGCGCCAGGCTCAGGCTCATTCCCACAGCGATCACTGAGGAATGTTATTAGATGGCTTCAAAGAAAATTCTCATCGTCTGCAAACTAGGCTTCTGACACAATTGAAATGGTAACTAACTGCATTGCACTTTTCTGTCTCATTCTAACAGGACCCAGCTAACATATTGGCCCCCTCCGATTCGCCCGATGAAGATGACGATGTTTCCAGTCAACGCTCGAATGGTCACTTCGAAAAAGTGTTCATTGGCAAGTCGGAAATGCCCGATGTCGAGGACACAGATCAATCATCAGATCAGCTGCTGGACGCAAACGACTCCATGTCGTTCCAGGATACCCAAATAGAGGGACGTCATTATCTGGGGCTGACCCCAACCCAGGGTCCACCGGCCTTGCCACCACCATCCCTACAGCAGATGTCGCCCAAACCATCCCTTCCGCAGATGTCGCCCAAACCCATGGCAGTAGCGACAGTGGCCAGCATGACACCCTCCTTAGGTGCTCCAGTCAAGAGAGCCTACATGTCGTCCAGTAGCAAAGCCCACACCGTCAAGGCCACCACCGCGCCCATTCCACTGTCGGGAGACGATGCATTCTATTTGCAGTATTTGGGCAACAAGTTCAGCAAATACTCGGCACGCACCAAGAATATCGTACAGTTTCAGATCAATCGAATATTGTATAAGGCCGATATGGGTTGTTTCGATAATCCCGATTCATCACAGTTATCTGAATCGGACATGGTGTGAGATGTAGGATAAGCACTTGTGACGGACTTTGTATGTTGTACCATTAAGATGAGTGAAAGGTTGGAGTAAGAGTATAATGCAATTTTTTTTTCTCAAATTTGACTTGGCCTAGATATTCTACAAATTAAACCGATGATGGTTATAAAATTTGGCTTAATCGTTTAAAAAGTATAAATAAACATCAAACCAAAAGAGTAAGTTCTCTGGAATAATTGGGATGGGTTGAATCATCTTCGACTGCAAGTCAACAGTTGTTTTCTCATGCCAGCATAGCTCAACTGTATGGGAAGTGGAAAAACCGAAAAGCCTCTGAAAGGCAAAAGAAACTCTTAAAACTATTGACTTTTGGTAATAAGAACTCTCATTTGTTAACACCGATCACTCAAGAGAATCTCTGGCAAAATCCCGACAAGCCTGAACCTAGATTCTGATCAGATTACGACTACTTAATCTCTTACTCCGCTTTCCTCAACATTTCAATATTAATATAAACAACCTAGCGGATTACTGTAGAACCTTCTTTTGGAAACAAAGCACACCCTGGGCCTGCATTCGGAAGTGAGCCATCATCTTGCATTGTCAGTAGAAACACACATGTTGTTTGAACTCAACCAGAAACTTCGAGGAAGTCTTGTGGGGTTGGCCTAAGAGTTCATCATTGTCCCAGGCAGGTCAAGGAGCAACCCAAAAGTTCAATTACCCAAAGTATCTGTCAGATACAAGTACAATAAATGCTGCTGATGTCCACATCCAAATCTTTATGCTGATGAGACGCTCGTTTATGGAAAATTCCAGTGTTAGAGCAGTAAATTTAAGGGATTGGAGGGGGGCTGGCTGCTCATTTACTTGTCTTGGGAGTTTGGAAAGTTTTGGCAAAAAGAAATAAAGATACGTGCAAGCAGATGGCGTGCGAGTGAGGCATCTCGGTAGCAAAGCAGGCCAAAAGAAACAGCCAAAAATGTTTGTATCTTTTGTACACCGACCGGCTCGGCCTAAGTTCCTGCGAACCTGCGTCCGTTCTGCTGTATCTGTGTGTGTGTGTGTGTGTGTGTGTGTGTGTGTGTGGGTCGTCATCATAGGGGTACCCTATGTGCTCTAACCCCGCGTCGATTTATGTGCACGTTATGCGTTCACCATTCTCTTGACGGGTTATTAAAGGTTCATTATCAAATGCAGAGTGAGCTGGAGGGGGCTGCAGACAGAGAGAGAGAGAGAGAGAGTTGGGGTTGCTCCCAAACAGCAGTAAACACTCAGCATGAAGCAGTTTACTTAGCTGCATCGTCACACACCTGCCGGCTTTTGTAGTAGTTGTTTTCCTCTTTTCACACACACAGACGCATACATACACCACATACACACCCTTGACAGGACCTGAGGCAGGAGGCTTAACCAAACTGAACTGAAACGTTGCTCTGCTTGGCTTCTCTCAAAGGAGAGTGCGAGAAGTTCAATACATCCTTAAATTGATGCACGAAAGGAAATCCAAGATTTTGGATCCCCGTTCACTGAAGCTTCACATGATTGAGAGTAGTTGTAGCTTTAACTTTGAGTGGGATATGTTAGAAGCTACTGTTCACTGCTTCAGCTGAAAAATATGTATTCATTCTTAAATTGCTAGGCAATCTTTTATCCAGGGATCGTAGCGATTACAATTTGGATCGGGCAACCTGTCAGCCGCTTTGGATCAAGAAATTATCGCGATTTCTATATGGCAAACTAGCACGAATCATGACAAAGGGGCAAAGTATATTTTCCAGATTTTTGAGAGATCCAAAACAGGCTATGCAGTACCCTCTTCTCCGCATCCTCTAAGTGGCATCACCTGGTGAGTTGCCTTACAAGTATTTGGTGAGTAGCGAAAGCGATCTGGTATGTGATATTGGTAAACGTTGGCGACGATAGTCTTCAACACACATCTGACCAGTAATAACAATATCGGGAAATATGTATTGGTATTGGTGATTTCCTAGCCTAGCTGCAATCACCGCTTACCGCTTCAGGTCCATACCTAAAGTATGATGTGTAAAAGTGGGCGTTGCACTCGTCTTAGTGAAACGATAACGAACGAACATTATTTACTATTCGTAGGGGTGAATCAGACGAAACGGATGAATGAAAGTGTGTGTGTGTGTGTGTGTCTTTTGAAGAGAGCTCGATATAAGTTCCCAGTGGCGCTGGGCTGAATGTGGTCGGTCGAAATAATGCATTACGTACGAGCCACAATGTAATGCATTACCTATGAGATTTTTTTCAGCGCATTTGTAATGGCTCGAGAATTTCTGCATTACAATATGGTAAAAGAATACGCTTGTGTAATGGGGACCCGAAAGAAACTTCGGCACGTCATTACTTTCTGCATTACAATATTCAATAAACTCATGTAACGTGCGGAAAATTTGGCCATTTCTTAAGAAAGTAAGGCAGGTTGTATTGGGTTTTTTAATGCATACAGGCGAGAGGTAATGCATTAATAATGGACGTAATAATGAGCATTTGCGCCACTGGGTTGTTCAATGATAAACGAAAAGATAGAACTAATTATGTACCTGGTCCCTGCATCAAGGCGGGTCAAATTAAAAATTCGTTAACAAATGTTTTGACTAAACGGTCAATTAATTGATTGGCAAGTTATTTAGTAAGTGGTTGGACTGGTTCACTGTGGAAGAGACTGGCAGATTATCAAGCAGATACGTATAAGTACGTGTAGGAAGAAGATGAAGCAGAAGTGAACTTTAGAAGCTGAACTACAAGCTTTATGCAGGACTTAACACTTGGTAGTAAGCCCTCTGCTCAATTTCAGAGGGTTTCCGCCTGTGTCTGTCTGTATGAAAGCGACAATCACGGCAACAGTTTTGAGTTTGGAAAGTATCGAACTAACTACTTTAAGCCTACACCCCAGATATTGCAGGTCATAGCTCAACAGATTTCGGCGATCTGGTTCTGAATAATAACAGTAATTACGTAATTTCAAAGTTCTTGGCTCTGAGCAGCTTTCGAACCGCTGCCCAAAATGAATACATAATTATTTGTTTTTAACAATTCACCATGCAGAATTGTTTGGTGCAGAGCTTTTCAGTTCTTTCCCCGTCTAATTACTAAACAGCCGCAGACCCAGTCCGCATAAACAAAACTTTAAACAGCTGATCCGAGAACACTATTTATTGGTGGCTTCCCAAATATCCGAGGGCCAACAAGTTGCCGTGTAGTTGCTGCTCCATCAGCTGCACAGCAAATGCGACAAGGCTAATCCAAATAATCTCTCAGTTGTACAAAGATAACGAGAATCACTCCGAACTGATTGATTTCCCAGCGACGGTTTTGAGTTTTCCTTTGCTTGGCGGGTTGGTTTTTGGGGGGCTTCCTGCCGCATGCAAACTAGTAGCCACATGTGTATGTATCCGTTTCCATAAGTGTGAGCAGGGATGGCACTCACACGCACACACACGCGAAACGAACATTCTGAAATGTCGCCTGACATTTCTCCCGCTGCTTCCATGTAATTCGCTTTACTTTTTTTGTAAATAAAATAGATGAAAATCAATTTGACGTGTCTTGAATTCTGTTTTAGGTTTCAAGAACTCGTTTTCACACAAGATACACCGAAAAACGACCGAAGCGGGCAGGAGGGCAATGAGGAAAATGGAAATAAACTCGAATTGTGTACACGCAAAGTGTGTGGGGAGGGGGAACCCCCGAGCACACACACACATACCACACATAATTCCCGCTCTGTCGTCGCTGCCTTTGTTGCGTTTCAAAGTTGGAAAACAAACATGCCACCAAAGTAAAAATATTGGATTTTCTCAGGCATTAAGGGTGGCAATAATTACATCAATCTTTTCGCCATTTAAATTGAAAACAAACGATGCCCTCAACTGACAAACTGAACGAAGTAGTCGGACTTAGGTACGGGGAGTTAAGTGTGCGGGCATCCAAGCCGAAGTACTGATATCATTTCGAGCTGTTTCTGAAGCTTTTAAAAGTTGTCAATGGTCTTAAGCGTACGTCAATTCCAATTCATTTATGTTTTGGTTTGCACATCGAAGGCACATTGGCGAGCCGTGAAAGAGGTCGTTCAATGGACCAATGATTGACTTACCACATATAGCATTCTGTTCCCTTGAAATTATTGGTCCATCGAGCCGGGTATGCTGGAAATTATTCCAGAGTTTACATCTGTAGCATGACTTTTAAGCATCTCCGCCGCGCTGCAAAGCATTGGTCCTTCAAGCCGGACATGCTAGAAATTATTCCCGAGAGAATACCTGAAAGAAGAGAAGCCCATTAAATTGATTAACCATTACCGAAGCGTACTTAAAGTGGCGTCTCTGTATTTATTACAAGGACGGGGGAAAATATCATGAAATAAATTTAGAACTCCAAAGTTGAGCCAATTTCATGTCATGTCCCGTTCGGGCCCCCTGCTGGGCCTGCAAGGGTCTCAAGCTGATTATGGAATGACCAACTGTTATGCCGGTGCTCCTGTATGGTTTTGCCCAACATGGAAAAATGCAAATTTTTGCTTTTTTCTTTTTGTCAAAGTTTGATTCGCACTCTCCTTACATACTACGTAACAGCTAGTTACGACGCAATAGATTGAAGGGAACCGACGCAACAACAAGTTAAAGGACAAATTGAAGGTGGACGGGGCAAACATGGCGAAAGCGAAATAACGCAAACAGAGGAAAGCCAACTTTTTGCATACCCTGGAAGTAGCCATCTTCCTGCCATGCATCTTTGTGATCCGTTTGAAAGGTAGGTAAAAACTGGTTCGGAGTCATTTCTTAGAAATTATTTTACGCAATGAGCTTGAAATTTTGTGCAGTTGCGTGTAGTTGTGTTGTAGTGCAAAATAAATTTAAAACAGGTTCCGAACCATTTGGAACCGGTTCAACAAGTGGTTCAGAGACACAACTCACAAGTTTTTGATCAATAAACTTGAAATTTGGTTTGTAGGGCACTTTCTTGGTTCCAATCCAGTTTTCAATCAGTTGGAACCGGTTCGAAAGTGATGCAGAGCTTCTTTTGTACTTGACATCTTGTGAGTAGAGCCAGTTGGAAACGGTTCACAAATGAACACAGAATTAAATATGGCTTGAATTGAATACAAACAAACTAAATTTACTTAGCGATCGAGTCGATGCTCGACCTATCATCCTAGGAACGCGAATCGGAGTACCTTCAAATCACTTTTATCAAAACTTGCACCATGCCTGCAAGTAGTCAATCGTTCGATCAGGATATTCTGAGCCCATTCACCAAAGCAGTGATTCCTCAAGCCGGTATTCTGAATCTCAATGCAGACCTTACGCCCGGAAGCACAGAAAAGCTTTTATGATTATCGGCCCTCCCACAAAACAGTGGTCATTGGAGCCGGATAAGCAGTAAATTGTCTCAGATTTGTCAACATTCTTGCACACCCTTAAGAAACACTGAACCTTCGAGCCAGATGCTCCGTTAGTTATTACAGAGAGAAGAAGAGAAAAGACGTTGGTCCTTCGGGCCAGACACAAAAAATATTTTGAGCAACAGTCTTATACCTACAGCTTTTCTTCCCTCGTCACTTTCTGGTATCAGATAACCAATCGCAGAATACCAGTTGGCATTGATTGGAGTGACTAACGCTGTGCCACTACACTTGGGCATTGAGCATTACGAAACGCCCAAAGCTGATGTAAAAAAGGTCACATATTTTGTTGACCTCCGGACACAATGACTTCTCCACTTTACTGGGGCATGCCAAAATCAAAATCAAACTCAGTTTCAGTCATCTCTTGCTGCGTTCTGCTTTGCTAGATGCTTCATCAAATTTATGTTTTGGCTTCGGTTTGGGCCTCCTTTTGTGCTCGAGATGTTGCTCAGTCAACGATACGACTCCGATTCCTGCAGCCGGCATGTGTACGCCTCTGTGTGTGTGTGTGTAATTTTTCGACTTTATTGTTTTCTCTGAGAACTCGGGGCGATATGGAAAAGGCGATGATGAGGATGGTGGCTGCTGCATGACGATTTGTTCATTGTGCCCTGAGTGCCTGACTGCCCGACTAACTAACTGACTGACTGACTGACTGACAGCGACAACCGCCACCGTCTCCTGTCGCTTCCATTACGTCTGTGAGTCAACTTGAGGTCCCCCCATCCCACTCAGCAACAGGGGTGTGTGTGTGTATACTTGCACCATGTCGCCATATCGGCAACAACTCCCCTCTTGTTCAGATGAAGGTGAAGATTGAACTTTTGAGGTTGGCGCTGCTGCAGTAATTCGGTAATATTCGGTCAATGGGTTAAGCAGATTGATTGGACCGGGATTGGGAGTGGGGCATAATCCGAAAGCAGGGTTCCCCGAAGATTGTTACAAATTATGTAGGCAACTTTAAATACGGCTGAGCCACTTTGCAACGTCGAACAGCTCGCATTGACGCGCGGAATGCGGCAAAGGCAAGCCAAGCCAAAGAATGGTAGAGTTCTGGGCAAGGATTCTTCGACGTGACCATTCATTTATGAATTTTTCAACATTCTTTCAGTAACTCGAAGTTCCACAAGTTATTTGCATTTAAGCATACATCATACATACACACATCTACATCAATTACAATGCCACCAAACAATCCCATACACGGACAGGGGCGACGCACTTAAACTAATTAAACCCGTGATTGCCACGCAACAGAAATCGGCATAAGGTCTAAGGGATGGGGATGGGCAGGCGGGGGGGTGTCATAGTAGAGAAAAGCCCTGTAAGCGATTTTGCGGGCTGCTGCATTAAGCCCCATCAACATCCGTGTGTATCGACAGCGACAACAATGCCAACAGAGTCCAGGCCACAACTTCTCGTCATCCGACCGATCCGAATTGCCCACCCGTTAACAGAGAAGGCCGCTCGGAACTGGATTTGTTGCTGGAGGGGTGGGGCGGGGCGGGCAGAGAGAGGGTTGGTGTTTATGGCCAGCGGCGGGCAGGGGCTAGGGAAGGTTTGTGTGTGCGTTGGAGTGTGAAGAATCAACACATACTTATTCAAAGTCGCAGTAATTACTCCACACTATGCGAATGGGTCAAGCTGGACAGGACTCGGTTTGTTATTTGGCACCAGTTGCTTCTTACCATAAGAGCAGCCGCCACACAAGACAGTCGGGTTCAAGACAGGCATAGCCTAGAGCAGAAGCAGCAGTGACGGGGCAGGGGCAGGTGTGACATGTGCAGGTAGCAGCAGGCCACCGGAACCGAAGGCATAACGAAATCTCTGTTGTCTGGGACATAGCTGAAGAAGTGGAAGTGAATGGAACACATCGAAGGAACAAAAGATCAAAACAGATGGTTGTGAACTAAGTGGGCGCTACGGATTCACTAGAACCCTTGTAACATTTTCTATAAGCCGACTTTTCCTAACATTCAGCAAAAGCATATTTTCAAGAATGTATATACTTAATAGGGTCGAAAATGTTTCCTTCTCCCTGTTACATACCCTCGCACAACTTCATGATCTTCCTTTTCCCATTTTTAATGCGAACAGGGTATAAAAAAACATTGCTCATCGAAATTGCTGGACTTCCATTGCATGTCCGAGCTCAAGTGCACTCTGAAATCACTGAGAAAGCGTATTGTACCCACTGATCTTTATTATTTAGGTTTGTTTGTAGTCTGATTAGTTAATAGTTTTGGCAGATTTATCTAAAACATGAACTTTGCCGAAAAAATTAAAAGAATGTTATGAATTTACGGCTGAAAATCAGGCTACAAAAATTAAGTCGTGCGTGCTGTGTCGTGTTTTACATATGCCATTCGTGTTAGGGTCGTGACGTGTTGGAAAAACTCTAGTTTTTATTGTGTGAGCAGCATGAGATTAAAGGGATTCTCTAGCTCCGCTGTGGGATTGAATTGAACTTTATTTAGAATCTATGTAGGTTTCTACTCTCATCTTTATTGTTTTCCCAGCTGATCTTTCGTCCCTTGACTGTCAAGGTATACTCACTGTGTCAGGATGATTTTTAATTTGGGGACTCACATTCGAACACAGGATTGTGGATAGCGATGAATCGAGCAGAGTCTCGCTTTCTCTTCGGTCGTTCACTTTAGCAACTACCCTCATCTGTAAACCCAAACACAGTTCACTAAACAACAAAAAATATGAATCACTACAAAATCTTTTTAACTAAACCGACTCTTCAGCTTCGGTCTTGCATGTGCAGCTGTTGGCTGAGTCAATCACAGGTAGGTACACACACACACACACACACACAGGCACATAATTATCGGCTGTTATCACTGCAACAACAACTGCTATGACAGTAGTCTTACTGCCAAGATCAGTCAATCTTCCCCTTCCCCAACAAGTCACACGGAAGTTTACTCCAAAAAAAAGAGCAACATCAAAGAGCGCTCGCCATAAGAGCGTAAGAGAGAGAGAGAGAGAGAGAGAGAGAGAGAGCGCGCAGCTTAAAGTCAGCTGTTAAAAATTCATACAGCTGCGCTGCTGCAGCATCTCTATATGCATGTGTGTGTGTTGTGTGTGTGTGTTGTGTGTGTGTGTTGTGTGTGTGTGTTTATGTCTCAACACAGAGTGTCGTTGCGGTGGCTGATGGTTGGGGGTGGCTTTTGATGCACGACGCTTTAAAACCATTTAAAGTTAGAAGCGCCGTTTTGCCGACGCCGACGCAATCGTCCCTTCTTATCGCTTGTCGCTGTCGACTAAATCATTTCAGGCCCTTCCGGCTGTTTAATTGAAAATCACTTTCAATTGCCACAAATCACCTCCAAATGACTTCTTAATAGCAGCCGCAGCAGATCTCTGTACTTTCAAGGTTTTTATCCATACATACATATGTATGTATGTGTGTATTTATTTGTTGTTTGCTAGCCGTAGAAAGTAGGTGGAGCTACTTATTTTGTGGGGAAAAATAATCAACAACAAATTGTTTTCATTGGAAAACTATATTTAGAAATCTCTCAGTCGGGATTGATGGAAGAAATGATCATTGCCGCTGTTGTATAGATCAGCAATGGGCACATAATGCCCCGGTGTGCCCTTAAAGCATAGCCCATTACTCTTGAATCGTCGTTCATGTGACCCCCTAACAGAAGGTCCCCGGTGAATAAATAAGAGCATTTCAATGTTATACAACGAGTTCAAATAGAGCCAGATAATCGTGCTTCAATTATAAATACAAATCAAGGGAAGTCCAATTCGAGTTTAGGATCCGATTCGAGGAACTCTTCTAACCCGAACCGAACCGGTTCGGGGGGGTTCGGTTCCAGACTCGATTTCCAGCTACTGAACTCGAACCTCGCGGTGAACCTTGACCAAATTTGAAGTCTCGGTTATCTCGAATCTCTCGTTATCATGTCCCTGAGGGTGTAACTTGATCGGATTTCCCCATTGATTCACATCCTCCCTTCAATGCAATTTTCCCCTTCACATGCATAATAATCCATGTTTAATTGCTGCCCGTTTAGAGACACAAATGACGACACCCCTGCCCAAAAAGAAGCAAGAAAACTCTCCACTCCATTTCGTTTTGGTCCTGTCTACCTCTAGCCAAGAGTTTTGCTACCCGCCGCTGGAATCGTTGCCTGTCGTCGCTTGTTGTTTGCTTGGCTTGGCCCTTTATTTTATTGCCCCGTTGTCGCTGCGGCTGCCAACGAACATACAGACGGTACGTAAGTGTGTGTGTCTGTATGTACGAAGAAATATGTATCTGGGAGATACACAAACTTTGATTATTAATTATGAGGCGCAATAGGATGATAACTGTAGCTGCCAATGTGACTTCAGGCGAAACCTTAGAAAGCCTGGTTTTTCTTTATGCTGCACTACAACAGCCATCTTGTAGGGATTAGCAGAGCTTTAAGAGTAACCCAATACACCAAATCCATTTAAGTAGAAACGTGCAAAGACAGACCAGCACACACACACACACACACATACACGGGACTTTCGACTGGCAAGTGAAGGGCGCTCTCTTTTTTTGGCTTAAGGACCAGAGCATCCAGACGCAAGGAAATTAACAAATAAACAAACAGCAACAAAAAGTAATAATCAAATGGGCGGCGGCGGCGTCCCTGTTCCCCCACCACCACCCCACGCGGCTGAGAAATGTTCGCTCGTTTGTTTTATTTTGTTTGTGTGTTTGACCTCGCTGCTGCAGCACTCTCGCGCTCCGTCTCTCTCTCTCTCTCACTCTCTCTTAGACTTGCTCTTGCTTCCGCCCTTGTTCTTGTTGTTGGGGCGCCTCTTTGGGCTCTCAGGCGCAATGACTTGTAGCGACGTTGACGTCGTCGTCCATGAAGCAACAATAAAGGTAAAGCGGCGTCAGTGTGAGTTCTCTGCAAAGTACCTTCACGTTCAGTGCTGCGCGTACTCTTGAAGCGTAAGCTTTGGGCAAAAGTACGCATAACACTGCAGCCGCCTTACCTTTATTGTTGTATCATGTCGTCGTCATTGTTGCTCGGCCGTTTAACTTTGTGCCTCTCTGTGTTAAGGTGTGTGTGTGTGCTATGGACTCATTTCAAGATAATCGTCACACGAATGAGTTGTTGTTGTTATTGTAATTAAGCGGTTTGCTTTGTTTTTTCCTCTGGGGTTTTTCTTGTTGCTGTAGTTGCTGTTTTTACCATACTTTTTCGCCTATTTGCCGTTTAATGTTATTAGTTTTGTTTTTTCTTTTCTTTTTTTGTTTTTGTTATTGTATTGAAATTGTATTTAACCCATTTAAGCAAGGCGAATCCGCATGAGTGGTGTGTGTGTGTGTGCTGTGTCAACAGGTTTTGACCTACATAACATGTAAAAACAATTTTAAAAATTTTTAAAGTATTTAATGATTATTCAAGACTCTCTAGACAGGCCGTTCCCATGCTCTTACTCAGATATTTTCGATGCGATTTATTTTGATTTCTTCTCGTTTTCCTTTTTTTACTGGTCTTCTGCTTGCAATTTCAATTAGCATCTGAGTTTTGGTGTTATTTTTGAAAAAAATAAAATTAATTGTCGATATGGGCAACAATTGTTGGGGGAACCTTGCGTTTCACGGGAAATACGCCCCTCCAAAAAACTACCAACCCAAAATATTGAGCTTCCTACAAAATTGTGAGGAAAATAGGGCTCATCCTTATCATTAGGTAATACATACGTACATTGTAAATATATGTATTTACGAACTATTACACCTTAATCACAATCTTAACAAAGCTGATCTTGGGAATCTCAATTGTTGATCTTTTAGCTTTGACAATGTCAAAATGTCTCAATGCGAGAACAATTCATTTGTTTATGTTTCAAAATATAACTGCATGCACACACACACACACACGTACAAGCACACTTAAACATGCAGCGCTAGCAGAAAGAGCGCGAGACGCCAGCAAATTGAAAACAAGAGAAGCAGAGAAAGAACTGCAACAACAACAACAGCAAGAGCAAAACCAAGAGGCAGCAGCGATTTATTCAATTTGAATTCGAAATGCGAAGCAGACGCCGAGGCCTGAGGGTGCTGCTCATGATGCAACAATACAAGGTGGGGCGTTATGAGTGTGATGCGTACCTTTGCCAAAAGCTTACGCTTCAAAAGCACGCAGCACTGAACGTGGTGGTACTTTGCAGAGAACTCATACTGATGCCACCTCACCTCTCTTGTTGCATCATGGTGCTGCTGCTGTTGCTGCTATGCGCTGACAGCGGCAGCGAGCAATATAATTGTTGCTGTGTTTTCGCAATAACGAAAAACAAAACAAAAAAGTATAACAACAAAATTGAAATCAAAATTGACAACAACAAACAACAATGTCAGGCTCATCAAAAGCTGGGCGAATGCTTACGTCGACGTTAACTTTGACTTCCGGCATTTTCTTGCTCATCGGCTTGTATTTGTTGTGTTTTTATTGTTAACACGACACACACACTTGCACAGCTGCACACGTATTGCAACAAAGCTGAAAATTCGAATGCGTTTTTAGCGCAAAACAAAAACCTGTTATGAATTCGCCAGCAAAAGGAAATATTGTTAGCCACTTGACACGTTTTAGACCGCCATCCCCATCCCCACACCAACAGAATCTTCTTCCATGTTTGACCAGGAATCTGAAAATCAGTCAAAAGAGCTAAACGAAATGGTTTTTCACGCCACGGCCACCAAGTAGCTATTGGGTTGGACTGGGACTGGGTTGGTCTCGGTTTCGGTTTCGGTTGCGCTGCAAGTCAAGGGAAAGGGCATTCAATTGAAAAATAGAGGGACGCTGACTTCGGCTCGGCCGAAGTTTGTATACCCTTGTTGCAAGTTTTATAACTTATTTGAAGGACATGTCCACTGATAACAAACAAGTTTTTCCCAATAAGACTACTTTTCTGACTCTACTTTTGTATGACAGCTATACTATATAGATATCCGATTTCGACCAAATTTGGCAGAACTATGGAGAAGCAGTAAAAACTAGTAAATACGGATTTTGGAGACATTTTGCATTAAAAACAAAAAAGTGTTTCTCACTAGAACTAGTTTTTCGACCGATCGTTCCTATGGCAGCTATATTATTGGATCGTATTTGGACCAGAAGACTTCGTGCTAAGTTTGGTGGCGATAGCTTTAAAACTGACGGAGGAGATCGCATAGAAACAGACGGACAGACGGACATGGCTATATCGACTCAGCTCGTCATGCTGATCAAGAATATATATACTTTATGTGGTCGGAAATGCTTCCTGCTATGCGTTACAAACATCTGGACAATTTCAATATAGGGTATATTGCAAGGGTATAAAAAGCCGAGCGGCAGCACGCCACACAAAATCTGTAACAGTTTCAATTTGAAGGGAAAACCGTTTCCCCATAAGCACGCATGTGTACAGAGTACACGCATACATGTGTAACTATGTATGCAAGCAACGTTATCATCAATTTCTAAATGCAAAAACCGAAGTAAAAACAAGTAGGAGCGCTCGACTGTAAGTTACCCTTAACCCTGGATATTGTGTGATTTCATTCATTCGCCTGTACACAGAATCCGACGTTCACACAAACATCACGTGGTCGCGTAGCTACCGCCGCTTTCACGTGCTGAAAACATCAGTTCGAGCCTACATTTAGTGTTTTTTGTTCGACATTTTGGCAATGATCGCTTAGCTGCCCATGTAAATAATGCTTCTTTCGATCAGACATCAAGTGTCTTCCCAACGAAATAGTTAAAACCTTAACCTTACAGAAGCTTGACAGGATTTGAGAAAACTAAATAGCTTAACAGCTGGTCATAACAGCTGGCTGTTGGCTAACCGGAACCTTTTCGAAATTGGACCTTAGTTAGATTTTTCTGACTATTCGATCTGCATCCAGAAAGCAAAGAGTGCAGAGTGACAGTTTGGACAAGAGATTCGGTTGCAGGAAATGGGCAAAATCTGGAAAACGGGAAAACAGTCTGGAGCCCGACAGTTTGCTGTTCTTTAAAAGGTGTGCGCTGGTTCGGAACTGTTCACGCTTAGCCAGGATTAAAAACAACCATCTAATGGAGCCTAGGTTGTGGACTATACCATCAAACCTCGTAAGGTGAGGCCCCCACCCAATTGGTAAGGCTATGTAAAACCTGTAGCTAGTTTTGGCAAATACCAAAATCAATCAGGCAATACGCTCCTCTTCCTCCTTCAGAGCTGGGCCCAAAATGACTAAGAGTGTTTATGGTCAAAAATGTCAATCTAGTTTGCAGTTCCTTTAAAACTGTTTACCTATGTATGTATGTGTGTATGCATGTATAAGGTATAATTGATAAGAGGAAGGGGAGCGATTATTTAAGACACAAAGGCCAAACCGATAGAAAATATATGTATGTACAAGCGTACCCCAAATCGTAACAGACTAAGTCGTTAACGGCAGAGCTAAAGAGTCCAAAGAGAGGTGTATACACATGTATATATATAAATAGAGAGAGAGAGAGAGCGAGAGAGTGAGAGCTACACACACGCACACAGCAAAAGAGCGGGCAAAATGTTGCGCTCTGTTTCGGTTTAGTTGAGGTTGAAGTGGAGTGGTGACGGGGGAACGAACGATGCCGCACGTGTAACCGTAAAAAGAGTAAAATACTAGAGGGAGGGACACACGGGTAGGGGCAGCATGCATGCGGGTGTCTATGTGTGTTTGTGTGGATTTCTTTTGCAAAATAACCACCCAACACTGAGATGGGTGACAAGATAATTGTTCCATGCCCCGTGCTGTCCATCCACTGTGGAGACCGACCCGATCCGACATGTTTGCTTGTGTGTGAGCGTAAAATATGGTAATCGGGAGTATTAGGGTATGCAATGGAGTGCCATATAACTTCGATAACGGATGCCAGGCAATGAGCAGGAGGGCGAATGACCCAAAGCCAAACATTTTGACTCAGCATTTATATTAATGTCAAACATACACACAAACAAACAAACGTATATATGTATGTAAATATTTTGGGGCATTCGCCTCTAGATATTTTGTTGTTATTTTAAGGTTAAAAAAAAAACAAAAGTTAACTGCAGAAGTTTTTCTCACCAAAACTAGTTTTTCGACCGATCGTTCCTAAGGCAGCTATATGCCCTGGTCATCCGATTTTGACAAAACATTGTACAATAGTTTGAAAGTACATATGTAATATAAATGGATGCAAAAATTGAAGATGCTACCTTGGAAAACCAAAAAGTTTTTTTTTACTAAGACAAATCTTAACCTATCTTTTCAATGGCAGCTGTACTATATAGGTGTCCGATATCGACCAAACTTAGTGGAATCATGGTAAAGCATACCAAGCTAATAAATACTGAATTTTAAATTGTTTCCATAAAAAACAACAAGGTTCTCCTCACTATAAATAGTTTTTCTACCGATCGTTCCTGTGACGGCTATATGCCAAAACTGACGAAATAGATGGCATAGAAACAGACGGACAGACAGATGGACTTACCTTTAGTGCAGCCATTTCTCTCTGAGTGCCGACTTTGATTACCGTTTACTCTGATGCGAAATGTCACTACACTGTGCTCGCTCACACTTTCTTAATATTGGCCAGGTTTTGATTTTATGGTCAGCTTTATGATGCATCTTTGTTATCTGCTCGCGCGTGTAAAGTGAGGGGAAGAGCTTTTAACGTCGCAGCAGGCAGACATATGTATGTAGTTGATTTTAAGTTACATACATCACAGTCTGCATTCAAACAATCGAGATTGCACATGCCTGTGTTCCATGTGTGTGTGTGTGTGTGTGTGTTGTCCGTAGCATACATTTTCAATGTCACGTATTGGCTGTTCAGTTTCTGTAACTCACACACACAGATATACGACCAGACTAAGCAAGAGCGAGTCATCAGCGACTTAATTATTAAATTAAATGCGCTAAATGGCAGCACACGCAAGTGGCAATAAAAAGAAACACACACATTTAAACACACGCACTTTGTCCACGCCACCTTATGCTCTTGCTTACAACCTTGTCCGCTAAGAGGCCGACACGCCGTCACACTCCCACACGCGTGCTACTCTCACTCTGCCCCCACCTCTGCCGCCCACTAAAGCGCACACACAACCCTTCGCAAAAATCAAATAAAATTGTCAGCATTAAGTGTGCGCGCTCTCTTTTGGTCTGCTCCTCCTCCTGCTCTCTCTTTGTGTCTGGCTGAATATGCGCGCGCTCTTTGGAAGTTCAATTTTCATTGCCCCAACCACCACGACGACTGCTCAATGCTTTTTTATGGCTTTTATGGTCGTAAAGCCGCTTTGGCTTTGGCTCGACACTGGCCAGCTGTTCGCGCTGGCTTCATACTCTTTGCAAGCCAACCTAAATGGCAAAATATATATGTACATACATATGCATGCATACATACCCAAGACAAGGCACAGGTATGCACCGTGTAGTGTAGTCTCCTTTTAGTCCAAAATGAATATAAAATAAAATAAGATAAAGAAAAAAAAACCAAACGTAAAAAGCGCGCGCGGATACAGGTCGACGCTTTGTTTTGCTTGCGTATTAGTGTTAGTGTTTGGTAGTTCACCAGAACGTCATACGTCAGCGTTCAAGCGACGGTCTGCACAGTGGCTTGTGATAGCGATTTTGGACAGAAATGGGAATATGATCAACTTTATAAAGCGATACAACGCTACGACGATAAACAAGGTCACAAAATTAATTTTTTGTATGTGCTTCGAGGATTGGATGAAACGTTGGCATAAATGTATCATATACAGGGGTGAATATTTTGAAGAGGACAAAACAGATATTAATGAATAAATAAAATCTTTTTGAAAAAACACAAAATTCGCTTTACTTTTTGAGCAAACCTCATACGGCAACTACAGTCAACTTCCATATGGCGAATCTATGAATTCGTCACATAGAAAATTCGTATTGTAGCATTGTTTTAATATTGATCGAAATTGCAGTGTTTTGGAAATTAATACACTATAAAAAAAAAACATCGTTGTTCAGATGATCGTAATAGAGAAGTTCGGCTGTATTTAAAATGGTGTTTCAAAGCCAAACAATTTTGGTATAATTTTAAGTCCGGACGCTCCTTAAAAACATTAATTCGTTCGAGAATTCAAATTCTCAAGAAATTCGTTCTACTTCTTATTACAGGCGAAGCGTTTGCGGATATGATTGAGTGTATAAATTTTCAGCTCAATAGCATGAAAAACCACAAGCTGGGCAGTTAAAAAATAGCATCCAACCACTGTGCCTTGCTTGTTGGTTGCTTCAAAGGCAGAGTTTTTATGTTTTTCGGAAATTCCATTGGTTGGTGTTATCATCTCTCTGCTGATTGTTGTTGTTGTTGCTTGCAGATTTAAAAGGCAATTAAATCAATTTGTTTCAATAAGTAAATTTGTAAGTCTGTAAGCATGCTAACTGTTTTTGGTGTCACATCACCTGTCGTGACGTCACAAGTGCCTATCCTACTTTGCGTTCGCCTTCATGCAATATTTCGATATCGATATTGGCTAATCAAAGCAAACACACACACTCACTCAAACCCATAGGCAGCTGTCATTGACGTTGCTTTTGAAATTGTTTCTGTTTTATGCTTCTCTTCTTCTTTTTCCTGTTGTTACTGTTGTCGTTGTTGTTGTTCTAGCTGAGAGCTCATACGCTCGCATTTCAAAGTCGAACAGATAAAATACAACCTAGAGCGATGGGGAGAGGAGAGGAGGAGAGCAACGCGATTCAACATAACAACAACAGGTTTAAACTACGCAAACGGGGCAAAGGCAAATTACAATAACAGAAGCTACCGCGGCGACGCTACGCGACGCGACTACGACAACGGTGATAACAACAACACCAGGGAGAGTTAATATCCATGTTTCTGTATGTATGTATGCATGGAAATGGAAATCAGGCACTCATGTATGGGTGTATCTTTGGGATATGCCTTCAAATTCATAATGCCGAATGGTTGCCAAACGTAAACAAAACTTGACAATTAAGTGGAACAACGCGAATACAAATGATGATGACGACGACAAGCACGCACACAAGCTCAGACTCAGAGGCGGAACAAAGAAGGAAAAAATATGTACACATACGTAAGTATCTACATTTGTATGTGTGCATGCTAATGCAAGCAGACTTTTGTTGGGATTGGTCATGTTGACATAATTGACCCATGAAATTCTGAAAATGGTGCGTATGCTGCACAGTCTTGGCCACCTTAGCTTATCAAATAAAGTTGCTGAAAGTGCGTCTTGGTGACCCCTGCTATCGTAGGATCATAGTGCGCCCACCACTGCCCCAGACGGTCATAATTGTTTTAAGTAACACGGAAGATGTTCTTCAACGCAAAAATGTTGCGAGTCTGAGACCAATTTTGAATCTTAATAAACATACTATATACAATTATTGGTATTTAATCAACATTTTGCGGAACCATAGCGGTAAAGCTAAACACACAATGCTTTGATTACACTTGTATGGGCGCATTTCGATTGCTTTTGCAGAAATTGAAGGAGTAAGTGTGAGCGGTAAAGCTTACTTACATAAACAACTACAATCCATAGGGGTCAAACACTGAGGGAAAAGTTCCTGTAAAACGCAAGCATAAATATGCAAAGAATAGCAGAAGAAATTGCTGAAATATTTGCATGTGTGTACATCCGATTTTATAGTTTTATTCTTTTACATTTTTTGGGCCAATATCAGAATTACATAAACCGTCTAAACCTTGAACCATTTTTTTTTAAATAAAAGCGAACAGGTTTCTAGCGACTATAAGAGATCAAACACACTCACAGACAAGCGGTACGTAGTTTATTTGCTCTTACGTTTTTACGCTAGCACAAAATCAAAACGTGCCAAAGCAAAACAATAACAAAGACTGCAATGCTGCTGCACACGAACACACACAGACACAGATGCAGGCGCGCTGGCTCAGACTCATAGTCTTGACAATACGTCGGCGATTATGCGATAAGTTAAAATGAGAGAGGGCAGAGACAGCGGCTGCGGCTGCTGTGGCTGATGATCTCCCTTGGGTATGGGCAAGAGAGTTTTGCCAAATACTTCTTGAAGACTTCTAGCTTCTCCCGCTCACTAATTACCGTTAAGCGAGCTTAACTTTAATTTTGTTTTTGGCCCTTTTTGTAACTGTAACTAGCGCACGCTTTCTCTGGCCAGAGAGAAAGAAAAACTGGTAGCTTTCTCACTTGAGAGGGAAGGGGAAAAGGGGCTATGTGTGGCAAGGCCGCAATTAATTACAAACTTACCCAGCTGTCCGCCGTCCCCCCTCTTCTGATTTGCCTCTTCTGTGTCTTCTTTGTGTGTATCTGTAATGACGGCGAAGTGGCACGTTTCAATGTTGAAAGCATAAACACAAAGAGCAACACTCCATGCAAAGAGAGAGAGAGTAAGAGCGAGAGGAAGAACACCAAATGCAAATGCTTTCGCCGGTCGGTCGC
This sequence comes from Lordiphosa fenestrarum, assembly GCA_035044985.1. NCBI lineage: Eukaryota > Metazoa > Arthropoda > Insecta > Diptera > Drosophilidae > Lordiphosa > Lordiphosa fenestrarum. Next base: position 190,302 of record JAWNNO010000297.1, on the reverse strand, counting down.
TTTTCCGCTAACCCCTTTTGTTTAATCATAGATGCTGACCAAATTATAAAAATGTGAAAAGGACACACGACAATACAGCAAATTACACATTGTCCCCCTGCCCCAGCCACTGCAAACGACTGGGGGGTAGCAAGAAGCTGCAACAGCCGCCATCCAGCAGGCCACAGAAGCCACAGCAACAACAATGACTTGGTCGTTGGATGTAGAGAGGGACGGGAACGGGGACGGGGACGGGGACGACAGCGCGCTTTGGGAGTCATTGATTTTCGTTTATGAGTTGAAGCAGCACAGACGGCAACGTCCACGACGCTCTCACTTTTTATACGTTCATTCACACGAGGCACAGTGGCACCAACACTTGTGAGAACGCCAAATTGTATTATCTTAAGAAAACAGGGTAAGGGGGAAGAGGGGGACAGCGTGATAGTTAGGCGCCAAATAATACTTAGAAATTGCTAACCTCTTAGTTAATACTGTTAACATCCAAACTTCGTCATAGCTTGTGAACGAATTTTCAAAACATCTGGCAATAGATCACAAACCACTGTGACTGTGACTGGGCTCCCTTTTTTGTCTGTGGGCATTTCGAGGTACTCTGCCTTTGCAAATGCAAAGAGCGATGCTCACACACACACCACAAAGTCAAAGAGAGCACGCGCGCCAAAAAAAAGTGGCCATGCGATGCGACAGCTAGAGGGAGAGCGTACAAGAGCGAACGGTGGGGGACAAAGGCAAATGAAACTTAAATATGTTATTGATAATTAAAATTGAAAGCATGCAGATGCAATAGGGAGGCAAGGCAAGGCAAGCAAGCATATACATAGACGGGGGCGGAGCCAGACAAGCAGATTTCCCTTCCACTGCCTCCCGCCGCCGTCCTTTACTATTGGCAAAAGCGTGCCCTGCTAATCACAGGCGGCAAAAAACATCTCAAAACTCGCCCGCAGGTAGCTTACCCACTTGGACATGCGTCATTTGTTTGCAAGTGTGTGTGTGTGTGTGTGTGTGTAGGTTTCGGCATTTTCTTTTATTTGGGTTCTACTGTTATCGTGCAGCAAATTGAAAGCCATAAATTGTTAATTGCTTGCCGTTACCTAATTACATAATTAGAATTTGACTCTAAAGAAGAGCAAAATGCAATTAAAGTAAAAGCATAGAACTCTGCATTGACACATGCAAAGTATTTTTGATTAAACCGTAACCATTTGAGTTTGTTCCTGTTCCACTTCAACTAATTACATTTTCCATGACAAGGCGTCTCGCTAGGCTAACCACCCAGCCAAACACCCACCCACCCACCTACTAAGTATCTTAAAGGCGCCTTTTGCCTAGCGGCGCGTGTGTTTGCGTTTTGCTTCCGTTACTCTCAACAAAAATCTTTTGCGCCACTTGCATATCACGTAGGCCAGCACCTAACGCTCTCGCCTCTCTTTATGATGCGCTCTCTGGAACACCGTATTTGCTTTCTCTTTGGCTTTGCCACTTCCGTTTTTTTTGTTTGTGCGGCGGCGGCGGCGACAAAGAAAACGAACGAACGAAGCCCGAACATCTGTGCGCCCGCAGTTGGCGTCGGTCTTGCCATTGCCAGTTCATTCAGTTTTCAGTTCATTTCGAACGCGAGAACCGTGCGGACGTGTGCTCGCCTCGTGGAACGGTACCAACTTAGAAAAAAAACTTACAAAAGCATTAAACAGCTTGAAACAAAACAGTTGAAAACAAAAACAATATAATCACCACACACTACTTCACTTCACTCGTCCCTCCCCCCTTCGCAGCAACAACTTGCCGCAAGCGGCGGCATCTCAAACAAAACCGACCAAACTCTTGAGACGTGTGTGTGTGTGTTAGTATGTGTGTGCGTGCCTGTGTTTGTTGAACTTTTTACTGCCCTCATAAAAACAAAGTCCAATGCAATTTATTTTTGTCAATTGTGTGCCTACAAAACCATAAACAAATCCTTTTTTGTTAACATTTTTTTACTGTTGTGCAAAGTGAAAAAAAAACAAAAAAAATTCAAAAGTCCTGGATTATTTTGAATTTTGTAAAGTTAAACAAAGACAAATCAACAACAATCAGCAAAAATTTACCTAACGGTAAAGAGTAAAGTGAAATCTCACGCAACAAAAAGAAACAAAAATACAAGCAGCTAAAGAGCACAAGTGCAGGAGTAAGAGCGAGCGAGCCCGAGCCAGAGAGCGGCGCATAATTTAGGTGCTTCCTCCTAAAAAGCAAAAACCAAAAAACAAAGACAACAAAATTGTGGTTTACCTTGTTGTTGTTGCAACAACAATTACGCACAATCATTTAAAAAGAAAATATTGTAGTAGGATAATCGTAATAATAATGACCTTGCCAACCAACACAAACGCCAGCAGCAACGGCAGCAGCGATGATGACTCGGACATGTTTGGACCGCCTCGCTGCTCTCCGCCCATCGGCTATCATCATCATCGATCGCGCGTGCCAATGATATCGCCCAAGTTGCGTCAACGTGAGGAGCGTAAACGCATTCTTCAGCTCTGTGCCCATAAACTGGAGCGTATCAAGGATTCCGAGGCGAATCTCCGACGCAGCGTGTGCATCAATAATACGTATTGTCGCCTCACCGACGAGCTGAGGCGTGAGAAGCAAATGCGATACCTGCAGAATCTCCCAAAGTAAGTATAAAGCGATAGTGATTCACCTTTAGCCTTTTTAAATGTTATCAAAGATTGCTTAATTGTTCTGCGAACATAAAGTTTGACAGATTCAAGCTTAAGTAATTTTCGCACCGAGCGAATTTCTGTAGAAATTAAGTCTCCAAAATTTGCTAAAAAAAAAACTAAACTTGCCTCTGTCTGATGGTCTCAAAGCGGGGTTTTCGAAGCCAAAATTGGTCTCAAAATAGGAACACTTTTGCGAAAGTGAAATTGGAACACGACTAATTGTGTTATATTAGGCTTCGCACTTCACACTCGCATCGCTAATAAAATGTCCATCAATAGCAGCCATTAGAGATGCAACTTCAACCGACAAGCTTGAACCCTCGCATATATGTACACGAATTGAGCTACATAGTGTATATTCTCCTAAATACCCAGAATAACATGAGTCACCGAAAATAGTACTAGCAGTTCCTTGAACAAAAGTAAGTGTCGAACGACTACTTTCTGGTGATAAATTTATAATGAACGCACTACGAAACGAATTGGAAGCAAAAACTTTAATCGCTATTATGATGCTATGAGCAGATCATGAATAATTTTCAGTAAAAAAAATATTTATATGTAACCGGTTGGAAACCGGTAACCGAAATGAACATTTTGTAACCAAATCGTAACAGGACAGAAATAAAAAAAAGATTACCCTAACCGAAACAATTTGATTTTCATGACCGTAACCGAAACCGCTACCTTTTCGATTATATTCCCTGGATTTCATTATTAATAGATCGAAATTTTCAGCACATTGATTTAAGAACTTTGGTGCAGTCTGACCTGGCTAATTCCATAAAAAAGCGCTGTGAATATGACCGTACCGCATTGTACTCTTTGGAAACGTCCACTCAACCACATCAACCAGAGCATATAGCGATTATCATATTAATCACAGCTCAACAAAGCTCCATATGGGGGGGTTACGTTTTGGATTGTTCTTAGGGCCCGAGTCCTCATATTTATTTATGGATGTAGCCGCGAATAAAGACCCGCACTATTGCAGTGCAACTTCAATAAATGAGTCATTTGCTCTAATCGCTCGTGTTATTTCCCCGTTTAGGTGAAATCATTTCAACCAATGTAAGTACACATAACATATATTTTACATGGTGGCTGTGGTGCAGTGGTAGAGTGTGCGACTACGCTTCGAATTTGTATGGTTATTTACTTTGATGACGTCACGCGCGTGACCCTTCAACAAGATAGCCCCGAAATGAATTGTCATCATTTTACAGCAATAAACTTTTAACTACATACAACAAATAGTGTCGTGGCATATTACTTTCAACAAATCTGATTTGTAATCATTTTACATCCAAAACTGACAAAAATTTACCGAGTGCAAGGTATAAACACGGTAGTTTTAGTCAAGAAAGGAGAGGAACTACAGCCTTCGCAACAACATACACACAAACATAGATTTATACCCATACAAATAAAAAAAAGCAGCACAAACCAACATTCAGGCCAAGCTCAAAAACAGAAAAAAAGCAAAGCAAAACGAAGCATAACTAAACGCAGATATACAACTCAGGAGACATAAAACCAAACGACGAGGCAAACAATGGGAAAATTTGTGCGAGTGTCCAAGAGCTCTAAGAGCGTCTGACTGGAGATTTGTAAGAAAAGATTAACTCGAATGCAGTAGAAATTGGCACATTGTATAATTAAAGAGCCAAAAATTATACGGGAACAAAACGCTGGCCAGAGAAATCAAAGCAATAATTATAAGCATATGTATGTCTGCATGTAGGCAAGCGCGATATTTCCTCTTTCAGTCTGTGCTAAAAAGCGTTGCGCTCGTTGAAATAATCACGTTCCACTTGCAAAAAAAAAAAGCCACCACAACAACAGTCAGCGATGATAGCAAAGCAAACCGAGCGCTCTACTAACCAAAGTCAAAGCGCAGCAAGAGCCAAGCCAAGCCAGCTTTGCGTTTGCGACGACTAAAACCTTCAGACTCTTGCAAACACACACACACACACAGGGGTACATCCAGTTAGCCAGAGATGTGTCACAATCATGCACGTGTCACGCATCATGCAAGACTTGAGTATTTCGTTTGAAACAAGTATGAAAGTCGCTTAAGACCAGTCAATCTCTTGGCTTGAGTGCTTATATTTTCGCACAAGAGTTTACAGCTTAACGGCGAATCCGAACAAATTCATGGCAAGTTACCTCAAAGCTGGCGCCAACAGCTAGTGATGGTGACCGGATGTAGATGTTTCGAGGCGGAATCGATTCCAGGTCTCTTGCTCAGCAGGCACATATTCTACGCGCTGTACCACACCCAGCCAGCCAATGATGGAAAAGCATTTTCTGCTTAAGAGGTGGTGAAATCGAAGCCAATAAATGAAATTGGTCGGCCGTCAGATAAACCTAAACAGAGAACAAGTAAGAAAGTCGGCCAAGATCGACTTTAATATACTACTCTGTACCAACGAAAGTCTGTCCTCAGCATGAGTTTTGCTCATAACTTGACTATTGCTCATCTGCTCTGCACAAGTTAATGTTAATTTATCCGGATCGATAAATAACATCGATTACCAAATTTGTCCAAACAAACCTATCTATTTCCAACCGAACCTTCTATCCTATTCTAAGAAGACCACACGGACGCATACATACGGGCTTTGCAAATCGGTCGGCACAAGACCTAAAGAAGAAGAGCTAAAAAACAAGAGCAAGAAAACAAGGGGTAACTAAGAAGTTTCACTTGTTCCATCTCTATCGAATTTGCAGGCACGCGCGCGTGTCTGTGTGTGTGTGTTGTCTTCGCTGTTTCTTTTACACGGTCGTGTTTATTGTGTTGGTGAGTGCCTGCTCTGCCAGAGCATAAACATTTTTATTTGACTGCTAAAGCAGTAGGAGCGACAGCAGCTTTTTGAACTTTTCATTTCTGGTGCTGCACGTGTGGTGCCATTTCCTTTACCGTTAACTTTGTAATCAGTGGTCTTGGCTGGCGCCGCCATGGCGTTAAGGAGGAGGAGCCTTGCTCATACACACACACACACCTGCCAATCCTAGCTATCGATCAACCTTTGGCTTTACACAGCAACAATAATAGCTTCAAGAAATGCCGTTACACACTTAAAGCTCAGTTTTTTTTTTTTTTTTTTTTGCTTCGTGAGTGGCTGCGTTTCCGTTTGTTTTTGCTTTGTGGGACATGTTTTATCCAGCAGTTGATTGTGGCAAATCAATAATTTCAGCTTCTTAAATATTGCAATTATGCATTATGCAGCAGCATTGTAAAAATAGCAAGCTTATTTAATCGCTTACCGAATCTCTACGTACACAAACAAATTCACTCACTCGTAGCCCGACGCCCGCCCCATTTTGTGGCCGCTTCGTTGTCGTAATAATTTAGCGGCTGCGACGACTTTTTTTTTCATAGTTTTTCTATTATCTCGTCTCTGGCTCTCTTTCTTGATACTACTCCCCCTTATTCCATTTTACAGTTGCTGTTGTGGTCGTGACTCTGTTGCGCATCTCCCCCACGGTTCCACAAGCTACTGCAAATACTATTTAAAACAATTATAGATTATACAATTGCTTGATATCAATGGCAGATAATTAAGATAAAGAGATGAAGGATTAGAATTTGCCTTAGCCTTGAACTCGAAACCTCCAAAAACAGAAATTCACGAAAGTAGGTAGAAGGTTGGTCAACCGGGGGAAATCGAGCGCGTAATATGCCCCAATTTCTAGAGCGCGCCAGAGAGATGGGGGTAGGGTATGGGTGGTCGAAAACGTGCGCAAAACGAAAACACAGATAAGACACAACAACAACAAAACAAAACGAAAAACCATACCTTACACACAACCAGCCAACCAGTTGGCTTATCGGTCGTATGCCACATACATATATGTACGTACATACCCAATGTCACCACACTGAAGCTCCCCAAAACAACAACAAAAGGAAAAGAGAAAACAATTGGCAGAAATCAACAGCTTCCCCACTTTGTGGTGCGTGTGTTTGTGTGTGCCTCAGTGTGTGTGGCAGGTTGATGACATCATGTCTCTTTGAGATCACTTGGGCTTTCCTTGCTGTTAAATCAGATAAGAATTCTCACAAGTTACTACGCTGTGAGTTTGCTACAGACGCATTGACTAGTATATAAATCAAGCAAAAAAGAACTTTTGCCAGTTTTCATAGAATAACAAATATTAAGGCCCCCGTGGATACGGTTCGCCTCAGCAAAAGTGGTAGATGGTAGATACCTCCTGCTTAGCGACTCATCTGTTATCTGGTTAGCCCAGAATACCTCTTAGAACTACTTATGAGATCCCGTCCCATGGTAGGCTCTGTTTTTAAGATTTTTCACAAAAGCAAAAGCAAGAACATAACATTGGTAATATTTTTCTACAAAAACTACGAAATTCGATTTTACTTAACAGTAAATTATGTTTTGAATATTCCCATGCATTCCACAAACCGCCCCAAAACAGTCCCGATTCCTTCTTTACGGTTTGAGTAGTTTTTAGGTCAAAAGCGATTAATTACTACTAAAAATTAGTAATATTTAGTAACTACATAAATGTATTCCCATTTTTATTTTATTTTTTACTAATTAATTTTGTGTCAAGCATGGGCTGAACCAAGGCTCGAACCGAAACCATCGAACAAAAACCTTGATCCTGAAATTTTCGAACCCTAACGATTGGTAAATTTTGGTCCGTACCAGCGAAAATTATTGTTGAGTTGTGTAACCCTGAATTTAACAAAGACTGATAACTTACCAATCATCCATCATCAAAAGGCACACCACTCCTGGATGTAAAATAGGTGGAAAGAGGGCAGCTTGGGCGAAAGCTTAGTCTAGAAATCTACTTACACAAAGGCGAGCGAAGCCGAGGCTCGTCCCTTATAAATAAGTTTAAAATGATTCGTTCTATGGCTCGATTAAACTGGCTTATAACTAAAATATCCACATTTCTCAGCTTCAAGTTGTTAAGAACCGCTTTTGTTTACGATTTGGTTCAGCGTATACGAAAGAGCCAAGCAAAGTTAATAAGTTTTTTTTTTTTTGCGTCTGTATGTCTGCGTCATTAGGAGACCGTCACTGAAATCGTGACGACAGCGCTAGGCTGGCTTGCTTGGCCCTGTGCGTCAGAGGCAGCCTCAGTTCTTCACGACACAAACAAATGCTGGGGGACAATTCATAATATCATGAACATTCCTGTGTGTTGCAGAGGGGTGACTCCATCTCTCTGGGTGTTCAATGAGCATTAAACACTAATCAAGTTCCCCTGATTATGTGTATTTTAGCAATATCGAAGCCGGCCCTAATTAGACACTACATATACATACATACATACATACCCAACATGCAAGGATATTTTTCATTTGGGGGCTGCTTTTAATTAACTGGGCCAACAGCGAAGTAAATTTTAGCTAATTTCTCTTTCAATAAAAGCCATGCCCACGCCTGCCCCTCTCTCTCTCTCTCTCTCTCTATATATATATATATATATATATTTCTCTTAGCTTACGCTCAATATGGCCAACCATTTGAAGTAAGGTAGAAGACATCCAAAAACAAGCAACGTAGCGGGGGGGAGGGGCTGTGAGGCGGCAGTGCGACGACAACGCATTAAAATGCGCAGCTGAGCATGTCAATGTTGACTATTAAAAAGCAACAATAACTGACAACGAGAATGGCTGTGGCTCCGGCATCCGAGGGGGCGGGGCGGCAGAAAAATAAAAGCAAAAAGCGAAAGTATAAACGAAACACCAAAGAAGCAGCGAAAAAATCGCTCAGCTTATAGAAACCAAAACCAGAAAGCGTACAACACAACATCAGGAAAAGGTGGTAGCGAGGGGGAAGTGTGTTAGTTTTGTTGTTGTCCCGCGCGCACCGTTAACTTGAAATGATGAACGGACAGGCCAACACTCACATACACACACAAATGAGAGCACACGACTGACCAAATGAGGTGCCAAAAGGCAAAAGCCGTGCCAGGAGAAGACGGAAGAGGAGGCACTGGCACATTGTACAAATGAAACAAAAAGGGTTGGTCAGCTGCTACCGCGATATCCCCCCAAGGGGGGAATCGAATCAGTGCCAACAATTAAATTTGGATTTGTATCAAGAAAACACAACAAAATTGATGCTCGATTGTGTGTACTTGTTTTCTTATTATGAAAAACTGAGCAAAAAGAGTGCTTCACGTTGAGTTAGTTAGGGAGGTGACCTTTGAGACCTAGGTTTAATCTTCGGTCGGTCGGTAGAATTCGTTAGAATGTATGTGTTGCCTAATTGTTGATCGAATCGACTCACTTCAGTGTTTCTTTGAGAGCCAACTGTGTGTGTCACGATATGGATCATAGAGTTCCGTTCGTGAGTTTCCGTGATCCAAACGTTTTTCGCGCGTAAGGAGATTTTTATTTCGTGAATCGTCCGTGACGTGACAGAAAACTCATTCTTGCACCCAGCTCTAAAATGAACCCTTTGAAGTGTTATCATCTCCATCTGTTAAATCTATACTAGCGGAAAATGGGCAGAAGACCGACTATTTCATGTAAATTGTCGGATCAGGTTTTCATTAATTTTCCTAAATTTAAATGAAAGTTCAACCTCATCCTTAAATCTGTCTTAGCTAGTGCAGTGCCATCTAGTTTTATGTATTTACATGGTGACTAGAAAGACAGAACTTCCCTAGGTTTCTGGTTCGTGGGTTTACGTAATTTAGAAGGTTCGGTTTGATTTAGATTTGGTTGCTTCTAAGAGAAACTCTATTGGACTTTTAATAGACATTTTCTACTTTTACTTACCATTTTGTACAATTTAAATCGCTCGATAATTGCCATTTGGCTCTGTCCAGCAGATTTTCCCCCCGCAACTCTTGCTGTCCGCCGTCTCCAGTGTGTATGTGTATGATGACATTGAACTAACTTTCCCTTCACTTTCTCTCTTTTCGTTCCATTGCAGAACCGAAAACAACAACAACAACGGCCGCACCGGCACCGAATTGGCGCGTGAGAACCTTTTCCAGCCAAATATGGACGATGCCAAGCCAATGAACAACAGCAGCAAATCTCCGTATGGCCCAGTTGATGCCTCCTCCTCCCCAACAGCCTCGCGCACCATTTGCTCCATCGAGAATCAGCCGCAACTAGTGACGCGGCATAATTCCTCATTGCCAAATAATTCTGTCTCCGCCACGGCCAACAGCAATACCCGCAAGCGTCATCTGTCCAATAGCAATCTGGTCAACGATCTGGAGATACTCGATCGCGAACTGAGCGCCATTAATGCACCCATGCCTCTGATCGATCCGGAAATCACACAGGGCGCGGAACAGCTGGAGAAGGCTTCACTGTCCGCCTCGCGTAAACGACTGCGCAGCACCAGCGAGGATGAGAGCGATCGGTTGGTGCGCGAGGCTCTGTCACAGTTTTATATACCACCGCAGCGTCTCATCTCGGCCATAGAAGACTGTCCGCTGGATGTGGTCGGTCTGGGAGTGGGCATGGTGGGCGCTGGCGCCGACAGTCCAAGCAGTAAACGTGCCAAGCTAAATGGGGTCAATGGCAGCAATGGCGATCAACTGGAGCTGGTCAATTTTGACATGAACCAAAATCAAAAGGATTTTGAGGTGATTATGGATGCGCTGCGATTGGGTACTCCCAGTCCACCGAGCAGTGCCAGTGATTCGTGCGGTCAGGCGGCCATGATGAGCGAATCGGCGAGTGTGTTTCATAATTTGGTGGTTACCTCGCTGGAGACATGAAAGTATCAGTAAAGCAGACAGAGTGTGTGGAGGTGCAACAAACCGTAGCAAAGAGTTAGATTTTAAGGTTAGTTAAGTTTAGCTTAGGTGGAGGAGAGAGCGAGAAAGTGGATGCAGTATGACAAGAACGAGAAATAACGGAAATCAAAGAATTTGTAGTCAAAAACTAACAAATGTTAAGCAAAATCAAGTGAGAGAACCAGTTAGTTTTCTTATTAACAAGGCAGCAGCAACCAAGTAGCATAAATCCGCACCCTTTTTGCATCTACTGCTGAGCTACACTGCAAGACCAATTAAGCGAGGCAGTTGCAACGTAGCAGCATCTGCAAGAGAGCTTTTTAAGCACTCGCTGCTGAACTGGTGCCGCCTTGTTCTAAGGTTCTCATATATACCTCTTTTGTATTAAAAAACAGCAGCAGCAGTAAGAGTAAGAGTTTCTTTCGCATATACAAGGCAGCAGCAGCTCAGCAGCAGTACTTAGCGAGCTCTTAAATCCGCCTGTTGCTGCTGCAACTTCCTCAAACAAACACCAGATTCAGTTCCATCCCTTCCCTTCCCTTTCCTTTCCAACTTCCCAAGTCAAACTTTTTGGTACAGTTGCTTAACTTGCTTTTTTTGTTTGTATTAAAAGAGAACATTCCAGGGCCCAAGCAACTTTCAACCAAAATAAAACCGCAATAGTTCCTGCCTTTGACGAACTGAATTCTTGTTTTTTTACTATTCGTCTTTTAAAGATTTGCTTAAAGTTTAAACAAACGTGTGTGTTCTCCCAGTCAGTTACACGAATACACTAATATCTATGATAACAATTTGCTAAACTATGCAAATAAGAGATAAACAGAAATGGTTTCATTTAAGTCGTCAGCTCTGAGACAGACATTCCCAAGCTCCCCACCCGCCCCCTCCTCAGCGTATTATGATTTTAATTGGAAATTCTCTGCACAAGAAAAAAGAAATTCAAGCAAAAACATACAAAAATTTGTAACTGAATCGGGAAGGGAAAAAAATTATTAAAAATATATACAAAAAAAGTGCAATTAGAATTTTTTAAAATATTGACGCAACAAAAATAGGAAATACCAACAGAAGTGCATTCAAACAAAAACAAAAATCAACAAAATGAGCAAATTGAAATAAAAAAACACAAAAACCACAAAACAATTGAAAGCAAGAAACAATTTTCTTTGCTTAAAGGCTGTGATAGAATTTTAAGTTTGGGCTAAACAGATAAATGAAAAAGCAAAATACATACACACACACACACTGATCATCTGCATATGGAAAACTTAGTATTAGTAAAACAACAACAAAGAGCCAAGCGGCGCGAGAGAGTTGCACAACTTTCGCTCGCAGCTTTCATTGAATTTTTTTGTATTTGTATTTTTATGTTAAAGCTAAAAGCAGCTGCTTTCGTTTTGTTTACATTTCTTGCAAAAGCCAAAACTGTCCCTCAAATGTTACAAAAGAAAAATATGTATTATGTTGATTTTGCACCCTTGCGGAAGAAGAGATTTCCTTTGATTTTGTCACTTAAGTGAAATATATCTATATAAAAATTATGATAATCCAGTTCAGCTCTCGAATTTGGCAGATCTCAGATCAAAATTGAGATGTGTACTCTTCCATTCTTTTATTGTTTTTTTTTTTTGTTAATATTATTTTAACTGGAGCTTTATTTGATTGGAATAATTTAAAAAATAAACTCCAGCTGTCAAAATTTCAATTTCTCACTCACAATTTCCACTGAATATATGTTTAAGTCTCTATGATCAAAATGTTCTTCCGTATTGTTCTTTTTAAAGATATTGTGTTGATTTGTTTTATGATTTACACACTGAAGTGAAATCTATTCTCTCAAATTCACCAGAGCTGTACTGTAATCATTACTTCCAGTATTTAACTTCTTTTCATTACGAAAAATCTCGATTATTCAGATAATGAAAACGCGATTTCTTGTTACGATTTTTGTAGTAATCGTAATTGTAACCTTACCATTTGCCTTTTCCTTGCAAAACATTTCGGTACCAGAGATCGTCATATGTACTTGTTACAATAAATTTTGAACACAAAAATTAAGTGACTTTAACTTGAAGTGGCTTGAGTTTGGTTCAAAACATAAAGTTGTAAGCTAGGCTTGGCCAACATGTAGGTATATATATTCGCTATTTTGAAGAGCTGAGTTCAGGGTTTCATTGAGCATTGAGTTATATGCGCACCTATCGACCTCTGCAAGGGTGCTTCAACTTCTTTAGGTAGCTTTTTTTTTCGTTGGCCCCGCCTCATATTATTATGATTATTATTATGATCATCATTTAGTATTAACTTACCTACCGCCTACCTTATTCTGTTAATCTTATTGATCAATTTTGCTTAATTTTTAAGTTCTCTTTACTTTGTCCACATTTCTTTTAACTAGAAGAATTACCAATCTAGCCTTTAGATTTTAACTTTTTTTAGTTAATATTTTCATTCAGTTGAACATTATCTTTATGCTTACTATATATATATAAATACACACTTATATATACTTTTCATAGATAGGTAGAGAGTCCTGCCTACATTGTGGCAGTCTACTAAGCTACAAAAATAAACTAAACAAATATTACAAAAAAAAAATCATTTTGTTTTGTTTTCCTCTTTCGTTGTTTATATCTGAACTATCAGGCGTTTCTAAAATTTCTTTTATTGCACAGCTGAGTGTTTTATGCTTGCCTTGGAACCTGTATGATAATTCTTATAAAGAGGGAGGTGAAGTATCCTTTCCGGGGATGAAAAAATACTCTGTAGACCAAATCAGACTTGGGTGAAAGAATATAGTCGTCATTCATGTATTCTACAACTAGAAATTTAACTAGGATCCAGCAGTGGTGGGCCAGAAAATCTAGCGAAAAGGCACAGCAACAATAAAGTTTTTTGACATTGCTTTTAACTCGTGGGTCAACTGATAAGTAACTTTTAAGAACCAATATAATTGTATAAACTTGGCTTTACACAGCCCGAAGGGCCAAGCCGCGCTCCCTATTGGCTGGCGCCTCTAAACTCTCCAACTAATTGCCGATCTAATCTAACAACTTTGATGTTTTATCATCATTCGGGTGGATTGATTTGAATTTTAGATGTATTTTAAAATACATACGTGTGTATGTATTTATTTGAATGGTTTTCTATGAGATCATCAACTTGGCTTGAGAGCTCAAGCTGCCTGTTGTTGACCCACCTCAGGGTTATGCTTTGCTTTTTTGGGGGTCAAATGAAATATACAGCAAAATATACAAGTTGTTCCGTTGACTGCATTTCGCGTTTATTTTGAATGCCAAAAGTTTGCTCAGATTGAGGGCTTTGGCTTTGGCCAATGTCATGCTCGTTCAACGACTTTATCAACAACAGTAACAAATGATTTGGTTATTAACGAAGTTAGCAGGAGGGGAGAAACAGAGACAGATAAAAAAGAGCCAATCCAATCCATTGAAATCGAACTCTCAAAATCGAAATATTTCTTAACGAGAAAGCTAAGCTAACTTCGTCTGTGCCGAAGTTTTTATACCCATGCAAGTGCTCGCTTAAATATTTTCAAAAAATACTCTTTTTCCCATTTTTCGACCGATCGTTCGTATGGGAGCTATATGATATAGTCATCCGATTTGGCCAAAAATTTGTAAAATTATGTGAAAGCACGTGAAACAAACAAATACAAAATTGCAGGATGCTACCATTAAAAAGAAAAAAGTTTTTCATACTAAAACTAGTTTTCCGACCGATTGTTCCTATGGGAGCTATGAGATATAGTCATCCAATCCGGTCGGTTCCGACATATTAGTAGTGTGCAGCAAAAAGAAGACTCTGTGCAAAATTTCAGCTCGATAGCCTTAAAACTGACAGACTAGTTCGCGTAGAAACAGACAGACAGACGGACAGAGGGACGGACAAAGCTCAATCGACTCAGCTCGTCACCCTAAACAAGAATATATATAGTTTATGGGGTCGGAAATGAATATTTCTGTGCGTTGCAAACTTCTGGGCACCTTTGCAAGTGTATAAAAATGGGGACGTTTGTAAGTCTCTTCAACAAAATGATCTTTAATCCATTTTCCGCAATTTCGACGTCAAAGCCTGATTAAGTGTGTTAATCAGTATAAAACGCGCATCGTAAATGATAATTGACATTTTAAAGAAGGTTTGAAATGAAACTGAAAACGAAAGTGCGAATATTGCTATTTTTTGCAGAAAGGCTTATGAACGAACTTCCACTTACCGTTGACAATTCCATTTAGATGAGAAAGAATATAATCTGAAAAATAAGTAAATCGATTAATTGTAATACCAAGGCTTTTTAACTAAGAATGTATTAGAAATTTTTCCCTTGAAATAGAGCTTAAAGTGTGCTGAAATTGCTTTTTTATAAGAGAAAGACCACAAAGTTTCTTAGATCATGCAATTGTTGTTTTAAGCCCTAGTTTTGACGATCCCATAAAATCAAAAACCAAAACCAAAAGGAAAACTGGTGTTCGGACGACTAAAAATCGAGCCTCCAAAAAACCAAGATTCAATAAGTTGGAAGCGAATTTCGCACCAAAATGTATTAAAAACGAACCCTCATCTTTACTACGAACTCGGACCATAGAATCGAATCTGCTTTTTGATTTCAGAGATAGACGATCGAATAAGTTGGGAAGCCATGGTTCAGTCTAAAATCTTTTGGGAATCGGTTTGCCAACCGAACCCTTAACTTTGGCAAGGGACTGAGACAACTGGAACAAGCCTTCTGCAAAATTGATAAGGTTTATAGCATTGGCTTTAACGATACAACACCAAAATCGTTTACAAATGGTACGTAATCGTTTACTAAGTAATAGGAGCACCAGACCGAACATTCTTCAGAATGTCCGTATAACGATCCAATGAGTTAATAACTTAAGTTCCCACCGAATTATTTTCAAAATTGGTCCTCAGAATGATTCTTAAGCTTTACTACGGCACCGAACCTTCCTCAGAGCTTAAGAAGTCTTACCGATCCACCAAATCCTGAGGCACCAGCAAAGGAAAAACAATTCCTCAAAAAGTTTCTTATATATAACTTGTACTAAGTACAATGTAGATTCTGCCTTTAGTTAAATCTACCATTAATCCCTTCAGTACTGGACTGAAAGTTTTGGCCAACTTTTGCTGCTTCTTTTGAATATTTACATTATGATTTTTCCTTAATTTGCTAACTAAATAAATACCTCTTAATCTATGGACCAGTTAAACGACATATATACATCCATCAACTATGTATTATGTATATTCCCTCGCTTAGAAAATCAAACTTGAGTTCCAACTGTGTTTGCTTTCGAAATAAATGAAATACCATGATACCATGTAGATAGATATATTAGATATCGAGCTAGTGTTAAGGATACATAAGTGCTTTTTCAAAAGGAATATATAGACCGCAAATCGAGAATAATTGAACAAAATAGGCATACAACATTTGTATAATAGAGAGAAAAACCAATGAACAACAAGGACAAACATATGAACTATACTTATATACAACATACAAAAACCCAAAACTGGAAAAGGAAAAACAAAACATATATACACCAGATATTATATAATTATACGTATTTATTATGAGTTGCTTTTAGTGTGATAAAATATTAACGAACAAAACATTAAGGACAAAAAAAAAACCATTTCCAAATAAATTTTAAGAAAAATTGAATTGAAGTTTTAATATTGTGCGGTTCGTTTTAAGACGTGCGTAAAAGGCCACAGGTGAGTTTCTATTCTCCTAAAAGTAAACTACTCTAAGCTATTTGATAAAATATTTTTATAGATTTTATGATTTTTTATACTCTGTACCGTAGGTACATAGAGTATTATTATATGTTTGTGCAAAAGTATGTAACATCCAGAAGGAAGCATCTCCGACCCCATAAAGTATATATATTCTTGATCAGCATCAACAGCCGAGTCGATATAGCCATGTCCGTCTGTCCGTCTGTCCGTATGAACGCACAGATCTCAGAGATGGTAAGAGATAGAGGTTTGACGTGTATGGGACATATACTTCTTATGTCTGCAGGCAGATCAAGTTTATTTTCAATTTTGGCCACGCCCCCTCCCGCCCCCGCAATTTAGAAAAAACGTCATATCTCCCACAGTTTTGAAGATAGATGGCTTGTTCCTTCTGGACATATTTAGTTATTAGAATAACTTATCGATCCGCCAAAGGAATGAAGAAGATCGGATGAACGGTTTTCGAGTTATGATCAAAAGACAAAATTTCTTGGTACAGAGTATGTTATAGTCGGGCTTGACCGACTTTCTTTCTTGTTTTGTTATAACATCCATGGAATTGTATCTAGAAGACCACAACAATCCAGAGGAGAGAGCGAACCTTGAAAATCCATTAAAAATAAGCTTGGTTTGGAGTCAAGGTTAGAGACAGTCACAGTCAAACCAAAGTCATAACCAAAGTATTGGCTGTTTCAGGTTGAAAAAAACAACTAATTTATTTTGGTGGATTGCAAGTAATTTTTATTCATTTTCAGTACGACGATCCTTGACTGCATGGCGCTGGCTGGAAAACGCTATTGCAGCTAAAGACATAATTAGTAGGACAACGTGGAGCGGGAATAGATGAAGGCCCATAAGCCGATCCAGATTGTCCATATGAGGAACCCACAATGGGGCTGAACATGCGGGCATATCCAGAGGATTTCGGTAGTGAATATGAAGCGGGTGCTGAATAAGCTGGAGCAGCTGGCGCTGAATAGGTTTTTGCTGCTGAATAACTAGGAGCGACAGGTGCTGAATAAGCGGGAGCAGATGGCGCTGAGTAACTCGACGAGGCAGGTGTTGAATAGCTGGGAGCGGCAGGTGCTGAATATGATGGAGCAGCTGGCGCTGAGTAAATCGACGAGGCAGGTGCTGAATAGGTTTTTGGTGCTGAATAGCTGGGGGCGGCTGGTGCTGAATAGCTGGGGGCGGCTGGTGCTGAATAAGCTGGAGCAGCTGGGGCTGTATATGATGGAGCAGCTGGGGCTGTATATGATGGAGCAGCAGCCGTTGAGTAACTCGAGGAAGCGGGTGCTGAATAGCTGGGAGCTGCAGGTGCTGAATATGTTTTGGGCGCTGAATAGCTGGAAGGGGCAGGTGCTGAATAAGCTGGAGCGGTTGCTGAATAGCTGGGAGCTGCAGGGGCTGAATAGGTTTTGGGTGCTGAATAACTAGGAGCGGCAGGTGCTGAATAAGCTGGAGCAGCAGACGCTGAATAGCTTGACGAAGCGGGTGCTGAATAGCTGGGAGCAGCAGGTTCCGAATAGCCTGGAGTTGCTGGTGCTGCATAGCTAGGACCAGCAGGAGCGGAATATGAGGGGGCAGCGGGTGTAGAGTAGCTGGGTGCGGCTGGTGCTGAATAGTTAGGAGCAGCAGGTGCTGAATAGCTTGACGAAGTGGGTGCTGAATAGCTAGGACCAGCAGGAGCGGAATATGATGGAGCAGCGGGTGCAGAATAGCTGGGTGCGGCTGGTGCTGAATAGTTAGGAGCAGCAGGTGCTGAATAGCTTGACGAAGTGGGTGCTGAATAGTTAGGAGCAGCAGGAGCTGAATATGATGGAGCAGCAGGAGCGGAATATGATGGAGCAGCGGGTGCAGAATAGCTGGGTGCGGCTGGTGCTGAATAGTTAGGAGCAGCAGGTGCTGAATAGCTTGACGAAGTGGGTGCTGAATAGTTAGGAGCAGCAGGAGCTGAATATGATGGAGCAGCTGAAGCTGAGTAGCTAGGACCAGCAGGAGCGGAATATGATGAAGCAGCGGGTGTAGAATAGCTGGGTGCGGCTGGTGCTGAATAGCTAGGAGCAGCAGGTGCTGAATAGCTAGAAGTGGCTGGTGCTGAATAGCTATGAGCAGCAGGTGCTGAATATGAGGGAGCTGCAGGTGTAGAATAGGCTGGTGCTGCAGGTCCTGAATAACTAGGAGCAGCAGGCGCTGAATAGGCTGGAGTTGCAGGCGCAGAATAACCAGTTGTCTTTGGTGCCGAGTAGCCACTAGATGCTGCTGCCGGCGCTGAATAGCTCGACTGTGAATTATACACAACGGGCGGTGCATAAGCCTGTGCGGGTATTCCCTGCGAGGATCGTCCATAACGTTGATCAACTTCGCTCTCGGGAATCGTCAAATCTTCACGCCCCTCCTCACCGGCAGCAGGCGATCGGCGTTCCGTCTCCGATGCGGTAGCCGCCATCAGGCACGCACAGGTCATCAGACACAGCAAGAGTCGCGTTCCGTACATGTTTACCGATTAGTTTGCAAATTGTCACTCAGGTTCAGAGCTTGGCCCCCAGACTTTATGAGAACACGGAACGAACAGATCAGCAAAAAAATATGCCGAATTGACCAAGTGAATTGGTTTTTCGTTATTCTATTTTGAATGGTTCCCCAGAATTTTTGCTTGTATCGATGATATTTTGCACAATTACCCAAATGTTTGTTTTAATTTCTTTTCGATTGTATGTTGAAATCGTAAGTGAACTCATTTATTTTCTTCCGAAGTTTTGTACATAGACGACTGACGGTTGCCCTAAGACGATGACAGAAATCGTTAGTGGGGCATATCAAAAGTTGGAAATAAACTTCATATGTATTCTATACACTTCGAACGTCTAACTCTTACCATCTCTGAAATCTGTGCGTTCATACAGACAGACAGGCGGACTGACACAAGCAGACTGCAATATTGATCTTACTCTTAAATACCGAGATATTTTCTCTTTGTAAAAAAGGGTATTAGATACAACGCAGAAACATTTTGCTCAGGTTACTGCCACTTCTGGAAATGCATGCCAGGCGACTTGCTGATGTGACATTATGAAAAATTGGCCTACAATCTGTAGATTCTGTTTCTGTTTTTTGTTAGTTTTTCAGTTTGTCTTGGGTGTACATTTTCAACACGGTTAGTGTCGCGTCTCTTAAGAGTTTCTACAATATTGAATTACTAAAACGAGAACCTTGAACTCGAAATCAAATTGAGAAAAGTCCAGTTTTGGAGACACAAACGTCAAATACTCTTTTGGTGCCATTTAAAGGCTTTTTTTGGTTTACGCTGAAATCGATATCGATCATAATACACTCTGCAAGGGGCAACATACGTTAAACATAATGCAAATGATGACTGGTAAATATTTTGAATTTGCCGCCACAACAGAAGTATACTTGTCCATACTAATCGCACTGCATCTATCGCTTATCGCATTTCGATATGATTTCTATCGTTGAGCAGCGCCATCTGGCGACTGCTATCAAATCAACACGTCAACGTTTTCTTCTTCTTTCCCATTCATCACCTGGGCCCAGCAGCAAACGCCGCTTTGTAAGGAAACAGAACCTATACGAATGTTTAATTTCAATTGTGCCGGCGATTTATTGAAATAAAACATTTCAGCAACTAATTCCCCAAGATCAGACGGAAAACGAGAACGGCATAGAATCAGGTAGTTGGGTACGGTAGGGTAGGGTAGGCTGAGCGGCCCAACAGCTGCTACTGCTTGCGTTGACAAAAAAAGAAGAAAAAATTGAAAGAAATTGACAGAAAGGTCATTGCACTCTAATGGCACACATTTTTCGCCTTTTCCCCCACTTTCTTCTAGCGCTCTCGCCATGAAGCTGCCTCCTAGTAAATGTCGCTGGTCGATTACCCACTTTCTGGGCCTGATCGGAACCCTTGCTCTAATGCTCGGGCTCCAGCAACTGCCTAGTGCCAGTGCGGCTGCAGTCATGTCTGTCGATTTAGGTACTGAATGGATGAAGGTCGGCGTTGTCTCACCTGGTGTCCCCATGGAAATTGCTCTGAATCGTGAATCCAAGCGCAAAACGCCGGCCATTTTGGCTTTCCGTGATGGTGTACGTACCATGGGCGAAGATGCACAGACAATTGGCATACGTGAGCCATCGGCGGCATATGGATATCTGTTGGATTTGCTAGGCAAGACCATTGATAATCCCGTTGTGGAACTGTACAGGTGAGGAATCTTTGTACTTAAGTGTTTACACTTGTGGACGTGTTTAGGCCACGTCACTCTTTGTGCTGGCCATAGTAGGGGGCATAGAAACAATTCAAAATATTAATCAAAACTACTTCCACTCTCCTCCGATTCCGAAATGAACTCAAAAGAAGTAGTAGAACAGTGTTTTCATAAATCGTACTTAATATTGAATTTTTATAAGGTTCGCTGACAAAAACTTAAAATGTGTTCTTTTCTCTTTTTTAGACCAGAAGGTCCCCAAACTCATTGTCGGGGCCTCAATTTAAAGCATAAAACCAGGAACCGTAATTTTAGACGCTTCTCGTGATTGTATTTCATGGGAAATGTTAGTAAAAAGATGATAAACCAGCACCCACCCAGCCGGCCCTGGGCTGCTTTCCTTAGTTTTATTTATTTATCGATCCACCAAAGAATAAGCAGAGACCTGATGAACTTTAGTCAAGCTACGAGCAAATGAAAGTTCGCAGTAGCAGCTCTGCAGTTTTTTTTTTTAGAGAAATCTTGCCCCAGAACTTCTGAATGACTGATCCAGTGCTTTTTATACTCTGTACCGTAGGTACATAGAGTATTATAAGTTTGTGCAAAAGTATGTAACATCCAGAAGGAAGCATCTCCGACCCCATAAAGTATATATATTCTTGATCAGCATCAACAGCCGAGTCGATATAGCCATGTCCGTATGAACGCACAGATCTCAGAGATGGTAAGAGATAGAGGTTTGACGTGTATGGGACATATGCTTCTTATGTCTGCAGGCAGATCAAGTTTATTTTCAATTTTGGCCACGCCCCCTCCCGCCCCCGCAATTTAGAAAAAACGTCATATCTCCCACAGTTTTGAAGATAGATGGCTTGTTCCTTCTGGACATATTTAGTTATTAGAATAACTTATCGATCCACCAAAGGAATGAAGAAGATCGGATGAACGGTTTTCGAGTTATGATCAAAAGACAAAATTTCTTGGTACAGAGTATGTTATAGTCGGGCTTGACCGACTTTCTTTCTTGTTTATTTCCAAGTTATGACACGCCCCGTTATTTTTCTTTTTTTTTTAAAGTTAGTTATAGATTAAATTAAATTAGTCCTTGATCAAAATTAATTTTTCCTATACTAAAATGAAATAGTTCTTATTCTTACTTATTAGAATTTAATTTTTGGGCTACCTTCAGTGCTTTTCGCTAATATTGGGCTTTCTCTTTCCAGAAAACGATTCCCCTACTACAACATTGTGGGCGATTCCGAACGCAATACGGTGGTGTTCCGCAAAAGCGACTCCGAAGAGTTTTCTGTGGAGGAATTGATTGCCCAAATGCTGGTCAAGGCCAAGGAATATGCCCAGGAATCCACACAGCAGACGATTACCGAGTGTGTGTTGACCGTGCCGGGTTACTTTGGTCAGGCGGAGCGTGAGGCTCTGCTGGTGGCCGCCCAATTGGCCAATCTGAAAGTGCTGCAGCTAATCAACGACTACGCGGCCGTAGCCCTCAACTATGGGGTCTTCCATCGCGGAGAAATCAATGAGACGGCTCAGTACTATTTGTTTTATGACATGGGCGCCTACAAGACCTCAGCCGCTGTAGTCAGCTACCAGCTGGTCAAGGATAAGCAGACCAAGGAAATCAATCCAGTGGTGCAGGTACTGGGAGTGGGCTACGATCGTACGCTGGGTGGTCTGGAGGTGCAATTGCGCTTGCGTGACTATTTGGCTGCCGAGTTCAATGCTTTGAAAAAGACCAAAACCGATGTGACAAAAAATCCCCGTGCCCTAGCGAAGCTATTTAAGGAGGCGGGACGCCTGAAGAATGTGCTGTCGGCCAACAATGATCACTATGCTCAGATCGAGAATTTGCTGGAGGATATTGACTATAAATTGCAGGTCTCTCGCGAGAAACTTGAGGAGATTTGTGCCGATCTGTGGCCCAGGGCCACCAAGCCACTAGAGCAGGCTTTGACCTCGTCAGGATTGGGGTTGGATGTGATCAATCAGGTGATTCTTTTTGGCGGCGGCACGCGAGTACCACGCGTACAGGAGACCATCAAAGAGCTGATCAAACAGGAGCTGGGCAAGAATCTAAATGCCGATGAGTCGGCCACCATGGGTGCAGTGTACAAGGCGGCGGATTTGTCTGCTGGCTTTAAAGTCAAGAAGTTTGTGGTCAAAGATGCTGTGTTGTTCCCCCTGCAGGTGACCTTTGAGCGAGATCCGGGTGAGGGGGCGGCCATCAAGCAGGTGAAACGAGTTCTCTTCGCTCTGATGAATCCCTATCCACAGAAGAAGGTCATCACCTTTAACAAGCACACAGATGACTTTGAGTTCTTTGTGAATTATGGCGATTTAGAGCGCTACAGCCGGGAGGAGGTTCTGGCTTTGGGCAGCACCAACATCACGCGTGTGGAACTAACACAGGTGAAGGATTTAATGGACAAGGCAAAGAAGGATTTGGTGGAGAACAAGGGTATCAAGGCCTATTTCTATTTGGATGACTCCGGTGTGTTCCGTTGCACGGGTGTGGAGCATGTCTACGACAAGCAGAAGCTGGATGATGAACAGGAGGATGAGGACTCAACCCTGGCCAAGCTGGGCAGCACCATTAGCAAGCTCTTTGCCAAGGAGTCCGAGGGTGGCGAAACTGAAGGTGAAGGCTTTAAAAAGTCGGAACCGGAGCCAGAAGAGTCTTCAGCCGCAGGCGGTGATGAAAAACCAGCTGAAGAGGAGGCACAGAAAAAATCCGCAGACGAAGAGGCAAAATCCGAGGCCGGCACGGACAAGAACGAGACCACCATTAAACTGGTAACTGTCAAATCCCCCGTAATCCATCACACTCAGCTGCGGTTTACGGCTCCGCTTTCAGGTTCTGGCTACGACAGCTCCCAGGCCAAACTTTTGGCCATTAATCGGGCCGAAGAGCAACGTGTACGCCTGGAGTCCGCCTTTAATGCTCTCGAATCGCATATTATTGAGGTGCAACAGAAGCTAGAGGAGGCAGCCTATGTCAAGTGCGTCACCGCCGAGGAGAAGGAGCAGCTTTTAAGCGAATGCGCCAGACTCTCGGAATGGTTATATGAAGATATCGAGGACCCCAAGGCCGAGATATATGAGGATCAGCTGGCGCAGCTGAAGAAACTCTCAAATGTGTTCTTAGCACGTCACTGGGAGCATGAAGAGCGTCCGGAGGCGATTAAGGCGCTGAAAGGCATGATTGAGGGTGCCGAGAAGTTCCTGGTCACAGCCCGCAATCTTACCAAGGACACCAATCCCGAGAAAGATGTGTTCACCCAGGTGGAGATTGATACCCTCACCAAGGTGATAGCCGAAACCAGCAGCTGGCTAAAGACTGAAATGGCGGGCCAAAAGAAATTGAGTGCTAATGCAGAGGTGCGATTAACCGTCAAGGATTTGACCGACAAAATGGGTTTGCTCGATCGTGAGGTCAAGTATCTTGTAAACAAGATTAAAATCTGGAAGCCAAAGGTCAAGCCAGTGGACAAAAAGTCGAACGATACTGAGAAAAAAGAGCCGACAGAGGCGGGCTGGGGATCAGGAGATGCGACGGCCGGTCAAGAAGAGCAGCCACAGGCAGAAGAACCCCGAACAGAAGAGACGGTCACACCCACTCCCTCACAGAAGGAGGAGGAGGTGGCAAGTACGCCACACGGTGAGCTGTAAACAGGAGAGCAGCAGGATTAGAGAGGAGCGCGCAACATGCTGGGCTGTGGGTTGGTTGCTACACCGGGATGGGGTGATAATCGTGATAAGCGACAAATGTGTTTAATAGTAGGGAGGGGGGAATTTAAGGGGGATTCCCTGCCTCATCGCGTTCTTTCAAGTTTGTTTTATACATATTCAAATTAGCTAAAGATCGGGGTTTAAATTATATATATAAATATAATGCATACGCTACACGTAACTTAATCTAAATAAAACATAAATTCAATTTCCATTCCGCCATGCTATAAGTTCTCACCCCCCAAAAATCTGAATTATTTATCAAAAACGAAAATACTTCTCAAAAAACCCAAATGTATGTGACCCCCCTCCCCACACCCTTCTACTTCTACTAAACTACATGGAACTGAGACGTGACGAGAAGGATGAAACAGAGTGGGAAACCAAGCTCAAAAAGAGAAATAAAATTGAAAACTACTTTTTTGTATTTTGTAAATATTTTAGAGCAACTTTTCTTTTTATTTCATGTTTTCTAATTTTGAATTCAAAGCAAGGGGAGATGATAAGTTATCAAATAGAAGTTCTTGCGGTAGTTTAAATACATTTCTGCTGTTCTTGATATGAACGCTGCAGAACACAGTGGAAACAGCTTTGACAATAATATCAATGAAATAGCTCGTAAAATCGATTACCGAACTTTTAGAGATGGTAGTGCACTATAACAGAAAATCAAAAGTAATTGGGATCGTCCAACAGAAATATTGATCAAGAAAACAGTTTTTGTTGAACGAGACCATATATCGGTTGCGGGCTAGCTAACGGCTGGCCCAGGGGTGAGCAAGACCCCAATACATGGACTAATCGAAAAATAAAATAAAAAAACAAATTTTTATTTATGGATTTATATTCTGGAATCTACGGCTTCGGGCTCCTATTTGGGCAAGTAGATGTTACTCCCTGCCCTCTGAGCTGCATCCACTCACTTATTGATCAATTGAAGTGTCGATTACAGGCCTGTTGATCGAAAATCACAGATAAACATTAGCGCAAACTGCCACTGATGGGTATCGACTGTTACTTTTTTAATTCTAGAAATATCGATGTTAACTTCACTATTTTAGCCCTGTCGTTCTGTACGCATCTTTGAGGAGAAACAAACTAATTTATGCTAAAAAGGAGTAAAAAGTACTTTTAAATAACATATCCGCTTGCTTAAGACTGAATAATGATTATTAAATTGAATATTTTTTTTTATAAAATCCCTTCATTAGTTAATTTCGTGTTTAGCTGGATATTCGTCTTGCAATGAGTTTTTAGAATTGAACGGACTTAATGCCAAATCCTAAATTCAATAGCGTACCGAATCGATCCTGCAACTTTTCAAGTGCCGAAGGACTCGCTTCCTTCTTCCATCTGGAGTTCAGATATTCAATGTGCCAAAAGGAATCCAAAAAATGAAATTTGATTTATTGAAACACGACTCGAAAAAATCTCGAATGTGAGCAAAAATATCAATAAATATTTCGGGAAAATTGTGGCAAAATTTTAAACGAAATTTACACAAATTTGAGAGTTCGCTAAGGACAAGCAATCGATAATAATAATATCGATTGTTTGGCAACTCACAAACACTATAATTGCTCCACAAACAGATTAAACGATTATAGCAAAAATTCGAAATGCTTTGCCATTTTCTTGTCTAAAAAAAAAGACATGATGAATGTGGGCAAAATGATTACAAATTGTGGAAATGATAAGTCATCGATAATTACTATCGCTGTTAAATAATACAGCTCTGTTGGGGCCGATTGGCGATAGGCAGTTGTGTTGTCGGTGGAGCAATAGAGGTATAGCGGGCGGACGTGCGTGACTCCGTGTTTTATTTCTTTTTGTTGTTTGTGTGTGCGTGTGTATTATTTTTTTTTTCTAAATTGTTGTCTTTACAAGTTTCCCTTACATAGGCATGCACATGTGTGTTTTCTACGCACACATGCTCTATGTATATAGACATTTTTTTGGCTACGGTTTTCCGCAGGGCAAAGGAGTAGTCTTTGTGTCTCTGTCTGCTGCTGCTGTCTCCTCTGTGCGGATGTGCCAATGTGCCAGAAGACATTGCCCATAAAAACGCAAACAAAGGAGTTCTTTTTTTGTAAATGTGTGTGAGTGTGTGTGTTTTCGAGTGGGGCTCTGTGTGTGTGCGTGCGAGGTAAAATTGCAATCCAATAAAAAAAGTGCAGGCCGCTACAATTAGATAAATATTGAAAAATGATTAAACCAAAGTGCCCCCTCCTGATGTGTGTGTGTGTGTGTGTATGCAATACTGAAAACGAAAGAAAAAGGTTATGTATGATACGGCACGGCAACGACAGCAGCTGGCTTCTCAGCTGCCGCAAGCGAACAGTGGAGAGTAGGCCCACTGTACTCAGCCATCAAGTTTCGATTCCGCTTTGCCATGAGTTTTCTTTCATTTTTTGTCAACCATTTTTAGCTTTCAAACTTTTCGTTCAGTTCAATTAATCAATTAATTTATGCGGAAAAAGTATTTGCAAAAACAAAAGAAAAACGAAAAAAGCAATAGAAAATGCAGGGAAAAGATACAAACAAATTAATTCCCTTTTTTTTTTGTTTCTGCGTTGGGTGTGTGAGTAAGTGTGTGTGACTGTCTGTCTGTCTGTGAGTTAACGGCTGTTTGTTGTTTTTGTTTTGCTTGCAGAGCACAACAACAACAAAACACGTGTTTACTTTATTGTATTTGCAACACACAAAATCAACAACAAATCGAAATGCAGAGCAAAGTCAAGCTAGGACCAGGACCCTGGCCAAACACAACGCTGTAACCGAAAAACAAACGCAAAAGCAAATGCAAAAAGACAATCCACAATCTTGCAAACCTGAATGTGAAAAACAGAGAGAGAGAGAGAGAGACGCAAAACAAGAAGAGCGCATGCTGGGCGCCCGCAGGAGCAGTAGAGGAGTGCGTGTGCTGAAGTGAAGAGAATCGACAAGGGGAGAGGGGCGAGTGGCAAACGAAAACAAGAACGAACGCGCCCAAGATGAGCCAGCAGCAGCAGCAGTCGCCATTATAATCTACCTCCAACAAACACAAAACACAATACAAAAAGAAAACACAACAAAGTAGTCGCCATCATCGTCATCAAACAGCGAGCGAGTGCCAAAAGCCAACAACTACAACAACAACGAGCAAACGCCATCTGCCGTCGACCAAGTGAACCCAAAGCAACGAAATCGAAAAGACAGGCGGTTGGTGGAGCGACGACGACGGAGGGAGAAGGCCACACAACACAAAATATCTGCTGCGCCAGCAGCAACCCAACAACAATAACAAAGTCAGCGGGCAGCGGCTTTCTTCTTTGCCTTCGTTTATTTCGTTGTCGCAGTTGCAGCTCTCCCATCTCCCCATCTCCATCATCATTCCATTGTGGGTGCAAAGGCGAGTGGAGGAAAGTTGCCCGCCTTTGCCCGCCAATATGGCGTGCCTTAATACCCTGAAGCAGGAAATCAAAACATTGGAGAAAATCTTCCCGAAGAATCATGAACGCTTTCAGATACTCAATTCTAGTGTGGATGAGCTGTTGTGCAGGTTCATCGATAAGAATGGCAAGCGTTATGACATTCATGCAAACATAACGGTAAGTGCGAAAGGGAGAACCAATACTAAGTGGAATGTGTGTGTGCCATTTGCACTTAGAATAGCGTTGTTATCAGCAATCAAAAACAAAATAACGTTCAAAAGTGGCAGTACCTTTGACTGGGATTGCCCCACTAATTTAATATGTACAAGGGCTCCTTAAGTGTGCAGCTAAACTTTTAACGCCAATTGATATCTCTATTTAGCCAAGAGATAGCCAGCGACCTGTTCTGATTAATAACAATAGTTCAATTAACTGATAAACATTGACCAATAGCCAAGCTTAACGGATATCGTGGAAACAACATCTACATCTGTTGTCTACCTCCTTCAACTTAACTTATTCCTATTTCTATGGACTAACCGATTTTCATTACGATCAGATAATAAATTGCTAAGATTTTGGCTAGAAGAACTGACTTACTAAAAAACTGTCTAACAGTTTTCTTATTTTAACATGTTCTGTTTATTGATTTATAAAAAGTTAAATAAAGACTTCTCTTCCAGAGCAATTGTGGCAGAGCTTGAGTAATATATGAATCGGTTAAAATTGAAGTTTGAATCGGGTTATGCGTACATTTCCTCACCTACCCTTGAAATTTTGAGTGCATAGCTTCTCTAGACCATTTTTAACTGGATCAAACTGAACCAGGAAGTATCTTACTCCATATATAATAAATAACCTGCAGCGGAGATCGAAACCGTTAGGTAGCGTTAAGTAGCATACATGAACATAAGTGTGTATTGAATGTTCTTTGGTGTATTCGTGGCTAAAGTTTTAATATGTACCGGTAAAGGGGGCATCTTGTTTTGTTTTTCTCCTGTTTAAATTGTTTTATTATTGTTGTGAAATGAAGCCTAAATAATTTATGATTCATTGCACTCGATTGTGACTTGTTCTCCCCACCCGTTCTCTCTCTGTTTGGTTCAACGATCTAATTAAAGGTTATAATATTTTGTTGTCGTCTTATTTCACCTGCGACATCACGTATTCGACACCCATTCATGAGAATAAACAAAGCTTGAGATAAATAAACATTAAAAATTCTTTGGATGAGATATTTAATATAAACGATTTTCCGATAAAGCAAAATAATGTTTAGATTCGGATTTCCTTCTCGGATACAGTCCGGATACCGCTCTTGAACAGAACCGCCTGCGTTTTTGATTTTGCTATTTGTTTAGAATAAAGGGCCCAGCCGCTGGTCTAGGGAGACAACTCTAAATCCCCTTTCTCTCTTAATCTCCTCAGGAAACGTATCCATCCTCTCCCCCTGTTTGGTTTGCCGAAAGCGAAGAGACGAGCGTTACAAATGCCGTGCAAATACTTAGCAATACAAATGGACGTGATAATCACGTGATCAATCAGGTAAGCCCTCCTCTCATCTTCCTCTGTTCTTTTCTTGAAAACTAACCACTGGACTTCTTTCACAGGTTGGCATATTGCTACGTGAGCTGTGCCGATTACACAATGTTCCACTGCCACCCGATTTAGATAATTTAGCGCTGCCACTGCAAACTCCGCCACCATCCGCATCGCCACTACGATGTGAGCAGAGACCTGGTGGTGGCGGTGGACCGCATGGCAATGAGGAGACCGACTCAGATCAGGATGAGATCGAGGATCCCATTGGTGAGAGCGAACAGGAGAGCGAGGGCGATGAGGATTTACCACTGGAAATGGATGATGTACGGAGTACAAATAAAGTGAGTGGGATACCCATACCCATGTGGAAGGGGGAAAGCTAATCCTCCCTCTCTCTCTCTTCCGCAGAAAGATGACATGGAAGTGGAACATTTAGCAACTCTAGAAAGACTGCGTCAAAGTCAAAGACAAGACTATTTAAAAGTAAGTTTTAGCAGGGAAATCTTTCGATCCCCCCTCCTAAACCGCTTTCTCCCCGCAGGGTTCCGTTTCTGGATCTGTACAGGCAACCGATCGTCTAATGAAGGAACTACGTGATATTTATCGCTCAGACGCGTTCAAAAAGAATATGTACTCCATTGAGCTCGTTAATGATTCAATTTACGAATGGAACATTCGCCTCAAATCGGTGGATCCAGACAGTCCGCTGCACAGTGATTTGCTAATGCTCAAGGAAAAGGAGGGCAAGGATAGCATACTGCTGAACATCCTATTCAAAGAGACGTATCCCTTTGAGCCGCCCTTTGTGCGTGTTGTGCATCCGATCATCTCAGGTGAGTGGCAAGAAGCCACAAAGAGATGGATGGGCCTATCTCTAATTCTACCGTGTCCCTTTTGCAGGTGGCTATGTGCTCATCGGTGGCGCCATTTGCATGGAACTGCTGACTAAACAGGGCTGGAGTTCAGCCTACACTGTGGAGGCGGTGATAATGCAAATTGCCGCCACCCTGGTTAAGGGCAAGGCGCGCATACAGTTTGGAGCTACCAAGGTATGTGTGCGGCAAAGAGCGTGGATATGTACACAACAGTTCTTATCGGTTTATCTTTGTTCTGTTTCAAAGCAGGCGCTGACCCAGGGCCAGTATAGTCTAGCACGAGCCCAGCAAAGCTTCAAATCGCTGGTGCAGATTCATGAAAAAAATGGTAAGTTAAAGGCTCATTTCACGGACTTTAATCTCTGGTAGTAATAAATCATTGTTCTGCTTAATGAAGAATGATTTGAAAGGTATCAAAAATAATATCAATTGTAGAAAATACCTATCAGGGAACATTTGCCTGACTTGGCTAACGTTATTTTTCGTTTTTCTTTTGAATATGCTCACAGGATGGTTCACGCCGCCGAAAGAAGATGGCTAAGGCTTCTGAACATGCACCGCATCTCAATTCTCACCCTCTCATTCCCACTAAATCGAAATGAAAACTCATCGCATCCCGCCACACCACAACAAGAACCACACAACATGGAAACATGCAGGACACAGCAGCAATTTCAATGGAATATTCTTCACTTGCCCATAGACAGGACAGTAAATAGTTGACTAAAAGGATATTGCAGCAGCATTCTGCTTCGGCTGTAATAGTTTTGATATGCCAATATGATTATAAACGTATGCTGATGTATATATATACATATTGAACAGTCCAAAGTGCGTGTCTGCTTTTCCGACGCCCCTTCCCTCCTCTTCCCTATGTATATGTAATCTGTATATGTATATCTGTATTATCGTCTTTAATATTAAGTAAACTGGGCCTTCAGTCCCTGCCTCCCTACCTTCTTCCACGCGCACCCCCTTTTATTGCGACTATCCTGATGATTATGCAGCGTCAAGTTAGTTGTTAGCGGATAAGAATAAAAGTCTTTGTTTCCTCTGTTTTAGTTTTAAATGCTATAAAAATGGTTTGTATTTTATATTTGTATTTTGTACAGTTGGCAGCGATAGTTCTAGTTCCGATTAATCAACAGCGACACTCCCACAACCCCTCATTTACCCAGCACCAATCCACACACACATACCTAATTGTAACTAGTTAAGATGCCTAATCTTATGCTTATTTTATTTTAACAATTGTGTAATTTTATTTTTCTCTTAATCGATAAGTCTACATTGCGAAATAGTTATTATCTTACACATACAAACTTACATTAATATATATATGTATGTAAATGCATATACAACTGTGTTCACAAAAAATATCAGCGCAGTGGCTGCTTACAAAGATGGCAATGTTTTTTGGCATATTCCATCTTGAAGATTTACCGCTTGGGCATTTTTTTTTTTTTGTAAACCGGAATACAGAGATAAGAAAATCAAAAAGATCCCGATAGTTTTGCTACTTTAAGACCCGTCTTTGAGGGAGGGAGGGAGGGGGGGGGGGGGGGGGGGGAATGGGGAACGAGGTAAAACCTACAAGGATTGAAAGTATAATTGAATGCTCTGCCAAGATGGTGAGCAATACCAAAGACATAGAAGAACGAGATGCGTAATGGCCATTCAAGTGAATGTCAGGGAAATTTAAAATGTGGACCTTCGATTTTACATATGTGTGCTGTCTGTGCAAAGATAGTTCGGCAGAATTCGTAAACGCGTGCGTTTACACTCGTGAAAATCGAAGATCAAAATAGAAATAATCCCTTGCCATTTACTTAAGTGGCCGTTACGCATCGTGCTGTGCTATATCTATGGCAATACCATCAATTACCAATAGAAACCAGAATAACTTCAGGGGACTAACGCTTGTGCTCAAAGCCCAAGAAAAGTCCCTCTCCTAACTTTGTAACATATTTATGCACTTTAGGAGTTGACCAAAACGCTGGGGAGGCAAATTAGTCCGCGTGAAATAAGGCCACGGTCGGCGGTCTAATTTTATTCAGAAAAATGAATTAAGGCCGCTTTCGCAAAATAAAACTAGACCGCGCGGTCCAAACGCATTCTGCAAAATGAATTTTGGCCGGGCGATCTCACTTCAATTGTGGCCGGGTGTGGTGCAGCGGTTGGTGTGTTTGCCTGCTGTGCCAAAGGTCGTGGTCGTTCTGTATATCACCCCTGCAGCACGGGAGGTGGCAATAGCTACCTGCACTACTTACATTGACAACTCACTGGTGGCAATCGCTACCTTATCGCTTTACAAGTAAGTACTGCAGTAAGTACCCACGGTTGGGTACCGACGGGAGCATGCTTTTGGTAAAGCAGCATCCGTAACAAAGTGAACAGAGTTAGTTACAGATTTCAGTACTTAATCCACTGCTTACATGTAGAGCGGAGGGGTGAAGTTTGGTTACCCCCTAGGACATGCCCAGCCAAAAATAATCACTGAACTGCATTGCTGGTGGGTTAAGATCTACAAAAAAAAGCATGACAGTCGGGCTAGACCGACTGTACCAACGTAAGTGTACACTCAGAATAAATTTTGATGCTGTAAGCAGCGATGCTACTCGATAAATATTTTTGATTTGTAAATATGTCCAGAAGTTAGAAACAATCCATCTATAAAATTGGAGATTTGACTATTTTTGTTAATTGCGGGGCGGGATGGATCTTGGCCAAATTTAAAATATACTTTATCTGCCTGCAAATGCAAGAAGCGTCTGTCCCATACATCTTACAATCTCTGAGATATGTTTGCTCATATGGACATGGCTATAACGATTCTGCTGTCTGATCATAAATATGTATGGCTTATAGGGTCGGAGATGCTCCCTTCTAGCTGTTAAATGCTCTTGCACAATCTTAATATACTCTGTGTACCTTTGGTTCAGAGTATAAAAATGCCCCAGTGGGAAATCTAGTAGCTACTGCGCTGCATTTTTTGTGAACACGGCTGTATGTATATTAAATATATAGAGTTTAGCTTAAGCGATAAAGATGAGAAAGATCTAGATAAAATAGCACACACTCTAACTGTAAATTCGTCTTTCCAAATAATCGTACCATAAAAACTAACACAATTGAAAAATCAAGAGATACATTTTCAACTGCAATCGTAATACGCCTAAACTTGGGCAGAGCAACCAACGTGTTGTTAATATAACTATGTATTATTCTATTCGAATTATTTTTAGCAAGCAAAATTAACTGTACATTAACAAATTGGCGCGAATTATTGATTTTAAGTATGTTTTTAATTAAAAAAAAAAACAAAGTAGAAGGCAACAAAACAAAATGAAAAAACTGAGCGATATACATAGAAATGCATATTATGAATTATGAAAATATTATTAATAAAAAGTAAACAAACAATTGTGGTAACTGAAATCCATGCGATTTTTGATAATCATTTCGTTTCACTAAATCAATAATAAATAGAATATAAATAGCAAAACCAAACGCAATTTAACGTGAAACATTCCAAGTGCACAGCTGGTCTTAATGTATATTATATAATGAAATGGAATAACCATATTTCATCGGTGGATATGGGAGACGTCTCTACTCTGTGTGATAACACAACTGAACAATACGTCCACCCAAGGGCCAGCATTCCAAAAAGGTAAAAAAAATAAAAATATAAAACCGTGGATTTTCCTAAGCTTGGCTACGTCCTTGTGTCCAAATGATCATCTCCGACCCCAAAAAGTATATATATTCTTGATCAGCAACAACAGTTGACATAGCCATGTCAGACGGTCCGTATAAACGCACAGATCTCAGAGACGGTAAGAGATGGAGGTTTGCTGGAGAAAGCCGTCGTTTTCAAGAAACTGGATTTTACTTCCATTGATGAATGAAAGAGCTGTATTGCGTCTCACATTTCTGAAATTTTTTAGGAAATGTTGCAACTTGCATCATTTGATTAGTGGTATCATGCTGTAAATCGGCATAGCATGGTGCCGAAATAGTGACATACAAGCAGCCGATCTCTAGAATCATCCCCATAAACTTAACCGAATTTGGCAGACTTAGCTTTTGTTGTCAAAATACACTGACATACACACACGCACACTATTTAGCACTGTTATTTATCACTCGTTATATTATGTACATTAATTTATTGTTTATGCATAACAGACAAAAGGAAAATATAACTACTTTGCGTGGATGTCCTAAACCTAAGATTTAGAAAGTGTATTTTTGCATTAGACTACACACAATCAACGTCGTCTTCCTGCTAATCGGGTCAGTCCACATAGACCGCATATTTCTCGGCCTCTTTGGAGGGCTGCATTCTGGGTACCGGAGGCTCCACGTAGCACAGCTTGTGCGCTGATTCGTTGCTTTCGAGCGAGGCACCAATTATCATTTCCAGTGCTCCCTTGAACTGCAACAGTTCGGCGGTGAGTTGGATTTCCGCCTGGACAGCAGCCGCGAGACGCTCCAGCGCCTCCATCAGACGCTGGCTGTAAGCAACTAATTGAAGCTCGAATACCTCCAGCACGGTGCTGGCTGCATTTAGAAGCGGTCGCATGAACCGCGTCTCACCGAGATGCGTGCACAGGAAGTCAATAAAATGGATGAGCACGAACTCGCTGCGATCGGTTAGTGCTATGTGCAGGGCCCGACGATGCAACAGCTCTGTAATGAGGGCCACAATCACCTCCGGATGCTTCTCCATATTCTTGGGTATGAAAACGGCGTCCAGAGCCTGCTTGTAATTGTACTTTCGCAGTTGATTGTCGAATGTTTGCAGCCTGCGTTGTCGAGGCCTTCCCGTCACTACATGATCCACCTGCTTGGCCACTTCCTCTGGTACCTTGGGAGGCGGACGATGCTTCCGCCTTTGGTGTTGCCTATGACGTTCTCGGATGTTCTTTAAATGACTGGGTTTGCTGTCCACAATCATGCGTCGTATGGATACGAGGCCGTCCACCATACCGACCACCACTGCCTGATCCTTGGCAGCCACGCCCAGACTGACCACCGCATTGGGGTAGGTCAGAGTGTGGACTGTCTTGTAGGTGCTGACATCGTAGATCTTTACGTGGCGGTCCAAACCGCCAGACAGCAAACGCCGCCCATCGGAACCCAGCCTCAGGCAGGTGATGGTCTTGTGGTGCTGCGACATCATCGTAAGGAGCCGACAGCCACTGATCAGATCCCAGACACGCACCTGGGTGCCGCCGGCGCTAATAAAGATCGATCCGTTGGGCAGAAACAGCATTGACTCCACGGGACTACCATGGTCCAGCGTGCGCTGAATGGCTGCTTCGGCCCTTGTGTCATACAGTTTGATCTTTCCATCATAGCCACCCGAAACGAACATGTGCGCCGCTTGCGGATGCATAGCTCCTGCCCGTATGTAATCCGTGTGGGAATCCTCATATGTTTGCACCACCTTTTCGTTCGCCACATCCCACAAACGCACCGACTTATCGTCTGCAAAACTGGCCAAGTGTAGTTTGTCCGCCGTGAAGAAGGTCCTATGCACGGGCGCCTGATGGCCCTTGAACAGACGCAAAATATTCTTGCTGGTGGCGTCAAACAGCTTTACATGACCCTCCTCATCGCCGGCAGCCAGCAAACGGCCATCTTGCCTGAATGTGGCACCGTAGGCGGTTTTCTGGAATCGCGAAAGATTCTTGACCACCATTTTGGTCACCAGATTGTAGATCTGCACCCGCACGGAGCATGTTAGCACAAAGTTATCCGGATCGCTGGGACTAAAGTCCACATAGTCTATGGTGCTGTGCTCCTTGAGAAGTTCGGGTTTCTGGAATAGAACAAATTCATAAATGGCAAACTCCAAGAAGGGGACCCAGTTTCGCAAGGCGTTTACCGCTAATCGTTCCCAATAGATTGTGTCGGGCGTTTCCAGCTGGGCACGCTGCTGAAACCGGCGTATGTTCAATGGCTGAAAATTGTTCTGCATCCTCTGGCTGTGGTATTGGAATTGTTGTCGTTCTCCTTGGTGATATCGATTCGTTTTGATCGCGCGCACGTGCTTACAAATTGAAGCAGGCGTTTTTTGAAAAGCTGGTCACACTAACCAACCTCAGGGTTGAGCCATTAGAGCTGAGTGCGTGAGTCGTGCAGTCAAAGTGGCATTGCAATTCCTATATCGCCAATTTAAAGTTATGCATGGCTATGTGAACTTGTGTGCGTGTTACCCAGGTTTGCCAATAAAAGGAAATTATTCGTCTTGTGCCATCGTTTTGAACTCATAAATATCGCT
Source organism: Lordiphosa fenestrarum (assembly GCA_035044985.1). Lineage (NCBI taxonomy): Eukaryota > Metazoa > Arthropoda > Insecta > Diptera > Drosophilidae > Lordiphosa > Lordiphosa fenestrarum. Next base: position 153,993 of record JAWNNO010000297.1, on the reverse strand, counting down.
GTTTCATGACACGAACACATCTCTACGTCGATATACATATATTTTATGTCTGCATGCCCAAACACATGTTTGAGCCACAATAACAAATACACTTTTTTATTTTTGACGTTTTAAATTGTTTAAGTAAATTGATTTGATCGATGTATTGCCATTGTAAAAACATCGAACATCGCACGTCGCGTATGTACTGTTAGAACCGTACAACAAAAGCAGCAACAACGGCAAATAAATTTGACGAAAGTTTCGCTGCATTTAATTGAAATTTATTTACTGTGATATGGTGATGAAGCAGGGGGCAGCAAGTGGCTGTGACGACGTGGAAGGCCGTCCCAAGGCTTAATTAACCGCCTGGAGACGCTGCCTTGGTTCGTGAGGAGAACAAAAAACAGAACAAATGTTAATTGAAGGCAAGCGCAATAAATGTGCCTAATTCATTCGCATCGACCTCAAACGATCAATAGAACTCAAAGGCAACGCACAACCAAACAAACAGTTAACATGGAGGACGACGCCATGAATGTGGATCTGGACAATGAGAAGAATGTACTGTGCGAGAAGATTATACGCGATATTAATGCGGTGTTCCTCAAGGATGCGGACCTGTAAGTGGTATAAGAAGAACGGAGAAAGCGCAACTGTAAACTGTTGTTCTCTCTTTTCCCTGCCAGCGCCTCCTTCGAGATTATACCCAAGGAAACCAACTGCAACAAATCACCCGTTTTGCATGTGGAACACAATCTGGGCTTGGAATCCTGGTGTGCCCAGCATGTCTACGATCATGCACATCGGACTTTAATCGCTCATCGACGCCAAACCTGGCCGCAACAGCTGCGCACGCTCCAGCAGCAACAGCAGAGCGATGCCCTAGCCAAGTACCTGAATGTTGCTTTACTCATCAATCCCGATGTGACCACGTTTTGGCACATACGCCGCCAGCTGGTGCAAAAGAATCGCCTCAGCATCAACAGGGAACTGCAGTTTTCAGCTCTGGTGCTCTCCATTAAGCCCAAATCGAATGAGGCATACGCCTACCGTCGCTGGCTCTACTCCTTTCAAAGTAAGTGGGAAACATCCTTCCCTCAAAGAGATCCTCAAAATAGTTGATTCTACATTTTTGTCAAACAGGTGCCGATGCTATTGACTGGCCGCATGAGATCAGCATTTGTGAACGAGCCGCCGATCGTTGTGCCAGCAACTATCATGCCTGGTCCCATCGCCAGTGGGTTCTACAGAATGCTCCCTGCCTTCTCCAGTCCGAGCTGTTGCGCACCGAGAAGTTTATACGCAAGCACATCAGCGACTACAGTTGCTATCATTATCGCCAGGTGCTGCTAGGTCGTGCCTTTGAGTTGTGCTTCTATATGCCTGGTGAGCACAGTAGTCTGCTCCAGCTGCTCCAGCAGTACGAGCTCAATGTTACCGGGGATGGGGACCCTTTGCTGCAGTTGCTGCTGCCCAATCTGAATCACAGCACCATAAGTGTACAGCGTTTGCGTTCCTTTCTCTATTGCTGCAACGTGGCCGCTCACGATATGCGTCTGTGTGTGGAGCAACGGAAGCTGTATGGACCACGCGACTGTTTCGAGCTCCATCGACGCGCTTCGCTCAAATTTATGGTGGAACAGTGTGTTCGCCTACAAACGGGATTGGCCAGTGGACGGGAAATCTATTTGCCCGCTCAGGCTCAGGAACTGCAGTTGCAGCTAAGCCAATTTGACTTTGACGCGCATCCCTTTTTAAAAGCTGTGCGGAGTTTTCGAATCGGCGCTAGGTGACAAGCATCAACGCTGGTGCAATTTGCATCTAAATTTTGGCTATCCGGAGGAGGCAGCTGGACTGGACTAAATATGTGTATTTAGATTTAGGTTTCGAATGTGTTGTAAATGTGGAGGCTGTTCTCTCTGCCCAGCTGGCGGGTGAACCTTGAACCTTGTTAAGCTCAAAAATGTTTAAACTAAGTATTCCAATTGAAAGCAATGAAGATACATTTTTCTTTTAATTGTGAGAACTGATTAAGTGACCTCAAGGGAGAAATGTCTGCTTTTATAGCTCGTTTTGGTCCAGTAGCTTCTTTATTTTCTCTGTGAAGGCAAGTTGAGGTAAAAGTCAAACATTTGAGCTACCTAAATCGATATTTGTTGGTGTTATTGGCAAATACTCGTTTATTGGGCCAGAGTTGACCCTCCAAGTCCGGAATTTAGCAAAAGTCGGGGTGTAGAAGTATAATTCAGGGTCCAAGAAATTCCAAACGCTCATTATGGTTACCCCAGTTTGAAATTTGTGGGAATCATTGGCCGGTTCAGGCTATTGATTGGTATATTGGCCCGGAAAAGTTAATTTTTGACACGGTTTGGTGAAAAGTTGATGTGTATTATACAGGTTGGTAGGAATCCATAATGCCCATTTTCATACACGGAGGAGATTTATAGTTTCAATAAATCTCTAGAGTGTTGTTTTGTATGCAACGAATACTGGAGAGGGAATTTGCTTTATAGCAGGGTTCCCAAAGAGGAGACTGATTCTCTGACAGTTAGTGATGGTTTCGGCAAGCACTCTGTGTAAATTGTCGAGTGCGTTCGGACCCCACGGTTATTACTGGGTAACATTGCTTTAAAGCAATGCTTCGGACATAGTTAAGCAAGAATTTAGAGAGAGAAAATGACATCAAACAGCTGTTCCGAAGAAAGTAAGCCACCGAGCAGCTCATTACATAAGCGAATCTTCGCATCAGGCGCAAAAATTAATACTCCAAAGAGGAAGAAAGGGTTGATCCTGTACGTTTTGAATTAAATTTTGTTAGAGCCGTTACAATCAGAATACACTCAAAAGTTAGAGTGAGATAGAATTACAACTCGGAGAGAGAGAGAGAGCGCAGCTGACTTTTTGAGTGGCTTAGCTTTGCTCAAATATTCCTTTCTTTATCGCTATAGCTGACCTTTAAAATACGAATGAACCCGTAACGAACCGCCAGTTCCAAGGGATGAACTTAACCGTTACCGTTCAAAAATGCTGAGCCAAACTGAAAGCCACAAATCAATTTAGTTCTCTGGCGCGTTTGTAGATTAAAATTGGTAACTTTAATCGTAAGATGAGCTTTTTGAGTTCCGTTAAATTAAGCATCGCAGTTCGGTTCTCCACAAGTAAGAATACTCATATACCGAATTGCTCCTTTGCGATGTCGGATTGATGTGGTCATATATGATTACACTGCATTCCTTCCTTAAATTTAACTATTTGATTTGTTTGAGTATCCTATGAGGTTGTCCACTTTACATCTAACTTAAGCCAGTAGCGTATTTTCTTGCTCAATAGTTTGCGTTTACAAGAAACATGTTTGGTACGCATTTGTATCTTTCCCGCAGTTCGTTTCTTTTAGACATATTAAGTAATCAGGATTATTAGCCGATCCGCCAAAGGACTGGGAAAAATCGGATAAGCGATGGTCAAGTTAAGAGCAAAAGGATATTCGCTGCTGCAGGTCATTAACAGCGCTGCTTTCAGCTGCTACTGCAGCATCAAAACTCATGCTGAGCATTTACTTTCGTTGGTACAGAGAATAATAGTTCCGATTATCACAAACATTTCATAGATCCTCTTTGTTTTGTGTTTAATTAACAGTGTAAAACCATGTAATAAAAGGAACCGGAGGTTCAAGATCTGTACGAGTGACTTGTATCCCAGTTCAAAAATAACATACTAAACTTTTGGGCTAAAAAAGTTGCACAAAAAGCTCACTTTACCGGATTGAAAATGATCAAACTTGTTGCACTTCAGTGATATTTTTTTTAGCAGTTTGTCAGAAACACCTGTTTGAGACTCAGACTATAAAGGGCCATTCACTAGCGATTATGTCTAATTATCAAGTACTTTCCACTTTTTTCCCCCCAAGAATATCAATGAACACGGTTCAGAATGCTGAACTTACAACTGTTTGTTAGGAAATTCACTAACTGGAGGGTAAGATGAACTTCGAACAAAGTTCTGCTGTTTGGTTGAGTTGTGCAGCGTTTGATGTAAACATCATAAGCTTCACTTACTCATCGCTATATACCTCAGTTAAAATTGAATTAGTACGAGACTCCTAGGCAATTTATAAAAATAAAATGAAAACACTGAAATCTCAGTTTAAACAGTGGAAATGCGACGCAAGGGAGGGGTGGTAAGGGCTGCCAAATTGCAGCTGCAGATGATACGAAGGCATTGGACATCAATCAGTGCGCATGTCAGGCTGCTGCTGCTGCGATATGGCCAGACGAGGCCAGGCCCAACTTTTTTGGAGCAGTTTGTGCGAGGCTGAGGGCTGAGTTGGTTGTAGCGTGAGTGCGTGCGTGTGTATGAGCGCAAAAGATTTGTTTTTTACAATTTGTTTGCCAAAATAAATACATTAAAAAAGAAACAAGGTAAAGCAATATAGAAACGTGCAAGAAAAGCTGTAGGAAACAGTCGAGGGCCAATTCTTTATTTAAATGAAGGAACATCCCTGAATCCCTGTGTGTCTGCTTGTGTGTGTGTGTGGGATAAAGAAGGAAAAGATTCTTGTTTGTTTTTTTAAATATTCATTTCACATTTTAGCCTTAGACATTTCAAATTGCGCCTCCTTGCTTTAAGAGTCCTTACCCTAAGTTTCTCCCCTTCACTTTGAGGCCAGTTTATGAGTTGTTACTGCGTAGCCTTACTGTCAATAGTTTTATTAAGAGCAATGGACACACCTGATGATTTTTTTTCCACGTCTCTGGCTTCGTTTGGGTGTGTGTGTGCGCGCAATTGGACCATGGAAGTGCCTGGGGGTGAGAGGAAAGTGTCCCGGCCCGTATAAGTATGCTATGTGTGTATAGCTAAACGGTGTGTGACTGTGTGTTTGTGTGTGATAAGCCAGATCTCAGGTGAAGTGACTATTAGCTATGAAAATATGTTACTTACATTACTATGGCACTTATCAGAGCTTTTCCTTTATCTCTGGCTGTTGGCAGACACTCCAACACACACCCACCCAACATTTGGAAGATCAGTTAAGCAAAATTCACCAAGATAAGTCTTTTTTCGAGTCCTTTTTTGATAATAATCAGGATGCTGCAGTCGAGTGCCCCGACTACAAAATATCCTGTTCATTTGATTTCACTTATTTGTTTTTGAATTTTAGAAGTTGAATGTAAACGGCTTTTGTAAAAACTAGAGATAACTATCATGTGCGATTAAAAGACGTGGTTGTGATTTAATGAAATACGACTCAAAAAAGACTCGCACCTAAAACAAATAAATATTCATTGGACGATTTCGGCATCCGTTAGGACTGAATATTTTTCATATCAATTTTTTGATATTAAAACATCCATTTATGTTAATTCAATCTTATTTTTTCATCAAACGGAGCTTAAAATCATCTAAAAGATATGAAAAATGGATACTTTATTATCGGAAAAAGAATATTACAAAATATCCATTCCAAATGGATCTTATTGAATCTTTGCTTTTTTATATTTCGGCCAAGTTTGCCGAAAATCGGACAACTATATGATATAGCTGCCATACAAAAGAAAGGTCTGAAAAACAGTCTCAGTTAGAAAATTTTTTTTGATTTAAATGGCAGCATCCCGAAATTTTGTATTTGTTTGTTTCACATGCTTTCACCTAATTCTACACACTTTTGTTCAAATCGAATGACTATATTATATAGCTCCCATACCAACGATCGCTCGGAAAATGGGTCATTGTGGGAAAAACATTATTTTTGAAAATATTTAAGCGAGCACTTGCAAGGGTATAAAAACTTCGGCACAGACGAAGTTAGCTTAGCTTTCTCGTTTTCTTTCTCTGAGTGCAACCAGATATCGAATAATTTGATAGCAACAACAAGAACCACAACTTGGGCATAACGAAAATCATTTAATGCCAAGGCAATGAACTTGCGGCTGCCCCCGGAGTGCTTAAACCAGGATTAAGATGCAGATGCAAAAATGGCAGCACCAGCAACAACATCAAGAGCAACAACAGCAAAATCGGTAGCAATGGTCGCTGATGAAAGCAGTTGGGATTAAGGGTTAAGTAGATAGTTCAATTTCATCTGGCCATGTCCGCCTTCGTCCTTGCTACACACTTGCCTGGTCCGGCCCACACAGACCTCAATTTATCTGTGTAAAGTGGTTCTGTTTATTGCAAAACGCCACAGAGAGACACTGCATAAATCATCCTCGACACCATTCGGATTAAAATCACGCATTCACAATGGGCAGTCTACCGAATCTGCATGAACTGGAGGAGGCCGAACGCAAGCGAGAGAAGCGTCGAGAATATGAATTGCTGCTAGAGCAGCGGGTCAGGGATACCAGTCGAGAGAGGGAACGTCTCACTGTGTTTGCACAGCAGCGCAAGGTGAGCTTGACTTTTTCTTTTTGTTATTGTTATCATTAAAGTGCAGGTTGACTGTGCATCAGGTTGCCTAGGCCAGACCCAAGTCGAATCTGAACTCATCGGAAAAATCAACTGAATATTGGGTCATTCCGTTCGTTTTTTCACTTGCAGCAATCTTCGTACAACGCTTATATCATGGCCGGCATGGGAATCGGTGGTGGTTCGCTTAGTCTCACTGCCAATGCCAATGGCAACGGTGAGCTGGCCAGTGGCAATGGTTCCACTAAGCAACCGTGTCAGCCCCAATCCCAGACAACCACATTGGCAACAGCAACCACAACAACAACCACAACTTCAACAACGCTCAGCGGACTCCCCGTGCTGGGAGTGAGCAGCAGTGTGATGACCAAGAAGCATCCACATCCGTTCCATCATCACCAGCATCAGCACCAGCACCATCACCAGCATCGCCATTCGCTGACCACAAGACATCGTGTGCTGCGTACCCGCAGTTCCGGCGGAGCACAGAACGTTTGGGATGAGCAAATGATGGAGGTAAGTGTATGGGCGTCCTGCAACCTTAGTCACTGCCTGGGGCTCTAGGGGGCGTACTCGTCATTTATTAATAGAACTAACAGTACTCGGAAGCGGTATTACAAATTGAGTTTGCGTCAGCTTCAGCATCAATTCAACTCAATGTCAGAAGCAGACAGAGAAGGAGATAGTCCGCAAAATGTCAAAGCATTAAACCGGATTATCTTTCGCCAGTTGCACAACAAGTAATTAAGCCATCCACATAAACATGACGTTGGCCGAGAGTCTGCTCTTTGCTCTGGAGCTCTGCGTTCGAATGAAAATGAGATTTCCAGGAAAAGACACCAAAGTCGATGTCAAAGCTGTCCGAGCTAACAGAAGTAGAGGTAGGTGTAATTTGGGTGAACCTGTTGCAGTTCGCAGAAGGAGCTTATCATTAAAACCAGTCGCTAATTGCGCCTTGGATACCAAATGCAACGTCAAAGCAACGACCGGGCTACACTCAGAATAAATATTTTCTAGTTCTTAGAAATTCGCCTTAAAATAAATTTATTTTCTTAATTTAAAGAAAGTTTCTTGAGTTTAGACAGTTTTTTCTTATGAAAAGAAAGCATACTCCGAAAAATTAATTTTTTTTAAACTTTCTTAATTTTAAAATTTCGTTGACGCTTTCATTAAAATTTTCTTAAATTAATGACGATTTTGAATTAAGAAATCAAGTAAGGGCGCTGCAGTCGAGTGCCCCGACTACAAAATACCCTGTTCATTTGTTTTCATTTAGTTGTTTTTGAATTTTTGAATATGAATGTAACCGGTTTTTGTAACAGCTATTAAAGGCTCATCCTGGAAGTAGGCCAAATTATTTAGTAATTTCAGCGGTTTTAGGCCTAACTAACGTCAAGCTCAATTGTTTCGCTTATAACTCCGGTCTTTTTTGTCCGTTCTGATTGTATTTTTCAGAATAGATAGATATTGGGCCTAGCTTGATGTATACTAAACCACAAGGATCTAACTTGAAAATTCTAGATCTGACGGTTTTTTGGGGATAAGAGGGGGACAGAGGGGAATTGTCCAAATCTCTAACAAACTTGATCTGCGTACGGCATACATCTACCTTCATTGTGGCTCTATCTCTTGTAGTCTCTGAGATCGACGCGTTCATACAGATAGACGGACGGACAGACTGGCATGGCTATATCGACTCGGCTGTTCATGCTGATTAAGAATATATATACTTTTTGGGGTCGGAAATGTTTCCTACTCCCTGTTTCATACATTCGCACAACTTCATGATCTCCTATTTCCCATTTTCTATACCTATATTTATACCAAATATACATAGCTCGGAATCGAAAAGTTGGGCGACAACTAGTAATTTTAATAAAACGCCCTAAAATTTAGAAAAAAGCTTTAGAAATTTGTAGAAATGTAGAAAAACTTACATTAAAACTCGATAAAAAAATTTAAAAAAATATAACAAGAACGCTTGTAGTTCTCAAGTTCGAGTTACCCGATTTCGAAATACAAAAGAGGCAGCTAAGTGATTAGGCCATATATTGGCCTGCGCGTATTGAACCAACAAGTACGTAGGATGTACTTTTATTGAAATGTTTTCCCTGCTTTTCTTTTGCAGCATCTGACGACCACATACACTCCCTCACCCATATCAACTCGTTCGCATCGCATCAATCCCGTCTCCTCGTACCAGGTGCAGGCCGCCTTGGCTGCCTCACGTCGCCGCGAGTCCATCAACAGTTCAATTGGTGCCACATCCATAAGACGTCTGATCACCTTGAATAATCGCAATTGCCGGCACAAGGTGCCCGCCCATGTGCGTCAGAAGGTGTGGCGACATTTCAGCTGCCTGAGCATAGCGCATGGCTTAATGTGCGCCGTTCTGCTGCCAGTGATGGCACTGCAGGGCTCCAATTCGGTGTGGCATCATCGGGAACTGTGGCTGCCCATTGGACCGAATATTGGTTCTCTACTGCTCAGTGCCCTGTTCCTGTTGGCCGCTGTCATGTGCTTGTCCAGCACACGACTGATGCGTCGCTATGGCTATACCTCGCTGTTGGCATGCAACTATCTGGCGGTGACGCTGTTCCTGCTATCGCATCTGTACTCCTCTATTTATACCCTGCTGCCGGCTTATCTGCTGTTGGGCATGACTCTGAGCGCAACGAATGGATGCAAGGCCGCTCTCATAGTCCACTATGGAGGCAAATTGAGTTGCTCCCAGCATGCCTGTGAGCAGGCGCAAGCACAGGCAGTGGATATGTTGCAGGAGGAGCACAAGATGTTCTGCAATCGTGATCAAAAGGTGAGACGTTTGGCACGTTGGTTTCGCGCCGCTCAGGATTTGGGTCTGATTGTGGGTGCCTTACTGGCGTCGCTGTTGCTGGCCTGTCAGGCCGGCGACTGGAACTGCACGGTCGTGGTCACGGGAGGACCAGCCAGCAATGAGACGAGTCTGAGGGATACGGAGGACTTTTACAATCGCAACGAGCACGGCGAAAGGATTTGCGGTGCGGATATGTGCCCACTGCGTTCCCAGTTGGTAACCAACTGGTCGAACAGCACGCGTTCCATTTACTCGGGTTTTATTCAGAGCGAATCAAACACTGGCGGGCAGTCGCTCCTCTGGGTCTATGTGCTATTATCGATGGTGTCTGTACTGCTCTCTCTCGTTATGCTGGCGGACCGGGTGCAGGCGCAAGCCTCCTCGCGACAGGAAAGAGCCCATCTGAAGGATGCCACGCTAACCGATACGTTGCTCTTTGCTGGACCCTTGGCCTACTTTGTGGGCACGGAGCAGGCCTACATGCTGGCCGACTTTCTCAGAGCCTTTGTCTCCTGCTCCCTGGGCATAGGAATGGTGGCAGGAGCTTTGATTGGCATGGGACTGATGCAGTTAATTGTGTCCTGCACCCTCAGTATGCTGTTGCGTCATGTGAAGCGCATAGTGGTGATATGTGAGTATGCCTTTTGAGAAGGGCGGTCCGAGATCTGGAACTAAACTGTAGCCTCATTTCAGTGGCCGGCTTCTTCTTTCACTCCTGCCTGCTACTGGCGCTGTCCAGATGGAAGCCCTCCAGCGATGATAGCGCCCTCTTCTATGTGATTGCCGCCTCGTGGGGTGCTTGCAACGGCATGTGGGAGACTTTGCTGCTCTCCCTGGTCACTCTGAGCCATGTCAATCAGGTGGTCGAGATTTCAGCACCCCTGCAGGCCCTGCGATTCCTTGGCCTGGGCGTGACATTTGCCGCCCATGGTTTTCTTTGCGAGGCGCTGAAGATTATAGCCCTGGTGGTACTCCTGGTGATCAGTGTGCCGCCATACGCTATGTTGGAGACGCGTCTGGAGGCACAGCGCAAGGCGACGCTGATAAACTTATGACGCAGCTTCTTCAGCTAGTCCCGACACCAGCGACGGGGCACTGTTGCACGCACGCATACCATGTGAAAGCGGATCCGTCTTCAAGCTAGATCTGCCTTCGGCTGCTCCACGACGGTACAACCGAATCGGAGATTCAGCTGCAATTTGCAACCCGTCAGTATTCGAAGAGAGAGAAAACTAAAATGTTGGCTCAGTATTACAATTCTGCGTTGTTTGTACGTTGAACTACGAAATGCGAGCAAGCGAATCGTGAAGTTCGAAGAGGATAATCAATCACAAACTGTACGCAAGGCAGGCAGGCATTGAGAACCAGTAGAGTTTGTATGGCAATTGTACACAGAAAAAAGAGGATTAAAAAAAAGCATCCAACGGATAATTTCGGTATCTGTTTGGAATCGATATTTTTTAATATTCCAATTGGGTATTTTTTTCAGTGTATTTATTTTGTTTATATGCACATATGTATGAAGATCTCCGCAAGCATTTCTTCCATGTTTCTAGTCCATTGTGAGTCTGCTTTTCATTTGTATGGAATGCTTGGCATTCAACTAATTTCTGGTCCAGTTCTAAATATTTAAATAGTGTCTCATGGCACTCTTGGGGCTTTAAGTGAAGTTGGGACTACTAAACGGGGATCTAAGGGTTTTTTAGGACCCTTGAAAAGAAAGAAATGTTGGCACGTTGTGTGTACTTACATATTTATACAAGCCACAAACGTAGATGAATGGAAGCTGATTCTGCATATTTGTATGTATGTACGTGTTTTGTGTCTGCCTAATTTACTTAGCATTTGCCGGTGCCAATAATGTTGTTCCATGTCTACTTCTGCATCTTAATCTAGCGAATCTTTATACACTATATATATGTATATACATATATGTATGCATGAGTAGAATACGTCGATATCCATATTCTGCCACAGGGCCTTAGCTTAAGAGTTTATGGGTTAAGCGATAACGTTGTGCCATTTAAAATATATTCCTTTAAATAGAAAAGTAAATGTAATTTGTACTTGTAACTTGTATGCCCTTCCAAAATGTGAACACCATAATGAGCATGGAACCTTTTTCAGAATTTCAGAAGCTTGCAGCCATGATACCCCCTAACTACTCTACGTTACATGAATTAAACGGCTTGTTCCCGAGGGAATTGAAAGGCTTTTAAGATAGGTGCTCCTCTTTTCGCTTTCGCTAATAGAAATGCTGCTGTTTTTAGGTTTCTAAATTCAAACCACACCAGTTTGGCCTATTAAATGATTCTCTAAAATTGATCCTTAATATCCAGAATTTCCATCTATGACTTGATAAACAGTTGTTAATAATTGTTACAACAACAGCCAGGTGAAATCCTAAATCTAAGAACAATGTTAACATTTTATGCAGAACTGTAAGAGGTTTTTAACATTTTGTTACCTTAACAAAGGGAAGGGGGAATGGGAATGGGATTGGGGCACTTGAAAGTTAGTTGATGCATTAATATATATATATATACTATATATCTATAGACTTTTTTTCTTAGATATTTCCAATAAGAAGAGTTTAAAACAAGAATCGCAGTGATACAAAATCCAATAAAAATATGTATAAATGTTAATATCAAAGTATAAACTTGTTAAGCACATAAATGTACGTATGCATGCATTTATGTATGTATGTATATGTGTACCAGAGATCCAATAAAACATCTAACAACATAAATTTATGGAGTGTGTACGGATTTCGGTTAGATTGGACTCCCCCAACGATTAATGACGTACAAAAGAGCTTTGGAGAAAAGCACAAACCGGTCTCGATCTTAGCAAAGCTAGTTGAACCCCTTTAAACCCCTCGACTATACTGCGCATAATTCAATTAGAATTAGCTACCGCCATCATGTGTGTGTGAGAGCTTTCACGCTTTATCAATTGAGTGGCGAGCAGTTTGTCGGTTGACGCTCCACAGTTGTTTAGTTTGTGGAAGAAACTCAGAGTGGCTGGCACGCACACATACGATCTCTTCCGCATCCACTCAAAAATCTATACAAAATTCCACCAAATGGCCACCTCAAACGGTCCAGACCTGGAGATTCAGCTAAAACAGCTGGAACAATGGTTTGCAGAGAATCCAAATTTGCCCCAGAAAATTGGTAAGTCGTTCAACTAATTGGGATAGGTTCGACCAAGTGGTTGAGCAGAGCGAGGGAGGGAGGTAGGAAACTCAACTGGAAGCGAAAACTGATAACCTTTATCATTATGCACACAAAACTGACTAGTCAAATTGACTATTTTGAATGATTTCGATGAGGAATGGCAATCATATAGATAAATACAACTACCTACATAGAGGAAAGAAATCAAATGTACATAAACATTCACAAACACATATATGTATTGGAATTGTAAGTGGTGCTAACCGACTTGGAAAGCTAATCCATTTGATTTCTTTATTCAAGTCTTCAAATTAACAGTCACCTTAGTTCATGACATGATGGAATAACAAGGTAAGACAAGGTAAGAGAGAAGATCGCCAGCTGGGAGCTTTCGCTGGGAACAATCTTTCGCATTAAGACATCTTACCTAAAAAGCTTATGGTGGAGAAACTAGCCGAAGTTGTTAGCTTTTGCATCATACAAGTTGCAAGTAGATATTGTATTTTGCCTTAGCGTGGTAACCTACTAAGCCGTAGCCTCCGTCTTGACAATTGTAATCATTATATTTCCATTCCAGAACCAATTGTGTTGCTACGCTTTCTGAAGTGCATGAAGTATGATATGGATAAGACGAAATCATTGATCGAACTGAACTATAGCATACGAAATAAGAACCCGCACCTGTTCATAGATCGCAATATGAAGGACGCAATGACGGCCAAGGGACTGAGCGTTTCGTAAGCCAGCAGCCACACAGATAAATAAGTAATTCAGATTTGATTCCTTTGCTAGGGACCTGCTAATACTGCCAGGTTTAACGCCAGAAGGCAACAAGCTACTCTTATTCCGCATGACCGATTTTGATCCCACCACGGTAAGCTGTTTGGTCAAAATCTGTATCCTTCCCCAGTTGGGTTTGAATACGATTCTGGTTTCAGCGCAACTCTGTGGAGGAAAGTAAAATCTTTTTCATGATGGCCGATGCACGCTTTACCCGGCCGGATGTGGACAGTGGGGATAGCTGTGGCCTCCGCGATGAGGACATAGCCGCAGGAGATATTCAGATTGTGGATATTAATGGCTATACGATGCACCATTTGGCTTATGTGTCGATATTCGTGTTGCGTGTTTACATGAAGTTTCTGCAGGAGGCGTATCCGTCACGACTGCGTGCGCTTCATGTGATCAATTGTCCATCGTTTCTGGATCGCATGATGTCAATGATGAAGCCATTTATTCGCGATGAGGTGCACAAAATGGTATAGGGAAATTCTCATTTCTTTCCTGTCTCTAACTTGAGCTCTCGTTCCTTATAGATCAGATATCACACCGAAGGCATGGAGAGTCTGTATGAGGTGGTGCCTAGGGACATGTTACCGCTGGAGTACGGTGGTAAAGCTGGCACTGTGGCCGAAATTAAAGAGCAATGCCTACGTACTTTGAAAGAAAAAAGGTGGGTGTGCAGTTGCAGTTATTCAGATTCAGATTCATACTTAAACCTAAAAATTCTTCTTTCGGTTAGCGCCTACCTTAGCGATGACAGCTACTGGAAGGTCGAGTCGCAGAGTAGAACTCGTTGGTCCTGGTTCTGAGCTGTAGCCAAGAAGTAAAGGTCTTCAAAAGTGATTTTAAATTGTGATTAGCTGTGTTTTAGGATAAGCACTGTTTGATTTTATACATATACTTGTATGGATTGTACATACTTTGTTAATTTTGTAAGAAATCAAATAAAGAATTAATATAAATGAATTGTCTTTCATGACACGACTTCATGGAAATGCCCATATAGAGGAGACTAGCTGGGTATGATGAAATTAACGTAAAGCAAAATAAAATATATATTCGAGCTTAAATCAAGAACTTTGAAGTCACTGCATAAACGAAGTATAGCCCCTTATATTGATTATGTGGGCTTATCAGGTAATCAAAATGTGAAAAAATGTGCGTGTTTTAAATAAGTCATTCGTGTTAGAGTCGTGTCGTGTTAAAAATATTCGACTCTTTGAACCGCTTTCGGACGGGTTCAAAACTAGTCTTGAACTAGTTATATAGCTAACTTTAGCTTGGGATCCGCAGACTGCTTCGGGAGTGTGTAGCTGAGCGACAATTAGTTGGATAATAAAGTCAAGCTAAGATACCTTTGGTTAAACAGAAGCATACACTGACAGGAGAAAAAGCGGCTGTATTTGCGGAGCTTTATACGGGGTGTATCACTCAAATTTGATCATGCCAGCAAGATTGATTGCACAGGCAATTAATTATAAACAAGTTTATAGTATAAATGTTAGTCTCAAGTGTAAATTATGTAATTTATTTGTCAATTATTTTTAGCTCCTGGTAAGGTCTAAGGTTTTGATGTAGACATAAAATCTATTCCTGTGTTTTGATCTTATCTAATCTATCTACTAAAACTTACATTTGGGTTAGGGTTTATTATTGTGCAATTAGTTGAAACTGTTTTTTTTAGCTCAGAGCTTTATTTGAATGTAGTTCGTGTAACGGTCGAAGCGTTGCCCCAAACGGAAATTGTTCTCTTTCACATAGGCATGCGCTTTAAGGAATTTCTTCGTTCCTCGTTCGTCTGCTGTGTGCGCTAGTCCTTGCTTCGTCGTGCTCGTCCAACCACATCTAGCTCCAGGAGTACCAGTCACATAGTCAAGCGCAGCAGCCACAGTCGCATGTATTGCAGGGCTTCTGCTCCGTTGAAGTTCGCTTGACGCATCAAACGTGTCCTGATTTAGCTTGCTCCAGTTTGGGGCATTCGCGTGTGGAATGGTAAAGTCAACTGAGACGCGTTCAATAAAGTGTGCCATTTTGCTGATTTATGCATTATGATTTAAGCAGCGCAGCAACTGTCTATGGACAGTCTTATGTTTATGTTCGAGTCTTATGTGTTTTCTCGGAAAGTGTGCCAATAAATTCATACCGTAGCCAAACCAGTGAACGAACATACACACATATGTACGTACATACTATTCGCAGGAACACATTTTTAAGTAGGTGTGTGTGTGTTTGTGTGTGGCACAATCCAAATGTATTTGAATTTTGGAAGTCCATTTGTGCGATAAAAAGATAGCATAAAGGGTTGAAACTTGTATACCCTTTGGATTGGAACTGGGATATGACTTACCTCAAAAGTAAAAGAGACTACAAATATACGTTCTGCTGTTTCGTTACAGAATCTTCTTTCAGTTGCAGAAAATTTCTTTGGCAACAAGGCAAAGCAGCAAAAGTGTTTTTACTATTTTAGAGGAGAGCAATTCTTAACATTCAATCAGTTTGAGAAAAATGTGAATGGTCGTAAAGTGGAAATGTCTTACAGATTGGAGTTTGTGTTTGTGCTTATCACACAACTTCCTTATTTCTACATTTTTGGGATTAGGGGAGCTAATTAGCAGTTTGTATGAAAATCTGTCCCGCTAAACTATCTTTACGACATTTCAACAGGATGTTCATGTCGATTAAGTCGGTGAGAAGGCTCGAACCGGTTCAAAAGTGGTTCAGAGCCAAATCTCAGAAGTTATTTAATTTACGAACTTGAAATTACACGTTGGTAATATGGAGCTGGAAAATTTACTGGTTCAGAACCGGTTTCGAACTGACGTTTTTTAAGCTAGTCATTTTCCCGGCTACGAACCGTCTGAGCCACTTCAAAATTGGTTTAGATCCAAACCTTTCGATTGGCAAATGAGTATTAATGTTAATAATGTAATTGTTAGATGTTTTACAAATCCAAAAATAGAGGAAAGCTAACTTCGGCTCGGCCGAAGTCTGTATACCCTTGCAGCACGTTTTTTAACTAATTTGAAGGAGATGTCCACTGATAACAAACAAGTTTTTTCCAATAAGACTACTTTTCTGAGTCTACTTTTGTATGACAGCTATACCATATAGATGTCTGATTTCGACCAAATTTGGCAGAATTATGGAGAAGCTTAAAGACTAGTAAATACGGAGTTTGGAGACGTTTGCATTAAAAACAAAAAAGTTTTTCTCACTAGAACTAGTTTTTCGACCGATCGTTCATATGGCGCAGCTATATGTTATAGTCATCCGATCCGGCCGGTTCTGACAAATGTGCAGCGTACTTGGACCAGAAGACTTCGTGCTAAGTTTGGTCGCGATAGCTTTAAAACTGACGGAGGAGATAGCATAGACGGACGGACGTACAGGGCTAAATCAACTCAGTTCGTTATGCTGATCGAAAATATCTTCCTTCTATGCGTTACAAGCATAATAACTTTCTAAAAATCGCTTTCATTTTTCAACTTTTATTTTCAACCTTACCTCGTCTGGATCTCGAACTCAGGACTTCGGGCACTGAACTCGGACGGAATAGCCACTTAACACTTTTGGTACTATTGATACCATCCCCCCATCTAAGTCCTCACCTAAAATTTCGACAGAAACTCATCGGCTGGTTAAGTGCCAAGTGCATAAAATGTATTTTATTACTATTATGATTATTAGGTGGAAGGTTAAGGTCCACCCACAGCTCATTATTTAGACCTATCGTGCTTAGGAACAATAAAAGTTATTATCTCAACTTTTGCTGGCTAGTGAAGGGCTGGAAATGGTACAAGACCGAGTACAATACAATGTTAATGTCTTTATTGTGGTTTTTGTGTTATATTGATTGCTATGCACCCCCTTCTCTTTCAAAGTCAACTTCAAGCTAGTTTGCCAGCTGCAGGAAGTTACATGCAATAAACTACAGCTCGATTGGGTGCCCGGATACAGAGACATTCGCGGAAATGAGAAATCAGAAGAATGGGGCCGCCAAAGGTCACAATCAAACATCCACACCGAACACATGCCACCATGGGTCTACTTGATCCACGTTTGCACAAGTACTAGGACACAGACTAGAAGGATTTCGGTATTAGTAATTTTAAATTGGCCGACAAGAACGCATTAGGTAGCTCTAGAGAAAGTCGGGGGATGGTTCGACGTGAACCATTTAGAAATTCTTTTGCCGGGACGGGAACAGTGTTTTATTGCTTGCTTGTTATTGCTTTAATATTTTTAATGTAAATTATGCAGTCTTTACCAAACGATAGAACCGATAGGATCGTGGAAACAAGTTTTTGCAAAGAACTTAAAAAAATATTTTTTGGAGACTTTTAACCCTGAACAAGTAAAAAAACTCGGCCAAGTCCGACTATAACATACTCTGTACTTCCCAAAGTGTGAAGGTGTGCTAATTATATATATTCCTAATCAGCATTAACAGCCAAGTCTATTTAGCCGTGTGCGTCTGTCCATCCGTCTGTATGAGCACGTAGATCTCAAATACTAAAAGAGCTAGACCAACCATTTGTTGGATGTGGCAAAATAAAATGATGAATAAGACCTGCAATTAAGGTATCGATAATCTCTCATAATTTTATGAACATCGAATAATAAATGGCAGAGTTATAAAGGTAGTAAAAACCGTTACATACTTTTCAGAGGAGTACGCGCTGATCGCTAACATGATGGTTTACATTAATGTTAATGTTAAACTATAATCAGCCTGAGTGACGCGTATATCGAGGTCGGGCAGGGCCGATATTAACTTACGCTCTCGTTTAACTTTGAATCACTAACTTAAAATCTCTAACAATGGTTAAATGTAAATGGCCTTTCATTCTTTTCAAATATTTAAGAAAATTGTTTTGTTTTTGGTTACAGCAAGCCCATTATTGGGCCCCTCCAAGCTGGCACATCAATTTTGGTTTTCTTACCCGCCACCGGGCGCTGGCGGCGGTTCTTCGAGTAAGTTGCATGTTAGACACTTCACTAATTGCAATTCCTCAGTATGTAGCCACCTATTTATTATATGAATGTATTTTGTTATTAAACATATACTTTTTTGGTTTCTTGCAAAGTCGCGAACTAGTCCGGTTTACCTAGGCGGTGGACGCAGTGATATCACTAGCATTATTTCCATTGAAATCCTCAACAAAATGGAGTTTATGTTTAAGGCTGCTGTTGTCACTGCGTACTAAGGAATGACTGTGACCAAACAATTATATCAATCAGCGTTCTGTTCAAATATATTGTTATCACCATCATCTTGATCATTAATGGAAGCAATCAGCAGCGAATTTTTAGGTGTCAAAGCTATTCTATTGATTCCTGATCAAACTGCCGAATGCTTCTATTTTCCACTTTGATGCATTTGTTGTCATTAGGTGGAGACAAGTCCTAATTAGTTTCATTTACATATGTATGTCTGTAACTTAGATCGACTTGTATGTATGTATGTATCCTTGTTGTTAATGAAAACAAAAGACTTGGTACATTCATTGATAAGTGAATATTGTGTGCTAGAAACAATAATTAATAAGTTTTGTAGGAGATGATTTCATGCCTTATATTTTCAATTTTCGATTTGCTTCTTCATTCTTTCGTTTTGTATTTTTACGATTGATTAATTTTTACAATACTTAGTCTGACAACTGCTGATCACAGACAAATTTTTTTTTTCGTAAATAGTAATACAAAAATGAAATACAAAACAATAGCTTAAGGGTTTTTCGGCAAACGTTTGTGATTCAAGAAATAAATCATACATTGGAAATCTTCTTCAAAACTCTTGTGATTCGAATAAGTAATAAAAATAAATGCATTTAGTGGACAAACTTGATCACTAATCAGTAATATATATTGAGAAAGTTTGTTTAAACGGCCTGCTTTTTGGATCAAACTTAAGCAGCAGAGCTGTAAAATGAAATTACCAATTCTATTACCCACCAAAAATTCTTTGAATGGTTAAACATTCAATTCTGATAAAGTTGTTTAAGGCAACTAGATCCAGTTTTTAGTCGATAAGGATCAAAACTTACTTTCCCGCAGTATTGAACACAATTTTAAACACTTAACGAATTATTGGTTATTGTACTCACAAATATATTAAAACAAAATCCCCTTTGAATTTAATGGCAATATTCGACATGACTTTATTGCCAACCCAATATATTCTTTGTTGAGAAAAGCTGCAGATCCACTGCTGAAGAGCTTTCCCTAAAGACATGCTATACTTTGCATACTATATTTAAAAATTCGTGAAACCTGAGACTTTTAAGCCAAGTATGAATAACTACTTAGGTATGAAGTTAAATTACGCCAATTGTACTATCTAGAGGGAAGTCAATTAAAGTAAATTATGTTTGCTCTATTTGTTTGCAAAAATTATTCACCGCCCCTTTAGCTAGTTTGCTTTTGCTTGCCTTTTACCTAAACATTACCTTTGAGTTCTACTGATGGAGGGCAAAGAGCGAAATTGTAGTTCGACTTTTACATAATTGGTTAAACAAAGTTTGTACTAACTACTTTGTTTATGCAGTAAGCACAAGTGTACATTCTGCAGAAAATGACAAAAGCCAAAGTTGCAAATGCAAATTATTAGTTAGGTGCTAGTGAGTCAATTTGGTACTGCCTCAATTACCTTCACTGGAATCTTGGAGCTTTCCTTTGGCGTGGAATGCAGTCTATGACGGTTTCTACACTTAATGATTTGGATTTGGTATAGAGGGGCCAGATACACCACTTCCACTATAACTGGCAACCCTATACTAGTAGTAATACCACTGATACTTGGGCCAGGACTATGTGCTTAATTTATTCGTGAAAATCGTGACCAGTATTTTTGATAAAGATTCGGGATTTACAGACATATTTCAGTATTTTTTAAATTTTGAGGACGTTTCCTAATCAATCTCAGAAAAATTCATGTAGTTCATTAAAATCCGATTCGTGCCTTTTGTAGGCTATTCAAGCTGTTGTGTGCGAGAAGCTCTCATGAAAAGCCACTTATACTAAGCCTTGCATCCAAGGGATCTATCTAACACAACGTTTTAATTAACGTTTTTTATGAATAATAAAAAATAATGGCACTATGTGAATACAAACGTCTGTCGGCATACCCCTTTTTAAGCCTTGATCTACATAAAGAAGTACTAATCATTTAAGATATGTCATTTCTTTCCTCTTCTTTTGTTTTGTGTCGTCTACTTCCTTGGCACGCCACGTTCCGAATCAAAATCAACTAATGTAGCCAATTTCTATACGGTATTCGCGGTGCATCATTGCAGTATAAAGTAAGCAGAAGATACACGGTATACCACACACACCACCACATTCGAACCTACACTTCGCACTCACAAAACAAAAATTACGATTTTTTGTAATTTTATCGGGCGCGCATAGTCTGTTCTTTTTTTCCAAAAAATAATTATAAAAAAAACTACAACCGCATCTTAAACAACAGATACACTTGGAGGTAAGGAGTAAGTCTTTCTCTCTGATCTTGTAGTGTATCAATCACACATAGATTTTTGCATAACATTTTGATATTCTGTTATCTGTTTAATCGTTCAAGTTTTTATCATTTATAATTTCGGTTTGTAGAAGACAATAGAGTCGATTTGTTTTCATTAGTGATAGATCTGTCTATGTATTTGTATGTATGTATGTATATAGTATGTATTTATGTCCCTATCTTAACTGTTGATTTAGCTTAATGTTTATCTAATTATAAATATTTTTTAAATGTACAGTTAACCCTAGCAGTGGCCTGGTGTGGTACTGCGAGTAGTGTGTGTGCCTGCTGTGCACGAAGTCATCTGGTACAAATACGCTGCACATTTGTCGGAACCGACCGGATCGGATGGCTATGACATATAGCTGCCATAGGAACGATCGGTCGAAAAAATAGTTCTAGTAGGAAAAACTTTTTTGTTTTTAATGCAAACATCTCCAAACTCCGCATTTACTAGTTCTTAATGCTTCAAATTTATCTGGTTTGCTCGATATTTATTTTTTAGCTATTTTTTTTTTGCTTCCGTATAGTTGAAGTCAGGCCAAGCAGCACACAGGATGCCCCCAAGAAAGCAATAAATAGGCCTAATAAGCGTCCTATTTTTAACGGCAAATACCAACGGACGCACATATAATTGTCTCCATATTTTTCGCGAACGAGCAATTAAAACAAAAATCACTAAATGTGTGTGTTTTTGTTTTTATTGATTTTGAAAGTTTCCCCCACCCCTCCTGGCCATGTCCATGAGCGGTAATAATGTGTCAAGTACAGCGTGGCAAAGCAAAGACGAGGAAAAAGTGGTTGTTGCATAGTTATCGGCGTAGTTTCGTTTTGTCACCCACTTGCATTGCCATTGCTTGTTTTTGTTTTCCTTAATCAGTTGTAGGTCGTCAGTCGTCAGAAGTGTCGTCGGGTGATACCAGCGAGTTCGTAATAAAACGGTTTGCTTAACACATGTCACCGCCGCCGAGATTAACCAGATATTTGATGGCTGTGCGAGGACGCCACCAAGAGCAGGAACAATGCGAGCGTAAGTAGGCGTTCGAGCAACGAAATGGGTTACATCTATCTGTCAATTGCCGCCGGGTGTGGCAAACAAATCAAGGTTGTAACGCACATTTAGGTACAAGTGTACCCGCACAGAGGCAGAGAGAGAGAAAGTAAGAGAGGGATACTAGTTTAAAAGAAGGAAAGTAAGGAAGCGGATCAAAATTTTAAAAAGCAATATTTAAGAACTCACCTAAAACGAAAATATGCTGAAATGTGGAATAGTTTTGTGCTTGGCCTTTTGTAATATGCATACAATAAAGCACACACTCCGTATGAGTGATACCAAAAACGAAAAAAAAACTCATACAACTATTTAATTGTCGTTTTGAACATTATGTGATTTCTCACACTGACCTCTTCAGTAACTAAACTCAACCAATGATTCTACAGGGATCCTCTCTTATTTCTGGAATCACCGAGTACTGTACTTCAATACCAAAAGCAACGTTAAGAAAAGAAAGGTCGAAATCAGGATCCTCTTTTACCGGAAAGCTTTATCAAAAAGTGTACATTTTGATGGATCAAACTTCGAAAGCTGAGTGGGAGGAGGTGTTTGCTCTGGAGAACCTGGCTTCATAAAACACCTTGGTTCAATATCATTCAGTGTCTCTCCAATTGATGGTAGTTGAACCTAATAATGGGACTAAATCACCCTGACTGTACCTCTCTTAACTAATAACTAGACTAAATTTCATTCAGGTACAAAATATATCCGAAAAATGAGTAGGGGAAACCCCGTTTTCTTTTATCTGTTCGTTGTAAGCAAAGTACAAAAACGAGAAAGCTAAGCTAACCCTTGCAAGTGCTCGCTTAAATATTTTCAAAAAATAATCTTTTCCCATTTTCCGACCGATCGTTCGTATGGGAGCTATATGATATAGTCATCCGATTTGGCCAAAAACTTGATAAATTATGTGAGAGCACGTGAAACAAACAAACACAAAATTGCAGAATGCTACCATTAAAAACAAAAAAGTTTTTCTAACTAAGACTGCTTTTCAGACCTGTCTTTTGTATGGCAGCTATACCATATAGTTGTCCGATTTCAATAAAACTTGGTAGAATTATAAAAAAAACATAGAAAACCTACGATTACAAAGTTTGGAGACGTTTCCATTGAAAAGAAAAAAGTTTTTCATACTAAAACTAGTTTTCCGACCGATTGTTTCTATGGGAGCTATGAGATATAGTCATCCGATCCGGTCGGTTCCGACATATTAGTAGTGTGTAGCAAAAAGAAGACTCTGTGCAAAATTTCAGCTCGATAGCTTTAAAACTGAGAGACTAGTTCGCGTAGAAACAGACAGACGGACAAAGCTCAATCGACTCAGCTCGTCACCCTGATCAAGAATATATATAGTTTATGGGGCCGGAAATGAATATTTCTATGCGTTGCAAACTTCTCGGCAAAATTATAATACCCTTTGCAAGGGTATAATAATTGAACGCACAATAAAAATTGAACTTTTTTATGCTCTGTAGCAAGAGTACATACAAAGAGTAAGTAAGCAATTGGAAAAACGGTATATCTCTCAGAATTTTTTAGATTAAACGTTAGTAATATTTATCGATCCGCTGATGGAATGGTGAAGATCGGATGAACAACTATCGAGTTTACAAACAAACATTGATGCTGGGCAGCACCGGCTGAAACAGCGATGGTCAGTACTTTAAACACCTTAACACTTTGAGTGATAAATACAAACTTTGGCAGGAACAGAGTATGTTATAGTCTTGTCTTATAGCTTGACCGACTTTCTTTCCCGTTCCAAACGTTAGGACCAAGCAATGTGGTGTTTATTGTACGCTCTATGTGGCCAATAAATAACTTGTTTGTGAGTTAATAAAGCGGCTACACTTTTTAGTTTTCTACATTTTATTTTCCACACCCATCTCTAGAAGAAATCACTTGGAAGCAGTCCCTTATGAACATTATTGTACTTTGTAGATACTTAAAAATGTACAAAACTATTTTGTTTTGAACCGAACCGTATTTTTTTCTTTTTGCACCGTTTCAGATTCAGGTTAGCTGCTTCGGTTCGGAGTTCCAAAATAAAAACTCTGAGATCCCGACTCCGAACCAAAACTCTTCTCGCTACCATTAGAACTTAGTTTTTTTGCACAAAAAATATAACATAGCGGGCAAAACATGTGACCCTTAACTTTAACCTACATTTGTGGTCCACCCTCATCCAATCCTTTACGAGCGTATCGTATGGTCTGGCATTTCCTTTTTCTAACTAGTTCTCCCCTAGAGCATGAACTTTCCCCTATATGTATGATGTATTTAAATAGTTTTTGACTCTACGCATGCACTTTTGTACACACACACGTACACACACACAACAAAGTTATCCAGCAAATCCTTATCAGATGCGATTCTCTTCGATTTGCTTCATCTCTTGGCAGACAGTAAAACATCGCAAACCGACGAGGAAAAACAACGCGATCGACAGCGCAACGAGCGTGAGGCCAAAAAGGAAGAGCAGGACGCTATTAACTATAAGGTGAGTGTGGCTGCTGCGCCGCGTCTGGACCTATCCGTTATCTATATATGTATGTGCCACGAAACGATTAGCCAATACGCTTCAGAAGTAAAACGACCACGCGCCCGCCTAATATGTACACCAATTTATAGTAAGAATGCATTTTGCAACAATTGCATGTAAACAGCGCGACAAGGAGCACCGGGAGGCACGTCTCTTGGACTTTGAAATACGCCGTCAGCAGAAGCGCGAGGAGCAGAATCAGCAGCGTCAGTTACACCATCAGCAGAGCCAGCAGCCGCCGCCGTCGAGTGAAAAGAGTCCGCCCACCACTTCCACCGCGTCGCACGCGAATTCCCAGCAGCTGCACCTACAGCAGGCACCGTATCCACATCAGACCGGAACTGGCAGCGCCAACACACCTGTCACACCCAAACTACAGACCCCAACCGCACCAGCGCCAGTGCTTGATCGATCCCTGCCACCGGCGTTTCGCAGTCGCTCCATCGAGCGGGAGATTCTGTACGAGCGAAAACGCTACTCGGCACCGGAAACCATCGATATAAAGGTTTTTGTACACTCTATGTCTGAATGTTTGTCTTTTTTGCTTACACACCCTTATATATATATATCCAACTTATAACTGAACTCTGTATGCCCCTCCTCACCCAAATTTAATGCCTTAGGAACGCGAAAGTACGACATTTTCGCAGCATTTCCTCAACGAAACGGGAGGATTATCCAACGCAACGGCGGGACCGCCGGCAACAGCAGCAGCTGCCACAGCTGCCATAATTCCTATATTACCGTTAGGTGTTGCCACGTTGCGCGATGATTCAACGGAATCTGAACAATCTGTGACATGCACCCAGAACCAGAGCCAGGCGGATGCCTACCATCGCATCATGTGAGTAAATCAAACTAGAGCTAAATGGTTTTTGTTTAAGGGTTTAAAACTCGGTTTCGATACAAAGGTTGGCACACTTTCCTGGATTGTTTCCTTACCTTGACATTGGTTCAAAGCGTCCTAACTAGTTGAAACATTTTATTCTCTATTTTCGACGTTTTTAAACCAATCGGTGGACCAATTTCACTGAGACATGCTAGGTTTGCTTAGTTTTATTTCCTGTTTCAAAGTTCTAACACCCCTAGTTGGCTATGGCTTACAAGACAGATTTTCTGTTGATAGCTTTCCGACCGATCCAGTACTTGCATTCATGGATTCAGGATGATGCAGTATTAAGATCAGGCAATGTTAAAAAGAATCAAAGCCAATAGAGTATTGTATACTAGTAATATTAAAGTTTTCCAGATGTATGTAGCGCATATAGAATATATGTATATTCTTGATAAGCATGAATAGCTATAGCGTATAGCTGTCATAGAAACGATCGTTCAAAATACTGGATTTAGTGAGAAAAACTTTTTTCGCTTCGATTTTTGACGTCTTTAAATTTGCCAGTTATTAATATTATCTGCTTCAGCACAACTTTTGCTCAATTTCATCATTATTCAGCATTCATTAAAGCGAAAATTAATGTTACTCATTTAAAACATTTAAATTAATTATACGAGCTGCAAGGGTAATTCGGGGGAGCCATAGTGGAAAGTATGTTCGTCGGAAATGTAAGATTCTGTTATTTTTAAATTAGCTGGGGGCTGCTCACACGACTTGATCAGCAGTTAAAAAAACAGGCAACTTCGCAATCGAACCTGACACCATTAAATACTTATGTACATCTTTCATAATTCTTGTTCACTAAATTGTGGCAAAAACCATTTAAATTTTCAGTTTTAACTATTTTAATTACGCGATTCAAAACGAGCAAGTGCAACTGTCATTGAACCAATTTCGTCCCAACCGATGTTAAAAAGCTGAAAAGAGAGACCTCTCCCAACATTCCTTACCCTATTCTTTTTATATGCTCAGGTCAGTGGTAGGCGGTATAATGGTTTTACGCTCCAATTTCTCTCCGATGCGCAAATGCTGCGCGAAAAGTGTCTCCGTTTCTTAAAAAATAAATTGTTTTACGCGCTGCAACTTTTAGATGTCATGTTGCAATGCGGCATGCATGTAGTTATACAAATAGACACTCATGCAA
Source organism: Lordiphosa fenestrarum (assembly GCA_035044985.1). Taxonomy (NCBI): domain Eukaryota; kingdom Metazoa; phylum Arthropoda; class Insecta; order Diptera; family Drosophilidae; genus Lordiphosa; species Lordiphosa fenestrarum. The sequence continues at coordinate 127,645 of JAWNNO010000297.1, read as the reverse complement.
TTAACATAACATAAATATGTATGCACTACTTGCTTTTAAGTCAAAACATGCTATTTTATTTGACAACAATCCTCGAACTATTTAATGACAGAGACCTTGTTTAAAACATATGAATATATACATATGCATATTCGATCGATATTTTTATTCTAAAACAGAGTTTGGTTTAGACTACTGGATTTCTGCTGTGAACGATGTGTCGATCTTATGATGTTTTTATAAAGCTCTGCAAAATCAAAATCTTCCCGTAGACTTCAAAGTTTTTTAAATCGGCAAGAGCATCCACATGATTTAGGATTACATAGTGGGAGTTCATGGAGAATGGCCCATAAATAATGCTTCTCTTTCTTGATTGTGTTTAAACCAAGAATATTCTTCTGTATTGCTCTGTTGCATATGTTGCATATCGTTGTTATATTTGAACGATAAAACGTCTAAGCACAGAATATGGTATCTATCTGATGAAAAAAATGCAAAGAACGAGGTCTAATAATGACCATAAATCCTCACCCATAAAAATTAATTGCCTTTAAATGGCGCCAAATACATCTCAACCTAAATTTAAGGTTGCTGATGACCTTCAGTTTATTTGGTATAATGCTAAAAACGGCCTTCAAGTTGGGAATTTTGCTTTCAAATGTGCGGTCAAAAACTCCTTAAATCTTGACAACTTGCACCCCACAAAGAGAAGTAAGTAGTATAAGCCAGAAATTCAATCGGATCGGGTGACGACAGCATATGGCTACCATAGGAATGATACGCCGAAAAATTAGTTTTAGTGAGAAAAACTTCTTTGTTCTTAATGAAAACGTCTCCAAACACCGTATTTATTAGTTTGCTATGCTTTCCAATGAATTCAATAAGTTTGGTAGGAAACGGTCAACTATATAGTATAGCTACCCTAGAATAAGGAAAACCATTTGGCTTTTTTTATGAAGTTTCACACAATTGCACAAGGTTTTTTCAAAATTCGATGAATATAGCATAAAGCTGCCATAGGAAGGATCGGTCGAAAAACTAGTTTTAGTGAAACCAATTATTTTGTTTTCAATTTTTTGCGTCTTTAAACTGTCAGATTTTTACATAATTTCATCAATATCAAATGAGTATATCGTAAAGCTGCCATGCAATAAACTGCCAAATGATCACAGTAGAGGCGCCATCTATTGGCCAGCTTAAGAAACCAATCAACTAGAATTCTTCAAAGCGAAAATGAACTTTTTAATGATACTCATTCAAAACCTTAAAAATATATTAAACAAGCTGCAAGGGTTTAAAAACATCGGCCGAGTTGAAGTTATCTTTCCTCTATTTAACCTATTTAGGAACTGCTTAACCTATGAAGGTTCTAACTCGGCCTCTCTTTTTTTGAGTGTAAGCTCCGAACCACCTCAGACTGCAATGCTTGAGTTCGCAAAAAGTAAATGCATTTTTTTAATTAGTTTGGATCCGCACCTTACACTTTGAGTATTGACTTGTTTATGTATCTGGGCAACGTGTTGAATACATAATGAAATGGTGATTTGCAAGTCCTGATTTTTGTTGTTTTATTTTGTAGTTGATTAGAAGCAAACTAGATTGGCAAATTTAAGGCATTTGAAGGCCAGTTGTTCAAAATGTTTGCCAAAATGTGTTCCCTAAAGTACATACAGCTTGTAGGTCGTGTTTTTTTTTGTGTAGGAAAAAGGCAAGCAGCCGGCAGCTAGCCAATTTGCAGCCTGGTGGTAATGGCTGGTGGCTGAAGGTGGACTTTCAAAGTGGGACACGTGCGATTTGCTCAAATTCACCACAAAAACAGAGAGCCCAAAAAAGCTTACTGACATGAGGGAACGATGCGACAACGACAACTCTCTCAATTGCGCCTGCTCAATGGCTCTCTCTTTTGCGCTCGGACACGACCGTTGCGAATACCCTTTAAACAATTTGGCATTTCAATTTTAGCTTGAAGCTGGCAAGAACAATTTTACTTCTGTTTTGCATGCAATGGAACTTAAGATTTTATAGCGAAATGAGAAATTTGGCAAACAAAATACATTAGTTTGCGTTTAATAGTGTGTACAACTAGCGGTGTGTTTTGGCCAATAGCTTTTGTTGAAGCAGCAAATAGCACGTGCATCTTCCATATTAGCTAGCTGTAGGCTCTCGGCTTTCCGTTTTCGCATAAACGTTTGTTGCTGCTTTTCTTTTTCCCTTTTGCCTGTTTCTTTTGTCTTCGTCGTTCTACCAAGCCAACAGTTCGTATGCGCAATTTTTATTTCTTTTTCGGCTGCGAGGCCAAAAAAGAGAAGGAAAACACAAATTTTTGTTTTGGACTTCATTGTGGTGTTACGTGTTTTGCGTGTCAGACGACACGTCGCGCGCGGTTCGAGCGGCGAATATTGAGCGGAATTAATCTAAACTGTCAAATATATAGAAATCAATGTAAAATAAAAAACATGAACAAATTGTCTGCAATTTTTTTTTTAATGTGAAATACGTAAAAAATTTAAAAGCATATGTACATGCCCACCAACCTCCCACCCACCATGAGTATATTATATAATTCAATTTAAAAATTCACAATAATCGGCTGCGTGCTGTGCGTACATATGTTTCAAAAATTCCCAAAAGAATAACGTTTTCATGTATTGTAAAGAAGTCACCCACCCCCGGAATGGGTGACACAAAAACAGAAAAGAAAAGCATCTATGGCGCAAAAGTGATACAAGCATCTGTCCGGAATCGGGTTGGTGACATGCACATGTAATAGGCGAGCCTTCCGGCTGGCAACCAAAATCAGTTCACAACCCGTGGGAGTAGTAGAAGTAGAAGGAGGAGAGGTCGCAAATGGTTTTACATGTGCGACAGTTTTTTTTCTGTTGCGGTAATAAAGTTACGCCACATAAACAAACGGGCATTTGACAAGCATTTCCCAGCTGTATAACACCATAGAGCAAAAAATATTTTAAATTTTGATGCAAAATATTGGATACACGTGCTTGGAAACAAATATTTTGTTTCAGTGATCGAATATTTTTTGTCACAAGCGTGAAATCATGTTTTCAATGGTTTTGAACGATTTGATTTCGGGAACTGCTCTCTTAAGGCTCATCCCACTCTTGAATCTAAGCTTGAAAGCAGCCAAATCAAACGAAAAGACGCACAAAGAACAATCATTATCTTTTTCAGTATTTTTGTTGTTGTTGTTTAATAACGGCCCAGGTGTAGAGGTTGCCGGTAGCAAAATACTGCTAACGATGTTGCCGTTGTTCAACCACGCTGAAAAGCAGGCAAAACTTTCCGGAGTTTTTGTGTCGGAACTTATTAAGGTTTTTAGAAAATCGAATTTCTAAAACTGTGATTCTGATAGTGTTATGCGGTTTGATGGGATAGGGGGGAAACCGACTTGATCCCTGAGCTAGGCTACAGGATGGAAGATGGAATATATCGACTCGGCTGTTGATGCTGATTAAAAATATATCCACTTTACGGAATCCATAAGTTTTCCTTATGCCTATCACAAACATTTGCACTATTCCCTAATACCCTGTAAACCCATTTTTATTATGTGTAGGGTATAAAACTCTGGCGAAATTAAATACTCTTGCAGATTCTATTAGTTCCATAAATGAAAGCTTACTATATTTGATTGTCGCTTTGAACAAGGCTTATTAATTGATTGAATTCCCCAGTCTCTTCTGTGAGAATTTGGCTCTGTTTTGTAAGGCAACTATTCGATTTATTCATCTAATTTTAATCAAACTCTGCGAAATTGTACAAAATCTGTTTAAAAGGCACCGCTTTTCAAAAACAACCAAGATTTATTCTAACCGACCGAACTTTTGTACCGATCGCTACCACGACAGTTGTACGATTTGGATGTAGAATTATGCGAAAGCATATCAGACCTATCTTTTCTATAGGAGAAGTAGTATTCAGTTGTCCGATTTTGATCAAAATTGGCAGAAATATGCAAATGAATAGTTAACTATTTGGCCGGTTGTGGTGCAGCAGGAAGTGTGAATAGCTGCTGTGCGAGAAGTCCTGAGTTTGATCCCGCCTCGGGGCCATTTTAATATACCCTCTGCAAGGGTATAAAAAGGCTTTGCTTTTAAATCGCTGCCGGCCTCCTTCACCAATTATTGGCGCCAGCTTTTGGCTCCAACCATAGCCACGCCATAAAAAACAAATTTTGGCATGGACCCACGATATTAGATTTGTGTGTAGTCTGTACGTTCAAATGTCATGCACAAATATGGTCGTTACTCTTTTATGTGCTTCTAAAGTCTTTGGTTTGTCTGTGTAACTTCAAGGAATGCTGATTCTTACACAGCTTCTGCCAAATATACTATACCCCTTCTAGTCTCCTCATCTACTCTCTACACACATTCAGGCGCATTATTGATTGCAAATCCATAAATTATTTATTGATGGTGTGTGGCATTTCAGATGTTCATTTTGCACATTCCCCACTTACATACGTACCGTACAATATGTATGTACGTACGTTTGCCGGTCAATACGATATAAAGTCAGTGGGTCATCAGAGCAGCGCAGGCCACAGCCAGCCGCAAGAAAGCCAAAAAAATGCGGCATATCGACCGGCACTGTTTGTCACGCCACGATGCGGTTGTTGAAAACAAAACGTACATATGTATGTACTTGTGCATGTTTGTGTTTGATGTATGTTTCTTTTATTTTATTATTTGCCGTGCTCTGCGCAGTGGTTTTTGACATGACTCAACCAAACAGTTAGTTGCTGTTGGCCAGGTGCTGCAGATGCACAAAATTGGATTTTAAAAGCCAACCCTTCCACTACAAACAAACACACACACACACTCACATGCATATGTATGCCGGCTTAGTTATAATAAGCTTAGGACTCGCTTTTGCTCGGCCTTCCAGCGCTCACCGCCAACATTTCACGTCAAAAGCATGTTCCACCAACGGCACTAAAGCCAACGATGTTTGTGTCAAGGCCGCTACAATAAAAACAACATGGAACAGAATAATCGCTAATGATACGGTTTACGATTTAAATGCTGACAACCGAATGTCAATGCCAAATAGAATATCAGCTCAATTTGAAGAGCATGTTCAATTAGTTCAACTGCAAACGAACTTGTTTTCATTTCGGAATGGGTTGAAAAGCGGTTTGTTTTCAAATTTTTATGTCGGCTTATTTTCCCGATGACGACACATCATTATCGCGGAAATACTTAAGCTGGGAAAGCATGAAAGTATTTTATCAGACTTTAAATATTCCCTGAAATAAGGGTATAGACCAGGCGGTGAAAAGATAAGCTATTAAACTTGATGTGACTGTAGAAAGAAACGCTTGGCATGCTCTTGCATTTATTTTGATAATGATGCCAAAACCAAATCATTATCAAAGTTAATCTATACTTAGCTAGCATTGATTTTAAAAAGAATGTTGGTAGTATACAAAAATACAATATACAAATGAATTTTTATATACACACATGAAATTGAAACGCTCATTATACCCTTGCAAGGGGTATTACAATTTTGCCCAGAAGTTTGCAACGCATAGACATATTCATTTCCGACCCCATAAACTCTATATATTCTTGATTAGGGTGACGAGCTGAGTCGATTGAGCTTTGTCCGTCCGTCCGTCCGTCTGTCTGTCTGTCCGTCTGTTTCTACGCGAACTAGTATCTCAGTTTGAAAGCTATCGAGCTGAAATTTTGCACAGAGTCTTCTTTTTGCTGCACACTACTGACATGTCGGAACCGACCGGATCGGATGACTATATCTCATAGCTCCCATAGGAACAATCGGTTTTAAAATGGGAAAAAGAGTATTTTTTTAAAATATTTCAGCGAGCACTTGCAAGGGTATAAAAACTTCTGCACAGACGAAGTTAGCTTAGCTTTCTCGTTTTATGAACAATATTCTCGTATTTTTATACCCTGTACAAATTAAAGATGGTTAAGGGATTTATTAAGTAGAATTCGAAAACATTTTCGACTCTTCAAAGTATTTATATAAGTTCGTGAGCAGCTGCAGCGAAAGTTAGACACGAAACGAATTTACAGAGATAGTAACGCGACCAACTAAAACGTTATCGAATGCTCGAGCTCGAATGCAACATAAAATCAAGAATACAGGGTATTTTGAAAGATTTTATAGTGGAAGGGATGAATTTTTTAATACAGTAGTTACAAGTTATTTTCATTTCTTTTTGAAAGAATTTACACCAATTTCATATAATTTATTATCAATGCGGAAACAGGAATTGAATTTGATACTTTAGGTTGGATTGAGATCAGTTCGATAACAGTTTGAAAACAATTTGGGACGGTAAAGACGGGATTCAATTTTCATCTCCATGTCGTAACTCAATAAATTCCGTAATATTTCGCAAGACTATTGTGATGCGACCCATAGCAGTGTTTAAAGGACACTTCATGTCCTCGGGGGTGCCTTTTTTGCTCATTGATGCTTTTCCAACCAAAAAGTGACCTTTCAAAAACACCAACTAATATCGCACTGATTAGTTGTTTACTGGACTTTGCCTTAAGTAAGCTTATGCACTTTTTAATTGTGATGAGTAGTCCAGTTCTACTTAGAGTAATAGTAAAACGTGTACAAAATCCGCAAACCATATAAGCCCATTTATATAAATACCGTACACACTAAACCAATACGGAATTATGGCGTCCAATGTTGGAATAGTTAAAGCAAACTGAAACAATCGTAAGCTAAATTACACACATAAACCGAGATGTCTATGGCGCTATCCAACCTGAACAGCGATGGCAGTCAGGCGAACGCAAATCAATCTGCCACAGGCAACGCCCTGCATGTCACCCCGCATCCAGGACATACGCAGGAAAGCATAATTGATGCAACCAATGCTACCACACCACTGCTGTTTGGTCACGAACCGACCGAGCCCATACCGGCCACTGCCGCCCGGAACCAGAGCGATGGTGTTGCTAGAACAGCAGCCTCCACAGCACTGCCTCCAGCCTCAATTGCCATCCAATTAGATGTGGCCAGCACATCGGATTCAACACTTACAATGCCCATGTTGAATGGCAGCCTAGTGATGGCGCTGCCCAACCCATTAGGCTTTGGCATGAGCACCGCCACCACCACCACCATCACTGTGCCATCGACCAATGACAACAACAACAATATGGACAATACAAGCGACGACTCGAACCCGGTAACAATTTACAGGTAATAAGATGGGCATCCTACGGAGTTTCCAATTTGGCACCAACGCAGACAATTGATTGTGCTTTGCCCTTTTTAATGAGGTCTAAAACAGTCTAGTCCAGCGTGTGGGCCTGCCTTGCAAGAAGACGTGGGTTCAAACCCTGCTCCGGAGGTCCAATGAAAAGATATTTTATTTAAAAACTTACTAGCCCAGTCCCCTTCACGAGATATTGGCGCCAGCATTGAAGTAACTAGTCATGAAAATGCTTCTTAAACATTACCGTTCGGATTCGGCATTAAACTGCAGGTCCCTTTCTCTTGTGCGAAAATTAGAAGCACTAAAGCCAAGAGATTGAGAGCAGATCGGCTTGGCCCTTTTGGGCTGTGTATAGCCTCTCTACATAGATCTAGCGCTGTGGCGCTCAGTAGGTTTCGAATCTTTTTCAGGAAGATAAGCCGTGCCATTGTCCGAAAAACGGAGGTCAGGTTTAGCAGGTCATTTACTTATTTAAAAGCTTCGGCAGGGGACATCAATACACCTCTTTCCCACAAGTAAGAGCTATTTCAAAAACTTTTTAAAATTCTCCAGTTTAGTTTACGTGCGTTACAAAACATATTCAACTAAAGTTAGTTACCCACAATTTGCCAATCTCTATTTTCAGGTGCCGGGCTCCAATAGCGTCACTCGACTGTATGGAGGAGTTCAGTGGTACGGGCGGTCACCTTGATTTCGGTATCAAATTTCTCACTTTTAAATAGGATTATCATTTTTGGTGTTCCTTGCTCTCAATGCTTTTTTGTTATGCATGTGTCCAAGTGATTTTGGTTACGAAAGTGTTCAGTATTGCACAGTATGCATTCATACCGATATACTGTATGTATGTATAGTGTGTACTTATATAATTAACTTGGTGCTTTATTTTATTAAATTACACAACACGCGCCACACGTTACACGCCACAAGCTGCACGCACTCTTCGAGGACAAATATACACAAAAATGTGGCTTACCTAAACATTTGCATGGTTTTCTGAAATATCGTTTTGTGTACGACAGGGTATTTGATTTTTTTGGTGTTTCATTTTCTTTTTGCTGTTAGTTTTTGCACGTTTTGTACACTAAAGTTTGTGTGTGTCCAAGGGTCTCTCTAACAAACGCACATTTTTCACCCTCATTTTCATGCGGCACGTCAACCCAACCACAACGCCAACTCAACTCTATCAACTTTATCATGTACCTGACTATTCCCTTGACGACGACCTTAGGTCGTTCCATAAGTCTGGGCTCGAATTCGGCACTGCCTTTGCGACACGGTTCAACACCAACGCCCGGTCTACGCTACAAAAATCTAGGCAAGAGCGGACTACGCATCTCAAATGTGGGCTTGGGCACTTGGCCGGTCTTTTCGCCCGGTGTCACCGATGAGCAGGCCGAGGCCATACTCAAATTGGCCATCGAGAGCGGCATCAATTTGTTCGACATATCCGAAGCTCATTCGGAGACCGAAATTGGCAAGATATTGCAACGTGCGGGTTGGAAGCGTACCGCTTATGTGATTACCACAAAAGTGTACTGGAGCACGAAGTAAGTAGATGACCATTTTATGGAGTCGAGAGCAATTTGTAATATTCTAAACTTATTACGAACCGTAACAAGTAGATCGGAGGAGCGAGGTCTGTCGCGCAAGCACATCATCGAGTGTGTGCGGGCCAGTTTGCAGCGTCTGCAGTTGCAATATATTGATATTGTAATCATACATAAGGCGGATCCCATGTGCCCCATGGAGGGTAAGTTGACAGGTGCATAACCACTTTCTAGGGCAAGTGCAATCAGGGCTTTTCGTATTGAAGTTGTGAAAGGATCTGATTTCCATGAACAAATGATTAAAGAAAAGGAAATGGGCATTTGGAACAGGAGGTAATAGTTCTAGTCTAACAGGTCCAGTTTTAAAAAGAGGTTAAATTGATTATTTGTGGCTGTTCTTTTGGGTCAGGTTTTGTTCGGTCTTAAACTAGCCCGAAATTAAATTTTTTTTAATGAAATGAAATGGAATGTTAAAATGGGAGCACGGCAGAAAGCACTACCACTGAATTTACCGATAATAAACAATTCTAAATCTGTAGAAACATATCACTGACCTGCTTTTAGCGTCCCCGCTGGAGTCTCAAATTTTACGAGGCAACAACAACAAACATGCGTGTAGTTATTTGTGCCTGCAAGTGTGTGTGTGTGTGTGTGTGCAGGAAACTTGCCAATAAATTGCACAAGGCGAAGCCGAATCAACAACAATACTCACAATCACTTACAAAAATATTACACAATAAAAAAAAGAAAAAAAATCCGCGCGTTCTGCACTTTTTGCATTTGCTTCGTTTTCGTCAGCCCTTTGGGGCTTATTCTTTTATTCTTTCTCTTTAACTCACGCGCGACGCCATCAGCTAAATACAAAATGGAGGCCGGTTGGCTGCGCGGCCAGTTCAACACAACTGTTTGATAAATTTATGGTGACATTTATGCACACAGATCACCTATTGGTTTAACAAGTTTAACAAACACAAGATATAACACTTTAAACAACAACAACGACAAACTACGCGTGTAAATTGCAGAGACTGCGTCTTGCCGTGCCTCTCCTCTTTTGTATCTGCTCTACTCACAACTGACTGCACAGCGCTGCGACTGACGAAACGCCACAGTGGTCGCAGTTGATCGGCTAACGGATCTAAACCGTTGAAATTTAAAGTTGGGCGCCAGGACAAAAACAATTTAAACGTGTCGAAATAAATTTTACTCTGGGTCCAACAATTTCAAAATCTATTAATTTTCTGTTTGCTATATTGTTTAATTTTTTGTGCTTACATGCAAAAATACACGGTAAGTTACCGCGTATATCACCACATATACACGGGGTAATGAATAAAAATTTGTCAAAATTGATACAAATAGGGAATTGTATGGAGTTTTTTTTAAAATTACATATAGTCGGGCTACTCTCCCTTCTGAGTGAGCTTGTAGAAAATAACTGACACTAAGAGATAAAGAATTTTTTCGTGTGACTTGCTCCAGAAGTGCTCTAGTGAGAAATGAGTATCCAAATGTATTCTTAACATAACTTTTTCATGTCCCCCCTTTTCTAGAAGTCGTACGTGCCATGAGTTATGTGATACAACAGGGCTGGGCCATGTATTGGGGTACAGCCAGATGGTCCCAGGTTGAAATTATGGAGGCCTACACCAACTGCCGGCAGTTTAACTGCATTACACCGATCGTTGAGCAGTCCGAGTACCACATGTTCTGTCGAGAGAAGTGTGAGCTGTATCTACCAGAAATGTATAACAAGATTGGCGTCGGACTAATGGCCTGGGGCCCCTTGTCTATGGCATTGAGTGACACCCAGAATGGTGACAAGATCTTTTTGCCCAAGGGCTCGTTTAAGACAAAGAGCTTTTCCTGGACGGAGGATGAGATCAATCGTAATGTGAGTAGTTAAGAGCCTATTCACACTGAGCACATCTACCATTCCGCATCCTGAGCTTAAATGCTTAATAACTATTTGCTATGCCAAAGTTTTAAAATTTTTGTTTTGTCAGATTATGAAGTGGATCAGTATCTTTTTGAAATATGCTACAACCATGACAAATTATGTCAGGGCAAATTTCTATGATTCATGATTTTGGATGTTGCATGTTAGATGTGCTCAGTGTGAATAGCCTATAAAGAACCCTTTTTTTCTACTGAAACTCACTCTCATCATTTTCCCACAGGCTGCATTATCCCCACAGGGCAGCTGGGGCAAGGATCGGATTGAGGAGGGTCGACGACACTGCGATCGCCTAAGAGATTTGGCAGCTTTGGCCGAGAAGCTCGGATGTAGTCCAACACAATTGTCTATTGCCTGGTCGTTAAAGCACGAGCCAGTTCAGTGCCTACTCTTGGGCGCTACCTCAGCAGAGCAGCTGCATCAAAGTCTGCAATCACTGCAGGTAAATATTGATCAAATGATGCAATGTAAAAACTCATAAATTTGCACCTTAGGGGGCTCCTCTGATATATCTTTTTTCCCTATTTAAATTATGGGTTCCATTTTGGAAAAGAAGTTCAAAAATGCCAGCTCTCAAATTTGACATTCGGTGTGTGTGTTTACAGATTGATATTTTACTGGAACATCCGCTTCCGAACCAGTTGTACAGTGGTCCAAGCGTAGTTTAGATCTATATCCAGCTCAAACCAACTGGTCTTAAATTGCTTTTAGATTTTGTGAAAAAAAACCTACTGAAAACACTATTAAGTCCTGCTCCAAAATTTGATTTCAGTTTCACTTATCCCTTCCCCTCACTTGCAGCTACTGCCAAGACTCTCGTCGAGTGTTATGTTGGAGCTGGAGCGCATATTAGAGAATAAACCAGTGCGGCCGCCAATGATATCAACGCTGGCACTTCGGTGACAATCAGCTTGCCCGCAGGGTCCGCTCAGCCTGAGTGGCGGCGGGCCCTGCGGCGCCGATTCGCCGAAGCATGAGGACGAGGCCTTTATCGACGAGGTGGATGCTAAGGATGCTGCGAAGCAGGGTTTCTGTGTTATTCAGTGACGAAAGGAGTCCTTAGATATTGATAATAAATTTTTGAAAGTGATTAGTAGTAAAACTAGCCTAAGTAGCAATACCATGACAACAACAATAAGCAAGCACGAACTCCAGCTCATCCCCAATAGCTCAGCGGCGGCTGGACAATTTGATACGCTAAATAACAACAATACGACTGCCCGAAGGTTAACGGAGACGAGCGAACCGCAGAAACGCCGATCTTTGCTCAACTTTAAGTCATTTGACTTTCACCTCAAATCACTTTACAGCGGTTTACGCTCCAACCCGAAAACTGCATCACCAGGTGCATCAACGGGTAGTGTTGATCCTACTCTGGCACACAACCGTATGCTGCCTTATCTCCGTATAGAGGGAGTGGACGGAGAGGTGGAGATGGAGGCTATTGACCAATATATAAGCCCATATGAGCTTGCCCTAGCGGCGGCTTCGCGTTCGCAGACCGCGGTGGATGCGTCACCCTGGCACCTGTCACCCGGGGGGCTGCTGTCTCCCTCGGTGGTGGAACCTTCTGGCATTCGTCGATCATCTACTTCGGATATAGTGGCCTGCCGCAGTCGACCCAGTGAGTCGGGGAATCGGCGCCCCAGCACCTCGGACTTGTTGCGCAAAGCACGCGAACGACGCAGTGTTTCGCACAGTGGGCTGGCACGTGGTGGCATACGTGGCAGTGGCATGGGCATGGGCGGACGACGCACCAGCATGGCCTTCTAGGCTTTCGAAACAAAACAAAACAACAATGGCGCTTATGAATTTTTCTGTAGTTACAAAAGCAGTGAGTAAGGTGGTTTTTTTTGTTTAACCTTAAACTATATAAGCCGAAAAAAACATATACTCACATATATATATATATATCATGGCTCCCTAGACCGTTTTCCAATATTTAAACAAACACACACACACACACACTTCTTCCCAAACTTTTGTGACAATATTAGATCCTAACTACCGTTAACCAACAGTCTATACTCTATCTATAGTCATGTACATACTCACACACTCACACACAGGCACTTATATGCTATGTATGCAATATTTCGTCGATACTACGTGTTTTTTTCGATAATATGTCCCTTTACTAGCGACCCCCGTTGCGAATACTGAATTGGTTTACATATAAACGTTGGTTTTTCGACTGAAATCGGTGTTTTTTGAACTGAATGTTTTTTAACCGAACAGTACTAAAACATTGTACCTGTGTAGTCTCGCTTCTGTGTTTTTCCCCCATATTTCCCCTATTTATACCCTTGCAAAGGGTACTACTATATAATTTTTCCCAGAACTTTGCAACACAAAGAAATATTCATTAACGACCCCATAAACCAAATATATTTTTGATCAGGGTGACGAGCTAAGTCGATTGAGTTTTGTTCGCTCGTCTGTATGTCTGTTTCTACGCGAACTAGTCTTAAAGTTTTAAAGCTATCGAGCTGGACTACTAATAAATTCTTTAGCTAGTGTTATCGATAAGTACCTTTTTTAATGACTCGATATATATCGTATCATTATTTTCCCACCACACACACTCTTCGCAAGCAAACCCTACCTGTCTTTAAGTAAAAACATCCTTAATCTCGAAATACAAGCGTTTATACTAAAATCGAGTCGGTATGCGGAACAGGTCAGCTTGGAAACTACATAATTTCGAGCAAAGACGTGATTTTCATTGAATTGCAGCGAAACTATGTCGTTTGAAACCAACGATATTGAGCCGTCACCCCCATTAGAGGTCTGCTTGATTATAGACAACAATGTCGATCCGTTATTCTTAAAGACGGGCTTTAATGGTTGAGTTCCGCCGGAATTATGGGCGACCCAACAACGGAATTTAGTTTATGGCACAATTAGTGTGAATGAATACTTGTCATAATTAAGATTTGCGGGTATGTTCCAAATTTCCACAGCGATTTCCGAAGAACGTTCTTATTTCGCATTAAAATTAAAAACTAACAGTCTACATATGAAGTGACAAATAAACCTTCAGTCACTCAACACCAAGGGGATTAAAATCGTCAAAAAACCTTTATTTACGACCGGATCTAGTCTAGCAACTCACTTGTGAGTTATTAATGAAAGAGGCCTTTCAAATCTGGTGTGATTTGAAACTAAAGGATAGCCAGAACAGTGTTTTACTTTAGTTTCCAGCTCTTTGATCCCTCTTTATTATTCATAAATTGATGTGCCATTAAGCAGGCCTCTGATTGCTAAACCTAGTATTTAGTTATGAGCCCATCCCTGCGTATCGCACACATCTCAAATGTTAAAGCAACCATGAAAACTTATGTGAAATTTCATATCAATGAACAACAAAAATGCATTCGATGGTCTTTTTGATGAATCAATTATCAAACTTAATGAACGCTTATTCTTAAAAAGTGGACTTCATCAACAAATACACACAATTTTAGCTAAAAACAAAACAAAACGATATAAAGAGAAAAGAATTCAAATCAAATCTTATTCTATAGGCATTATTAAGCACTAAATTATGTAGTTAAATTAAATGGAAATCGAAAATGAAATGAACTTTTTTTTATTAAACAAATGCCTTTCTTAAGAAGTTTATATTTTAAATAAATGCGAAATATATATACATACATATGTGGAAATGAAATTGTTATTATTAAATGTAGTTGCGCATATATCACACACACACATACACATACACACTACGCAAACGCATACATATGTATGGAACACAACTGCTGAAAAATTCTCTCTTTAAAGGTTAGACCATGTTACCATGGCAAAGCTGAGTGTGCGCTCTCGGCGTAGTCCCTAAAACGTTTAGTGTGTTGCGGACTCATGTTGCGTTAGGTGGGCTCCGCGCATGACACAACCTATAGGTAAGGTGGCGTCAGTGTGAGTTCTCTGCAAAGTACTTTCACGTTCAGTGCTGTGCGTACTTTTGAAGCGCAAACTTTTGGCAAAAATACGCATCACACTGACACCGCCCCACCTTCATTTTTGCATCATGGCTCCGCGCATGTCTTTTTTTGTTTCGTTTTTGTATTTGGGGGGAGCTTTTTAAAAGAACTGATCTCGATGTTGCTATTGTTGTTGCTGCATTGCAGCCGAAAATGAATACACGCTTCAATGTGTCTGCTTTGGCAGCACTTGTAGAATTGTTGTTGAATGCAACATAAAATTATTACATACTTAATTACATGTATCAAATTGGCGAGTGCTCTGCGGTAATTAATAACTAAATTGGGCTTGTCTTATTTTTTTTACAGCTTGTGAAATTGTCGAGATCGACTTAATGTTTTCTTTCACGCACATACACACAAAATTTGCTTGCATGAGCGCCGTTCGCTCAAGTGCTTACTTTCGCTCTCACTCTCGCTCTTAGCAAAAAGCTCTGTCCTCAAAAATACCCCATTGCCATACCTGTAATAATTGTATCATGGGTTAGACTTTTTTGCTGGCGCATGAATTGAGGAGAGAGCTTTTATACTGAATTCAAGCTATTTAATCGGAAGAATCATCCTTAGTCTCTTTATTTCGTTTCTTTGTCCCACTTCCTTTAATCTATAAATTAAGGGTCTTTCACGAACAATAGCGTGATAGACAGCTTGAATATGAAAATAAAACAATTAGAATACGAATAAATATTTTGTGAAAAATATTTCGAAAAAAAGCTTTATTCAAGTTGCAAGCCCAATAACCCGAAATCGTTTTAGACTTATTTAGAGACCTATTTATTGGCTGTGATTCCATACATACCATTTAAAAATCTGCTGATTTCCAACAAAGTTACAAATTTAACTTTCCAAAAATCATTGAAAAGAAACTTCATTTGTAATAAATTTGTTCCATAACTCAAAACATTAACAGGCCAAAAAGGCTGAATATTGCAGCCTAGTGTTATTTGTTCTGAACTTCAGGAAGAGTTGGTTATTCCAGCTTCCTACATTTGAATGCAAACTCGTATACACACACACACACATATTGGCATATACATATGCATATTATCATTCAAGTGCATAAAGTCTTTTTCACATACGGACTGTGATTTCATAAAAAAAAAATTAACAAATTAACGTTAACTATTAAGTTGAATAAGTATTCAAGCGATATAAGTAGAATCCATGGTAAAACATAAACAAATACGAAATGAGAGACAAATGTAACTCGACAACTTTTTCGACCAGTGACCAGACCATGAATGGGAATAACTTCAAAAACGCATACACAACTGGATCGACAACTTAAAATGCAATTGCCTTAAAAAATATAAAATATGTGAAAATAATAATAATTAAAATAATATTCAAAGTGAAAACCAAACTGATTTGTCGAAAATCAGGCCGGTTTCCAAAAATCTTCAGTTAAATTAAGTTCAACTTCGATAATAAATTGTACTCAAAATATCGCTTTGGCCGGCAACTGGAAAGTTGCCATTTTTATCAAGTATAAACAAAATATTCACATCTTTTTAGTAGTTAATCCGTCCTAATTAACGGTTTACCAGTAAGAAAAAGAACACATGCGCTTTAATCATCAAGTACCCAAAGAAAGCAACCGGTACCGAGTACCAAAACAGGAGGAGACCAAACAACTGACCCGCGTTAAAGTTCACTTGGTCGGGCCTGTTTTTGTTTCCGAATTCCATTGATAAAACAAATTTGAGTAAAATGAGTAAATATAATTGAAGATTAATGCTAATTTTATTCTGTTTTTGGAATCGTAAACGTTTAACTATTGCGATTCCTCATGATATGGTCGGCAACGGAAATAGCCCTGGCTGTTGTTATACAATGGTTGTACATTAAACCCGACATATTTTCATTTTACTGTTTGGTTTACTCTTACATAAAAAAAAAACCGTGCCGTATGATTTTCTATAGAACTCTTAAGAAATTCTGAGAAACCAGCCGGACCTTCTACCCTTAGAGCCCTTCACAAATATATTATTACGTATCTATAATAGTGAAGCTGCAACAGATTAATGCTCGGTAAAAGATATATCCCAGGCTTCAAAAATGATTCCTTCTGCTTCAAAAACGGTCTCTATATTTTTTCACCCAACTAACAACAGCCCTGACCTTATCTTATCTATTATTTTTGATCAAGGATCAGGGTAGAAATAGAAGATGCCCTTAAAATCGAGGTTGAAACATTTCCTTAATATGAATGGGTCAGTGCACTATTTATCAAACTTACATATCGAAATCATTTCTAAATGTAAGAAAATTTCAATAAACCTCTGAGGATCGAGTCCGGATAAATACCAATTATATCAAAGTCCTGACCACGGACCAATAGCCTTAAAGTTTGTACTAAAACTTTTGGATTAATGTCAACACACACGAGAGTTTTTTTCCTAACTATACCGTAATATTTTCAAAATTGTACTACTTATGATGATCTTCTCATAAAAAAAAGTACCGAGCATGCATGCTTTTGTTTCAACTCTTATTTCGGCTTCAATTGATGTGACGTCGAATTGAATTCTTTTTTTTTTTTTAAATTGTACTCATAAGCAATCACGAACATTTGTTTTTGTTTACATATTTCGGATTTTATTTGTATGACCAGAGCTAAAGTGAACATGTAGTTTGGTGTAATGGCGTCTTTTAAAAGCGCCCAAGGAAGTCGTTTGCAACAGCAAGTAATAAGTTTTGCTGAAAAAGTTATACTACCATCTTGGGGGCTTTATTATTTACACACAAATAGATATATATATATATATATATATATATATATATATGTATATATAGACTCGTATGTGTGTACATTATGATGGACAAAATGTGTCCTCGTTAATGTGCATAATATATGCCCTGCACGTTATTAGGATAGCCCACCCGATTCCCTTATGAAACTAATTAAGGCTTTCTGCTGTGAAAAAATGACATAACTGAAAATTGGTACTTAGCATAGAATCATCTAGTTCAATGCTCCCCAGACATAGACATAGACAGAGGCCGAACACACTTTGCAACTTACACCGAATGCTTGCCGAAGTCATACATCACTGAGTGTCAGAGAAAAGAGAGAGCTTCTCTTCTTAGAAACCCTGATATAGATGAAATTATAGTTCTCTTTTTTATCCTAACTCCCTTCATGTCATCGTCAATTCTTTGACTCCGTACCAGAGGTACACGTATAGGATGAAGTATGTATATTCTTAAATAATATGAACATGTATGGACATTTCAGGGCTGCAAGGCCAATAAATTTTGTTCGTAGCTCCAACTCGCGGGTTTGTACCAAATAGAGTTTTTGGCCATGTTTTACCCAATTGGAAAAGAAAAACGATTTATGTGATTTATATTCAAAATAATTTTCAGAACTTTGTATGGTACTTCGTACTTCGTAATAATCGTTATTATTTATAACACAATCGCAGAGAGAACTTTTATGATTCCAATCAATTTGCTGTTGTACCGAAATAAAAATTTAGGTTCAGCAATTTGTTAACCTCTGGTTTGCTTTGGCTTACAGACTTCAACCGGTTCGTGGTATAGTCAAGCCTAGTTTAATATAGAAGTTGGGTTTATGCTGGGAACATCAATAGCCACTCCCAAATTCTATACAATGCAAGGAATGCAGCCTATGCAGTACTATTCTCTATAAATTTTTTAAATCTTCGGTTTCGAGTGGCTCAAAGTGTATAAACAGGACATTTTGAATTATACTCAGCGATATTTTTTTTTTTTGGTGAGGGAGCGTTATCCTACTCACGTGCAGTATTCTTACACATAATAAAATGCACAGCTGCATAATAAATCAGTTTTGGTCTGTGGTTTATAAATCTGTAGTTAGAAAACAATGGAAAAAATGTAAAGCAAAGCATTTTTCAAAAAAATTTAAAATAAAATAACAAATACACTAAGGTATGTACCCAAAGCAATTTTCAACACACACACACTCACAAATGAATGGAACGAAGAAAGTATTAAGCGAATTGCGGGATTGTGAAAACCTCTAGTTAATAGTCTAGTCAAACAAATTTTACTTTACATAAAACCAACAACAAATACAATATACTTTACACTCAACTAAACAAAACTAACACATAAACAAAAAATAATAGCTATGAAATATGCTTCAAATCTGAAAATTATTTTCTTAACGAAACTGGCAATAATAAATGTAACTAAATTATATTATGCAATAAGTTAACTGAGAAGAGTCTTGTTAAAGCAAGACACTTTATTTTGCCCATACAACCAATCAAATTACTGCACTTCCTTCCTCTCCAACCCTATAAAACTCCCGCCACCCGTATAAATACAGACAGACAACAAACTGATCTGCTTGCTTATTCAATTAACTGCACCCAGCAAAACTTGAGCAGATAATAAACAATAACAAAATAAATGCCATTTATTTCTTCTTTAATCTTTTTTTAGCTATATACTATTCCAATGTGTATGCACATACATAACATACAAACATATTTGGCTATAAACTGCTTAAACAGAGAATCAATTGTTTACAATTCACTAACAAAAAAAAACATTAATAAGTATAATAATTCAAAACAACATCAAGAACAACAACGGCAACAACAGAGCTGAAATACTGAACAATTATACATAAAAAACAAACCAAATCCAAAATAAAAAGTTTTCTCTTCAAACCAATCTAAAAATAGAGTTTAATTTTGTGTTTAACTGAGGTTTCACATTTACATATGTGAACACTTTAAACGGCTTTTTAAATTTGATTACAATTGTCAGTGCTGTAAAACGTTCAACTTGTTAGCTTGGAAATAACGCTAACCTTATCAACTGAGCGAAATTCAAATATGGCTTGAGATTTTCAGAGTAAGAAATCTGGCCACACTAAATTTACCTTCCAAGTGTGCCGGGACAACGACTGCACTTCAACAATGGCCCAATCCAGCTCCATGAAGCTAATTGGAGCTCGCAATATGAGTTGCGTGGTGGAGCGCATGGAATGGAATAACAAAATGGATTTAATAGCCTACGGCACGGAGAAGGGTTTGTTTATGCCTCTTGCCGGTTGTCTTGAATTTTTATTTGTTTTATTCTGGGTAGGAGAGGTAATCATACAGCGTCTGAACTGGCAGAAAATTGTCACATTTCCCACACCCGGCGAGGATGTGCGTGTGCGTTCGCTTAGCTGGCAAATGGACGAGACTCTGCTGGCTGTAGGCTACAGCAATGGCAAAGTGGCTCTGCTGGATGCCGAGAGCGAGACCATTATTTCGGGACTGATCTACGAGGATGACATTAAGAAGGTGTATTTTAGCAAGGCCATTAATTGCCGCGAGACCCTGACCAGCTATACCTGCAATGCCAAGGATAAGCACAAGCGTTTTCTTCCCAAACTGCATCCTCTCACTAATATAGATCCCTGCCTGAAAACTCTCGATCAGAAGTCGTTTCCCAAGGGTTCGCCCTGCTTTCTCGTGGTCATCATGCGTAGTGGTAAAGTGCATCTTTTGCTGCTGGGTGCTCTGCAGGCGGGCAGCATTGATCTGACGCAGCATATACTAAATCCGGAACATTTCGATGTTTATGATGTACGTTTGAATGGGGACTTCAATGCCATCTATGCCCTGTTGAGGGATGGGTCACAGCTGAAGCTGCTGCACTTTCATAATCAAGTGCTGCAGGAGTGCATGTCACCCATGCTGGAGCTGGCCGCCCACTGTGCCCACATACTGGAGACCAAGAAGTAAGTCGGATCATAAATCCGAGACTAGTAACCGTCATGATTTCTTATCTTTCTTTTCCAGCTACATCAATGACACGCAGCAGTGCTTGACGGAAGCCTGGGAGACCGTTCAACTGGAGATGGACAACAAATTGACCAAATATGCCAACTCGCAGGCCTACGGCATGATATCCGCACATTTTTTGGAGTTGCTGATCTTTGGATTTGCCACTCTGGAGGTCGAGGAGTTTCTGTTCGAGTGAGTTACGCCTTTAGTTGCAGTTTACAGTGCTCATGTGCTCTCCCCGTCTCCTTCACAAGCAGCACCTTGACGGAGAAGGGATTTAAAAAGATTGCTAACTCGGTGGATCTGAGCCTTAACAATCTACAGGGTCTGGTGTTTAAACAGCTTAATGGAGCGGCCGTCAATATGTTTTATTTTCTCAACACCATTGCCGGATTTGGACGTATGTCACACTTTTTTGAGGTGAGCTCAAGCTTTTGGTTACCTTGCTGGTTCATCCATATCCCTTTTCTCAGGCCCTTATCTCGCCAGAGGTGGCCAGCGAGGCCATGCGCGCCTGCGGTGCCTTTCTGCTCAAGGTGCACGAGCTGCAACGCACCATTGACACCTTAGTCCATGAAATGAAGCTATTCCTCTCCTGGATGATATTTACCATACTACGCCTCTCCCACCAGGAGATACCCGATGATATGGTCTTTACTGAAGAGGAGAATGCCACTTTGGCCGATTTCTTTTGCTCAATGGAGCCGGAACTAAACGAGGAGTCTGAGGGCCAGCCCATACGCAGCAAGTTCAATTTGGAACGCGTGGGCCAGTACCTGGAAAATGCCTATCTGACGCAACCACAATCGGTGGACCCTCAGCAGCTGTGGGAGCAAATGCTGGCCGAGAACGAGTGCCTTGGTCAGTGTCAGCTGTTTGTGCCGCATGACAAGCGGCTGTCGCTAATCCAGCAACGCGAAAAGATGTTTAATGCCATTGATGCGGTGTTCCACAAGCCCACCGAGAGCATTAGTGCCAGCTTCAAGCTAAGCACAGCCGTCATCTGTGGGGATTTACCGCCCCGACTGGACTTGGAGTCGGACTTTGTAACCTGCAGCTATCATGTGCATGAGGCCGCCAAATGCGATATGCTGGCCTTGACCATAAGCTGGCAGGAGGCCATGATCTTGGAGATAAGTCGCAACTCGGACTGCCTGCTGCGTTGTACACGCGTCCAGCTGCAGCCGGGTCCGTTTACGCCGCAGCTTCACGAGGACTATTACAATTTACGATTTGTGGACTTGCAATTCTATAATGAATCCTCGTTATCTATGCTTGCACAGACCACCACTCCAACACCGGGTGTGCGTCCGCATAGTTATTTTGTGCAATTCTCGTTAAGTAGCGGCCAGAAATCAGTGCACACAACATCAAATGGCTTCGCTGATGAAGCTGCCGGAGGCCACAGTTAGCCACAGCATACACGACATTACGGATGCGGCTGCCTTCAAGGGACTGGATGGGGTCTGCGAGATGCTTGCGGTCTCAGGCAGCCGTAAGGTGGCGACTGTATTGTCCGATCGTAAGCGTAAGATGACCATTTTTGAAATGGAAATAGAAGAGGAGGAGGATGACACCGAAATGTCACAGGCCTCGTTTCTGGAGATCAGCAAGGAGTCGGTGCTGGCAGGTGTTGTGGGTTCGCCCAGTGGAAAACTAATCGACTGAAAACAATTTCTTTCTCTATCTCTTCGATTCTTGAATTTACGTAAATTGGTTGATCTGCAGATTGAAAAATAAGTTAGAATATAGAAATAAATGTATAAATTAATGTTATTATTTGTAGAAGTATAATAAAGATTCCAAGGTATCCATATCTCCCATTTTAACCTAGGTCGAAATTTGTAGCAGTGTATGGGCAGGTCCGGTATTTTGTTTAAATAGTGTCTTGAAAGTCCTTTTATGGCACAGAATTTTATTAGAAGTCCATTTTTTGAAGCTGGAGCTTCCAACTGATATATAGAGCTTTGACAACACCGTTTGACTTGTTACGATTTATTAACAAAAAAACTTTACTTTACTTTTGGATAACTAAAAGATAGATCCAGCCCATTCATTTAAGTCGGAAATGATGCCTTGGCATTTCGGTTTGGCGCCTCGTTTTATAGTTTACTTAGCAAATAAATTTATGTACAAAGCATAGGAATAGAATTAGGAGGAAAAGCGTTTGGGATACCGCTTACATGTAAATTTGAGCTACACAATATAATGGATTCAAAAATGGAATACGTGTACTGATGGGCATATTGCGGCAATTAGCTGATCTCGTACTGATATGCATCGTCAGAGTCCTCGCCACTGGACAGCTCACGCTTGCGTCGACGCTGTTCGCGTTTAGTGAGCTTTTTGGACGGGACAGTCATTTCAGCTGCTATGGGCTGCTCCTCGGAGGAGGGAACTTCTGCTTGGCCAGCTTCTGCCTCCTCGTCGACCTTCTTCTGCGTCTTGACCAGTTCGCAGAGATATTTATAACGCACCAGGCACTCATCTCTGGTCTTTTCTGGAACACTGTTGGCAATCTTTTGCCAGCGGTCACCGCCGGCGTTTTTGCGATATCCAACAATGGCCGCTTCTAGGGCACGCTGCTGTTCCTGTGTCCAGTTGGTTTCTGGTATCAGCATGCTTTTTTCACCCTGGCTGGGGGCAGAGGCAACTGCAGCGGTTTTTTTAGCCTTCTGCGCCTCCTGCACCACGTGATCCGCTTGACTTTGTCCTGGTATGCGATAGCCATTCTCCTTCATTTTGGCTGCCATGAAGGTGACTTCCTGCACGGTGCGGCTCATGGACTCGGCTATTGTGTGCCAGCGACTACCGGCACCGCCTGGATACTTCTTGACCAGGCGTATAAGCTCAATAAGATCCTCATCTGTCCAAAAGCCGCCGCTGACCGTGTTCTGGGAATGCGTAAAAGAAACTTGAGGAAAGGAACTGTACGGTTTAATACTCACCTTTTGGGCAGCCGGACGCACTGCATCATCATCGGTAAGTTCGCGTGCCTGTATTTGCGAGTAACCTCGTAGCTCCTCTTCGGTCTTTTCGGGCGCCTTGCTGTTTTGCTTACGCTTACGCAGATTTTCTTTGTGCTCCTTACGCAAACGCGTCTGCTCCTCGGCCTCACGTTCCAGTTCCTCCTGGCGACGGGCCACCTCCATTTCTTGGCGACGCTTCTCCAGTGCCAACTCTTTAAGCTCGTTAGCCTTGCTAAACCCGTTTTTAATGGTGCGGGGCAGATGCCACACGGCCAAGGGAATCTGCACTGGCAGCGTATTCAGTAGTGAGGGTATGGGTATCTCACTAAGGATAATGTCCATGTCAATGTTTTTATTTTTTTTCTGCAGCTTCTTTAGCTTGGTGCCGAACACCTGCTCGGCCGTATACTTCTTCTCCAGATAGGCGGCCCAGGCAAATAAATATTGTCCCACTGTTGTGATCAGGAAGAGTATAAAGGCGCCCTCGTACAGGCCGATCCTACGCATGCGTCTATAATAGTAGAGGGCCGACTTCCAATTGGGCATTCCGTCGCGCAAAACCTTGTCATACTTCTCCCGCTTGGAAGAGTCCTTCAGCACCTCATATATGGAGACAAGATTGCGAAACTGTATGTTGGCATCCTCGGCAGAATTGGGATTCTTATCGGGATGCAAAACAATGGACAGGGTGCGAAAGGCTCGCTTAATCTCGTTGTTGGTGGCGGTTTGATTGATGCCCATAAACTCGTAGAAATTCTGATTGATCTCCTCGACCAAGTCGAAGATCTCCAGCTCCTCGGAATGCCAAGCGCTGGCATGTCCCGCCGCCAGAAGCATAAACAGCAGCAACGATAGCGGGCTCCGGATCTGAGTGCGAGCGTGCATTTCGTGGGAGTCGATTTGAATGATAAAACTTGATACGCAGGCAGCTCCACGCACCCTAATTCTTCCTAAGACGCAGATGGTCACTCTAGTCGATAAAGCCGCAAACGGTCTGCCGAAAAAACTATCGAGAAAAAGTGATGTGCACTGTGTCCTCGCTACTGTTTTATTTGGATGAATACAAACGGACTTATGAATCCAATATTTTTAAGGAAAGGCCTGTTCCCACAAGGGTTATCCCAGTTGGACAAATTTTTAAAAACATTTAGATAAAAGAACATTTTTACAACATCACGCCTGAAACTGAAGTGGAACTTACAAATTTACTATTGCAATATGCTTTCGAGGAACGAGCCACTGCTGGGGCGATCTCACTGCCGAGTCACAAATGTATAACATCGATATCGATAAGTATCGGCATAAAATCCTTTTTACCTACATAGGTCACATCACTAATGCGCGCGTTGCAATAACAAACAGGATGAAGCGGAGTAAGGACGAGGAAAAAGAAGATAATCAATCTTTGAATATGAGCGCTGGCAGCAATAGCAATGAGGCAGGCACATCGACCGTTAGAACCACCGGTCGGGTCAAGGTAAAAACTATTTTAATCCAAGTAGTCTTTGACTTGCCACTCCGGGGCCCAACTGACAGATGTGTTCTCTCTTCCGTTTGCTGACAGAAACCCAAGCAAGTGTACGATCCCTCAGACAATTATATTTCACGTGGAGCACGCAACTCGATGCCATCGAACAGTGGTAATATAACAGCTCCAGTGGCTGCTGCTTTAACTGCACCTGCTCCAACTGCGCAGGCGGTGGCAACAACTCCAATGACCAAAGTTAGTGGTTCCATTAGCGGAGATGGTCCATCGTCATCAAGTAGTGGTGAAGTTTCCCCCGGTATTTCTGACCAGCAGCACCCACGAAATTTTGATACCTGCATGAAATGCGGAAAGAGTGAACTAAAACGTGGCTCGGGACACAAGAGCAACTTCATCACCTGCAAATCCTGCATGCAAAAGTGTAAGTCCCACCCTAGAGAGTTATCGATTGCATAGGTGATTCCCCCCTCTACTTCAGGTCACTACGCTTGCTTGATCCAGAATTTTGAGAATCTAAGCTTGGCCCGCAAGAAATACAAATGTGGCAAGTGTCGCTTTTGCCTGGTGTGCAGGATCAAGTCGAAGGACTTGCTAGTGTGCACTGGCTGCCTGGAGGTCTACCACATTGATTGCCATAAGCCACTGGTGAAGTCAGCTGCGCTGAGTGATCCCAAGTGGAAATGTCGCAAGTGTGATGCCAACTATAATCAGCAGGATTCGCAACAGCAGCCACGTAAATCTCAAGCAGGACGCAAAAAGCGTTCCTCATCTCAGTTGCTGGAGTCGCTGCCAGCGGTCAAAGTGGTAGAATCCCTGACTGTGACTCCCAAAAAGGAAAGTAAACCCGAAGCAGAGAATAAAGTGCAGAAAAAAGAGGCGGATGAGAACCATGAAATACCACGTCTGAGCACACTCACTCCGCCTCCACCTACTTCGCCGCTGCATATCATCAATTCTGGAGAGGAGTTGCCTGTAGCCAGCTGGTCGGTGGATCAGGTGGTGCACTTTGTGGCCAAACACTATCCCGGCGAGGCGGATGTTTTTCGCTATCAGGATATTAACGGCGCTGCCCTGCTACTACTCACCCGCCAGGATATCATGAATAGCTTTGGCCTCAAGCTGGGTCCATCACTTCGTCTGTTTGAGCTGGTCATGGGACTACAGAATCGTACGGATGATGTCACGCTGGCCTGGTACGATTAATCTCTTCACTTAAGTTCATTTGTTAGCTTCCAAGTCATTAAGATCAGCCACATAATCATCAAATAAATATGTAAGTTAACCTAATTGAAGAACGGCATCATTTCATGGATAGGGGGAGGATTGATAAAGAAATAACCGGCTCAATCCTTCTACATTTTTTGAGGTGTTTAGTCTTGCCCAAAATTAGATTTTTTAAATACTTCCAAATCTGAAATGCTGGCTCTACTTATAATAATGGGAAACTATTATATTAAAATACCAGAAATACTAGAAATATATTATTTCTATAGCTTTTACAGACCATTAAAAAATCCTGACGATTTTCACGGTACCTCAGATTTTTCTTCACATCAGTAGGGCGCTACAACCACAATCATTGTTATTAGATTCATTCTTTAACTCGCTATGGGTGTATTTGTATGCTATTTTCATTTGATTTGCACATTGTGTTGGGGAGCGAAATCTCAGCGAAACGTACTGTTTTATTTAAGGTACGGATCATATAAATCCGGTATTCTACAGGTCAGTTCGGTACACTTGTTGAGTGTTGAACGAGGGAAGCTGAAAGTGGGAAAAACCTTTTCCTTGGTCTGACCAGAAAATCGGTTGCGTTTTGTCGAACACTTTGGATAGAAATTTAAGTGATTTACCTTATACCCATTCTCCATTTTTACAAATATCTTTGGCTGAATTATGCAAACTAGAACGTTTTCTTATGTGGTATTTGGTTAGGTTCAAATAACTCCTTTCTATTTGTCTCGATTTTTTTTTATTATAATTGAAAACGAAAAAAAAATATATGAAGAAAAATGAACATTGAGATGGTTCGCTGGCGTAGTTAGCGAGCTATGGGATTGAATTAACAACTAGGATGCAAGGGAATTGGGATGCGGCAAATACTGTTAACAGTGTGGGCTAAGCCCTTACACCCTAGACACGCGGCAGCAGTTTCTCCTCATCGCTCGCCTGGGCTGCATTGGCAACGGTTGGTTTCGATCTGGCCGGATCGTAGCCATATAGAAAGATGGAGGCGATTACCAGACCTGCTCCAGCACTGAACTGTAGCGTCAAATTAAATTCGAAAATGTAAATGGAGGCAATGCACGAAATGATAATGGCCAATGAGGTGGCAAATCCTTTTAAAATGTTATCTGCATATTTGACCACCACGGCCACAATGAGTCCACCGCCTGCCTGCAGCAGCACCAGATACCACACAAAAAGATCGTAGCCATGGAAAAAACCCTGGTTATAGAGGCGACTGCCGTCGTTTACCAAACAGGTGATCAGTCCAAAGGGAATGCTGAGCAAGCTCAGTTGCACATTACGCATCCACACAGAGATTTCGGCTCCCTTCAGGATCTTCTCGAAATAGATACCCGCAAAGCCGGACAAAAAGCAGGCACCCAAGGCCGCCCACAGACCAAGCATACGATTTTGGGTCGGAGCTTCGCCGGCCACCGAGGCCGAGGCCGATGCCGCTGCCGCTTCCGTTGTGGCCTTGGGGCCATCTGTTTGCGCCAACTGTACCAAAATTATGCCCAGCACCAGCAGAACCAATGCTCCCCACTGAGTGTTGAGCAATTTGCGGCGCAAAATTACCACCGCAAACATGGCCGTGGTAAGAATCTTTAACTGATAGGTCACTTGGTAGGTGGCTGCATCCAAATGTGAGGCGGATACATAGAGCAAATTATTCTGGACTATGTAGACCAACGACGGCACACACACCTTAAGCGTATCCAGGGGATTTGCTATAATCGTCTTGTGTAGGGAACGTACAAACTTCTGGGCATCCTTGGCCTCCTCATTGAAGACCAGAAATAGACAGGTGATTAGCTTGGCAAACTCGGCCATAAGAACAGCTAAAAAAAAGTGAAAACGAAAAATTTATTAGGGATTGTCCTTGCTATCATAGGCAGTTGATCTAGTAAATCTGATAGCTAAATATCCTACATCGGTTGCGTACGTTTATCCCACGCAAAAAGAGTTTGAAAAAAAGACTAACTGCAGCACGCTTGGAGGTTTGTATGAGACCTAATAGATATCTAGGCACAGTCTCAGCAAGATAAAAGACGTTCAGCAGTCTGTAGCCCCGATTCCTAACCCTTTCAACGCCGAATACAGCTTAGTTTGCTTAAATGAATAAAACCAGAACCGCGAGCCTTTGAAACAATTTCGAACTATTTCGGAACTTGCCGTTGTTATGCGGATACAAATCTTTGAAATATGCCAAATGTCACTTTTTCAATATTTTCTAAATATTTTCTAAAATACAGATGTAAGAATTTGGATTGAATTTAAAATGTGAGAACGATTTTCTCAGCACTTTACAACCATGTACGAAAATCCAAACTCGACTTATTCAAAATTTCTTGACTTAACCAACCTGATAAGGGAACCATTTGATTTTATGGCTAGTGTAATTAGAGGGAAAGGAAGTAGTAGTTTCTTATCACATCTTCCTTCCTCCCTCTCCCTCTCTCTTTCACTTACTGCTTGCGTGGACGTACTACTCACCCGTGGAACTGAGGAAAATATCACCCGGCCGGGTGCGGGCATAACGCATGCTCAGGCCCAAGATCGCATTCTGCAGAGTTAGCGTTAACAGGCTAATATACTTCAGCGTGTTCGCGTTCATGTGTATGTTCATGATGTTGTTAGTGTCTGGTTAGCGCAGGGTGCGGGGAAGAGGGGGCCAAATTGAAATTGGAGATTGGTGGGGGTGGTACGTGGTGAAGACAAAAAACACCTGTTATATGCAAGCTAAACACACTGCCGGATGTCCGAGATGGGAGCCAACTGAATATAATCTGTATTTTGCCTAGAACAGTCGCTTTTCAACTGCCGTGCGGTGCGATGTGCGTCGGCGGCTTCTAAAATATGTGAAGAAGACACGTAAACAACAATCTGA
The DNA here is from genome assembly GCA_035044985.1 of Lordiphosa fenestrarum. Lineage (NCBI taxonomy): Eukaryota > Metazoa > Arthropoda > Insecta > Diptera > Drosophilidae > Lordiphosa > Lordiphosa fenestrarum. The sequence goes on along the minus strand of JAWNNO010000297.1, from coordinate 98,602 downwards.
AGCTTTGGGGCCCATTCAGAGGGGGCCACTTTTTTTTATCGTTGCATTGCTGTTGTTGGTGCTGATGATGTTGCTGAGCTGCTACTTCGGCAGTGCTGCACAATTGGAACTTTATGGCTAGATTTGTGAAAAGCTAGAATCTGACAGCTTCACAAAAATATGATACTTAAATAAATAAGAAGTTTAAAACAGAGTAACATGCAAACGAATTAAATTTATTCCAACGTGTGAGTGTCTGAGTCAATTTTTTTCGCCAAGTATCCTAAACATGATGAACTACAAGGTGTGACAATGAGCTTTCTTTATGGACTGAGCTTTTGATTTTGCACCAAGAGTCCTCAACACATAAATGTTTTGCGGACTGAGCTGATAGCGCATAGTCAGGTTTGCCATGCCTTGTTATTGTATCATGGCCCTAGCCTTTTTATGTTGTACCCTTAAAAAATCGAATTTAGCAGACTTTTAAAAAGGAAAATTCATGAGTATAGGTAGCAAAGCTTTGGCGTTGCCTAGATACCATTTTTACTTCAATACTTAAGTTGTGAAATATATCTCGAGCTGCCTTCTGTAGCCTCTTTGCGGCTAACTCGGTTGCACTGTCTCCCTGTCTATTAGCTGTCATGCGTGTTATCGATAACCAGCAACTGCTTGTCGATAGCTTATAGTAAAACTCCAACAAAATGCGTGAACAACCGCTGAAGGAAGTAACCCAGCTCATCCATGCAATCAAAGTGGGGTAAGCCCGGTGGCAGCTAATCCTACCCTGCAAATTCTCCAACTCTTCTTCCTTCTCACAGACTGGTGGAGGGCTCGTTTAACATAACCAACAAGACTCTGGACATTTTAAAGTATATTATTATGAGTAAAAGCTGGGAGAATGCCGAGTAAGTGCTCTGACACCTCAAGTGACCAAGTCTAATCCTTCCTCCTCCATCCTACGCAGCGCGCTAATGCAGATAGTGCGCGGTCAATGCCGCATTTTACAGGCCGCTTTGCCCCAGGAGACGGTTACCTCAAACATTGCCCGTCGCATCTTAAAGCTTACCCGGGAGGAATTCGATTTGCTGCAGGCTAAGGTACAACACTTTGCCGACGATTCGCAGGCCTCACTTTCGCTGCACAAGCTCGTGACCCAGACCAGTGAGAGTAATGTCAGTGTGGATTACTCCCAGCCGCAGAAGGGACTACGTGAGGCTTTGCTTGACCATCTGCAAGAGGTGGAAACGGAACTGGAGACCAGCTCGGAGAATATTTGTGTTCAGGCTGAAGAGCATATACATTCATCCGAGATTATACTGACGTTGGGCCACTCTCGAAGTGTGGAGAGCTTTTTGAAAAGGGCGATCAAGAAGCGTCAGTTTCTGACTATTATAGTGGCCGAATGTGCGCCGGCTTGTAGGGTAAGTAAGCAGCAGCACAAAATCCAGCAACCAGTTAATCAATATTTTTTATGCCCACAGGGTCACAATCTGGCCGCCAGTTTGGCCAACGAAAAGAATGTGGAGCTTATCGTCATACCAGATGCAGCCATTTTTGCAATGATGTCGCGCGTTAACAAAGTCATCATTGGGACACATAGTGTCCTGGCCAATGGCGGCCTGAGGGCTGCTTGCGGTGCCTATACCGTGGCCTTGGCTGCTAAACATTATTCCGTGCCCGTTATCGTGCTGGCGCCCATGTATAAGCTATCTCCGCTACATTTATGCGAACAGGATGCCTTCAATATGGTGGGCTGTGCCGGAGATGTGATAGCTTATGATTCGTTGCCGGCGAGAGAAGCCAAGGTCTACAGTCCCATGTTTGATTATGTGCCACCCGAATTGGTCACCCTGTTCATTTCAAATACGTAAGTGGATGAACACACCGAAATGATTTTCATTTGGAACTAAAGCTCTTTGAATTTTCAGTGGTGGCCATGCCCCCTCTTATGTGTACCGGCTATTGACGGAACTGTACCATCCTGATGATTTGGAAATTTAAAGAGTACGCCCATTAAAACAAAATGGTCCAAACGGGTATGCAATGTCTTCTCCTGTTACATTTAAAATGTGTTCACCTTTTGCTCTAATAAATCTTCTAAATGCATTTTACATCTTGTACTCGCATCTTTCCTCCTATTGTATGTTCTCTAACAGTTGCACAAAATCCGCTAGACTATCGGCATAGTAGTCTGGTTGCGCTTCAGGGGCAGCCTTCAGCATATCCTCCTTGGTCAGGCAACCACTCAGCACCAGCAGGGATTGATAGCCGCATGCTTTTCCAAATTGAATATCCTGCACAAGCATATCACCCACAAAAAGACATCGCTTGGGCATAGCAATTTCAAACATTTCCCTGAACATTTCCCCCAGAATGGGTGAGGGTTTGCCCAGGAAGGTGGCCTCCTTTTGAGTATAGCGCTTGACATGCTCCAGGAAATCGAAGAAACCAGCTACATTGAAATTTTCGGCCAGTGGCATGATGACATCACTCCCTCCAGCTATTAATTGGCAATCCTTGTTCTGTTGCAGATGTCGGATGGCCTTGGCCAGCTCCACATAGGACAGATCCAAATGAATGTCAAAAAGTACGGCACCCACAGGCTCCACAATGCTCAGATTTTCCACCAAAGAGGCGGCGGTCAAGTGTTCCTTGATTTGCTAAAAGCAAAATTCTTAATTAAATGCAAAAGCAAAGTGTTGGCCTCTCAACCCACCAGGGACTCGTAGGGAATGCCACGCTTACGCAACGTTTCATTGGCCTCCAGCGACATCAGTGAATACACACGCTCCCCCGGCTTATGCTTGCTTAAATACAGCACCATTGTCTTAACCGGATGCACCACATCGTCTACGTGTACATCCTTTGCTCCGATGTGGTCAAACTTTTCCATATACTGCTCATCGGTGCGGAAACTATTGTTCGACACAAACTTGATGCGTTTACCGGCTTTCTTAAGCGCATTAATGGCCTCCCCTGTTCCGGGTATCCAGCCCACAAGCAACCACACGACGCCATCACAGTCGCTAATGACCATATCAAAGGAATCCACAAATTTCCGCTGCTCAGCCCGGTTAAGTCGGAGTATATGTCGTGGCGGAGCCATGTCTATTGCGGAATGAAGAAGGCTTGCGCGCGCACCTCAGTTCAATCGCCCAGCATCTGACCTTCAGCGTCACATTGACATTGGGGAGCTGCCGCTTCCAGCTTTTGCTTCTCTTTCTTGTTCTCTTTTTTATTACACGATTTAACTAGATAAGATTGGATATGTAAATAGGATGCCAGACGCATGTCAGTTATTATTACAGACAAGAGACTGGGTGAGGGCTCATTCCAAGATATGATAAATCGTAAGCCATATAAGCGTAACGTTTTTTTGAAATTTGAATGTGCGCGTTAAGGTGGCCTTGCCACTTAGTTGTAGAGCGACTGCCAGACTGCAAACCGAAAACAGGGTGTAAGCATTTGGTGAGGCGAGTTTAAAACTATGAACTGAAGAAATATTAGCTAAAACAGCTACAGAAAGAAAGAAACTATTTTATTCGAAAGAAAACCCGACTTTGATCCGATCGGCACCATATTTCTTGTTGTCTAAACTATTGATAAAAATAATAACTAATAATAAAATTGATAAAATAAGACTGATTACTAAATATGTCCAAAAGGTACGAATCTCCTATCCATAAAACTGTGCAAGATATGACGGGGGCGATGCGAAAATTGAAAATAAACTTGGTCTGAAGAAGTTTTTGTCCCATACACGAAAGTGTCTCTCTTACGAACTCTGGCTTCAGTGCGTTCATACGAACATGGCAATGTCGACTCCGCTGTGGATACTGATCAAGAATATATATATTTTTATAGAGTCCTTCTGGCTGTTACATTCTTTTGCACAAACTTAAAATACTCTGAGTACCTTTGGTACAGAGTATAAAAATACATATTTTTACCCTTGCCAAGGGCTTATTAAAATTAAGTGGTATTCGTTTGCTGACCGAAGGATGGGAAACTACAAATAAGGATGGTAGATGGAATGAGAAATATTTAACCATGTGTTCCACAAATCGTTTTTGACCCAAAAACCACCGGAACAGTTTGGAAGGTTTTGGCTTTAAAAACCTCGGGAAAATTCGAAAAACCATCCCAGCCATCTCAACGTGAAAACCAATTCTATTAAAATTATCTTTGTCAACATTAGTTTATCCCTTCGGGAATCCTGTCCGGAGGGATTTTTACGTTTAGTTGAAAATCAATCGGAGAATAATCACCCACACCCACAAATGAGCTAACCGGATAGGGTCGGGCAGGGGCTTAGCTGTCAACACCTTGACATTGATGGCTGGCAGCTTTTCCCCACAAAGAGAATGGGGAGAAAGTCGCCAGAATGTCCAATAATTCCAAAACATTTTTAATTGTTAGCTAGGTTGTCAGTCTTTGAAGGTATATGGCCAAAAGATAATTGAAAGAAGCGGCGCAACGTGGGCTCTGGAGGGTATGCACTTGCCATTTATGTACACACATATATACATATATCAAAGAATCGAAATCGATTGCCAGCCCAGTTAGTTTAGTTAGACGACTCTCCTGATAAGATACGAACCCGTAAGCAAATGAAAACGTCGTCGGCGTCGGCAAAGCAACCAAAAAGCTGGAGAAACTCTCCGTGATTATACAATACGCAACAGCATGAGCAGCAGTGAGGAAAAAACTAATGGTGTTGCTCACCCGGAGGATCAGCAGATCCTGGCAGCCACATCGGCTGCAGGCGAAGAACTGCGAATATTGTGTCACCTGAAGAGCATGGAGCAAATTAATGAGCAGCGTCGCGTGTTTCTGAAAAGCACCCTCAACGAGGAGGCTAACGAGATTAGGAAAGAGGAGAAGGAGCTACTGGAAAGTAAGCCCACGCCGCCCAGCAGTCTGGCTTTGAATGTAAAATATGCCACACTACCCAGCCCCACGGTTGCCACTTTACGTTCTCCACTCTCGCCACCACCCAAGCCACCCATGCTGAGTCGCACGAGGAGTACGGGGTCGGGGGATGCGCGCAGTCCTGTGCAACCGCTGGTCGAAGCAACGACTCCCTCAACCGAAGAGCCAGCCACCATCTCGGCCAGACACTATGAAAGTCTTATTGAAGAGCTGCGTTGTCCAGGCTGTGCCGGGGCCATGAAGGCGCCTGTACTTCTTTGCAAGAGTGGGCACAGTGTGTGTGAGCAATGCACTCGCATTCTGCTGATGTGTCCATTGTGCAAGGTAAGAACTTCCCTCCCCCTCTCTATCACGCACGTTAAGACGTTAGAAAGAAGCTTTATTTTTACTTTACTATCGAATCTTATCTGTCAATGACGTACAAAGACAGGCAGTGGTAACCACTTGAGGCAAACGCTCGCAAAATAGTTCTCCGATAAGCGTCAAAGACAAGCAAATTGGAAATCATTATCAAGATTATTACCACATCTGCCTGTAATGCTCGGTCGGTTCGGCTTTATGGGGCTGGACATCATACAACTTTTTGATCGAAAAAAACCACATCAAAACAAGAATGAAAGTCGGTCAAGCCCGACTATAACATACTCTGTACCAAGAAAATTTGTCTTTTGATCATAACTCGAAAACCGTTCATCCGATCTTCTTCATTCCTTTGACGGATCGATAAGTTATTCTAATAACTAAATATGTCCAGAAGGAACAAGCCATCTTTTTCAAAACTGTGGGAGATATGACGTTTTTTCTAAATTGCGGGGGCGGGAGGGGGCGTGGCCAAAATTGAAAATAAACTTGATCTGCCTGCAGACATAAGAAGCATATGTCCCATACACGTCAAACCTCTATCTCTTACCATCTCTGAGATCTGTGCGTTCATACGGACAGACAGACGGACAGACGGACATGGCTATATCGACTCGGCTGTTGATACTGATCAAGAATATATATACTTTATGGGGTCGGAGATGCTTCCTTCTGGATGTTACATACTTTTGCACAAACTTATAATACTCTATGTACCTTCGGTACAGAGTATAATTAGAGTTTCTCTTATCAGGGAAGACGCATTTTATTGGTTTTGCTCGAAGTAGAGTGATAAATAGCCCTCGAAATTGATCCTTAACATCTTCTTATTAATTTAGTAGAGATGTATAAAATACCAGCTAAATATCCGTCGTGGCGGTTTAATTAAGCCCTCTTTTGTGGACGGAACCTTAAGAACTTTATGTCAAATAAATCTTTAAAGTTGGCAGATTATAAAGACAAAAATAGAAGAAAGTTAACTTCGGCTTGGCCGAAGTTTGTATACCCTTGCAGCACGTTTTTAATTAATTTGAAGGACATGTCCACTGATAACAAACAAGTTTTTCCCAATACGACTACTTTTCTGCCTCTACTTTTGTATGATAGCTATACCATATAGATGTTCGATTTGGACCAAATTTGGCAGAATTATGCAGAAGCATTAAAAACTAGTAAATACGGAGTTTGGAGACGTTTGCATTAAAAACAAATAAGTTTTTTTCACTAGAACTAGTTTTTCGACCGATCGTTCCTATGGCAGCTATATGTTATAGTCATCCGATCCGGCCAGCTCCGACAAATATGCAGCGTATTTGGACCAGAAGACTTCATGCAAAGTTTGGTGGCGATAACTTTAAAACTGACGGAGGAGATAGCATAGAAACAGACGGACGGACGAACAGACGGACATGGCTATATCGACTCAGCTCTTCATGCTGATCAAGAATATATATACTTTATGTGGTCGGAAATGCTTCCTTCTATGCGTTACAAACATCTGGACAATTTCAATATACCCTCTGCAAGGGTATAAAAAACAAGAAAGAAAGTCGGTCAAGCCCGACAATAACTATTTTAAGTTTGTGCAAAAGTCTTTTACAGTCAGAAGGAATCATTTCAGACTCTACAAAGTATATATTCCTGATCAGTCGATATAGCAATGTCAATCTGTCCGTTTGAACAAACAGATCTCAGAGATGTTAAGAGATAGAGGTTTGATATATATGGGACATGGGCTTCTAACTTATACTCCAGGCAGGTCAAGTTTATTTTCAATTTAAGCACCGCCCCCGAAATTTAGAAAAACAAATCGTCATGTCTCCCACAGTCTTATAGATAGAAGGTTCGTACCTTCTGAGCATATCTAGTAATCAGGATTCTAAGATCTGTTTGTTCATACGGACAGACTTATGGGAACGGAGATGCTTCCTTTTGGCTGTTACATACCTTTGGAGAAATTTAATACCTTAGGTACAGAGAGGAGTGTTATATCTAACATGTGACACCAGATTTTTATGTGTATAGATGTTTTTTCATCGCCCATAGGAATCCTTCACCAGCTCCCGCTCCCTTACCGTGGAGGCTCTCTGCGCCAAGGCGCACTTTCGATGTAGTCATGGTCCTGGCGGTTGTCAGGTTCGCATGCCTGTCGCATTGCTACCGTGGCACGAGCAGCAGTGCATCTACAAACCGATGAAATGTTTCATGGGTCGTGTATGGAACGATTGTAAATGGCAGGGCCGTGAAGTGCAATGGAAGGAGCATTTGGAGGCGCAGCACATGGATAAGCTGTTCAATGGCGATTCGGCCGATTTGGTGTGGAATATGGCTGTGCGTCGTAAGCCGCTAACTGGATACTATGTGTTCCAGGCCCATGATGAGATGTTCAATTTCTATGAGATCTATGATAAGTCGCGCATATTATTCACCATGACGTGTACATCTAATCGGCGGGAGAGCAAATATAACTATGCTTATGAGGTGACTGTAATGCAGCCGGATAATGAGGCATTGTCGCTGACACAAAAGTTTCCAGTGCATAGTGAGTACGATCGGGATATATTGATGGAAGGAACGTGCGTTAGTATTGGACTCAATGAGCTGATGCGATTTTTGGATGCGGAGAAGGTAAATCTTTTCAATTAACTTTTTTCTATTCTACAGATTTGTAGGTAGATAGTTCGTACCAGAGATCTGCAAGAGTGTCTGTTTTCTCGGTATAATCGCGTATGCGCCGGAAACCTAAAATATGCAGTCAAATCAAACACACACTCATTGTCGAGCTAGAAATGCTTTGACCAAGTATCCTGTGGTATTGGGGTTAAATTTTGCAGTAACATATAACATATCAGTGAATCGATATTTTGTGACAATGCTTTGGCTTTCGAATGTTTCTTAGGCAGTACAGGAAGTACATCCTTTTAGAAATGGAAAATGTTCCTATTGTCTACATTTGAGGGACTTAATATCTTAAAACTTTACTTAGAAGTTCTAAGTAAGTTAGAACCTAATGAATCACTTAGTAGCTAGAGAGAACTAGAACTTAGAACTAGCTGGTGTACATGATCCAGTAATCGATCATTGTTATGGCTTTAGGGTCAATTTATCTGAATTTTTGAGTGGATTCATGTGCAGTTTATTTTGGTTCATAATTTTGGATGTTTGCTTGGTTCGGTTCACGGCTTAAGTCAGCTCTTTCGTTACTAAAGAACCACTTTTTTGTTCTTTTCGGTACCAAAAACAAATTGCTTCTCTACTAACTGTACTCAACAAATCCAAAATATCGGTTCAGGTTCGGGTTTGATTTCCTGCTTTCCTGTGTGAAACGGGTATGAACTAAACGAAAAATTGCAACTAACGGCCTGTTTATTGATCTGAGAACAGGCCTTAAAGAAGTAATTTATATTCACCCACGAAATTTGTTGAATTTCTCTTCCTTTTCAGCAGGTTTTGCACTATCGTGTCAGTGTTTTGGCCGTTAAATCACCACGCCGCTTCCAACCCATGCGTCAGAGTTTACCGGTGCCCATTGACTATCAGCAGACAAAGAATGCGGGTGTTAATGGTAAAAGCATCCCATCCAGTATGATCATTACGCGCACATATAAGGAGGCTGTCGCCGAAATGCAACAACAGGCTGAGACACCAGATTCGGAGGAATTGGAACGTAAATGGGGTACACCACAGTTGCATTTCAATCGAAAATATTTGAGAAACACACTGTCCGCAACGGCAGCTGCTGATGATCCGCAGCAACAACAGGAGGATGAGCTGGGACCACTGACCGTCGAGGAGCGTAGCATGGGTGAGGATAAACTGTCGCTGTGCAGCAGTGGAACCAATAGTTATACCAAGAAAATGACGGCTACATTGCGTAAAAGCTTTCGGGCGCTTAAGACGGATATCATAGAATTGCGTCCATTTCACAAAAAGGCCAACATAACGAAGAGTGTGACAACGACTCCTATAACAACGAAGGTGGAAGTACAGAGCAATGGAGCAAAGGATTAAGCATGTTGTCAAAGTGAAACGTGAACTAAATAAAAGAACACCTTTGGACACATTGGTTAATGTTTGACTTGGCTTTAGTTTTTGGGAGGGGGATAAAACTACACTAGACTAGGCTGAGGCTACAGCAGACCCTGCATTTCGTTCATAAACTGCAGGTAGGCATCATCCTTGGTGGGTGGTTTGCTGTGAGGCTCGGCTGCATGATGGCCATGATGATCCGTGCCTTGATGCTTGGGTCTAGATACTGCCGCCGTTCGTCGTTGATCCTCATTGCGCTTGACACGCAATGTGGAGGGCACAAAGCGGGTAACGTCAGCACTCAGATTCCTTTTGAAAATCAACGGTCAGGCGAGTGTTGTGTTAATGGTATGATTTTGATCTTACCTGATTTGTGGCTTGGCCGTTATAGTTGTCACACCCTTGGCCGAGTCCTTGGGCGGCATTGCTCCCGCACCACCGCCAGGTTTCTGATGATGGCCGGTCATACGTGGTGGCATGCCAGGAGGTGGACCAGGCGGCATGCGCAGGCCCATGCGTGGCAGTGCAGCCATACCATGTGGTGGACGTGATCCGGGTGGCGGAGGACCGGGTGGCATGCGCATACCAAAGCCTGCACTGGGTCCGCCGCCAGGATGTGGCGGACGCATGGGCGGCGGCCGGTACATAATACCAGCCGGAGGAGGCGGGGCCATGTTGTGCAGGGGCGGCGGCATCTGGGGTAGCTGGGGCGGAGGTACAGCGGGCAGTGGAGTGGCGGAGGGAGGCAGCGGTATGGCAGGCAGAGCAGGTGCTATTGGCAATGCCTCGAGCATGTCCTCGTCCTCATCATCCCGTTCGGCTTCACTGTCCGTCGTTTCGCTGCTTGAGGGTGATTTGCTTCTATCAGAGCCGCTGTCATTTCTGCCGTCGTCTTCCTCCTCCTCGTCGTCGTCGTGGCCGGCCCCGTTCTCGTGATCCTCTGACTTAGCGCGCTGCTCCTGAGCATGGCGATGCTTGCGCTTGTGAACATGCTCCATTTCTTTCATAAAATCATCCAAATTCTCCTCCTTAGTACCATCCTCGCCTTCAAAATCGCTATTACCCTCGGCATCCGAGTCCAGTTCATGCATAGCAAAGAGATCAGGTGGTGGACCCGGCGGAACATCCAGCCAGTCTTTGTCATCGTCATCGGGTGATTTTTCCAGTGGGCTATCGGCCACAGCCGCAGCAGCTGTGGCCTCAGCTGTATTCTTGGCCGTAACTCCAGGCGGAGCTCCCGGGGCAAATGGTGGCAGGGCCATTGTCATGGGTGGCGGCGGCAGGCGTATGCCTCCTGCACCTGTTCCACCGGGAAACATGGAGCCGGCCGAACCGGGCGCATTGGCAGCCGCTGTGACCGGTGCCGGCAGAGGAATCTCATCTACTTGCACACTTTGGGCATGCTTGACACTCTCATAGTACTGCTGTTTCTTCAGTCGTTTTTTTTCATACTCCACCTCCTTGCGTTTGAGTTCCGCCCAGTGCTCGGGCTCGTCGTTGTGCTGCAAGCGAAATAAAAGCCAGAATAAGGGCTGGACTGTAGAAGCATTTACTTACATAGAGTCGCATGACACGATCAAAGGTCTCCTTTAGCTTCTTGCGCTTGTCCCGCAGTACCTTCTCATTTAGCGGCGAAGGCTGCAGCACATTGTACTCTGTCGGGTGGGCAGAGAGAAGAATTAAACTACAGCCGGAACACCCGCCCTCAAGACATACCCATCTCATCAATCTTCTCCATCTCCTCCAGTATCTGGGAGGGGTCCTTGTTTTTGAGCACAGCAGCCCTTACCATTTGGCGCTGTCTTTTATTCTTTTTCAGCTCCTTCTTGCGCGCCTCCTTACGCGCTTGGTCTGTGGGATTCATGTATTTGCCACTCTTGGTGGTATTGATGGAGCGGCGCCCCATTTTAAAAGCGTCCCAAAGCTTCTATGCCGAGACAATATTGACTGTAGGCACACGGCGATAATTATTTTGAGATTAGTGGTACCATATTTGATAATTTGTGAGATTGGTGGGACCAGTTTGTATTACGTTAAAAATATACTAGCGCCAGCAGCTAGCGACAAACGGTGTGACCAAAGGTGTGCCAATTTGAGAAAACTGTGAATAGTCTCCGAGTTATCACCGAGAATTAGCAAACTGGAGAAGTGGAAGAGAACGCGTAACTCCACAAAAAAGATGGACCAGCGTCACCATAGTCCAGCAGGCGGTGCTGCTGCTGGCGCTGGAGCAACTGCATCATCAGCTGGGCCAAGTGATAAGCCAACGATTTTAGAAGGTAAAACACTTTGTTTCGAGTGTGTATGTGTATGTGTGTGAGGGGGCGTTTTATTTGTTTTTTTTTGTGTTAAAAGTTTCCCTACTGACTGCCAGGTCTAAAAATATAACTACGCATTAAGTTTGGCGCCAGGATAATGCGACTGAACCAACACACACATGCAAACACAACCAAACATGCATGGAAGATGTTGGTAATTTCGGGGGTGGACTTTGTCTCTGCAGCTTTTCATATGACCTGTTGATTATACCCCCTCCCTTCAATTTGAACTAACTCTTTTGGAGGGAACCCATACAAGGGCTTCATCTGTTGGGGTTATCAAGTGCATATACATAGATGTGTATATACAATATGACAAATCAATAACAAAATATTTCACAATTACACCCACAATTAGATCATGTCGGCACACGCACACACACAGTTTCATGTTTGTATAGAAATGATGCACAGAACAAAGTGCTAGAAATGGGGTATTTGCTTACGAGCTCCAAAATGTTCGGATGTGGTCTAATCCGGAGAACAGTCGTTTTCTTTGATATTGTTATACACTGTACTAAAGGAACATACATAGTGTATATATAGTGTGTGCAAAAGAATGTATGTAACAGCCAGAAGGAAGCATCTACGACCCCATTTAGTATGTAATTTCTTGATCAGTATCAACAGCCGAGTCGATATAGCCATTTCCGCCTGTCTGTCCGTATAAAACAAACAGATCTAAAAAGATGGTAAGAGATAGACGTTTGGTATGTATGGGGCATATGCTTCTTATATTTGCTGGCAGATCAAGATTCAAATTAGTCAGTTTGAACTAGTGTGCAGATTTGGTTTTTTGTGCGAGCTTGCATTATTTATTGGTTTTACAGGTGTTTTGCACAACATCTTCGATGGTCTGTCGGATAAGGATGAGCAAGTTCGTCAATCCATGCAGCTGGCCATTGTGAAAATAGTGGAAGCTCACCCAGAACGGGCCACTGACATCCTGCAGGAATATCGCGCAAAGCATCCCAAAATGAATGAGCAAATAGTGACCATGCTGTTGGAGTAAGTTGTTGTCCTTGTCTAAGTAAAAAGAATAATTAATTTATATGTCCTTTCCTAGATGCATCCGTCGCGTGGTGGCCTCAGAGGCAACATCTCTGCCCAAGCAGGCCAATGAACAACTAATTGCCTTGGCCTTGGAGGAGCTGACTCGAAGTACTGAGCATGTACCTCTGATACAGAATCCCGCCCTGCGTATTTTAGTATCAATTGGACGAACTAACGAGGAATGCGGCTTGGTCATGAATGCTCTGCAAGCACATTCCAGTGCCAAAACGGACGGTGTCCCCCATTTTATGCTAATGCAGTGTCTCGGTCAAATGGCCATGTCAAATCCTGGTGGCGTGGTGCCGCACATCAAGGTGATATTGTCACGCTGTTTGCCGCATTTGGGTGGCATTAAGCAGGATCACATCAAACAGTCGCATGCCTATGCAATTGGACGCTTCAGTGAGGCTCTGCTAGAAGCCGCCGCTGGCGAGGAGCACGTGGCCAGCAGTTGCTCCACCGAGATAAGTGTGGCCTATGATGTTTTATTTAATCAATGGCTACAGTCGCGCGAGCCCAAAGTCTGTGTGGAAATCCTTCAGGCGCTGTCCAGCATGTATCCACTGTTGCCCAAGGATCGTATACAGGATCAGGCGGCACGCCTAGTACCACAGATACTGGCTTTGTACCGGAGAAGTGTGGATCGCAATGCGGTGACCCAGTTTCTTTGCTCAGTGCTTAAAACGAATCTCGCTCTTAATGCGCATGTATTGGATGGAATTGTGGATGCTTTACTGACGCATCTCTTTGATTTGGTGTGCGTGTATCCGGATTATGAGAAGCCGCAAACTGTAAAGGGACACTATGAGGTATTGCGTTGCTTCCATCTGCTGGCAGGGACTTATGCCACAAAGATTATGGACACACTAATCATCCATTTAAGAAACAATAGCGAAAGGGAGCGCATCAAATCTCTGCTCATACTAACCCATCTGCTTAATAGCTGTGCCGGACACATAGAAAATCGCCTTCAATCCTGCATCGAGTGCCTGAAACAGCTGATCCTTAACGAACGGAGTGTGAAAATGAAGCTGACTTTGCTCAAGACAATTGTGGCACTGGCACAGAAATCCCACATACGGGACAAGGAATTTGTGTGGTTTGTGGTGCGTCATTGTTGCAAATTGGCCAAAATCAATCAGGAATTGGGAACCTTGGAGGAGCATGCCAATTTGGTGTTGAGCTGTGAGAATACCCTGTTCATGCTGGCCTCCACAGTGGGCACACTTGATGAGCTCTTAAAAAGAGAGTTGCTCAACTATTTTGTGCTGTTGGATTATACGGATATCTGTGGAAATCTGGCCAAATGTTTGGCTAGCTTGTTTGCCAAATCGCCGCATATTGAGTATGAAGTTGAAGAGACTGCAACAGAGAGTGGGTCAGCGGTTGATCCCTCAGCAGGAGCAGTAGCTGTAGCTAACTTCAGTGAAGATCAGCGGGTCATTAAACGCGGCAAGGTGATGGTTCCCAGTGCGGAAACTATATATGCCCGCTGTCTCGCTCTCCTGGGCAATCATCAGTGCATAAAGCGTTGCTCCAACATCTTGAGTTTCCTTCGCTATTATCATCCCCAACTAAATCCCGCCCTCACCGAGCTCTGGGAGCGTCGCATTTCGGATTTGCTGCTGCACATCAACAAGGAGAGCGCCTATTTACAACTTTTGCATGAGTTTATTCTAAGCACCAATGAGTTCTTCACCCAAGTCGACGAGAACTTTGCTCAACGTTTGGCCAGCAAATTGTCCGATCAAATGTACCTCTATCCCATGCAACTGCCTCATGTGGAGTGGCAATTGCCGGATCTGAGTGCCGAAAGAGGCATGCTGCTGGAGGCTGTGGCTTTGACCATACTCCAGGTCACCGATGTAGCCTGTATTCACACCAAAATTGATCTAATTGTCACCACCGCCAAGCAGGAGCGTCTTGATAAGCACGTACGGCATGTGGATTATGCCAGACGTATTGAACCTTGTGCCCGGGCCCTAGGCTATATATCGCGTCAACATTTGGGACCTTTGCTAAAGAAACTCTCCGAACTCGCCCAAGTGGGGGACGAAAGCATTCCACTGGCTTCTTTAGCAATCTGCACTTTATTAAGGACACACACAAAGAGCTGGAGATCTATAAAAGCAATCTGTTGGTTATAAAAGCCTTTGGTCGCATCATGGATGAAGCTGATCCATTGCAGTCGTTGCAGCATCTTGATGATGACACCATACTAACATTCCTGTTACAACAGCTCGAGGGACAGCACAAGGATCAAACCTTAATGTCTGCCATACTCCAAACGTTGCTTAGCATTTGCCATCAACTGATTGTGACCAAGGAGCAGCAGTTGCACTCACCGCTGAAGCATCGTAAGCAAATTATGGAGACCGTGTT
The DNA here is from genome assembly GCA_035044985.1 of Lordiphosa fenestrarum. Taxonomy (NCBI): domain Eukaryota; kingdom Metazoa; phylum Arthropoda; class Insecta; order Diptera; family Drosophilidae; genus Lordiphosa; species Lordiphosa fenestrarum. The sequence goes on along the minus strand of JAWNNO010000297.1, from coordinate 83,549 downwards.
TAATATTCCCATAGAGGCACCCTTTGCTGATCTTCCACTGCTGCCGACCATACTTAAACTGGGCACGGACTTTATAAGGATTGGTAAGTAAAAATTGAAATATTCATTGGTACAATGAAAAAAAACCAGTTTCCAATCACCGCCTTAGCGATGTGTGTGACATGGCCGACTGTCATAAGTAACTCTGAATTAGTAATAAAAACTTATGTTTTAAACTTTTAGGTGGCCCTCTGCCCGAGTCTGAGGAGTGCATCGACGGCGGCATTATCTTTGAAATTGCCTGTCGCAATTTTTTTAGCTGTGCACAGCAACTTAAAATGAAATTTGACTCCCAGGAGGAGGATGAGCGCAATAGTTTTTTGGCCAAACATTTGAATGAGTCGCTGCCGCAGCTTAATGCTTTGGTACGTGTCATTGTCGAACAGGATGCTTCGCCCTCCACTTTGGATTTGATCATAGGCATCCTAGAGAGCTGGACACGTGATAGAAATTCGGAGGTGCGCATCTGTGCTAGTCATGTGTTTAACAACACACTCGATGTGTATATCAAATCCATGCGAATTGGGTGCGAGGCCCCTTCGAAATTCAATCAGACGGGTCAGATGCTGGGCAAGATTGTGCCCCGATGCATTGACTCGAATGGCACGGTAAGGCAGGTATCGGTGGAGATTCTACAAAAGACATTGGAAATAGCCTGCATCTATGAGACATTAACCATAGCCAGCATTGATGCCAGCTGTGCAGATTGGCTCAAGGAGATTGAGGGTATCAAGGAGGACATCATAACAGATGAACCCAAGCAGATTTATAATTTGGCTGGAGACATAGCCAAGGTCATAGCTCAGCGCATTTCTAGTTTTCAGTATTTGCAGTTCTGGTAAGTAGGTATGGGCAATAGATTTGATCAGATTGAAAGAACAAAAATTCCTTTCCTTTGCTTCTTATTTACAGCCGGACGCTTTTGCAGTCTTTGCGTGATCCGGAGCAGAGCTCTACTATTGGTGCCAGTGTGGTACTTAAATTTTTCATTCAGCAAAAGGGTTCGGAGCTGTTCCATGCCATACCGGATCTGGTCAGGGATAGTCTAGTGGCCCTACAGCTGTGCGAAGTGGCGCGCGCCAAATCTGGTGTGCTCAAAGCTCTGGTGGCTCTCACCAAGCATCATCCCAAGCTGGTTTGTGCCGAAATGCTGGGCCAGCCACTACCTTATGATGATCATCTAGTGGAGTATTGGCATCTGGTGTGTCAGGATGCAGAACTGACCGGTCTGATGCTAGACAACTTTCTTCAGCTGCTAAGCGGCGCCAGCCTGCAGGAGGGACAGGCTGATGCAGGCAATTGCAAATTTGCCAGCAGTCAGCCATTTGCTATTTTCTGTGCCCTGCACGAGATGCTGCGGTGCAAGGATATCAAAGCGGTATTGGAAATTCGTTTTGCGGACATGTTTAGCATGCTGTTAACCTCCCTAAGCAGTTACACTAATCTGGTGGCTCCTAATCATCCAGCTACCATCATTAGTCCCAACCAGGCTAAAACCAAATTTGGCTTTGTACCCAATAAGGCACTTATAAAACTCAATCCCTGCCAGATAGCACTGGAAACGTTTCAGGTAAGTTAAACCTCGCGCTGGCTCAATTTAATGCAGGGACCGGTAATATCTGTTAAAAATTCAGTTTTAACAAACACATGTACGAAAGCCCGACTATAACATACCCTGTACCCCCCAAAAGATGTATTTACCACACAAAGTGTTAAGATGTGTAAAGTGTTCCCCATCGCTGTTCCAGTCAGTGCTGCCCAGCATAAATGTTTGCTTTCCCTATAACATGACTATCGTTCATTCGATTCACACCATTCCTTTGGCGGATCGATAAATAACACCGATTACTAAATATGTCCAGAACATGTTCAGAGCATAATATAGTCGGTCTTGACCGATTTTTTTCTTGTTAAAAGGCTTAATTACATATGACATAAATATTTATTTCGATACAATACTTTATTCAAATAACACTGCTGTTCATAAGCGTGCGTGTTCGAAACATTATAAAAGTGTTTCTAATCATGTGAAGTTTGTCATAAATATTTATTTTACAAGCCTTACGGCTTGATTCCAGATGACATAAAAACTTTATTCAAATAAGCATTCAGATTTCAAAACATGTTAAACGGTTTTCTTATCATGTGAAGTTCGACATATAAATTTGTTACGTTCTGAAAACCACCCCTTAATTTAAGACTATAAAATAATAGTTAAGAACACGTTTTACCCTTGCAAAGGGTATTATAATTTTGCCAAAAAGTTTGCAAAGATTATTTTTGAAATATTTAAGCGAGCACTTGCAAGGGTATAAAAACTTCGGCACAGACAAAGTTGGCTTAGCTTTCTCGTTTTTATACTCTGTACCGTAGGTACATAGAGTATTATAAGTTTGTGCAAAAGTATGTAACATCCAGAAGGAAGCATCTCCGACCCCATAAAGTATATATATTCTTGATCAGCATCAACAGCCGAGTCGATATAGCCATGTCCGTCTGTCCGTCCGTCTGTCTGTCCGTATGAACGCACAGATCTCAGAGATGGTAAGAGATAGAGGTTTGACATGTATGGGACATATGCTTCTTATGTCTGCAGGCAGATCAAGTTTATTTTCAATTTTGGCCACGCCCCCTCCCGCCCCCGCAATATGGAAAAAACGTCATATCTCCCACAGTTTTGAAGATAGATGGCTTGTTCCTTCTGGACATATTTAGTTATTAGGATAACTTATTTATCCGCCAAAGAAATGAAGATGATCGGATGAACGGTTTTCGAGTTATGCTCAAAAGACAAATTTGGTACAGAGTATGTTATAGTCGGGCTTGACCGACTTTCTTTCTTGTTTTATGTTATGAAATATGTCGTAAGCTCCAATTTTAATTTTTAAACATTAAACTATCGAGGGTGTCCCAGAAATCTCTGGAGATTTTCGTATAAACGCTTTCATTTCGAGCTACTACTGCTTGCCTTTATATGTGAAATGTCTCCAAAATGTTGGGCTACTAGATTAGTTGACAAAAGTTGATAGATTTGAAATCGACTGTTCAAGGCCAAGTAGGTTTGATGCGTACGGTTTCCTTTCTCTATAATCTAGTAGCGTTGCTGTCACTTTACATCTAAAGTTATCCTAGTTTAATTCAAAATTCAATCGTTTATACGAAAATCTCTAGAGATTTCTGGGACACCCCCGTATAAGTTATAACCGTAATGGCCCCTGCTTAAATAACAACTAACCTGCTCCCATTTTTTCCCAGGCCTTTCTTACTAATCTCGAAATGGAACAAATTGCCAATGTCCTCACGGTAAACACTCAATTGGCCAGCAGCACCGATTGGCATGGATATCTGGAGTTGCTCACTCCCATGGCCATTGGTCTGGGTCAACAGCTGCAGCTGGGCAGTCCCCAAATGAGACAACTCGTCAATTCGCTAAGCAAATACGTAGCCTCTCCTCATGATGGTCAGCGGGTGGCCGCCGTTGGTTTGTATTCACGTCTGGTGCCGCTCAAGCCCACATCGGAGCTGACCAACACCATTATGCTGCATCTGAACGGAGCTCTCAGTGATCCCAATCCTGTGGTACGGGGCCTAAGCATCCAGGGTATGGGCTATGTTGGACAGTTGGGAGAACTGGAAGCTCCGCGCTACGCAGATACAGCCATAGCTGCTCTGCTCAAGGGTGTAGATGATACCGTAGGCGATAGTCTGATAAATATACCGTTGGAGAGCATGCGCGGTCTGTCCAGCATACTGCAGGCTTTGCCTAGCTCACGCGTTGAGTCCTTTCATGTGTCTCTAGCCATTAGGATTCGTCCGTTCTTTGGCAACTATTCGCTGGAGATGCGCGAGGCGGCCATTATTTTATTCGGTGATCTCTGCCAGGGCAAGTACGATGATGGCAGCAGTTCACCCACCTCATCGATGGAGGCTTTACGCGAACAACTTTTGGCCAATCTCTTTCCGCTGTTGCTGCATCTTAGCGAAAGTGAGGCGGCTATTGTTAGGGCATGCGGCGGATCCTTGCAGCATGTGTGCCTTCTGCTGAATGCACCCAAAGTCATGGAAATGGCACAGCAGCAGTTGGCCGAAAGTCAAGAACAGGTCCATCAGCTCAACTATAACAGCTTTGTAGTGGATTTTGTCAAAGTTATTGTGAGTTGGGAAGAAGGGAAAGTTAAAAACGTAGAATACTAACCCAATACTTTCAGGCCATGGAGCTAGCCGATTATATTCAGGACTTTATTGACTCCTGTATGCCCAAGTTGCGTAGTCAGTGGCCAGAGGTGCGTGGCAGTGCAGCCATAGTGATTGGTAAGTGAACCGTTCTTTTTTCTTTCGAAAGTGCTTAACCGATCCAAAACCTTGATTAGGTCTGCTCCACAACTTCCTTAGCGAGCGAAATCTTCAAACCGAATCCGTGGCAAGCAAGTTGTCTGTTTTGCTCAAAGATGAGCATCCGACTGTAAGAATACGGGCAGCCACTGCTCTAGGCTACTTTTTTGGTGACATCTGAGCGCAGCTGTCTTAGTGTCCAGTTGAGGGCCCAAATTATTACTATTATTAATTTTATTGTATTTCTCCAAGTGTGATCCCGCCTACGCGTAACCCAGGGGCGTAGCCTTATATCTGATTATTATTATTATGTTTGATAATTATAACTGATAATTATTTTTTGTTTTGTTATAATACTTGTGTGTGAATTACAAAAACCACGTTGAAAATATTTATCCATGTGTAGGGAGAAAGAAACAGAGAGAGAGAGAGAGAGAGCTGCTGCTGTGAGATTGAACGAATCGAATTTAGATTTTATAAGATTCATGGGGAACAAAGGTAAATAACACCGTCTTTTAGAAAATTGTTCAATTTTTCTGTAATTACCTTTCACAATTTCTTCAGCTGCAAAAATTTTTGGCGTCGCTATTTTTACCTCTTTCCAATTCAGCTCGGTATTTCCTATAGATTTTTCGGTTTTCGGGTACTCTACAAATAACGGGTACAAAAAATTCAGTGTGTGTGAGCTAATGCTTTTTATACTCTGGCAGAGGGTATAATAAAATTGTCTAGATGTTTGTAGTGCATGGAAGGAAGCAACTCCGACCACATAAAGTATAAAAGAATTGATTAAGCCATGTGTGTCCGTCCGCCTGTTTCTATGCTATCTCCTTCGTCATTATACCCTTGGAAAGGGTATTATAATTTTGCCCAGAAGTTTGCAACGCGTAGAAATATTCATTTCCGACCCCATAAACTATATATATTCTTGATCAGGGTGACGAGCTGAGTCGATTAAGCTTTGTCCGTCCGTCTGTCGGAACCGACCGGATCGGATGACTATATCTCATAGCTCCTATAGGAACAATCGGTCGGAAAACTAGTTTTAGTATGAAAAACTTTTTTAATGGTAGAATCCTGCAATTTTGTATTTTTTTGTTTCTCATGCTTTTGCACAATTCTACAAGTTTTTGTCCAAATCGGATGACTATATCATATAGCTCCCATACGAACGATCGGTCGGAAAATGGGAAAAAAAATATTTTTTGAAAATATTTAAGCAAGCACTTGCAAGGGTATAAAAACTTCGGCACAGACGAAGTTAGCTTGGCTTTCTCGTTTTTATACTCTGTACCGTAGCTACAAGTTTGTGCAGAAGTATATAACAGCCAGAAGGAAGCATCTCCGACCCCATAAAATATATATATTCTTGATCAGCATCAACAGCCGAATCGATATGGCCATGTCCGTCCGTCTGTTCCTCCGTATGAACGCACAGATCTCAGAGATGGTAAGAGATAGAGGTTTGACGTGTATGCGACCAAAACTTCTTATATCTTATTTTAAAGGTAGATGGTTCGTACCTTCTAGACATATTTAGTAATCAGGATAACTTATCGATTCCCCATGGTGAAGATCGGATGAACGGTTGTCGAGTTATGATCAAAATACTGTTCGCTGCTGCGAACTAGGCGTATAATTTCGTTGGTACTTTCTTTCTTGTTTTATCTAAATTCGGTGACATATCTAAGCCATCCAAAGAAAAAGTTAATGAAAAATTATTTTTGTTAAGAATAATTGTAACCTTTATAAAATTAATTTTTTTTTGCTTTTTCGGGATCCGGAGTCCCAATGCTATCAAAGAAAAACAAGTAAAAACGTCGGTGAAGCCCTTATATAACAAACTCTGTATCTTCCAAGTTTGTATTTACCCCACAAAGTGCTGCCTATCGCTGTTTCAGTCGGTGCTGCTCAGCATAAATGTTTGTTTTTCCTATAACTCGACAATAGTTCATCCGATCTGCACCACTCCTTCGGCGGATCGATAAATAATACTTTACGAACCCTCTATCTATTGTGGGAGATATGAGGTTTTTTCAAATTGCGGTGGCTAGAGGGGGCGTGGCTATAATTAAAAATGAACTTGTACTGCCTGCAAAATATAAGAAGCAAGGCTGCAAACCTTTAAAATTATCCATGAGGTTCGGTCCGGGGGTTCGAACCCATTGTAAAATCCAACGTTCGGTTTGCGGTCCGGTTCTTGGAACCCCTGAACCCAAGGTTCTGGTTCGAACCTTGGTTCGCTTGCACATAAAAGAATAGTTTGATTTATTAATACGTTGAAAATGAAACATATACACCTTCCATCCTGAGCTATCCATTAGCTTAATCATTTTGATCATTACTTAAGTTATTTCAATTATCAAATCCATTAGATGACATTAACAGCTTTAAGAAACTGCTTAGAATAAGTTAATAAGCATTGGAATAAATAAATTAGTTTGGAAAAATGTATATGCATTAATATAATATATATATATATATATATATAAAACAGGTTGCCTTTATATGTGAAGTTTCACAGATATGCTCGGTTACTAGATCAGATTTCTCCAGTTAAGCGTGTTAAAATCTTCTGTTCAATGTAGTTATCATACTATATCTTGGCACTTTACATTAAAAACCTCCACACTTGGTTAAAAATACAACAGAGATTGTCAATATTTCCCTGGATGTATCGTTGAAAAAATTACCTAAATTGGTGAACCGGACCTCATTTTTCGAAAAAGTGGTCCGGTTCGGGTTCAGTCGAGGAGTCAAAAATGTAAGGCTCCTGGTTCATGTTCCGTTCCCCAAAAAACCCGAACCGAACCGGTTCTCAGGGGCTCGGTTCCGGACCGGTTTGCAGCCTTGATAAGAAGCACATGTCCCGAACATGTCGAACCTCTATCTCTTACCATCTCTGGGATCTGTTTGTTCAAACAGACTGACATGGCTATATCGAATCAGCTGTTGATGCAGATCAAGAATATATATAGAATTTAGATGCGGAGATGCTTCCTTCTTTATGGCTGGTTTATACTTTTGCACACACTTAATATACTCTGTGTACAACAACAAAATTTAAAGCGCTGTTTAGTAGTCTTATGTAAGGGGAATTTCGAACATTTGTATTTTCCTTATCAACGGGATCCCAAAAAAATGGCAAAAATTAGTCTTGGTTTTATTTTTTAATTTAATGCATTTTTCGTAATTGGTTTGGTTTTTTCCAATGCCGAAGGATTACTCAATATCCTGATGGAATCGTGCCTCCTGTATATCCTCAGGCCGCATACGCATATGCTCGTAACTGGGTCCCGGGCGTTGATCGTAATGCTTGAGGCGCTCCTTCTGCTCCTGGCAGGCGCGCAGCTCCGCCTCTAATTGGAGCTGCACCTGATGCGGATCTGTGGTATCAGGATTTGAAAAAGAGGGAAACAGGGCGACCAATTGGCGGTAGTGATGGCCCTGGCGATGGCCCGAATTCACACCGACCCCAGAGTCCAACGAGGCAGACGACTCCACGAGAGGCGGTGACTGGTCATGACCCTGTTGTTGTCCAAAGGCATGATAGCTCTTGGCCTTGTACACATTACACAGATCGGGCAGCTCGTAGGCATTGCTCTCGTCCCGGGCCAGAAACTCTTGGAGCTGGAGCTGACGCTGCTTTTGCTGTTCCCGCTTGAAGGATTCGTAGCCCTGTTGCTGGTTGAGGCCGCTTTGTGCAAAGAAGGAGGAGCTGTTATCTTCATCCTCTCGTGGCAGTTCCACGCCGGAATCGCTCTGCGGCGACTTGGACACGAGCGGGTGAGAGGGCTTCAGCTGCTCGAAATGATACCGCAACCGGCGATGGGTCAACAGCTCCTTGTTATCCTGCACATAGTTGACTAGTTGGCGTTTGCATTTGGCCATCTCGGCCTCCAGATAGAGGATGCGCGAACGATAGCAGATGACAGCGGCGCTGGAGGCTATGTCGTTAGAGGTGCCGGGACGCTGACTGCCAGAAGGTGTATAGAAGTGTTCATGATCTGGGTCTGTGTCCGGCTGAGAGTGGTAGGGTGTGGTGGTCTGCGTTTCGGCCTGACTATGCCTGGGCTCAGGTGGCTTCTGGTCCTGCTCTTGCTGCTGCTGCTGCTGCTTTTGCTTCTCCTTGGCCGCTGCCCTCTCCTGGGCCCTGTGTAGTTGGCGGCGAAGCGCCTTCTCCTGGACTTTTTTCTGCTGCTGCTTCAGGCTTAGATTATCGAAGGCTTTCTCCAGCTCGGCCTGCTTTCGCTCCTGCTCCCTGCGTTCAACCTTCCGCTGCTGCAAATTGAGTTCGGCCTGAATGTGAGTAAGCTCCTTTGATTTGGCTTTGTGCTTTCTAGAAGGCTTGCGCAGGGATCGCGATCTAAGACGCATTTGCGCCTGTGTGGCCTGCACCAAGGGACGCTCCGGCCAGGGCATCAGGGGTGGCTGCCAGAACACGGAAGGTGGTGCACCCACCGGCGCCTGCCATAGACTCGTGTCACTACGAGCAGCAGTGGCCGCCACAGCAGCCAATTCCCGACGCAAAGCGACATGTGACTCCTGAGCAGTGACCAGGGTGTGTCCACCTGGCAAAGTGTTTGTTGGAGGCGGCGGAGGGGGAGACATAGAAGAGCTCGCATGCAACTCATGATGGTGATGATGATGTTGATGACGAGTACGATGCTGCTGCTGGCTTGCGAGAACATGGAGATGTTGCTGCTGCTGGGGAGGCTGCTCCGACCACATCTGTGTGTAGTTGCGATGGATGGTGCTCACACCTAGAGCTTCATGGTTGGAGCTGCTGCTGGTTCTAGGAGTAGGTAGGACGTGGTTAGTAGAGCTATAGATGAGGAATCGTGGGCGGTCTTTGGGCGTGGCTAAGTCTTACTCCTCTAATTGGGCGCTACTCCCTCGTTCCTAGTTGAACCGGTTGCTCTTTATACTACAAGACCTGTGCACTTCATGCACGGTTATAAGCAACTTTCGGGCAACCCTGTTTTAAAGTATTTGTTTTCGAGTTGTTCCTTGGAACAGCTGTGGTTGCCGATGAGGATGCGGTTGTTGTTTGCCTAGCAGTTCCTATGGTTGCTGCTGCCTTGGTTTCTGGCGTCGTCATCAGCCAACGCCTATGCTATGGTCGTTGATATCTGCAAAAGCGAGCAGATCGAGCAGCACTCAGCACATAAAATGGTCTTTCTTTGAGCTTAACTTATTTCTTAAAACGAACCGTAATGGAAATAGATCGCAAGTAACGCACAGCAGGAAGCATCTGCAAGTTAAATATTTAATTAGGGGAAACCAAACCAGCTCGGCACCATTCTCTGGAAGTTGGGCTTACCCGTTGCTTTACATTTTAAGTTAAGGCTCTACTTTTTGATTTTTAGATTTCGAGAAGGGATGGGGGAAGGAAGGAGGAGGAAGGAGATAAGTCAATTGCTTTTTATACCATCTCTATTATATATGAAATTTACTATAAATTTATGACCCAAGATTCGAACCAAAACGATGTGTGCTGGGGGTTTAACTCGGGTTGTCAACAGTGCTAATATCAAAGGACTTTTACAAAGGACTTTTATGTTAACAGTTTTCTCATTTCAACAATATTGGGCGAAATGAGATGGTCTTCCTGTATAGTATGGGTAACATTTGAAAATATCGGGTGCATGTTTATTTGCGCGGTACTTGGAAATTTCGAAGCTGCTTCGTGATGTGCGTTTTGTATACCTAGGAAGGTACCGCGAAGATTTGCCACACCCAAATAGCCCATTTTGAAGCTGTCTCTTACTCACCTGCTCCTTGACATGGATCGTAAAGCACGCGCACCACTAATATGGTCACCCGACGCAGCATTTACCGAAGTTGTTGACGTTCCCAACAGGTTATTAGTGGTCGATGGTCGACGAGAACTTGGACGTGACTCCAAAGTTATCATATCATAGAGATTGGCACGATACTCATCTACACTGTAGCGCACATCATCCTGCAGTGGTGGTTGCACATCGGTGCGCAATTCCATATCGGCGGAGGCGGTCCGAAAACGACCCACGTACGGATGTGTGATGGCTGATTTGGCGGTGAGTCGACCATCCGGATCGAGCACCAGCAGTGACTTGACCAGGGACATGGCATCGTCGCAACAATTCCGAAGCATCTCGTCCAGCGAGTGACGGCGATCACGTATAATTTTTTTGCTCAGCAACACCGAACCGAAACTGGCGCCTATGGACTCGATGTCACGATTCGTTACGTCGGGCAAGGCGTTGACTATTCTCTCGATTTGATTGACGGTGCTGGTGCCTTGGAAGAGCGGCTTTTGACGGATCATTTCGCCCAAAATGCAGCCCAGGCTCCACATGTCGATGCCTTTGGTGTATCTGAACAGAGGGAGGGATATATTTATGTGATCTGTTTTGTTGAATTATGCACTCACTTTCGACTGGCCACCAGAATTTCTGGTGCCCGATACCAGCGTGTGGCCACATAATCCGTTAACATGGCCTCATTTTCCATTTCATCTTTGTCGTAGTCGACGTGACGCCGTTTAATGCTTAATGTACGTGCCAGACCAAAGTCTGCTACCTTAAGTCTATAACAGCAATCACACACCTTAGATTAGGGAAAATTCTTTTATTCGCCTAACGAGGACTCTCACCTGCATTTGCTATCAATCAAAATGTTGCTGGGCTTCAAATCACGATGGATGACATTACCCGAGTGCATATACTTAATAGCATTGATTAGTTGATACATGACAAATCGCTTGTGTATGTCCTTAAGGACATCGCCCTTCTTGATGACATTATGTAGATCGCTTTCCATGAATTCAAATACCAAATAAAAGTCTAAATTGTTGGCAGCCCTAAAAGAGACGTGAGACATGAGAGAGAAGGAGTAGATTTCATCCCACTCACTTGTATATATCCACCATGCGTATGATGTTAGGATGATGACGAAAGGCGCGTAGAAAGATCACCTCACGATATGTACGTTGTGCATCTGTCTCATCGCGAAAAGCATCAAAGATCTTTTTTAGGGCCACCGTTTCCTTTTGGCGCTTGTCTATGGCCTTCCATACAATGCCATAGGCTCCTTTGCCCAAACGCTGTGCAGAGAAATGATTAGTTGCGAATCGTTTGAAGAAAGCTAATCCGTAGAGAGCGCAACAATTAGGGGAAAAGAGCCCGAAAATGGTTGTGTTCAGCAGAACTACTTGCTCCCTGATTACCTATAAAGTTCCTTTAATCTTGCTGGTGGTGATTATAGATAATGAATACATGAGCATGTATCGAAGAAAAAGTTCGATCATTTCAAAAACTGAACTTAAGCATGGAAAGCTTGGAAGCAATATTTCCCGGTTCCGCATAATTTAATTAAAATTTAAAACGGCCACCGGCCATAATGAGATCGTTCAATAAGAATTCATCTTACCCCTTATTAGGATGTATAATTCAGCGGATAACCTACCTTGCGCACATCGAACAGTCGCTCCACATTTTGATCCAGCTCATGAATGCGTCGATCATGCGCATTTCCTGTCGTTTGGGACGCCATCGAGATGATTAATTCCTGCACCCACTGCTTGTACCTATACTCCGTTCCCGGTGGTCAAGTTACAGTTTCCGTTACGGCAACTTTACCTGCTGCTCAAGATTTCGCAAACGTTTAAAGGTGTCTCCACATTCAGCTCTGGAAAGGTAATGTGATTTAAGAGATAGGCAACAGTATCAGCAGTCTAATTCAATAGAACCACCTTCTATACAAAATTCGTCCACGTGGCATACTCCTGGGTGGGCGCCCAATTTGCTCAAGCTTGAAAACGTTTCCAGCACTCCCACGACACTAAGTACTAAGAGCGGGAAGGTGGCGATGGCGGGGAGTAAGAAAGACTGGTACAGTAGGCTCACCATAAATTGAACTCAGCTCTTACACTTTACTATTGCATATTTTCAATTTAATCAAATTTTCTTCTTTCAAACTTAATATACTCCTTATAACATTGGTACAGAGTATAAAATCGAAATATGGGCATTTCCAACGAAAGGTCCACTGACACGAAAAAATTAAAAGTAGTCAAGAACGCTACAATTTAAAAAAAGTGATCAAAAGTAGTAATTAAAAGTAGCGAAGAAAGCTACATTTCACAACAAATAATCACATTTAACTAATTTAAGCCAATCTTACATTAATTATTAGCCCGTTTCGAGATTTTCATCCGCAAAGTCGCGCAATCATAATTTTTCTCATTTTGATAGATTTATTGAATTGTTTTATAACATCTAAAATTGTTCTATGGATAAGAAAACAAAACAAGCTATTTAATTACAATTCAAGGTTGGATTTTGCTTCGCATTAAACAGAAACCACATTAATATCTTGATGAAAATAATGTTTGACATGTCACGTATCGACACAGATCAATATTTAAAAAGTACTGAAACTTCAAAATCAAACAAATACATTTGAAAGAACTATTCACTCAGTAGATGCTAGCACTATTAGGGATTAAGAATTGTCTCAGGGTTCGCTAAGCTCTTTCTATATGTAGATGCTCCTGAAAACCACTTCTGCCTTTGTCCCGATCGAATCGCTTCTTATTCTGTCAGTATTTTGGAAACGGGACTTTACTTGGTAGTCACTTTAGCAATAACTGAGGTGCTTGCTGAATAAATAAATAACTTTACCGCCACAAAGGGCCAGGCCGAGCTTTTCTCAAAGTGCTAACTAGGAGCTTTAACTCAAAGTAAAGAACTATTTAAAAACGACAAAATGTTGCCTAATTTTTACTTTTAATATGTAGGACGGTCACGTTCGACATTATGGAAATGCCCATATTTGGAATGGTTGCTTACTCTTTCGGAACTGATGGCTGCTAACTGATAGTACTGACTAAAACGGTTCACGATTACTCTACACATGAGACGACCCATACCCAAAAAACGAATGTTAAAAGAAGTGCACTACTCTTTAATATTCCAACTGTTCCACTTAGATTATTACCACCGTATCGAACTGCAACACCGACAGTTGTGTGTAAAGCTCTTTCGATGTATTGAAAGTGCTCCAATTTGAGAGCATCCAAAGGAGCTTCAGATTTGCTTGCGTGTTTATCCATGGAAGTCATATGCAAACGGCATTCAAGTACGTACGGAAAACAAAAAAACCGAATAAATAAACAAATGAAACAATTTTGATTGCAACTACTCTGAGTTGTTGTTAGATCGATCGGCACAAAAAAAAGCGAAAGTGGAAATGGCACAGTGGGAGAGACACGGCCAGGCGGGGAGGAATTACCCTTCAAGTGCCCAGGGCAACGTCACATGTGTGCGGGCGCCGCCAACGGCAACCCCGCAAAACAATCAAGAAAAAAACCAAAAAAAAACAAAAACACATATATGAGGTAAAGCATGCCATCAGCACAAAAACCAAAGAATTTAATTAGAGCAAAATACATTTTGCCTAACCAATTTATAAAAGTAGGAACATATTTTCCAAGTTCGAATTCAAAACACCGTTAGCAGTTTTATTGCAAAGGATTCATTTTTTATTTCTATATATTTTGAAGCTTCGACAATTTAGATTATTGCTCTTAAAGTGCACTTATACTTTAAAAAGAAATACTGCTTCAAATGCACTTAACATCTTATAAGTTCACCTAATGAGGTATTTATACCAAAACGAATTCGAATGCTTGCCGAAGTCAATTATCGCTGAGTGTCAGAGAAAGACGGACAGACTTGGTAGTGGAGGTAACCGGGTGTGTAACTTTTTAAGGAAAAAAACTTTTTCATTAGATGTCTCGAAACGAAGCCACGACCTCTTGCACAGCAGGCGCACACACTACCCGCTGTACCACACCAGGTCCATATTTATAGTCTGTACCAAAGGTATAAAAAGTATATTAAGTTTGTGCAAAAGTATGTAACAACGAGAAGGAGGAAGTATCGCCGACCCCATAAAGTATATACATATGTTCTTGATCAGCATAAAAAAAGTCGATATAGCCACGTCCATATAAACAGAACAAAGGGATGGTTAGAGGTATAGGTTTGACATGTATGAGACAAAAAAATCGTATACCTGTATTAAGTTTATTTTAATCACGCTCGCAATTGGGAAAAAACGTATCTTCTACAATTTTAAAGATAGAAGGTTCCTACCGTCTGTCCGTCCGTATGAACAAACAGATCTTGCCGTTACATATTTCTGCACAAACTTAATATACTCGGTGTACCACTGGTACAAAATATGAAAATTAAGACAAGGGCAACAGTACGCATGAGTGATCAACATTAAGTCCACTTTGCAGGGACACCCACTTTTTATCATTATTATTATTTGTATCCATTTTTTACGCTAAAACGTATGGTTTAAGGGGGGTACAATTTTCCATACATCAAATGTCCGCTCTAGAGTACATATATTAGCTAAGTAATATCAAATTTCCTAAGCTGTCAATCTAAATGCTTAAAATTAATGATGCAAGTACGCAAATTATTGAAGATTATCTTGCCAACGATTTTTGTAGTTTGTCAAATGCGAAACAAAAGACTCTACGGTCCAGTGACTCCTACTTTCAGACGGCTCCGATATTCCAAAAACTTTAACAAGATCTCTCTTGGGATTCGTCAAGATCTTTCGAATCTTTAAAACCGATCAGTTAAACCAGTTAAATGGGGTCGATCCGAGGTCAACGCCTTAACCAAAACCCACTCATTATTCTAAGGGCGAAACCTCACTCAAAATGTACTTTATTGCTGTGTCTCTTACCTGAATGACGAATTGGCTGGTCCGAAGGCGTCTCTTTCTTTAGACTCGAAACCCTGATGCGATGGCTCGGCAGTATAAGATGGAAGACACGTGAAATAAAAACACAATACGAATCCAAAGAACCAACAAACTGCAACAACAATGTAGGTTTTACCGATTCGATCAATGGCCTTCACCTCGAGCTTACCTCTATTTAATGTTCTGTCCTCAAGAGACGAGGAACAGTCCAGTATTTTGAACAACGAACGGCAAATAAACGGCACAAATAACTTGGCAAACAAAAACTTTTGCACTTCTCCGATTCAGATTTGTATTCAGATCTTTTCGTTTATTTCCTTTTGCAGATTTTCTTCGCGCTGCCGCGACTTTACAATTTAAACGTTTCACTCGCGGTCCCGCTGCTCAATTTGTTGGCTTCTCAGAGGACTTGCGAGGGGGGCTCAAAGAATGGGTATTATGTCTCGCGTTCCCAATTTTACAAAAAAAATGATAGAAAAAGTGTGTGTGTTTTTATTCTAAGAATCGAGTTGTGTATGAAGTAGAAAAGTTCCAGATTTGTACTGGCTTCGATATGGTTCCACACGAACAAGAAACACATTGACTACTGTGATCGGCATACAATTTTCCTTATTTTCAAAAGGGTGTGCCGTTTGCGACCTCCAGCAGGATGGGGTTGGTCATATCTTTCACACAGGTTAGAAGGTCAACAGTCATGAGTATAAAATGGTATTCTCCAAGATGGAAACAATTAACTATACTAATTAACTATATATAATATAATGGCTCTTTGCCTGCCTAACTTACATAATTAAAATATATATATGTTAAATTTTTCCATCTAATTCTGCTATGAATGATATCCGCCTGTGCTGGCAGCCGATTCCCTATCCATAAATGAATGCATACATTATGCTTAGTTTTCAATAACAAACATGAGCGCACGGCGCATAGCAACCTTCCGAACTCGAATCGAATATTTGCATTTATTGCTGGGGGCAGGCCAGGAGCGGGCAAGGCCGAGTGCAGTTAGAAAGCCGGCAAATGGGTATACCTTGACAACCAATAAACCTTGTTTATAGTCATGGTGACCAGAAGGATTTTTGGCAAATTTTTATGTTAACTATAAAACAAACGAGAAAGCTAAGCTAGCTTCGTCCATGCCGAAGTTTTTATACACTTGCAAGTGCTCGCTTAAATATTTTCAAAAAATACTCTTATTCCCATTTTCCGACCGATCGTTTGTATGGTGGCTATATGATAAAGTCATCCGATTTGGCCAATAATGTAATTGTAAAATTATGTGAAAGCATGTGAAACAAACAAACACAAAATTGCAGGATGCTACCATTAAAAACAAAAAAGTTTTTCTAACTAAGACTGTTTTTCAGACCTATCTTTTGCATGGCAGCTATACCATATAGTTGTCCGATTTCAATAAAACTTGGTAGAATTATAAAAAAAACATAGAAAACCTACGATTACAAAGTTTGGAGAGGTTTCCATTGAAAAGAAAAAAGTTTTTCATACTAAAACTAGTTTTCCGACCGATTGTTCCTATGGGAACTATGAGATATAGTCATCCGATCCGGTCGGTTCCGACATATTAGTAGTGTGCAGCAAAAAGAAGACTCTGTGCAAAATTTCAGCACGATAGCTTTCAAACTGAGAGTCTAGTTCGCGTAGAAACAGACGGACGGACGGACAGAGCTCAATCGACTCAGCTCGTCACCCTACTCAAGAATATATATGGTTTATGGGTCGGAAATGAATATTTCTATGCGTTGCAAACTTCTGGTAAAAATTATAATACCCATTGCAAGGGTATAAAAATTAAGACAGCAGATGAGCTGTATTCGACTGAAAATTCATTAATATGCATACACTTCTTAGTTGGTTGCTTAACTATGTATAGCTGCTCGCTCTACCGCATTCTGAATAGAGCATGCAAGAGTTGGTGGGTTCAACTTTTATAGTTCCTATTACCAAACTTAATTTGTATACCCGTTACTTGTAGAGTAAAAAGGGTATACTGAAGTCGTTCAAATGTATGTAAATGTTCATATAGATCGAATAATAAATGGCCGAGTTATAAAGTTGCGTATAAAAAATAAAATGCATAATTATCTGAGCCACGTGCTCTGTTTGCTAACATCATGTTGAAATATTCAAATTAATGCTAATGCTTTGTTAATTAACATCAGAAGAGGTTATTACACAAAATTCCATTGAGTAACGGGCATATCGAAGTCGGGCAGGGCCGACTTTAACTTACTCTCTCGTTTTATATTTTAGTATCAAGGTTTTCCTCTAATTTGCTACCTTTACTTAAATTGTAAAACAAAGACATTAAGAAATCCGAAGATCATAAGAACTAGAAAACGTTTCTAAAAAGAAACGGCAGATTGGCAAATCTGTGGAATAATGGCATGTTCCCAGGCCAAGGATATTGGGATCCTCTTCGAAAAGCAGTCCTTACTACACTGACCAGGTCTTAGGTGATTGTGGTCATAGCTTGGCGGCAACCACATCAACACAACCTGAGATAACTGATGGAAGACCAGAGAGTACCTAATTTTTGCCAGAGGCAGTAAAACTGCTGTTAGGATTAATACCTTGAGAGGGTTTTCCCAAGAGAATTTAAAGTACGCCACCTCAAATGCTTACCTCAAATATTTGGGTGGACACTTAAATGCAGTTGCAAGTCAATTTATTTGAAATTCACGCTGAGGAATGAGAAAATTATGAATGGAGAGTTTTTATTCCCTTGTCAATTATTTCTGCCTTTGTTGTTGGTAAAAAAAATGTGGTTGTTGCTGTTGCTGCTGGAGTTGTGCCTGCTGTGCCTGCAATTGTTGCTGATGAGCCTGGCGACGCTTTTGTTTCTCAAATTCAGCCAAATGCTCTTGCTGCTTGCGCACTAGTTCGTCCATCACCTCGTGATTGTATGTAGAGTGCAGCATCAACCCCAACAAATTGGCCCTCGAGGTCAACTGCTGTCGCAGCAAACGCTCCTGTTCCATCAGATCGTCCATTTTTAACCATTGACGCACACGTTCCAAATCAATTTCCGCTCTTCGAATCTTCTCCCAGGCGTAGTGCTTAAAACAGTTCTTTTTGGGCGCCCGACAGAACTCTCCCGTCGGATTAAACACATTGTGCACCAGCGGTGCTCCACACACATCCGCATCGCTAACCTTAGGATCTTTGCTATGTTCCGGACAGAGTACGCGCAGTCGCTTGCAATATGTTTTACTGGCCGGATTGTAAAAATCGCAGAACATATTATTGCCCTCCATTCGCGTCTGGAAGATGCTGCCGAAGCTGGCCTGCGATTCGTATTTGTTAAAGCACTTCTCCATGTGCTTTATGGCAGTGCGCGAGTGGATCTCATGGCCACAGGTGATGCAGTACATACTCTGCTCGTCCTCCGCCCCATCCGCACAGTCTTGCGCCCCCCTCAGCGTATCAATGGAGCTCCGCTTGGCCCGCTCTACCACCATGTTGAGCTCATCGGAACGCTTTTCCAGCTCGGCGAGAGCAAAGCGCACCATAGACTGCTTCTGCCTTATGCCGTCGAGTTGCTTTCGACTCTCTTCGGCGGCATGGCAAGGCGTTAAATTCCATTCCTGTAGTCGCTGGGGCAGCACCTGAAAAATGCGATTGGTGGCCAAATTGAAGCCGCACTTGTCGCTGCAGTACTTGCTCTGTGGTCGGGCCTGACATCGACAACTGGGTCCATGGCATTGTCGCATTCCCTCAAGTTCGGGATTGATAAACACCTCAGGGCTGAGGGGAGCACGCGTGCCCAGGCCCTTGCCCACTTTGGCCGTCATCTTGTCGCGCTTCGTGCGACCTGTTGTCGTTGTAGTGGTTGCCACAGGTGTTCCAGGCAAGGCTGCCGCCTGTACCACGCAAGTACGAAAGATGCAGCGCGGCTTGTGGCCCACACGAATTCGACAGGCATCACACTGATTGCAATTGGGACGCCGGCATCCCTCGCAGGTGCCACAGCGTTTGCCCGCCTTGGGCTCTTTGGCATTGCTATTCTTACGCTTCAATGTGGCGGAGGTGGCTGAGTTGGAAACAGCAGGAGCGGCAGGCAAAGCCAGCGCATTGGGGGGCAAAGCAGCAGCAGTACTAAGGGGCGGACCCAGGCTAGGTGCACCGCCACTGCTGCTGGTAGAAGCTGCAGCCCTCTCAGTGGCCACTAGGCGGAAAATGGTCTGCAGTTCTGGATTCTCTTTCTTACAGCGTCGGCAATAATATTGCTTAATGTGTTTGGCTTCCTTCTCGGTGATGGCAATGCAATCGCCGTGATACCACTCCTCACACCCATCGCAGCCACTAAAAAGGAGAAAGAGAAATACTTAGTAAATGGTCAATGGTAAGTTCATGCAGAATACTCACATCATGAATCGTGAACAGTCGGAGGTGCGGCAAATGCAATAGGCCTGATCATCCTGTTTGAGTATTGTGGCTATTTTGGATTTGCGCTCGGGCAAATCGAATTCACGTGCGATCTCGCGGCGAATCTCTTCTTTCTAGCACGCGGGAAGCATGGGGTCAGTGAACTGAAACTACTTTAGGACTAAGTTACTTACGGTCTTCTTGTATTTGCGCTTTTCCGCCATGGCCTTCTCATCTGCTACCCAGTTAAATTTAATTCTGCGATTATGTGTATTGTATTCGCACAGAGCACTAATATTTGCTGCTGGTATTTCTGGTATTTTTTTTTGACATTCTTGCTTTGGCCATCAACGGTCACACCTTATTTCACTGTCCCCGTCTTACGACCCATTTTCGACAGCAGAAAAAGTGTTAAAAGAACTAAATTCTTGGTGTAATTAATTAGTAATTATAGTCATAAAGTAGCAGGTGAGTGTTTGATGGATAGACACAATCACAAATCATTTTGGCAAGGTCTACCACTCTGCAACATCCACTCGGCAACATCCACTTGGCAACATCCACTCGGCATTGGAAATTCGCAAAAGCGAAAAAAGTGTGTTTAGTGTGACCTTACTATGTTTACTAAACGGGAATTAGAGATAACAGTGACTGGCTGTTACTTTGAATGAATGTCACCCAATAAAATTGTGAAACTTTGCCAATTATGAAATTGAATTGGATGTTTATTTGTTTTAGTAATTATTTTCTTGAAACCTTCCCAACCGATATTGGAGCCGGATATTGTCGGGAATCTGCTAGTTGTTAATTAATTTTTTTCCGTGTTTTTTTAAATTAAATTGATTTTTATGACCAGCAGTGTTATAGTGCTACTTTTTATTTTTTATCATCTCTAGATCCCCCAGCCGTTTTATTATTCGATCCATCTCTAACACTGTCGCTTATCGATAACAGCTCAGTTTGTGACGCCTCATGGCGCCTTTTCCATTTTTTGGCCACTCATATTTATAATTTGATTGTTTAATCCCACTTTAATGGCTGCCCTGAGCAATCTGAAGCAATGTCCACCCTTGTCTACGCTGCCGGATCTGGCACTGCGTCACAACCACATACCGGAACTGGAGCGCTATCCCAAAATTAATTTGAAGAGCGAACTTAATACAAATTGTGCCACAAATCCCATGCAGCGTTTCTATGGCGGCCAAAAAAGTTTCATACCGGTGGATGAAAGTGTGCTGAAGCGTATTAGTCGCACCTATTTTGATGGCGGCTTTTGGGAATCATTAGCGGAGGCGCGTCATCCCAAGACCAGGGAGCAGACACCTTGGATAAGTCGTGTCGGGGACTGGGTAGCCGAATTGTTCGGTTTGGCCACCACTTTAAAACTGAAATTGTTTCCACACACTCAGTTAGTGAGCGCAGAGCGGATAGCCCAATATGTAGAGACCAGAGACTGGATGGATAGTCAGGTGAGATTTGTGGCTTGGCATGGACACATCTTTAAGTTGGCAGTGGCTGGAGCAGATGATGTGGTACGCATTTACATGAAGAGTGGATCGAATAATGCCATTCCCACTGTGTTGAAGGTAAGCATATGCGAAACGCTTTGTGTGGTGCTAAAGGCTTGATCTCTTTCAGAGTTTGTCCCAAACCCAAATTACTTGCTTGGCCTGGCGTCCACTGTGCGCCTCAGAGATTGTCATAGGCTGTCGCCAGGGCTTGTGCTTCTGGCTGGTAGATCATAATTTAAACTTGGGACGTACCTCGTCGCCCAGTATTAGCTTTAAGCAGTAAGTCCCCTCTGCTTTACATTTATCCGTCAATTTAAGCTCTTTTTTCCAAAAGTCCCGCCAATCTGCCCATTACCTCGCTGCAGTGGAACAAAGATGGTACTCAATTGGCCACCGCTTCTATAGGAGATCGCGCAATACTCATCTGGCAACCGGATATGGGTCAAATGCAGCCTCTACGTCGCCTGGGTCCGCCCGGCTCACTTCTTAAATGGTCTCCGGACAATGATTGGTTGTTTGCAGGAACCGTGGATCGTGTATTTCGTGTATGGAACTGCTATAAGTGGACCACCGAGCGCTGGGTATGTGGCAATGGGGGACATGTACAGACAGCCTGTTGGTCTCCCTGTGGTCGGTTCTTGCTATTTGTTAGCTCGACCGAGCCTATACTCTATCGCCTGCAATTTGTCCAGCAGCAGTTGCTCAATGGTAGGTAAATGGAGGAGAAAGGAAATATTAGATAAGGGGCGGCTGCATTATGCCCGAGTTTGCCTTTAAGTAAGGGAAGCCTCGTTATAGCTGCCCCAGATTAATACTGCTGGCCACAGGTTGGCGGCTGCTGCAGCCTTCAGACCGCCTGTATAAGGCCAACGACAGAGACCTTTAAGTGAAAGTTCATGCAATAATCCGTGTTTCTCTTTTTAGCTGCGGTGGATGACAAAGAAGTTTTACCCATAGCCGATCTAAATGCTTGCCAGGTGGATGGCAACCAAACGCTTATCGGTGGGCCCGCCCAGCAATTAGCCTGGGACCCGCATGGCAATTATTTGGTGGTGACCTTCAAGTCTACCAATTTCATAGCCGTCTTTCGCACTTTTATACAAAAGTTTGACTTGCAAATTTCGGCTGCCTATTATATGGGCGGTGCGACGACCACGGAGCATCCTAGCTACATTTGCTTCCAGCCGCTGTATAAGGACAATGATCGTTCTGTGTTAACCATTGCCTGGTCATCGGGTCGTATACAGTACTATGCGTTCGATTGAGGTTTGGGCAAATCAGGAGGCGGCTTCGTTTTAGCGTATTTTTTATTGAAATATATATATTTTAAACTATTAAATTTATTTAAAAACTCAAAGAAAACTTTTGCGGGCAGCCATAATATAAACAAGAAAGAAAGTTGGTCAAGCCCGACTATGGCTATATCGACTAGGCTGTTGATGCCGATCAAGAATATATATACTTTATGGGGTCGAAAATGTTTCCTTCTGGCTGTTAAATTTGCATAAACTTAACATATTCTGTGTACCTTTGTACAGAGTATAAAAGCAAAAAATATTAATATCTTTGAACTTGATTTAATCTGTTCTGAAGCAGCGCAAGCAACATTCAAATCAAATCCAAGCTGAACTACCAGGCAAACAGAGATCAGCAGCAGGTGAATAACTGCAACAAATTAAAATTTTCATAGCATGCTTTCGGGAGCAAGCAATAAGAACTGTTTCGATCGCCTCCTACAAGTATGCCACACTTGTTCACTGCATCTGCTTCGCCTGATGAATGCGGCTGTCTTTCTGTTCGCCTGTTCGGCTGTTTTTGGCTGTTCCCTTGGCAAAAGCCGAGTTACATTTGCTTGTATCCAATGTATTTCAGCTCAAATTGGTTTTGATTTTGTATACTGGGGGGGAATCTGTTACTTTTTCTAAGTTTTGTATTTATTTATTGTATAAATTTAGGTAGTAGTAGGTAGCAATATAAATTTAAATAACGTACGATAACATAATAATAGTAGGTAAAAAAAAAGACATATGTAGCTAGCTTAAATACTTTTACTTGCACTTGATGCTGCTGCGGCTTCCATTTCTAATCTCACTTGACGATGCTGTATGTGTGGGTGTGTGTTTGTGTTTCGGAGTGTCCTTTCTAAAAACCAGCCACACCGCCACGCTTGCGATAATCGGCATTTGCATAGATGGCTGTGGCATTTCGTGCTATCGCACAAACCACAGAAGTCTTAAATTGGTTCACGGCTTGCACGCTATGTCCACGTTTCTTCAGCAACTCCAGCAGCGCTTCCGAAAAACTACCATTCTCATACTCCAACAGATCCGGAAAGAGTTGATGGTAGAAACGAGGTGCATCTATTGCTGATTTCAGATCCTCATCAAACCAGAGGACACGAGCGGCCACCTCAACAATGCCACCCAAAATGCGAGAACCACCAGCTGCCCCAATGGCCAGACGGATGTTGCCCTCCTTATCGGCCAGCAGCATGGGCGACTGCGATGACATGGGTCTTTTGTATGGTGCTACACTGTTGGCCTGCGAAGGAAGCAGGCCAAATTGATTGTTCTTCACGGAGAAGTCATTCATGACATTGTTAAAAAGAATGCCAGTGCGGGGACCCACCAAGCCAGAGCCAAAGCTGAAAAGAAAATTTTTGAAAAAAATGCCACTTGAACGATGAGTAAAAAGCCGACACAGTTGTTCCCTTTTGGAGATACTTTAAAAAAGATACGTTTTTTTCTGAAAACTCGGAAGCATTGACCCTTCTGCAAATCGAGGACTTTCATCAAAGTCATCAACAGACAACCAAAAAAAGACTTCAAACTCTGCGTTCGATTCTTTTGAAAATACGGATTTTCGATTTTTGGTAAAAAGTTAGAAAAACTCTTAATAACTTAAATCAGTGCCCGAATGGAACTCAATTATTATAGATCAATAAGACCTCTACCGTGGCTTTTAAAAGTGCATAGACTTAAAGATAGAATGCTAGCCTCTTCAAATATATAGATTTGTTTGTCCATTTCACAACTAGAACTACACAGAAAATTTGCTTGGAGCAATCCCGGCACGAGCTTAAAATTTAATCTCGATTTACAGAATATTCTACTTAAGCTTTTAAAACTTGACTCAAAGGGGGATGCCCTTATGAAATGTGGAGGAAGAAAGTGAGAGGAGGAATATTTCTGGGAGCGCGAATTAATCTCTGTAATATGATTAAAATAATCCTGATTTGGGATCAAATTGATCTCGAATTTGTGGCAAAATGTAAATGTTATGAGATTACCGCTGGACAAAATTCAATCTTTCCAGGATTATAAAAAGGGTCAAATCAATGTTTTCCTGTTTTTAATCCTGTTTCGGATTAAAGTAATCCCATACGGATTGAGTTATTTTTTAGTGTATGCTTGACATTGACATGATCTTGACTAAACTTATTTTTGTCCGTTTAATAAATTGTAATAGTTTTATAAGTTCTAAAAGAACGGACTAAAGTCAAACCCTTTTCCAAGCAGAGGGGGACTAGACTATTTAGGGAAGATGTTGATGGTAAAATAAAACATTTTCTTATGTTTTAAATTTTTACTGAAATTTTGACTTTTCAAAAAATTTTAGATTACCAGAAAGGTGCCATATTTGGAGGTAACTTTCAAAATCATCATGGCATGAATTGTAGCTACATTTTTTTCAATTCTTTAAACATTCAGCACATAATAATATTAAGAACTCAAAGGGCTGAAACAAAAATATCGTCGAAAAATATCACCAAAGATATTAGTTAT
This sequence comes from Lordiphosa fenestrarum, assembly GCA_035044985.1. NCBI lineage: Eukaryota > Metazoa > Arthropoda > Insecta > Diptera > Drosophilidae > Lordiphosa > Lordiphosa fenestrarum. Next base: position 58,723 of record JAWNNO010000297.1, on the reverse strand, counting down.
CCGATATATTGCCTGGGAATAGTATTAGATAATAATCATCCTTTTTAATAAAAAAAACAAGAAAGAAAGTCGGTCAAGCCCGACTATAACATACTCTGTACCAGCATAGCCAGACGCAGCTGAAAGCAGCGCTGCTATTGCGCTGCAGCAGTGAACAGTCTTTTGGTCATAGCTCGACAACCGTTTATGCGATCTTCACCATTCCTTTGGCGGATTACTGAATCTATCTTTAAAACTGTGGGAGATATGACGTTTTTTCTAAATTTGTGGGGGCGGAAGGGGGCGTGGCCAAAATTTAAAATAAACTTGATCTGCCTGCAGACATAAGAAACATATGTCCCATACATGTCAACCCTCTATCTCTTACCATCTCTGAGATCTGTGCGTTTATATGGACAGACAGACGGACATGGCTATATCGGCTCGGCTGTTGATGATGATCAAGAAAATATTTTATGGGGTCGGAGATGCTTCCTTCAGGCTGTTACATACTTTTGCACAAACTTGATATACTCTATGTACCTACGGTACATAGTATAATTACCATATAAACTAATGACTACATGGAACTTAAGTGGTACTGCGGTCCATGATACAACAATAAAGGTAAGGTACCTCTATTGTTTATCATACTGTCTTAAGTCTATAGTAAGTTGCTTAGGGAAAGAGAGAGCGCTCACATCAGTGACGCTCACTTAGCCTTAATTATTATTGGCTTAAACACAGAGTGCAATAAAGAGAAGACTGCGCAACATTTCAGCTCGATAGACTAGTTTGCGCAGAATCAAACAGCCAATCTAGTGGGTAAAGCTCAATCGACTTTGCTCATTACCCTGAGCAATAATATACATACAGTCGAACCTTTATATAGCGAATCTTGAGGGGACAAAAATTAGCTTCGTTATATGGAAAATTCGTAATATAGATTTGTTATAATATTATACGAAATTGCTGTGATCTGGAAATTAATTCGCTATAAAGAAAACTTTGTTGTACAGTAGTTCATAATAGAGAAGTTGGAGTGTAGTGTATAATAAAAACGGAGTGCATTTTAAGGCCAGTGAATGTGAGAGCAAATTTTCTTTCCTCTTCGACTTGATTTTGTGAGCAAAAATAGGGGTCGTGGGGTTCGATAGCTCAAGAGAAGGGGACACTTGTGTTTCAAACTCACTAGCTGTTAACGGAGCTGGTCACGGAGACGGCATCTCCGTTTGGTGCCAAAACCGCCAAATGGGATGTGCCCTTGTTATCTTCTTGACTGGAGAACTGTGCTCCATACTCCTGTGGCCCCTCCAGTACATAACTGTCATTGATCTTGGCCCGATTCTGATCACCAAACTCGGGACTATTTAGCTGGCTGATCAAGTCTCGCACATCATTGTACCGCAGATCGCCCAATTCGGAACGACGGGCAAACCCGAACTTCATGGCCTCCACCATACGATGAATGGTTAATGCCTGGGCGGCCTCATCCGCCAGATCGGCTTTGCTGAAGTTATAACCATGGAGTATGCTCAGGACATGCGAGACCACTGAGCCGCTGCTCACTGGTGGCAGTGCATACAATGTATCCTCGCCAAGTTCCATCGTGATGGAGTTGACCACATCGGCCGAATATGCACCTAGATCGTCACTATTGATGATGCTACCCAGCTCCTTGAGATCCTCCACGACCAAAGCGGCCAGCGACCCGTTGTAGAAGTCAAGGGGCCCGTTTTCCATGAGCATTTGATAGGTTTGGCACAATTGGTGGGAGGGCTTTAGCAATGTGCCCGCCACATGGGGCTCCCCCGAATCCGGGTTAATAAATTGCCTGGTGAAGTTTGAAATTAATACTAAAAATATAAGAAAGTTAACTTCGGCTCCCCCGAAGTTCATATACACTTGCAGTTTGTAAAATTGATCTAAATAAAGGTTTAAGATGAGTTTCATTCAAAAAGTAAACTTTCGCTTTAAAGAATGCTAGTTGAGAGATTTTTCAAGCTGACCAATAGATGGCCCCTCTACTGTGATAATTTGGTTGTCCAGTTTATTGTATGGCAGCTGTATGATTTATTCTTCCGATTTTGATGAAATTGTGCCGAAAAAGATGATATTAATAACTGGCAAGTTTAATAACTCCAAAAATTCGACGCACATAATTTTTATTTTCACTACAACTAGTTTTTTCGACCGATCATTCCAATGGCATCCGATGCTAAAGGACTCCAAAATTTGGTCAAGATAGCCTTAAGACTCACCTAGAAGATAGCATAGAAACAGACGAACACGGGTATAACAACTTAGCTCGTCATGCTGATCAAAAATTTATGTACTTTATGTGGTCGGAGATGCTTCCTTCTGACTAGACAATTTTTACACACTCTCTGCAACTGTATAAAATCAACCTGGTGCCTTGTCACTTACCGAAGATGTGGACTGTCTTTGATGAGCGACCCTGTGCTGCGCACCGCCGACTCCTGATGTTTGCTCATGTGATAGCCTGTTTCGCAGAATTTCAACGAGGGCCGCACCAGTTCACTCCAGGGCATGCGACCGAAGTGTTTGTGTGCCTCATGGTAGCCCATCACCTCACCTGGCACACCAATACTGAGAGGTCCAGTCACCGAGGATTCTGGATCGGCGTCAAACATATTCTCCTCGGCGCCATACGGTGCCACCTCGTGGGCATCTATAGAGTGGGCATGACGATCCTGGCGTATATACACATTCATCAAGTGGCCACCGCCAAGGCCCATGCTTTGACCCGTCAGCAAACCATTGCAAAGGAGGGCGGCTATGGCGGCATCAACAGCGCTGCCGTTGCGCTGCAGAATATTGCTGGAAACGGAAAAGTTAAAGCCGTAAAAATACAAAAATATACGCTTGTTCACAAAAGCCCCTATAGATCCGACTAACAAAATTAAAGTTGCTTACTTTTTAGCAGGAGAAAGGGCAATCAAATGTCTCTGATACTCTGACATTAAGTGTTAGGGTGAGTTTAGGTGTGTTAATCGCTTTTCCAGCCAGTGCTGCCCTTCATATATTTGTTTTTCCCTCTAACACGACTATCGCTCTTCCGATCTTCACCATTCCTTCGGCAAATCGATAAATAGTACTGATTTCTAAACATGTCTAGAAGCTCCGAAAATTCTTTCTATAAAATAAGTTTTTCTTATATGGCGGAGGCGGGAGGGGGCGTGCCGAAATTGACAATAATCTTGACCTGGCTGTAGCTTAGGCTGATAAGATGAATTCCCGATGCAAAAAGGGTTCCTAGCGAACATCATGAAATTATTTCTTGGGGTCGGCAATGTAAGCAAAGAAGTCGGCAGAATGGCACTTTCTAAAATATTATTTGAGAGTTAGCAGGGAAAAGTTCCCAATGTGTTGGGAACATTAAACCAGCGATCTTTAAAAATGTATGTTTTCGTCGGCAGCGAGAGAGCAAATAAATCAAGACAAAGCAAAGATGCTTTTTAAAGAACTTCCTCGTACATTTTCTGAACGGCCAGTGATAATATTCAAATATTCTAAATAATTATTGCAAACGAGTCGGTAACTCACCTGCCAATTTGACTGCAATCCAACTGGTCCGAGCACACCGCTGCCTTCTCATAGACCCCCAACTTGGACTCAAATTGTTCGTTGGCTGCAATGCTGCCCTGGTCGTTTAGTGTGGGTGTTGAAGGCGTTGTTGTTGCTGATGTGGATGCAGCCACCGCAGGTGTTGCTCCATTGATGCTCAGGTTGTCCATGTTGTTGCTGGCTGCGTCCAGCTTCGTTGTTGGTTGCTGCTGTTCCTCATCTGTTAAAGTAAATGTTTTAAGTGTGTGGCTGGGATTGCTATTGGTTGTTGTGGCTGTTGTTGGTGTGCTTTCTGTTGTTGTTGTGGTGGTGGTGCTAAATGTTGCTGTGGTTGTTGCTGTTGGTTCTGTGCTGCTTGCAATTGCTGCCACTGCCGCTGATGCTGCTGTCACCGAGGCACCTGTGGTTGTTGCTGTCGCTGTGCCTGTTGCTGGTGTGCTTGTGGTGCTTGTGCTGTTTTTGAATGGTGTGGACTTTGGCCAGTCTTCGTTGTGGTTGTTGATGTTTAGTGAGTTAGGGTTGGTTTTGGATCAAGTTATTACTTTTGTTGATTGTCCACAATAAAAGAAACATTTTTGGATTTTTTCTCTGGATTAAATGCTCGATGCTTGGTTACAAATGACAGAAGGAAAATGATACCAAAAAGGGAAACAGCATGCACTAAGAGCTGTCTTCTGTGTGTGTGTGTGTGTATTTTAATTAGTTGCCTTGTGGATGGGTGAGTGTGAGGTGTTAGGGATGCGCTTAACTTAACTACAATTGCAACTTATCGCTGCCTCCATTTATTTCAAATACTTACCGCTAAAGCAAAGACTGATGATCACATAACTGATCAGAGCGATGCCAATGAAACATATAATCACAATTGTTAGTTTCTTCATCCAGGTCAGCATATTAGCGCGCCTGTAAAACAGATGAGCAACAGTTAGGGCAACGGGTATATACAAGTCGGACAGGGCTGTCCTAAACTCCCGATATTGTTAACCTAGGTAAAATTTTGGTTATTGTTATTGGCAAATGGAGATATTGTGGTGGTTAACACTAAGTTCGGTCGAAATTGGACATCTATATAGTTAGCTGTCATAGAAAAGTAGAGTCAGAAAAGTAGTCTTAGTGAGAAAAACTTGTTTGTTTTCAGTGGAAATGAGAGAAACGTGCTGCAAGGGAATACAAACTTCGTCCGAGCGGAAGTTAACTTTCCTCTATTTTTTAAAATTAATTTTTACCATACTAAAATAAAAAATTTAACAAATTTTTTGTGAAAATTTAGTTTTTGCCAAAAAAAGAATCGTAAAATAACAAAACCTCTTCTTCATTCGACTTTTTTGTTTTGGATGAACCGGTAACGAATTGGGATGTTCACCGCACAACTTTTTCTCGGGGCGCTTTCAGGGACTCGCTTTAACGGACTAATTAATTGATATTTTATTATTGAATTACTGTAACATATTTGGTTTCATGTCACTCACATCTGTTCGCGGCGTGCCTCCTCAGCCGTGGCCGTATCCTGCATCAATTCGCCGCCATTTTTTTCCTCATCGTCCAGTCCGCTGGCAGATTTAAGTGGAATCTTGTTCATGGGATCTTCATTGCTATTGTGGTGCACCATTTTGTGGACATCCGTTGAGTTGCTAAACAATCACAAAAGACAAACAAACGAGAGCAACAGTTAAGGATTTCAGTTCAGAAATTTATGGAGCGCTGCAAAGTAAGCAACAGTTTTCGCCCACGTCGCCAGGAAAACTGAAAGTCTTGAAACCGACTGGAAGCACTCGGCCGTTATAACCCGCGGCCACTTTTATGATGTTTTTGTTGATAACATCCTGGCCGTGCCTGCCTTGCGTGTGTGCGTTTGGATGGTGGGTGGGCTTGCCGCAGGCAAAATGGGTCAGCGCCAGTGCAACGCGTGCAGTGCATGTTTCTTCGAATTTTATTTTGTTGTTTTGCCACATTCATTACATATTTCCTCTTTGGCCATCGCCATTATGGAATGTTGTGATTGCATTGTAGCTTGGGCTGGGAGTGGGTCAACTGTGGTTGTCCAAATGGGGGTAATAGCGCCTCTTTGTGCAACACCTTTGGCCTGACATGACCTGGCAAGATTGTGTTTAATGGAAAACAGGGTGCGGATACTTCGATTACGAAAAGTCAATCATTAGGCAGGTTTCCTTCTTTCCTGTGCTTAAAATTCCCAAGGGGTTCTATCACTTATCTTACGTTAGCGCCTAACTTAATTAAGTTTTCTGCCCACCTTCCTGAATGAACACCCTGCTTTAATTTTTTTTTTGTGGCATGCCCGGCATTTGTGCTATTTTTGGGTCAACTGCATTTAATTTCATTTCATTTTCGTTAAATGGTCGCCTGCCTCAAGAGCAACAACAGCAAAAACCAAAGTCAGAGGCAACAATTATGAGGCATGTGGAATGCAATTTGGGTTTACGACCACCGCCGCCATAAAACCGAACTGGCACATTGAGCTAAATAGCGTAACCGTCGAGGCAAATCCTGGGCTTTGGGCACTTTAAATGCGATTAAATCAAACAGCGATTTTGGATATAGCCGGACATTTGGGGCCTAAGCTTCATTTCCATGGCGCATGCGTCGGCAACTGTAATTTTGAAGTACGTGAGTTGCTTGAAAAGGAGAAGGTTGACAAGAGACCAGAAATGGAAGGCGGGAATTGGTAAAAATACGGTGGAGTGCCCATAAATTAATAAATAAAAATGTGTACATACTCACGTATACGTACATACATACATATAGAATAGATTAGATTAAGATACACCTTGTGCAATGGACCTTCACTCGACAAATCTGGAATCACAATAAATGTTTTCCAAATCGATATAAAATTTGACTGAGTTATGAGCTTGGCGAAATGTTCTAGACCTAAAGTCATTTTTGAATGCCTAACCAATTTTCTAGCCGAGCTTTATGCCTACCATCCCTGCCCCGCTTAGTTCTGACTTCATTCGTTCCTTTATTATTTGGCCGGTTGTGTGTGTGCGTGCAAAAGGTCGTTGGTTCGGTCCCGTCTCGGGACAGTCAATGAAAAGTTGTTTTCTTTAAAAACTTATACCCCCGGTCACCTTCACCATGGCGCCAGCTGTGAAAAAGCTTCTCAATACTCTGAATCGAACGGATTCGTTTCGTTTAAGGAGTTTGGTATATTTCTGTATTTTTGAAGGAGCTCTATTTCGGTTAGCGGTTCAGTGAGGTATGCTTAGGGGAGTTGTAAAATTCTTGAAAATCAGGGATGCAAACCGCTTGTAAATATGGATCGGTTCGGTTCAGTGGATCACACAGTTTTCGAACCTGCGGTTCAGTTCATTCCATGGTTTTTGGAAGCTAACTGAACCGCAGTCAGTAGTTCACTCTTAATTAATTACACATTTTATGGAGGCCTGTTTCTGATTTAAAATTTTCGAATACTATTATTTCTAATGCGAAGATATGACTTTTCGCATACTTTCCAAATTGAATTCCCAGAATTAAAATCCATATTGTCTCAAATATATGAAATCGGATATTCAGGAAACTTCCATGAGGATTTCACTGCAAAAAAGGAATGCAGTCTGATGCCAGGTATATTAAGAGCTCGGTGTGGAATTGCAGGTAAAGTATGGGATCACATATCTGAAATGGATGTCGCCTTAAAGCTAACATGCCTTAATGCTAATCCTAATCAATTTGCCTTAATTTAACCGAAGCTCGGATAAAACCATAGTTTTTTCTGATAGTTTCCGTAAGAAACTATTATTATTATTCCATAATTGCGTTAACGCTATGCACTTTTCTTAAACTAATCGCCCTCAACATTTTGATATTTATTCATAAGATTTCCGCATTATGCGTCCAACCACATTTGTTTATTGTACCTAGGTCATGGGCGATCGAGCCCGACCACAACTCAAACTCAAATTGTTAGAAATATTCATTTCCGACCCAATAAACTATATATATTCTTGATCAGCTTTGTCCGTCCGACTCTCCGTCTGTCTGTCTGTTTCTACGCCAACTAGACCCTCAGTTTTGTAGCTATCGAACTGAAATTTAGCACAGAGTCTTCTTTTTGCTGCACGCTACTAATTAGTCGGAACCACTCCCATAGGAACAATCGGTTGGAAAAATAGTTTTAGTAAGAAAAACTTTTTTCATTTCAATGGAAACGTCCCTAAACTTTGCACTTGCACTTGCAAGGGTATAAACACTTCGGCACAGACGAAGTTAGCTTAGCCTAGCTTGTTTCTTTTTTGAAATGAAATGAAAACGTTTGGGCAATTAAATTAACACTTTGACAGCAAACTAAATTAAAGTGCATGGAAGAGAACAAATCAAGCAAAATTTTCGAACTAGCTTGGTAGAGTCGTTGAACGACCTTAGTCCGTGCCCATTTCGCCTAAGATGGCACAAAAAAAAAACAAAAGACAAACACAAACCCATCAAAAGTCAGATTTATGTGTCAGTCTGTGTGTGCGATTGCGTTTAATTGTAGGATGACCAGGTTGACCCCGATGACTTAATGAGTGAAGTCACAAAGTGTGTGTAAGGAAAACCCCCAAGTATTTAACATCAATTTAGAAAGCACTGTTGCACTGTTAGTGCGATAAGTATTAATGAAAGGTCTGCAAACCAGATGCAACTAAATTTTTTTGAATTCGCCATATTTAATAAATTGCTCCATTACTTAGAATCTTTTGTTCTAAGCATAAAAAGTTTTCCTAAATTTTTAAAAGAATGTCATAAAACTTAGTTGCCTTTGTTTTTAGAGTGACATGTAAGGGCGCTGTAGTCGAGTGCCCAGACTACACCCTGTTCAGGGTGCTTAAATAGAATCTCTCAAAATAATTGCTCTTAAATTACCCAAAAACGAACCTTACTTCTTCCATATGTTTAAAGCAGAATATATTTCTTTAATCAATTCTGAAGTACTCACTTCAAGTTCCGTTTAATCTTAATTCCCGATAAGTGTCGGCTAATAGAGTGAGAGTTCAACACTTGGGTTGATCCCCCAAGTGGTTTGTGGTTTTTATCTAACTCTGGGAAATGCAGCTGTTGGTGGTATCAGCCTATGTGTGTATCTTTATCAAGCCTTTGAATGTCTCAATTGTTAGCTCAAATCGCGGATACACTTTTTGTGTGACCCTCGAACCACAGACCCCTTTTCCCATAACTTAGCCGCTGCATTCGAGCAATCGACGCTAAACGGCGTCTCGTTTTCATTTCGTTTTGGGAATCCGCTGATTGCTGACAACTTAATCAACACAACAAACAATCATAAGGCATTCTCTCTAAAAATGTACTCAACAGCCGCTTCTACAGCGTCTATCTTCTATGCACACTGAGCGCTGGCCACGCCGCCCGCATGTGAGCCACGACAGTGCGACTTATCTGAATCCGACGAAAACGTCCCTGAACTTTGGGTACGATCAATTTGCACTGTCACGAAATGGAAATGCGAAATGTGTCAAAATGCGGAGGCACGCAAATAGCCAGCTGATGCGCCAGCAACAATTCAAGAGCTTTGTGTGGGCACTCTCTTTAGCAAATGATCGATCAATGGGGATATTGGATGAACAATCGGGATTTTGATTTTATGTGTATTGCAAATGTCATTTCCAAATTTCGTTTTTGTGTCCCTTTCTTCTACTGTTTTTTTCTTCAATCTAACATCCTTATTTTTTTGCCCCGTCGCTCTCAATTTCTTCCTTCCTTTTTCCTTCTGCATTCTTCCTTCCGCTTCCAACTTTCATTGTTTAATATGAAATCTCAGATTGATATTATATCGTGAGCATTTGTGGCAACCATCTTGCTTATGTTTTTTAATGTCCAATAAACCACCAAATACTCACTCGAATTTGCTCAAAATATACGAAGAAAACTTTCAGTCCACCACAGTAGATCCGTCTGAACTTTTCGAGGGGTGAGTTTAGGAGGAGATTTCTTTCCTACTTTTTAATCCAGCCTAGTTGGACCAAACGTCTCAGATTCTTGAAAGCGTATTGAAAATTCGATATTTTAATGATTTTTGTTTTTCAATAATCTTATAGATAAGATGACAAATTAGCTTTTCGCTCTCATTTCGCTGTTCATTATTATATTTTTCATCCAAATTTTCTATGCGATGCACAACAAGTGTGCCTTCGTCTCGCGCGTCTGTGTTTGGCCGCACTTCTGTCGTCTGACATTTTATTTGGCGTTTGGTTGTTGGTTATATTTATAAATATATAAATAATTGCAAAATGAAACTGAAAACACACACACGGGAAAAAAATGAAAAGAAATTTGTTGGCCCTAGACTTGGACTTGGACTTGTTGTTGCCGCCAACGTTTTTTTTTTGTGGACAAATTCAGGCAGGTGGGCGAACCTGCGGCTATAGATGCCGGCACCCAACCAGCAGCATGGCAACATAGAATAGAAGGGTGGAGGGAATCATAACGAGTCCGATACCGCACACGCACAAAGATTAATAAATTGGAAAAAAATCTATTGCAATAAATGAATGATGCTAGCTGTCACCTTTTTCAGAATTGTTTTAGGCGCGCGATTTCGCCTGAAATACACACATACATATGAAAAAAAATATAGACGCGTATCTATAGCTTTAGTTTACAATAAATTTTTTTTCGAGATTTTTTCTAGTCGCGTGTCTTGTCTGTGCCGTCGTCTGCTTCTGTTGGTCAACTGAATTAAAATTAAGAATGGGACGCCGACCGAGTCAGAGGCAGCGGCAGCAATTCGTCTAGCGGCCGAGCAGGCACGATGCACAGTGGGTCGATTTAGATCAGCGGCGGGCGCGAACCAGACTCGCGAGTCTGGGAGTTATTCTGCCGGCGCTCTGCCGCGACACCGACACTGTAAACCAGTGACAGGCACACAAATACAATGACACAAATGCAAGTCTTACATGTCATTGTATTTGTGTGCCCTCCACTGATTTAGATAGATATGAGATTGATTTATTTTTTTCCTATGGCAGCTATACTATATAGTTGTCCGATTTCGTCCAAACATAATGGTATCATGGAATTAATACTGTCAGACGGACGCTTCCATTGAAATTAAAATAGTTTTTCTTACTACGACCATTTTACAAACCTAAATTTTCTGTACAGCTATACTGTATAGTCTTTTGATTGCGACCAAACTTGGTGTAACTTCAACCATTCATTGCCTTACGTCCTGATAAGCGCCTAGCACTGGACAATATTTCTCATTCCTTTAGTTTAGATAGTCTTGAATTTGTCCACCAAGACTAAACCCTAATTAGATAAAAATATCATGTTATATCTAGAAACATTTCTTGACAATAAAAATACTAAAAAAAAAAGGACAAACTTGGTGAAATCATGAAAAAGCGCATTAAACTTATTAGTGTTAAAATTTCATCAGTCGAAGTAACAAAAGTCGGTTAATTTTTATTTTTCAAAAAATAAAAAATAAATTGATCTGCCTGCAAGGAAATTAAGGTTTTGTCCCATACATTTCGAACCTCTACCTCTTATCATCTCTGAGATCTGTTTGTTTATACGGACATACAGACAGACGGACGGAAGAAAAGACGGGCATGTCTATTTCAATGTGGCTGTCGATGAAAAAGAATTTATAGGATCGTAGATGCTTCCTTCTGGCTGTTTCATACTTTTGCGCAAAACTTATTACACTCTATGTACCTTTGCTACACAGTATAATAAAATTCTCAGCGACGCCACAAATGTCGAGTTGGAAAATGCAGACAAAATATATTGTTGTAGCTCTCTTTCATTAGAGTGTGCCAAGACTAGCCAAGACAGTAAAAAGTACAAATCTAAAGCATGGACTGTAGTATCCGTTTTTTTGAAAGTGCACCGATAGACTTAGCACTCAGTGTGCGAAATGAGTATACGTTTCACGATCTTACATCTTTGTTCCGGGTTTGACACCATCGCAACCACAGTACGACGACGTCGCTGTTGCTGCTGCTACTTTTACTATGATGTTGCTGTTGCAGTGCAAATTGTTGCTGCGTTGTGCGGAAATCACAAAAATTAGGCAGCCCCCAATGGACATCAGAGCCCCGCCGTGATTGTCACACGGAGCAATTGATTGGAGGCGAGGGATTGTGTAGACGACAGAGCCACCCACCCGGCTGGCCATTAAAAGCAATTTGTTGACAGTGACACATAAAATGGGATACACCACCAATAACCGACCGACCAACTACTGACTTACTAACCGAGGAGACCAACTAAAACTGTTACAGACCCACCCAATTTTATGAGGTCATCGAAGTGGTTTCCCATTTTCAATTTCAGCTGATAAAAGTTGTGAAAAATGGTTCATGAAATATCGAAACGCCCAGATCGAAATGATAAAAAAATTGTCCAACAATGGACACAGAATAATAGAAAATATTATCAGAAAAAGTACCCGGAAATACCAACGAAGAAAATATATTCATTTCAAAAGTATGTTAAGAATGGATAATCTGGAATCAAAGCAGTATTTTCACTTGTCTGATATCTCGTAAAAGTTTCTAAAATGACAAGCATTTGGTTTTAGTGAGAAAAGCCATTTGACTTTCGTTTTAAAAACTGACAACCTTGGTTAATTCTGAGTGTGGGAATTATTATATAATGGTTTTCATTTGACTTTGAAAGAAACCAATCCCCCATCCCAGTTTTTTTATACATAATGGAAAACTACAACGTAAATTTGAAAAAACTTTGTTTTCGGCCGAAAAGGAAACGGAAAGGAGGAATTCTGCTTGTCTGACTCTTCTGGACCACAACACCATCCATCAAAGCAACGAGGGAAGACAAACAATCACACAACAGAAAAACACAACAATTCTCCTGGGGCCGGGGCGTGACCAGAAGGGGATGTGGTTAAAGTAGCTCACAAAGAGCCCACAGTGTAAACAAATGCCCCCACATACAGGCCTCCGCTTCTTGAGGCGATGTGTGTCAGGCAAACTTAAAATAGTTTGCAGGATGATTATGATTGAGGAGGAGCAAGAGGAGTGCCACATAAAAGCGCAACAGCATCAGAGCCAGCAAAAGTGAAAAGTGGAGCATTTGAAAACAAAAAATTGTTTCTCCAACTAATTAATGAGAATGCTAAGTGCCCCATGCACACACACACTCAGCTGACCGACAGATGCTCTCCCTCTGGGAACGGAATTAATGGCCAAGAATCGGGCAATTCTATTTGTGGTTAGTCAATTTGCTCAATGACAAGTTCAATTTTCCAAAATCACCAACAAACAATCAACAACCAACAAATTTTCCGTAAAGATCGGCCAAGGGCAGCAAGTGGATGTATTGGATGTGATGTCATGGCGTCTGCAACACCACCACCAGCAGTACCACCAACGCAGTTACATAGGTTAACACACACACACACCAACAAAACTATATTTACATTTCCAATCAAATATTGTTTTAGGGCTGGGTCCATTGGCATGCGCAACTAGCTTTAAAATTAAATATTATTGAAATTGAGACAACATATGATCACATGCTGGATAACAATTTTATAAGTATTTTATTAAACATTTATGATAAGAAAATTCTGGTTATAAATGTATGAAATTGCATTTAAGTGGAATTCAGGTTGAATTAAGTTGTTTTTAAAAGGGATCACGGCTGTAATATTAGTTTATTTAAGGGATGCAAGCCAATCGGAAATAATACCTGCTTCGGTTCAGTGGATCTTTTTTGTAGCCAACTGAACCGGTTTCGGTTTGGTTCAGCGGTTGACTTTGAATTGATTATATATTTTTCTATTGTAGGTCTTGTTTCCGTTTTCACAGAAAGTCGCGGTCTTTTTCCGAACTTCAAAGGTAAAGCAGTCAGAAAAGTTGTCAAAATCACTACCTATTGCTTGATTTAGTCTCTAAATAGCGTATCTTTGGCGGAAATAAAATTGAGATCAAGGCTGGTAATCAATGTATTTAGTTAGCTCATCTATCGGTCGGCTTTATCCGTTCCCACAACACTAACTTCCAATTCCGCTTGAATTTCCATTTGCATTCCATCTCCCCACATCTCCACACTTCAATAGATCATTTGGACGCCCACACACGCACAAAACAAATTTAAAGCTAACTATCGATGCTCGTGAGGGAATTGTCAGTTCATTATTATTAGTCTATTGTCTATTAGCCTATTATCTATATTCTGACCCTGCCACGCCCCCCCCCCCCCCCCCTCCCCCCCACTCACCGCCCCTTCACAGATTAGTGGGTTTCAAGTACATTTCGCAAGCTCTGTGCCATCTACAACTGCTGCTGATAATTTGTGCAATTTGTTGACACACATTTCATTTTACAATTCCGTTTTTTTACTGTTTTCATGTGCGTGGCTGGAAAATTGCACACTTTGCCTTTGCCGGCGCGCCATCATCAAAATCGGCATACTCATGACTCTCTGACTCTCCGACGATCTTATCACTAGCCAAAGCAAAATGTCAACTGCAGCGGAAATCTGCGAACGCCCACAGACGACAAACGACCACACAGCGGATGTGGACGACAATGATGATGATGGTGACGCCAAAGTTATTGCGATGATGACCTATCGTCTGTGTCTGCCACATTTGCATTTCATTTCACTACCAAGATTGGATCCATTTTTACTATTCAAATATTTTCCATCGATTCTTTTGAGATTAAACGGCTGATAATAGAAATAGAAAGCAAGTTTGTGCACTGCCAGAGATTAATACCGAAATTAGTTTTGCTTCCGGCTTAAAGGATTGTTTTTCGGTTGTTAAATTGTATGAACATAAAAATAACTAGGTTCGAACATTGGTCGAAAATCGACCAGCCAATCCAGCTAAACATTTCTTGTCAATTGCATCTCAAACAATAGTTTGGTTGTTGAACGTTTTATTCCGCCAATCGTCTCTGCACTCAGAGCCACTCTCTCCACTCTTTCGGATCAAGTGGCGACTGAGACCCGTTGCTGTTGTTTCCAGAAACAAAAGCCCTTATTTGCTTTGCTCACCGATTTGTGTAAAGTGTGTGTGTATTTGTACAACTTTTAATTCGTTATAAAAAAATTAATAATTGCAATACATGTTTTTTGGTTGCAATGGCCACATCTAAACATCTAAATGGCCATATGAAAATAAGGTATACATTTTGAAGTAGTTGAATTTGTTTTACTATGCTAAAACGGGGGCTGTACGTTCGTAGGAAAATTTCTTGGCGTGTTAACATATAGAAGACATCAAGTTTCCAAATCGTAAGTAGTGATGCATTTGAATAATGTGGAGTTCCAATGATTTTAATTGGAATCGCTTAATTAACAGTAGACTTTTGTCACTTACGTTTGCAACTGCGAAAGGTTTGTGGCTGAGGCTCCAACGCCGCATGCCGTGGAATGCATTTTTTATCTTTGTTGTTGGGTTTCTTTTGTTTATTTACAAATGCTTATGATAAACCATGCATAAAGAACTGGGTTCAGAAAAAAACAGACACACAAGAACAAACAACAAAATGGAATTTCGCACACAAAAACCGTGGAACGAACGACTGATTTAATGAGGGGGGGATGGTAAGCTGCGCACGCGTTTTTCCAAATTTCGGAATTTTTTCGAGAGCTTTTTTGCTGTTCGCGCAGCGCCTTCACGACGACGTTCAATGTCTGACTGAAATTCTATTTCCGCTGAGGATGCTCACAGACCAGTGGCACAGGCAGAGGCGGCCCACGTGGCTGTCTAATTGTTGTTGTTCTCTTAGCATAAACATACAACAGAAATGTACAAAAGGAAATTAAATCGAGGTGTTTTGGACGGAGGAGCAATGGAAGTCAATGTTTTGTTACACTTAACAAAAACAACAGCTAGCCGCACTTTGAAAAGAAAGAAGGCTGTTATCGGGATGTTATCAATAAAGTTTCGTATTCAAAATTAAAAAAAAAGTTGGTTTAGGGGGTTTTTTACCGTTTTTACCGTTTAGTCTAGGTAAACGTCAATCCCTGAATGGCTATGGTACAGGAATAGAGTGTGCGACTACCAAAATTTTAAGAATCTCCACTCAACACTTCGCCTTCCTCAGATTTTTGCTGCAAGTGAGAAGTACGGCACCAAAAACGACAATGGAACATATCCACTTGGCTGTTGTCGACGACAAATAGGTCCACTCCTAAAGCATAAATGCCAAACTTAATTCAACAAATTCCCGTTTAAATGGAAAATTGAAAAAGTATAAGACTTTACTTTCCTTCTATTCCAACAAAACACTTTAAGGGGCCAAATTAGTTGGATTTTTGTGACTTGACTATATGCTCTAAGTCTGACTATGAAAATGTGTAGTCACATTTCACCCACTCCCTCCTTACGGGAAGTGTATTTCTGGGGACTTCTTCTACGAAAACGTAACTTACACATGTTTTACTTGTTTTTATTTCTTTTTTTCATTGGTTTCTGTGGTGTGTGAATGAATCACAAGCTAACAAAAATACAAAGCAGAAAAGCTGAACAGCCGAACAACTACATTTAATGAAAGTGAAATGGCCACGCCGGGCCACAGATACAGATACGAAAAGTGAACTTTATGGATACAAGTACACACACAAGCATATTTTTGTTTACATTCGCAGCGATCGCGTATTCGCCGCATATGACAGAGGTCCACGAGGAAGAGGAAAAAAGATACTGATGCGCGATTTGAGATTTTCCAGCTGGCCATGTAATAAGGCCCAGCGGGTTGCAGCTGAAGAAGGAGGAGTGGGAGGCCACTTATGTGTTTATTATACTCTTTACCGTAGGTACATAGAGTATATTAAATTTGTGCAAAAGTATGTAACAGCCAGAAGGAAGCATCTCCGACCTCGTAAAGTATATATATTCTTGACAAGGGCGTAGCCAGCTTTCGGCGAAGGGGGGGCAAAACAATTTTTCCAGCCCTTAAAACTCCAAAAACTTCCAAAAAGTAACCGTAAATTTTTACAAGCCAATTGAAATTATTTAAGGGGGGGGCAACGGCCCCCCCTGCCCCCCCCTGGCTACGCCCTTGATTCTTGATCAGCATCAACATCCGAATCGATATATCCATGTCCGTCTGGCTGTCCGTATGAACGCACAGATCTCAGAGATGGTAAGTGATAGAGGTTTGACATGTATGGGACATATGCTTCTTATGTCTGCAGGCAAATCAAGTTTATTTTCAATTTAGGCCCGCCCCGTCCCGCCCCCGCAATTTGGAAAAACGGCATATGGTGAATGGTGAAGATCGGATGAGCGTTTGCCGAATTACGATCTAAAGATTGGTCCCTGCTGCACAATAGTATCGCTGCTTTCAGCCGCTACTGCAGCATCAAAATTTATGCTGAGCGTACAATTTCTTTGGTACAGAGTATGTTATAGTCGGGCTTGAGCGACTTTCTTTCTTGTTCTCTCTCTGTTTGAGTCGTAAAAATCTGGATAAAATCGAACCCAAATGGTGACATCAGTGCGAAGGCTTTTAGCTCAAAAATGTTCACAACCCAAAACAAAATTGTCAATCAATTAATTTTCACTTGACACACCACAGAGTCAGTGCATAGCTAACATTGATTTTGGGGAATGTGAGGAACGAAGGAAACTCTTTAGTTGGGGGTGGGTTTCATTGAGTTTGACCCCGAAAAAAACGGTGGGTTTTGGGTGTGGAGCTGCGGGAGATGAGTGTGCCTGCTGTGCAAGAGGTCGTGGGCTTGATCCCTCCTCGGTTCATCTAACGAAAAAGTTTCTTCTTTAAAAACTTACACACCCGGCCACCTTCACCAGCTGCTGGCTCCAGCATTGAAGTTACTTGCCATGAAAAAGCTTCTCAAACTTTGCCATTCAAGTTCGACGTTAAATTGCAGGTCCGTTTATGTGCGAAAATTTGAAGCACAAAAACCACAAAATCATTCATTAAGATTAATCGTATTTCCAACTAAGTAAACTAACTTGATTAATTCGTAAAGAGTGTGGAACATAAAAAAGGTAATAATGCCCAAACCATTTTGAAATTGTCATATAGAAACGGGAAAGCTAAGCTAACTTCGTCTGTGCCGAAGTTTTTATACCCTTGCAAGTGCTCGCCTAAATATTTTCAAAAAATACTCTTTTTCCCATTTTTCGACCGATCCTTCGTATGGGTGCTATATGATATAGTCATCCGATTTTGCCAAAAATTGCAGGATGCTACCATTAAAAACAAAAAAGTTTTTCTAATTAAGACTGTTTTTCAGACCTATCTTTTGTATGGCAGTTATACCATATAGTTGTCCGATTTTCATCAAACTTGGTAGAATTATAAAAAAACATAGAAAACCTACGATTACAATGTTTGGAGATGTTTCCATTAAAAGGAAAAAAGTTTTTCGTACTAAAACTAGTTTGCCGACCGATCGTTCCTATGGGAGCTATGAGATATAGTCATCCGATCCGGTCGGTCCGACATATTAGTAGTGTGCAGCAGAAAGAAGACTCTGTGCAAAATTTCAGCTCGCGTAGAAACAGACAGACAGACAGACAGACAGACAGACGGACAGACAGACAGACGGACAAAGCTCAATCGACTCAGCTCGTCACCCTGATCAAGAATATATATAGTTTATGGGGTCGAAAATGAATATTTCTATGCGTTGCAAACTTCTGGGTAAAATTATAATACCCTTTGCAAGGGTATACAAATCAGAGGGAAATACGAAAGTCCATAAATGTAACTTAATGTTGGTTTGATTAGATTCCTGGAGGCCTTTTTATAATTCGAAACATTGAGTTTTTTTTATCGGCCCTATGTTTGGCCTCAAATCAACCTTAGATCAGCTTACAAGAAAATGTTCTGAGTAAGTAACCATAATAATACAATTTCTGCAACTTTTTAATATGAGCGTCAATTCTGAACACATTAAATATCTCGGGTAGCTGCTCACCTGGCTTTCCCTTGGATTTTCATTGAGGTTACCAAACCATTAACCACACAATTAGTCATTTCCCCAAAACTGGAGAAACGTTTCGATTGGATTTCTTTTTTGGTGGCTAATTAAAATTGAAGTCGCGTGTCGATTAGCGCCATTTGAGATCCGCATTAAACAGATTGGTATGTGCTTCCGGTTTCGCCGCCTTGTAAGATCGCGGCGTTCGTTTGTTGACCTCTTTGTTTATTGCTTCCACCCCACTCCCCTATTCCCCACACCATAATCTTCAAGGAATTTCAGAGAACAAGTTGAAGTATTCATCTAGTCTAGGTAGGGATAGATGGTGGTTTCGTGAGCTGCTCCCGAACGCAACGATTGCCAAAGACTTGATTTTGATTTTGGTTTCGTTGGTTGTTTGCTTAGCTTCCTCCACTTGGAGCCATGCAGTTGTCTGTATGAAGGAGGTGGAGCTGGAGCATGCAGTCGCCGTCGTGGTCTATGCACTGAGGATACTAGGTCCCGACGACGGTGACTTTGAAGCATGCGAACGGCGCAATAAGGACGCACAGTGACATAATAGACAATCTCAATGACGGAGAAAATGCTGAAACCCATGAAGAGACCCAAAAGACCGCCAGTGTTGGCTGCCATTAAAAAGAGAGAAAGGTTAAAGGTAATGTATATTAGAGATTACCCCTACTCACACAGAAACTCGGTGAATCCAAACATTTCCGATTTGGTGGTGCTCCGAAACGTATTTGAGATGTAATAAAAATGCAACATGGACAACTCACGTATATCACTGTGCTCCCCATTGAAGATAAAATCTGGCAAATCTTCAACGGTTTGAAAACTGGGACCTGACATTATCTTTGAAGTGGATAGCGTCGCCTTGTAGGTCAACTCAAAGCATCCGGGCCAACAGTTCTCGCACGTAAGATTCGACTGCGATGACTCAATGGCGGTCTGCACCTGATTGGTGCAGGCATTGTCGTTGGGGCCACAGATCCGGGCGGTGGTATCGATACGGGGCAGATAGTACAGCACACAGTTGCATACCTGCAGTAGTAGCTTGGCTTCACACTCCAGTTCACAGTTTTTACGCGAATAGGTACGATAGTAGGCCAAATCATTCTCATCGGAAAAAAGGCAACGGCGTACAGATTTTTTAATTGAACGTATGGTAGGCAGGGCATCCTCGTAGACGGGTTCAATAGGTATGCGTGCCTCACGACCGGCTGTAACCAGAAAGCCATAGTTACTGACCTTAGGCAGTTCAGCGGGATTGTGGACAAGAACCTGGATTAGGATGGTAGAAATTTGTTAAGTGGAAAAATAAAGTTCCTTTTACTCTCAAACTATCAGTGGCTTTAAAATTTCAAATTAAGCCTAGTGACTATCAGACTGTATATTTCAGTGTCACTGTCATTCCAGTCACTGTCTTTTCAGTGGCCTCCAAACTATGTGACCTCCAAGACCACACATCTAATGGCTTGCAAAACAAGGCGTAGCCAGCTTTTCAACGAGACAGGGCGACATTGTCTGAATGTATCTTAAATGTTTACTTATTTGAACATTTTAGCATTAAGAAATTAATAAAATATAATTCGTCCGATTCCGACAAATGTGCAGTGTATTTGTGGTAGAAGGCTTTGTGCTCAGTTTGGTAGATTGCTTAAAAATGACCAAGGAGCATAGAAACAGACGGACATGGCTAAATTAACTCAGCTCGTCATGCTGAACAAGAATATATATAGCTTATATGGTCGGAGATGCTTCCTTCTTCGCGTTACAAACATCTGGAAAATTTTAATATTCCCTCTGCAAGGGTATAAAAATAACAGAAAAAATTAAAAATAATCTTGATCTACCTGCACGTACAATAAGCATCTGACTGTTACATACCTTTGCACATCCTTAATATACTCTGTGTACTTTTGGTAAAGAGTAGAACGAGAAAGCTAAGCTTACTTCGTCTGTGCCGATGTTTTTATACCCTTGCAAGTGCTCGTTTATATCTATATCTAAATAATCTTATTCCCACAATGACCCATTTTCCGACCGATTGATCGTATAGGAGCTATATGATATAGTCACCCGATTTGGACAAAAATTAGTAGAATTAGGTGACAGAATGTGAAACACACAAATAGAAAAAGAAAAAACATTATTACATTAAAAACAAAAAAGTTTTTCCAACAAAGTCTGATTTTCAGACCTATATTTTGTATGGCAGCTTTACCATATAGTTGTCCGATTTTCATAAAACTTGACAGAACTATAAAAAAGCGTAGAGCGACTGTGAATACAATGTTTGGAGACGTTTCCATTGAATGAAAAAAGATTTTCTCACTAAAGCTAGTTTTCCGACCGATTGTTCCTATGGGAGCTATGAGATATAGTCATCCGATGCGGTTGGTTCCAACATATTAGTAGCGTGCAGCAAAAAAAAGACTCTTTTCAGCTCGACAGCTTCAAAACTAACAGATTAGTTTGCATAGAAACAGACAGACAGACGGACGGACAAAATTATAATACCCTTAGCAAGGGAATAAAAACCAAGGGACTCTTAGACTAAATATTCTAGCCAGTCATTATTTAATTAGTCAATCGCTATTGATTTCTCTCGGTAGCTCCCAAAATATGTATTTTAGCAATGACCATCGGTTTTTTAGTGGTCCAAAAACTTTAAGCTATTAAAATTCTCTGTGTGACATACCCTAGTAACTCTCAAATTATACCAGGGATGCAAACCGGTTCTGAACCGAACCGAACCGCCTATTCCAGCTGGTGAACCGAACCGCAAACCGAACCGGCTTCCTTTAAGAATTGCTGAACCAAACCGAAAACCACAAATAAAAACGGTTCGGTTCGGTTCAGTTCTCTGACGAGTTTTAAGACGGGACTCGCTTTCCTCTAGCCAATGATACTTATTAATTTGGGAATTTGAATCGTTTCCCCAAGATCATTTTTCTACATTTCGTTTGACTCTCAAAATTCTTACCGATGCCGGAACTTTTAAGGATGACTTGACGAAAATGTAAAAACAAGTAATCTTGCAAGTCTTCTGTAATTGCCCTCCGATCTCTTAATATATAATACATACCATCAATCCACATTCTTTCATCTATTGGACAATATTAGGAATTTTCTGTAATATTTCTTCACCTTAATTCAATCTTAACCAGGGGAGTTTTTACACTTTTCTATTCTAATCTTTTCTAGCCGACATTCTCGGTTTTCGAAGATCGTTCCTCAAGGAACATATAGACGAGGCCTTTGAATCCGGACATCTTCTAAGGATTTTAAAGATATTTAAATGGATTATAGGAATTCAATTTGAAAGTGTGCAAATGTCACATGACAATAGAAATCATAATGTACCTATGTGAACCACTGAACCGAACCGGAACCGCGGTTCAGTCAGCTCAAAAAACCATGTAATGAACCGAACCGGCGGTTCAGAAACTGTCTGAACCACTGAACCGAACCAGTCTTTATATTCGAGTGGTTTGCATCCCTGAATTATACTCCTGTTCAGTAGCTTCAAGCTGCACAATAGTCGAATTTATGGTGAGCTAACGTGTTCAAATTTTGAAATAAATCGTAAACTAACCAGAGCGAATTACCTTAAACCCCACACTCATCGACTTCGTACAAAAATACTCAGTCATGGAGGCATTCAATACCACAGTCAATCCCATCCGTATGCCCGTTCCCCCCGATGTTCTGGGGTAATAAAATTCTGGTAACTTTTTAGCATAACCCCTCTCCGGTGTCCAATCAATAGCCTTATAGCGGGAATTTTCCTGTTCGGGCTCCAATCGCAAATCGTCACTAAAGTTCCGTATCAGATAGCTGGGATCCAGCGCGTTGAAATTGCAACATAGTCCATCATCCGTCAATATTGAGTTAAATAGCACCGAGCAATTCTCCTCGCGCGAACCAAAGCTGCAGTAGAGCAACATCTCGTCACAGGGCTGAGCCACCTCAATTAAAATGGCCTTGAAATATTTCCAGGTTCCGATGTATGAAATTGTCTGGTCACCGCCCTGATCGCACAAACTCATCAGCAGGGAGAAGTTGGTGCTGGAGCTGAACACAGCTGTTAAATGTATTTCGTACCACAAAATATACTTCACTCACCGAGAGATGCTCTGGACACGACTTAGCAGGGCCTGATTGAGATTACAAATAGTTATGGCCGGAAATGGCATATTGCTGGTCAACTTTTGCTTAGCACTCGTAGAGATGATAATGGGCGAGGCACTCCACTTGACATAAATGTTGGAAATGAAAAATCCCGATAGGATGACGACCAACACAAACGAGATGCCAAAGAAAACGCTGTGGAACTTAAAGATTTCCTGGATAACTATTCAAACAGCACTCACCGCTCCGGAATAGTAATCCGTTCCTCGGCTATGTACTTGAGACCATGCAGAGTACTATTCTTCAGGTAGTAGACAATGCTACGTTTAATAGCAACTCGACTGCAGATGCTCTCCTCCAGCTCATCCTCTTCCTCCTCTGAGTAGTTTCCATCAATGCGACGCACCTTCATGATGCGCACTAACCTGACGAAGTCACACGCTATGAACATTTATATGCCTTGCACAGGAGCGGTGTCAGCTATTGCCACTGCCACTGCACTCATCATCAGCTCCTAATCATATTGACGCAAGACAAATAGCGGGGCTGCTAAATTGAAATGCTCGTCATCAAGTGCCGCTTAATGACATATTTGCCAACATGGAAAATGTGGAAAAATAATCGCAATACACGCAGATTTCGATTTTTGTAGGGCACCGCCACATACATACAACGTACTGACTTGTAGAATAAACAAAAATAAACAAGAAAGTATACAAAAACTTAAATCTTTTTGAGAAATAATTGAACGAAACAAATGTTGATGTTCTGGAATAGCAATTCATTTGATTAGCCGAATAAACGAGTAATTGGCAGACATTTCAAAGACAAAATTAGGTAGAGTACAAAAAACATAACGTTTATGTTTTAATTGGGTTGTCAACAGATGCCAAGATCCATGTCTTACGATTATTGGCAAGAAAAATTCATTTTTAACGTTTCTTCGACCCAGCTAATCAAGGTCATTCTGGCTCTAGTATAGTCTACAGATCTAGGGCGAAGACGGATGATTGGGCTGCTGGCAGCCCTGACTTCCCTGTGGAGTACCTGTACGAATGGTTCATGTGCTTGAGTCGGCAACATCAAGCACAGTCAGAAGTCTGCTTACCAGATCAACGAGCTAAAGTGGGAGATTTGATATTCCCTCATTTAATAAGCATATAGGTATAGAATAGTTTTAAACACGTTTTTAATACTGAAATCATTAAAGATTCACTACTTCAACGTACCTCAAGAGTCCCCCTTTCGTGTCTTTATCGATACAGTTTATCCACCATTCATTGCAAGGTATTTTCTCCAGTTATTTTTGTTCAAGAAATACTTGTAGATTTTTTGGTCGTCAACTTGAAGCGTATCGTATTGAAATCGTCGAGGATTTAGCTTTAGACACAGGCTTGTAGCAATCTTCTAATTGTTAGCAAGCCAGTCCAAAATGTGAAAAAGTCCCTTAACTAAAAAACTCTCATTATTTTAAAAGCAGATGCCTAAGTATCGTACAATAATTTCTTCAAAAATTTAAATAAAAACAGAAATTAGAGATCCAATGAAATCAGAAAGACGGTTAAGTATGAACAGACTTCAAATGTCCGGACTGGAATTTAACCCATTGAACTGGCTAGCTTAATTTAATCTCTAAATGTACATTGGAAAAAGATACTCAGACTTCTTCTATTCACTTTGCTTATCTACACTTTGGCTGCTACTCTACACGATATCTACACGATTTATCAATTCTGTTGGAACTGAAAGAAGTCCACTTGTAGATCCAGTATGGCTGCATTGCTTGGTGTCTCCTTCATGCTAAGAGCTTCCACGGCATTATCGCTGGCATGATCGTAGCCATTGCCCACCACTGTAGCTGGTGGTGGGGTCAGCACCACCGCCGTCACCGGCGGCTGCATCAGATCATCTCCTACATTTCGTAGCAAACTTTCCTCGGATGGTGGCAATAGTTTACCTCCTACCGATAAATTTAAACGCTGTGCCGCCTCATCCGTAAGCGTATCATCGAGGGACATGCTTAATCCCGCAGTATAATCCACCAGATTGCGTGTTCTGCTTAACAAGGGCTGTTCGGGTTCAAGTGTGGGAGCCGGTGGTGCTTGGGGCGATTCCATGGCCGACATATCCAAAGCATATTGTCCCTCGGGTATACCCAAGACTCGAGAGATGCGCGCATTGACAAAATGCAAGCCAGAAGTGTTACGTATGAGCCGGGTGCTACGCAGCTGTAGTTGCTCGACAAAGTCAGTGAGTTCGTTGAGGAAGAGATCAGCGCGTTGCTCTTCGCTGAGATACGAGTGACGCTGCAACTGGGCAGTAAACAAACCAAACAAAGTGGGAGCCAAGACAGTGGGCGCGGTCACAAGAGCAGGATTAGCAGCGCCTGCAGTAACAGCTGCCATATGTTGGGGAAACTTGACAAAATGTCGCTGCAGACGACGACCCAGAAATATCTTATGGCATCCCGGACAAATGGCATTTGCAGGCACTGAACGTGTTACTGGAGTTGGTGTGGTTGGTGCAGCTGTTGGCCTGGCAGCGGTTGCCTTATAATCCTGATCCCTTAAATCCTCCAACACTGGCAGTGCAGTACTTACAGTGCAACTGTTGGGATTGGCACGGACCACTCGACCCGAACGTGTGCGCTGGGTACATGTCTCCGTTGATTTAGATAAGGCCAGTTTCTTGGCAGGATTCGAAGCTGTTTCTGCGACAGGTGCACGTTTCTGCGAAGAGATTGTCTTGGGGGCAGCCGTCTTGGTTCGCATGCCCATACCTAAGGGATCCATGCATCGATAGATGGTCATTTGTTGGGTCACCGCATCAGTGCGAATAACCTCATTTCGTTTGCTAAAAAATAAATCAAAGTTAATTACAGCTCTTTGTAATTTGTTTTTTTTTTTGCACTAACCGATCTATAACTATGTGATCCTCTTTCGAGAGCTTATATAGATTATAGGCCAATTTAGCCAAAGCGTCGCAATCCTCAATGGAGGCCACGTTAATGTCAACCTGCAGATTGTTATTGTCCTTATCCTCTAGCCGTAAGGCGGCTCCATTGGCCACTGTTACATTGGTTAGGGACAAGTCCAAGTCTTGTTGCTGCTTCATTTGGTTATAGCCACCAAACAAATCACTTTGCGCCGGGTCCATGCAAAACCAGCAACAAATGTCAACAGAAACAGTTAGTTTTGCTCTGCTTCTTTTTTTAGTTCATGGAAAAACAGCTATATTTTTGACTGCAAAGAAGCTAAATTTAAATGGAGAAGTATATTGAAGAAGTGTGCAACGGTAAGTAGAATGGAAGGAGCACGACTGCCTTTGGTGTGATTGCTTCTTTATCTTTAAAATCTATAATGTGGACTTACAGATACCGCTTTTCAATCGTTACAAGAGTCATAAGTTTCGTTACTTGTACTCTAAGTAACACCCGAAACTCTTTGATTTAATAATTCGTATTCGTAAAAATAAATGATCAGTGCTAAGTAAAATAAAACCATTCAAATTAATTAATGTTGACTGATACCTTCTACTACTTCTACTTTTTGTGTTTTAAACTTATAGCTTACTTATACTTTTTTGTGTTTTAAACTTATGGCTTACTTCTACTTTTTGTGTTTTAAACTTATAGCTTACTTATCCTTTTTTTGGGCTTAAACTTATAGCTTATATTATAATTAAATTATCCCACAAACAATTTTTAAATATCCTGCTTCATTTTGGGAAACATTATTTCCAGTTATATATTCGAGCTGGTGACTCGTGACCTATGAGTAAGAAACATTTTTTATAAATATCTCACATCTCTAAGCCACAGCAGTGCTCATCTCTAGGAATCTTAAAAATGATCGAGTGTGGTCGCACTAAAATCTAAAACATTATCGAATGTGGTCGCACTAAAATCTGAAAATTTATCGAATGTGGTCGCACTAGAAATTAACGTAGCTTCTGGTCACTCCGCCCCCCGCTGCTGTTATTGTTGTTGTTTTGGCTAGAAAAAGAAACAAAAATGTCCAAGAACAAACTAAACCTAGTGCTGCCGCCTGTTAATACAGATGCAACTGTTGCGGCCGCACAGGTGGCCCCAACGCCACCTTTCAAAACGCCATCAGGAACAGAGTAAATATTGTTTAATTGTCTTTATTAATAATTTGTTCCCTAAATTTCTAAAAAAAAATTAAGTAAATTAACCAACAGAGCTATTAGAAAACAAATTTGCTCGACTGAGCAATAACAAAGTTCACACACACTCACAAACCTAACAGAGCCCCGTTAAGTTGCAACAAAGAGTTAACAATGTATAGATGCGACATCTCAGGCGAAGAACTTAAGATGTCGGATCTACACACTTGCCACCTTATTTTTTGGTTTCGTTTTTGCAAAAATGCATTAAAAAGTCTAAATTAAAGCACACACAGTTTGCTGGGGAAGCCAAAGACAAGCATCGATGCTTTGACCGAAACTCTCGAGGGATTGGACATGGACGACACCGAACGAAAACGCATCAAAGTTTTTCTGAGCCAAAAGGAGAAAATTGGCGAACTATCGGATGAGGATTTGGAGAAGTTGGGTGAACTGGGTTCCGGGAACGGTGGTGTTGTCATGAAGGTACGTCATACACACACACACCTCATTATGGCACGCAAATTGATCCATCTGGAGGTGAAACCGGCCATTAAGAAGCAAATCCTACGCGAATTAAAAGTTCTACACGAATGCAATTTTCCGCACATTGTGGGCTTCTACGGGGCCTTCTACAGCGATGGCGAAATAAGCATATGCATGGAATACATGGACGGTGGCTCATTGGATTTGATCTTGAAGCGTGCCGGTCGGATACCGGAATCCATACTGGGGCGGATTACATTAGCAGTGCTGAAGGGATTGAGCTATCTGCGAGATAAGCATGCAATTATACATCGGGATGTGAAACCCAGCAATATATTGGTGAACAGCAGTGGCGAGATTAAGATCTGTGATTTTGGTGTATCGGGTCAGCTGATCGACTCAATGGCCAACTCGTTTGTGGGCACGCGCAGTTATATGTCGGTAGGGTCCAAAGTAGAATACTATTTGCCAAAAAAATCTTTAATAATTTGGTTTTCCCTTAGCCGGAACGACTTCAGGGCACACACTATTCGGTGCAATCGGACATTTGGTCGCTGGGCCTATCCTTAGTAGAGATGGCCATTGGCATGTATCCCATTCCGCCGCCCGATACCGGCACCCTGGAGACCATTTTTGGTGAAAATGCTTCGGATGATGGTAACCAATCGGTGCTTGAACCCAAAGTGATGGCCATTTTTGAGCTGCTTGACTATATTGTTAACGAACCGCCACCCAAGCTAGAGCACAAAATATTTTCCAGCGAGTTCAAGGACTTTGTCGACATCTGCCTCAAGAAACAGCCCGATGAGCGGGCCGATCTCAAAACTTTGCTGGTGAGTGAGGAGAAATAAATTTACTGAGTTTACATTGGCCTTTGTTTTGCAGAGTCATCCATGGATACGAAAGGCTGAGATGGAGGAGGTGGATATATCAGGCTGGGTCTGCAAGACAATGGATTTGCCTCCATCGACGCCAAAGCGCAATACGTCGCCCAACTAAAACTGAAGCATTCCTTTGTAGCGCCACACCCCCTCCCACCCAACAACAACACACACTCACCCGCTCTCACGCGTTATTTATTTGTATATGTAGTCCTACATTTCTCTATGATATGTATGTATGCATGTGTTTAATCTATCCATCTCGATTTAAGTCGGCCACTCTCTCTGTGTGTGTGCGAGTGTGTGTTTGTGTGGGAAAGCAACTGATTTATAAAAACTGCATTTGCTCCCCGCGTCCAAAAAGTCAGGCAGCAACAACAAAAATACTGAAAACGGAAATACAGAAATCGAAGTCGTCATACAATAAGTTGTTTCCCTGTTGTTTTTTTTTGACAGTGTACCGGGGGTACACGGAGTATAATAAGTTTGTGCAGAAGTCTGTAACAGCCAGAAGGAAGCATCTCAGACCCCATAAACAATATATATTCTTCATCAGCATAAACAGCCGAGCAGCAACAAAATTGAAGCAGGGCGTATAATTTCGTTGGTACAGAGTATGTTATAGTCGTGCTTGACCGACTGTCTTTCTTGTTTTTATACTCTGAACCATAGGTACACAGTTTATTAAGTTTGAACTAAAGAATGTAACAGCCAGAAGGAAGTATCTCCGATCCCATAAAGTGTATATATTCTTGATCAGCATTAATAGCCGAGTCGATATAGCAATGCCGTAAGAGATGTAGGTTCAACGTGTTTGGAACAAAAACTTATACTTGCAGGGAGATCAAGTTTTTTTTAATTTTTGTCACACCCCGTTCCGCCACCGCAATTTGGAGATACATGGAGATTCGTACCTTCTGGAATTATATTTAGAAATCAGTATTAGTATTATTTATCGATCCACCAAAGAACAAGTGAAAATCGGATGATCGATGATTGAGTAATGGGGAAAACAAACATTTATGCTGGACGGCACCGGCTGAAACAGCGATGGGTAGCAATTTACACCCCTTAACATTTTGTGTGATAAATACAAACTAACAAAGTATGTTATAGTAGGGCATGGCCGACTTACTTACGTGTTTCATATTAGTTTTACCTAGACATGACCAACATCAAAGTATTATGTCAAAACTTAGGGCGCTGTTGTCGAGCGTCACAACTCCAAAATACCCTGTGTCCTGTGTTTTCCAAATCTGAATCAAATGCAAAAATTTGTGGCTTCACCCCTCTAATCTCTGAGATCGACGCGATCATACGGACAGACGAAGGTGGCCATATCGACTGGGATGGTGATGCTGATCAAGAATATATATACTTTATTGGGTTGGAAATGTTTCCTTCGCCCTGTTACTTACATTTGCACAACTTCATGATCCCCTTTTACTAATTTTTAATAGGTACAGGGTTTAAAAAGTCAGATCGGAAATACTTTAAACATTTCACTTATACATTTTGGTGTCTTTCTGAAACGATTTAATATCAATCCTAGTAAATGATCATATTTGGGGACCAAAAATATTTTTTCTAGACAAATGATTTCAAAAATTGATAATGATAAAACGCACCCCTTTAAAACCTCAAATCATGTTTCTGAGGGGCCCATCTTTTCTTTAAAACGGAATTAAGCGAACAGTTCTTTTTATAGTTTATAATATATAATTTATCTAAATAGAGATGACAGCTATACTCTATAGTTTTCCGATTTCGATCAAACTTAGAGGAATCATGGGAAAGCATAACAAACTAATAATTACTGAGTTTGTAATCGTTTTCATAAGAACAAAAACAGCATTATTCACTAAAACTAGTTTTTCAATCATTCCTACAAATGTGCAGCGTATTTGTACCAGAAGGCTGTGTGCAAAGTTTGGTCAAGATAGCTTCAAACCTGACGAAGCAGATGGCTACATCAACTTAGCTCGTCATGCTGATCACGAATATGTTTACTTTATGTGGTCGGAGATGCTTTCTTCTTTGCGGTGCAAACATTTGGACAGGTCTAGTATACCCGCCGCAAGGGTATAAAAAGAGAGCTATTTCATTCGGAATCGATCACATCAAAGTCAAACCGAGCGGTATTGCGTTCGAATTAACGCAAAAAGTAGTGGTTTTACCTAAAACCAAAAAAAAAAGTAGTGGCATATTCTCCCAACTTTGAGTCACAGTTACCAGCAAATTTGACGCAACTCCTGATTTGAAGTCTTAGAAAAACTGAGTGAGAATGCGCCCTTAAAGGAAATGAAGTATTCCTTCTTGACTTATTTATTCTACAATTACGGGTAAAACAACTAATATTTATCTTTTTTTCCATTATTCGTGAATTAAGACGTGTCACGAGTTTCATTAACGTTGAACTGTTATGACCATCTCTAAGAGCATAATAATATATGTACATAGCTGTTATTGTTATCGACATTTACTAATATAACTGTGTGTGTGTGTGTGTGTGTGTTGTCAAAATAAACAAATTTATATTGCTTACTGATTCTTACAATTATACACTCTACAGACAATTGCGTGCCAGCTTCCTGTGTAATACAAATTGTCACACACAGCCAAATCGAAAGAGAGTCAGCTACAAAGAGAAACACACACACACACACGCACATACTCTTGCAGCTATAATTCTTTTGTTTGAAACAACAACTACAAAAAAAAAAAGCAACAGCTTACCACAACACATCAGAACGGTCCAACACAGTCGGCCCCAGGCAGAGCTCCAATGCAGACGTTGACATCGTCGTGGATAACCGAACATTGAGTCACACATAATGTCAGCCGTCAATCAAAAGGAGAGCCCCAGCCGTGATTCCACCGCTTCCACTTCGGGCCACATATCCATGCTGGCGGATAATACATTGGAATCCCTATCGCGTGATTACAGTTTGGGCAGTTTGAATTCAGCTGGCAGCCAGGATGAGTTCTTTCGATGTCGGGACCATGCCGATAATGTACTAAAACGTATGCAGTTGTATGTGGATAGCCAGCAGCTGTGTGATGTGGTGCTTATTGCGGGCATTGATGGCAAACGGTAAGCAAAGACAAAGGAGGACGGCCATTCCCTTGTTTTTCCTCTGACCTTCAATTAAGCTTCTTTGTCTGTGGCTGTCTCCAACGCATTTTCGCTGACTGCAGCTGCAGATCAACACAACAATATCAGAGTAACGGGCCTGAGAGCTAGTGTGTGTGAGTGTAAGAGAGGAGGAAAGCCCGAAAAACTTCTCTGTTTATTTTGCTTTAAAAGAGGGTAATGTACAGCCACTAAACACTGCCCTACAAGGGGTATACCTTTTTACTCCCTGTTTAGTTGTATTATGAGTTCATTCGGATCTTCAAAAAGCACAATAAACGCTTTTAACAAAAACTCGTTCTAGCTTTCTTAAGATTTTGGTACCAACAACCACTGTTTTTATCTTTTATTTTACTAAATTGTTAAAAAAGCGAAAGAAAAAAATCTTGATCCGAATCTGTTCTATCAAAATCAAAAAGAGGTCCTGTTCGTCAGTGTTTTTTTTACCTCAAAGCTTCGATTTAAAGGCCCCAAACTAACTAAGCTGAACCGGCTACGACGGCTTCGGGGTAAGTCTGGCTTAGAAACCGCTTAACCAAGGAATCGAACTTCGACTTTATATAAAAAAAAATGTTCATCTATTTAGATACCCTAAGTCTAAATTTTACAATTTACTGCATTTAACTAAAGATCAACAATATTGGGAGTTGCTGATACTAATTGTGATTAGGCATGAATAACATAAAGATGAACAGAACTCGTTTTTCGACTCATTTTTGATTAACCAGTTATACCAGCTAAGAAGTTTCTTGAAGCTCTATTACTTAAGAAGTGACCTCCCAATACCTTGCAATCAAGTTCGAAAAATATCAAACGACCATTTCATGAACATTCGCCAAACATTCGTATAAAAAGCTATGGTTATTAGCTGACTCCAAGTCGTGTTTGTTTAAGCCAAAAATCCAAAAGGAATGAACCTTATATCTGTATAATTGTGGGAGATATGATTTTTTTACAAATTGTGTTGCTGGGTTTTTTTTTGTTGTTTTTTTAAAAGGTAAAATATATATTTTTATTGAGTTTAGAGACCCTAGATCTAAACTTTTACAGCTTACTGTTATTACTTAGTCTAACTTATACTGTAGGGAGTTTTATTTGATGTAGTGTTGCTGGTAGGGGGCGTTTCCAAACATGAAAATACACTTGATCTGCCTTTAAGTATAAGAAGTATTAGTCCCATACATGTCGAACTCCCATATCTTACCATCCCAGATCTGTTTGTTCATATGGACAGACATACGGACATGGCTCTATCGACTCGGCTGTTGATGCTGATCGGAGATGCTTCCACCAACATTTGTAAACAAAAAATCTTTAAAACTAGCCTGGGAAATCCAATTTTAAAACGACGTACTTACATCAAGCCTTTTAAGTTTAAGTACATCAAAGCGTGCCAAAAAGCGTTAACGATACTTTTGGCAAACTATCATCAACCAAATTTTGTTTGCTTTGCACTGAGCGTAAAACGATTCGCTTTCCGAATAATTCATTTCGGGAAACTTGCGTAAAACTTTTAATTGAAGATTTTTTCTTTACTTGGTTCTAGCATACCCGCCCATCGCTTGGTGCTATCGGCATCGAGTGCCTATTTTTCCGCCATGTTTACCGGCTCGCTGCGTGAGACCAAAGAACAGGAGGTCACTCTCGGTGAAGTGCATGGCGATGCTTTGCATTTGCTGGTGCAATATTGTTACACGGGCTTCATAGAGCTGCGTGAGGATACTGTCGAGACCCTACTAGCCACTGCCTGTCTTCTGCAGCTTAATGCAGTGGTCACCGCCTGCTGCAATTTCCTGGCACGCCAATTGCATCCCTCCAATTGTCTCGGATTCGCCTTCTTTGCGGAACAGCAGAGCTGTACCACGCTGCTGCGTCTGGCACAGGCCTATACATGCCAGTACTTTATGCAAGTATGCCAAAATCAGGAGTTCTTCCAACTCAATGCCGATCAGTTGGGTAAGCTGCTGTGCAGCGATGATCTCAATGTGCCATCCGAGCAAGATGTCTTTCATAGCCTTATGTCCTGGGTGCGACACGATGCTGGGACTAGGGAGCAGCATATACCCGAGCTGTTGGCTTTAGTGCGACTACCGCTGCTGCAGCCGGCATTTATTATGGATCATGTTGAGATTGTGTGTCAGGCCAATGAATGCCAACAGCTGGTAATGGAGGCCTTTAAGTGGCATCTAATGCCCGAGCGTCGTTCCCGCATAGCTACCGAGCGGACGACACCCCGCAAATCGACAGTGGGTCGGCTGCTGGCGGTGGGTGGCATGGATGCACACAAGGGGGCTATTAGCATTGAGAGCTATTGTCCACGCCTGGATAAGTGGACCCCGTGGAAGCATATGACAGGCAGACGTTTGCAATTTGGTGCTGCCGTTATGGAGGATAAGCTGATATTGGTGGGCGGTCGTGATGGCCTTAAAACGTTAAATACTGTGGAGAGCTTGGATTTAAATTCAATGGCCTGGATACCATTAAATCCTATGGCCACGCCACGACATGGTTTGGGAGTGGCGGTACTGGAGGGTCCACTGTATGCGGTGGGTGGACATGACGGTTGGAGCTACCTGAATACGGTGGAGCGGTGAGTGTGCCAACAAATCAACAGTGTGACATTCTGGAGCTTTAATATCTTTAATTTAAGAAAAATTAATTTCCATTTAAATTTTAAATTTTTTAAGGCAAGAGTATTAATTATTCAACAACCTAGTTTGGTCACAATCTGATGAACACAGGTCGAATAAATATGCTTAATAGAATAATGAATATAAGTATTATTCCAAAAAATATTCAAGAAAGCATAAGATTATATTCTTTTTATACCCTGTTCCCATTAAAAATGGGATAAGGGATCATGAAGCTGTGCGAAAATATGTAACAGGGAGAAGGAAACATTTCCGGAAACATTTTAAAGTAGCCAAAGCCCTCAGACAGACAGAGATAGAGAGAGAACGCATTTAACTAATTTATTACCTAATTTTCCTTTCGTTCAATTAGTTGGGATCCCATCGCCCGCACCTGGAGCTATGTGGCACCTATGTCCTCGATGCGCTCCACTGCAGGAGTGGCTGTACTAGGACGACGATTATATGCGGTAGGTGGACGCGATGGTTCAGTTTGTCATCGATCAATTGAATGCTATGATCCGCACACAAACAAATGGAGTCTTTTGGCACCCATGAATCGCAGACGCGGAGGCGTGGGCGTAAGTTCGTAAGCTGAGATGTTGGTAATGCTAGAGTATTTACAAGGGGTCTTCTCTTAATAAAGGTAACGGTGGCCAATGGTTTCTTGTATGCTCTGGGTGGTCACGATTGCCCGGCCAGTAATCCCATGGTCTGTCGTACAGAGACAGTGGAACGTTATGATCCAGCTACAGATACCTGGACGCTGGTAAGTATTTAAAATCGGGTAAAAAAACACCAGAGTCGAACTAAAATCGCCTATGTCTTGTAATAGTTGCTCTCTGTTTTATTGTGAAAAAACGGTACTTATATTTTAAATTTTAACACTCTGTACCGAAGGTACATAGAGTATAATAATTTTTGCAAAATCTTGAAACAGCCAGAAGGAAGCCTCTCCGACCCCATAAAGTATATATATTATTGATCAGCTTCAACAGCCGAATCGATATCGCCATGTCCGTCTGCCTGTCCGTATGAACGTACAGATATCAGAGTTGGTAAGAGATAGAGGTTTCACGTGTATGAGACAAAAACTCCTTATATCTGCAGGCAGATCAAGCTTATTTTTAATTTTGGCCAGGCCCCCTCCCGCCCCTGCAATTTGGAAAAAACATCATATCTCCCACAGTTTAAACAAGAAAGAAAGTCGGTCAAGCCCGACTATAACATACTCTGTACCAAGAAAATTTGTCTTTTGATCATAAATCGAAAACCGTTCATCCGATCTTCTTCATTCCTTTGGCGGATCGATAAGTTATCCTAATAACTAAATATGTCCAGAAGGAACAAGCTATCTATCTTCAAAACTGTGGGAGATATGACGTTTTTTCTAAATTGCGGGGGCGGGAGGGGGCGTGGCCAAAATTTAAAATAAACTTGATCTGCCTGCAGACATAAGAAGCATATGTCCCATACATGTCAAATCTCTATCTCTTACCATCTCTGAGATCTGTGCGTTCATACGGACAGACAGACGGACGGACAGACGGACATGGCTATATCGACTCGGCTGTTGATGCTGATCAAGAATATATATGCTTTATGGGGTCGGAGATGCTTCCTTCTGCCTGTTACATACTTTTGCACAAACTTATAATACTCTATGTACCTACGGTACAGAGTATAAAAATAGTTGGTTCGTACCTTCCAGACATATTTAGTAATCAGGATAACTTATTGATCATGTTAGGTTGTAGTCGGGCTTGCACGTTTTTCTTTCTTGTTTTAAGATTAAGACCATGGAGCTTAGTAATTTTTGAGAATATAACAAAAAAATATTATATCCACAAACGGGAGAAATATAAATTGTTTTTGAACCTGTTAAAAAAAAGCTCGAAAAACATTTCGGTTTAGTGGTTCTTAACAAAATACAAAATTTTGAATTTCTTTACGGATGCTGGTTTTCATCACTCCAGTTGTTACCCAAAAACAGGCAACAGAGCAATAGGCAGGCAATAGAGTATATTGAACTCAGCTTACACAATAATACCATATTAACTCTTTCAATCTCTTTATTTGACAGATTTGCTCTCTGGCTTTGGGTCGGGATGCCATTGGCTGTGCTTTGCTCGGTGATCGTTTAATTGTGGTCGGCGGTTATGATGGTAATCATGCCCTTAAAAATGTGGAGGAATATGATCCGGTGCGCAATGCTTGGAACGAGCTGGCCCCCATGGCATTGCCCAGAGCGGGTGCCTGTGTGGTGGCAATATTGAATGTTATACCCCCAGCGGCACCACAGCCACCGCCCAGTTCTACAGTTTAGTTGCCAAAACACAATATTTATCTTCCTCTTGTGTATTTGTATTGTTCTTTCGCTCGCTCTTTGTGTTCAGATTTGGCATTTTGGTACAACCACAACTCCAATCCCCTCCCCCGCTCCCATGCACACTTTCTTTAGTAATCTCATGATGATGAAAAAAAAACTCAAAATCTGCATGCCGCGAAGCTTCTTGGAACTGCATTTCTTAGTCTATACCTTGTAATTGCAAATAATCTCATCATTGCATTCCATTATATATTAAACAAACAAAAAATCATTTACATTTCATTTAGAATTGCATGCAAAATTGCGATTTAGTTAAATTATTCCTGCCCAGAATCCACCACAACTTTCCTCTCTCAGGGGTGGTCTTGTAAACATTAAGCTTCGCTGTTGCTAACAGAACAGTAAGTTGGTTAAACAACTTTTCACCACATCTTAACTTCAGACGTAATCGTAACATATTTTCCTTAAAAATATCTTTGCTTCAAAACAGGGCAATAAATACGTCACATTTGCTACTTTAATTTGTGGCTTTGTTAATCACGCAGGTGAACAGTTTAAATAAGTTGAGCAAACGGCCCTATAGTATGCTAAACTGCCACTGCTAAAAATTCTATGAAATCGTAGTTTTTAAACAAATCATTTGGAATGATGTTTTTATATATATTTTCATTTTGATGTTTCCATTTATTTTGTTTCGTTATTTAATTAAACTTTTTTGTGATTCTAATGGTTTTTCTATTATTCTTTTGTGTTTACTCCCTTTCAACGTGTATTTTATTTTTTGTAGAAGAAGAAGTGGAAGCCAGTTAGATTGGATCCAATCTGCTATAGGCGGCCTAGATCCGTCGAGTTTGTCGACTACTTTAATATGTAAGGCATAACAAATTTATTAATAATTTAAGCAAAAACACACAAATTCATAATCTCTATATATATTAATTTATACATCCACATGCATACATATACATATATTTTTACAAAAACATAAAGCATAAATGTATACAGACACACAAATTGTATTTTTTGTAATAAAATATTCAACAATATTTAATTACTGGCGCCTCTTTAATGTCAATAACTCGTGCGTATGCAATACTTATCGATAACTGTGCTACTCTCCCCCTCTCCTCTCTCGCTGTTTAGATTTGTTAAGGGGGTATTGCTGGTTGGGAGGCTGTTTTTTTTGTGCCTTTTAAAAAAAAATCTTAATTGAAATATTGAATTAAACAAAAAATATTTTTTTTCTTTGTACGGGGGCCGTTCAAAAAGTTGTCGGCCTTCAAAGTTGGACGTCGAAAAAAAAGGTATGCGGCACGGATAACTCCACTTCGGATCATCTGAAATGGAAAAAGTAAGCGGCGTTAGATTCAGTACAGATGTAATTCTGGCCCCTACCTCAATCATAATTTTGCGATTTTTTTTTACAAAATGGCGGAAATTGAAAAATGAAAAATCGATTTTGGGCCATTTTTTTTGTAGTTCAGTGTAAAAAAAATAGTAAAAAAAAATTTTAAAATTATGATTGAGGGGCCAGAATGGTGACAATTCTGCGTCGATTGCACTTTGTCTCATCAAAATCGGTTCAGAACTACGGGCGCAATCACTGCCGCCAGCTCTAAAAACGTGGTTTCGAGATAAACGCGTTTAAAGTTAGAAGTTGATTTTTGGCATCAAAAAAAATTTAAGTGAAAAATTTTAGTATGCAGTTTTAGAAATTTGACAATTCTCCGTCGATTGCACTTGGTTTCATCAAAATCGGTTCCATAGAACTGGAGAAAAGTGACTTCGAAGTTCAAAAACGTGCTTTTGAAGACACTCAAACAAAATTTTAGGCAATAAAACATTTTTTTTTTGTGAAATACGTACATATATCAATCTGTAATGCCAGCGAACGAGAATCTGCAAAGAACGC
Organism: Lordiphosa fenestrarum; assembly: GCA_035044985.1. Classification (NCBI taxonomy): domain Eukaryota; kingdom Metazoa; phylum Arthropoda; class Insecta; order Diptera; family Drosophilidae; genus Lordiphosa; species Lordiphosa fenestrarum. The sequence goes on along the minus strand of JAWNNO010000297.1, from coordinate 20,634 downwards.
GTTGAACGAAATTCGGTGGTTGCTTCAAACCGTTGCATTCAAAAAGTAGCCAAACTAAGCAAATCGCATTTTGGCGAAAACATTGCTGGACAAAAAAGGGCATATCTCCTAAAGTATTTCGAATTTCAAAAAACCCTTTTAGGAAAATATTCTTAAATACCCAAGCTATAAAAATATGCAAAAAAAAAAATGGAAAACAAATTTTTGCCAACCAGCAATACCCCCTTAAATTGGGATTTATTCCTGCGTCCCACAAATTTATAAAATTATCCTTTAAAAGCTGCGTCATTGTACGCAGCATTTGTAAAATTTCGCTACATTTTAGTTGAATCTCTAAGGTCATACTGGGAAACACTGCTAGGGATACATGTTGTCGCTTATCGCATGGCAGCTTTTTGCAGCCCTATAATTAAAAAATTGGAGCGATAGTTTAATAGTGATCTTGCGCCCTTAACAGCACGGAATGACATTGAAGCGCAAGGCAGAGACAAATTATCTCGCCGGCCATTTTATTTTTGCGGCCATTATGATATGGCTGTGCAATGGAATTTCCACACACACACAGTTTTTCAGAGAGATATGAGAAATGTTACTTTATGTAGTCGTTTCTGGGCACCTGCTACCTAACGGCAGCATACTTCGATTTGATTTGGGTAAATAGAACAAAAATGAAAGATTAAAATTTATTTTAAAATAGATTGATGCGAATGAGCTTAAAACAGGAAATACATTTTTTTTGTCATAACTAAAAATTTAAGTCTCTAATTCAAAAAACAAACATACACACACTAACCAAACCTATGTCCAACTAATCAAATCTATATTTATTCCAGAAAAAAACCAAACTTAGATTAACAATAATATGTCAACATACGCTTATCAAGTGGCAGCTCTATGCAGCCCTATATTATGAAACTAACGGATAAAGTTTAACAGGGATCTTGCGCCCTTAACAGCACTGAATGACAGAAGCGCGAGAGAGGGACAAATAGTCTCGCCGGCCGTTTTGATTTTTGCGGCCATTATGATATGGCTGTGCAAGAGAATTTCCACACACACACACAGTCTCTCAGAGAGCTACGAGAGTTGTTACTATATGTAGTCGTTTCTGGGCACCTGATACCCAATGGCAGCATATTCGATGTGATTTGGGTAAATAGAACGAAAATGAAAAATTAAAAATGTATTTTAAAATAGATTGATGCGAATGAGCTTAAAACACGAAATACATTTTTTAGGCTCATAACTAAAAATGTAAATCCTTAATTCAAAAAACAAACATATAGACACTAATCAAACTTATGTCCAACTAATAAAATCTATATTTTTTACAGTAGAAACTTAACATAGATTAACAATAATATGTCAACATACAGTATTATTATTAAGGTAACTTCATTCTACCAAAAATAGTTTTCTTGTTTCTAAAATTAAAAATTCGGCCTGGCAATTCTTACATCAATGGTTTATGCATTTGGTAAATGATTACGCTAAGCAAGTTGCGCCTAAACATTAATGCTAGCCAACCAAATGCCTGCCATACACGAAACACAATTTATTATAATCAATGCATAAATGTAATCTACTTAATTAACATTATCCAGCGTTGACCCTGCAACAAATAGTTAAATCATCTTGTTTGAACAGATATTCTTATCTTTAGATCCGCCAACTTTAGTCTGACTCCTCGGAATATATTTATAATTTTACAAGATTTTATATTCTACCAAGTGGTCGCACTACATAATTTGTGAACGACTCGATATGGGCACTGTCGATTTGGCTGCACTCGTCAATCCTTTATCTTAAAATTTATGGGGATATTTTAACAATTATCGTGCGCGTTTAGCAGCTCTAAACGATCACATCGAAATTTGTAGGGACTAATAGGGGCTCTGCGCGTTTAACAGCACTGTGCGGCGCTTGGTTGTGGGCGGGAAGCACACAATAGTGCCATTTTAAATATCGCGGCCACTATGAGTGTGCACACATACAGCTATGTTTTTGCGTTCGAGCGCACTAACACACTGACATACTACAATATTGATGTAATGCATCTCAGAGAGAGGCCAGATATTTTCTGATTTCCTGGCTAACGCAGTTCTTTTTGCCTGGTAGTCGTCCTGAAGAATTATCAAATGAAATTAAATTTAGAGACGATTTTAATTAGAAAAAAAAGAATATGTAAGTTATTCGAGCATGTTATCAGTCCGACTTAATTTTTGAATAACAATATCTTTTTGTAATGTTTTTAATTTAAGATGTTAACCAGGGGCCTGCAAAATTGTAGACTAATACTTTAATCAACGTAACTAAGAGGCATAGCCAACTTCGTCTGCCTCAAGCTGATCAACTTATCTTATTAAAAGGATGTAAGTGTCAAAATTTTGTGTTTTTAAACTTCATTCGGTTTTTTTTCTTAAATCATTGGTTTATTTGATTCGTAGCCCTAATACAAAATCTTTACAGCTTTCTATTTCTATTAAAATCTAACATATACTGTAGGGGATAAATCTCATCCAAACAACTTGAGGGCAACTAAATATATAGAACAATTACATTTCAAACACGACTTAAAACTAGCTCGCCAAATTTTATATTGCCTAACCTAACCATGCAAATTCATTAAAAATCAACTCAATTGATATATTTAGGAACTTTGCTTCATGCAAGACTAATTGGTCTGTTCGCAGTATGTTAGTAATCTTGCGATATTCCTTTTCTACAATTTAATGGTTGCACTGTATCATTTCTAATAGATCTGCCACTTCTTAAGCCGACTTATTATTACCGAGCAATTGTTTACAGGTATTATATTTGAATTTTTTTTGTAAGAGCATTCATTTATTTGTAATTTTAGACCCTTAACTTGAATGTTCACAGCTTACTGTTACTACTTAAAGATAACGAATACTGTAGGCAATATTAATTTCCTATGCCGTGTATTGGGTGTGATAAGGGTTGATTTATTATATAATTTTTATATTTTATTATATAGTTTTTATTGCTGATCATGTGCTATAGTAATAATATATAAGTAACTGAATTTATGTTTCGTGATACTATTTACCAAATCATATTTATTGCTTGGTCCTGCCAATTTTTAAATCAAGTACCCAACAGCTTCGTCATGTTTAAGGTTGGTAGTAGCTAAGCATATTAGGTTCTTCTGGATATGGCCACAATGGAGAATTTTTTGTAAAGCAATGTACGGTTTTCCTTTGGCATTTTTAGGAGCTGCACCATAAGGTCACACTGTAGCATATTTAAATAGCAAAAGTATGAGCGTACTCATGATGCAACTATATAAGGTGAGGACCAGTGTTGCCATTTTAGCTTATTTCAGGCTAGATCTAGCATATTTGAAAGTGATATAGCTTATAAAATTTGCAAATAGCTTATAGCCTGAAATCTAGCTTATTTAAAATTTCATTTAGCATATTCTAGCAATAAGTGTTTTCAGGACTTTTTACGTTTTAAATGTTTTTCCGCATATTGTATTTGTATTGATTCGTGATATCGTGAGTTTGTTTTCTTATCGATGGTTTTATCGATATGGTTGTGTTGTCTTGTGCATATCTAATACCGAATGGCACAGTTGATATACACCAGAGATCTGCACGAGTGCCTGTTTTCTTGACTCGAGTACACTCGCTGAAAAAGCGTACGCAGTACCACTCGACACTCAAAATGTGTAGTCAAATGATATACTCACTCATTTTCGTACTAGTACTTCTGTGACTGGTGTCTGTTTTGAGCGGATGTCAAATTTGATTGTCTCTGCTTTGAGCGACACTGCATGTTGCTTTCGTCTTTGAGGTAGCGGACGCACTCGCACTTTGCAGAATACATACTAATTTTACTCAGAGAGCGAAGAGGAATACGCAAAATACTCAGTGCTCTCAGCTCACACACTACTAATATACATGTGTATTGTGTATTGATCTTTGCAAATGTTGGATTCTTACAAGTAACGGTAAATGAGAGAACTGTAGTTGAATTTGCATACATGCTGCCCTCAGACTATTAAGCTCAGTTGACAGGAGGAGTTCGTTGCCAAATAATTCTTTCTTGTTTTTAAAAGCAACAACTACAATTACAAAATGTCGGAAAATTCTAATTCCGTTGCCCAACAAATTGCCAACGGAGCTTACACCTTGACGAATCACCATAAAGGAAAAAGTTTAATTTGGAATATTTTGGCAGAAATATTGAAAGAAGATGACACTGTTCTGGAAGGATGGGTGTACTGTCGTACATGCCATAAAGTTCTTAAATTCGTTGGAAATCACACATCTAATTTAATTCGTCACAAGTGTTGCCAATCTCTAAAGCAGCCACAGGTGTTAAAAAAAGTTCCAGCAGCTGACAAAAAGGAAGCCCTTGACGCGTGTGCAGAATGGATTATTGAAGATGGCCAGCCTTTTACAGCAGTCAATGGGCCTGGCTTTATAAGCTTGGTAAAATTTTTTGTTAAAATTGGTGCAAAACACGGAGAAAATATTGATTTCAGTGATTTGCTGCCGGATCCCACTACAATTTCTCGTAAAGTGCACAAAGACGCAGAGGAAAAAAGAGCCCTTATAAGCGACGAAATCAAGAAGGTTGTACATTCCGGTGGAGCATCTGCCACAATTGATATGTGGTCAGACCATTATGTCAAAAGGAATTTTTTAGGCGTCACACTTCACTACCAGAAAAACTTTAAGCTTTTTGATATTATTTTGGGACTCAAATCAATGGACTTTCAGAAATCAACTGGTGAAAATATTATGGAAAAGCTAATGACCTTGTTTAATCAATTTGGTGTAAATGATATCGGAGCAATCAAATTTGTTACAGATAGAGGAAAAAACATAGTAAAGGCTTTAGAACATAATACTCGTTTGAACTGCAGCAGTCATCTCTTTGCAAATGTATTGGACAAGTCATTTGAACAAACAATCGAGCTTGCAGAATTAATAAGCGCATGTAAAAAAATTGTAAAATATTTTAAAAAAGCTAATTTGCAGCACATGTTGTCCACATCTCTCAAAAATCCATGCCCAACGCGCTGGAACTCCAACTACACAATGTTTAAGTCCATTGCAGATAATTGGCTTGATGTTAATGAAGTACTAAGTGATAAGGAAGAAACTCAACGACTTTTACACGTAAATATTTCGACACTTAAAGCGTTAGTTGAGCTCTGTAGGGATTTCGAAATAATTTTTAAGGAACTGCAGACCTGCAGTTCTCCCTCTTTGTGCTTCGTGCTACCATCCATCCAGAAAATCAAAGATTTGTGCTTAATAAATACTTCCGACATTGCATCCATTTCAGCGTTAAAGGAAAATATAAGCATCAATCTTAATGCCACTTGGGATAATAATTTGTCTATATGGCATAAGACAGCGTTTTTTTTATATCCACCAGCTGCAAGCTTACAACCATTTGAACTTGAGGAAATAAAAGAGTTTTGCATCACCCAAATTCAAAATTTGAAAAATTGTGCAATGTCTTTTTCTTTGCAACAAGTTATATTAAACAGTGACTCATTTTCCACATCATCTAGTCCAAGAAACCCATCTGAACCATCCTCTTCACATTCAATGAATTCGCCATCGCCCATTCAAAAAAATAAGTTCTTTTTCTCTAATTTAATCAAAAAACCAGGCGAAGAGTACGAAGAATCTGCAGCAGAAGAAGTCGAAAAGTATTGCTGGGAAAGAGTCGTTATGACTGAAGATTTCAAAGTAATTCAGTGGTGGAAAAATAACGAAAAATGCTATCCGTACCTTTCAAAACTTGCTTTCCAGATTCACTCAGTACCTGCAAGTAGTGCAGCAGCTGAGCGAGCATTTTCTCTGGCAGGTAATATTATGACAGAAAAGCGAAACCGATTAGGCCCAAAATCGTTAGACAACTTGCTGTTTCTAAATTCATATTATAAAAACTTAAGAAAATAATTAGATCAGGGCTGCAAACCGGTTTTAAACCGAACCAATTCGAACACGGAATTCCGACTTTTATTTTGCTGTGAACCGAACCTTGAACTGAACCTCTTTAAAAATAAAAGCTGAACCTAAACTTGTTCCGAACCTAAAATTTCGGTTCGGTTCAACAAAAATTATAGACATGAATTAGATACATGTGCTCACATAAACACAAATGATTTAAATATAAGGTTTACTGTTTTGTTATGCAATGCAATGAAATGAATATTAGTTTTAAATAATAGTTAAGTTGAAGACTAAATAAATGAGACTTTGATTTCATTCACATAATTACAACACACAAACATAAGTGTTCATTACACATTTTTTGTTTTATATAATAAATTTTAAGCCCTTTATTTTTGTATAGTTTCTAAGTTGAACGATCAATAAATATGAATGAAATGGCCTATATTAATAAAATCTAAACTGTTTAAAACATCATTCGTCACTAGATGCCATTAAGAATCAAATGCACAAGCACTAGACTTATCCATTAATCCTTTTTTTCGCTGTGTCTTCCGACTTCGTTGCTGGCCACTTTTGCCTACTTAACGTAAGGAAATTCATATCCGACTTCAATAAGTATTTGAAAAAAAGGTGTGAGTGTGGCCTCCTCATCCTCATCCCCCTCCTCCTAATCCTCCACCTCCTCCTAGCCCTCCTCCGCCTCCAAATCCTCCTCCTCCTCATACAATGCAACAACAATGCGCACAGAATTCGGTTCTGCTGACGTCGACGTCAGAGCAAAGTCGTGAATTAGAGATCAATTTGCCGAGGAAGGAAAAAGACGGACAGAAGCCAAAGACATATCAGAGAGCGGACACACAAAGCCAGCAGTAAAAAAAATACAACAAGAAGCAAGCATGAGCAAAAAAATTACTCAAGTGAGTGAGCGACAAGTAGAAAATGCGCTGTCAGAATTGTTGGTGGATAATTCCACACTCAAATTTTTGAGCTGTCTTTTCGTATGAGTATTAGCAATAAGCAATGCGAGCTGCGCGAGTGTTTTTGGCACTTCTTGTGCGAACCACAAATATGCCGCGAGTAGAAATACTACTGTATACATTTTGTTGCAGTGCTTGGGACACTCGGGTGTGAAAATATCAAGTACTTATGCAGTGCACTTGTAGTTGCAGTGCACTCGTGCAGATCTCTGATATACACATTTGTGAAATTAAAGAAAAGTTAGCTAAAATGCCAAAAGTTGTCTACAAACAATTATTTCGGGATGCTTGGCTGGAGGACACCCAGTTTAAGGAATGGCTGCGTAAGTTGGCAGGTGACGCAACAAAGGCTTACTGCTGTTATTGTAAGGCAACGATAGCAGCAAAAATGTTTGACATAAAGCAGCATGCGGCGTCGCAAAAACATTCATCGGTAATGAGCTCAGTAACGCAATCAAAAAAAATAGATTTTGCCAAAAAATGTTGGAAGACGGAGGAGCAGGAAGCAGCGCTGTGTCTGTACATTGCCGAGCACACAGCAATGTCACCTGTCGATCATTTGTCGCGATTGTGCGTCAAAAAATTTAAAGCGTGTGGTGCTGCCGCACAAATACAGCTGGGGCGGACGAAATGCTCGCAAATAATTAATAATGTGCTGGCAGTGCACTTTATGGAAGACTTGCTGATGGATATTGGCTCTTCAAAATACAGTTTATTACTGGACGAGTCCACTGATATCAGTGTGACGAAATTGATTGGTAAATATTACATTGCTTTACTTTCTTCTTTGTACAAATATTTGTATGAGTTCATGAATTAATTATTTTGGTAAATGTGTTCATTTTAAAACCTCTAGGTGTCGTGATAAACTACTTTAGTCGTAGCAAAAAATGTATGGTGTCCACTTTCTTAAGTTTAATTAGTATTGAATCGGGAGATGCCTTATCCATAGCCGACACCATGAAACAGGAGTTACAAAAAAAGAATTTAAATATTTCGAACATGGTTGGCATTGGAACCGATAATGCAAATGTAATGACGGGATCCAAGAAGAGTGTATATACAGAATTAAAGAAAAGTGTCCAACTTTAATATTAATAAAGTGCGTATGCCACTCCATTCAATTGGCTGTAAGTTAGGTGTGCAAAAATAGTATGCCAGACGCATTGGAGTTTTTAACATCGGACACCTATAGCTGGTTTTCAAAAAGTTCCCAGCGAAAATTAAATTATAAGAAAATATATCAATGTATAAACGATGATCAGGTATATATGAGCGTGTATAGTAAAATTGTAAATCGTGTTTGTCCAAAACTAACGTCGAATTCCCGAGTTCGTCATTAATAATGGTTGGTAGATTAATTCATATTGTTTACTAATTAAATCATTGTTTGAAACACAATTGCAATTATTGGTTATACTGACTGGCTACTTTATTTCTTACAGACGCCTTTAAAAATACCCAGAGTTTGCGATACAAGATGGCTTTCCATAGAACCTGCGGTATCAAGAATTGCACAACAGTGGTCAGAATTGAAGCTTCACTTCGCCTTAGCACCAACCACAGAAAAATGCCACAAGGCGAAAATTTTGCACGAGCTCTATTGCGACGACTCAAATCTCCTATTCTTATTATTTTTAAAACCAGTTTTAAATGACATGCAGAAGCTGAATAAACTTTTTCAAAGTCAACGGACAGAATCATCAAAATTACTGAATGATCTAATATCCTGCATTAATTCCCTTAAGGAAAAAATTATTCCTCCAGATGTCCAAATTGACATCCTTAATGATGATTTTTCTCTTGTTGCGGTGGATAATTTGTATTTGGGATATGCTTTTGAGGAAAAAATTAAGGATTTTGATTTTCAACAAGCATTTAAAATCCGTAAAACGTGCGTTGAATTTATAAAACAGTTGATTGTGCAGCTTCGTGAATGGTATGGATAAGCTGCATTTAATTTGTTTATTAAAATTCATATATTTATAATATATTGCTTTTCTATTTCAGACTACCTGATAATTTTCAGACGTTGAAAACGATAAGCATATTTGCAGTCGAAAACATCCTAAGTGCCCATAAAAATAAATTGGAATACATAAAAATATTTGAATTTTTGAATGTCCCAAATATTGATGATATGTTATCACAAATTGATAAAATTCATTTAGTTAAATGGGAGCACATTATTAATACCGTCGAATTTTGGGCAGAGGTCTTAGCCTATACAGACGCACGCAGTAATAGTCCTTTTGAGTCCATTGCCTTGTTTGCAATTCAATTGCTTTCTTTACCATGGTCTAATGCGGAGGTTGAACGCGTGTTCAGCCAAATGAACATAGTGAAAACAAAGCTAAGGAACAAATTGCAGCTGAAATCATTAAACGCTATTTTAAGCATAAGGTTTGTTTTTAAAGTCATAGTCGGTTATTTCTTAATTATAATATTTTTAATTTCACAGATATGGATTGCGCCGGCACGGAGAATGTTGTCACACTTACAACTTGCCTGAGAAGTATGTGCAGCAAATAAAAAAAAGTGAAAAATATTCAAATGAAGAAAATTGTGAAATTTCAGATTTATTAAATGATCTTATATAAGATAAACTGTAAAAACCTACCAAATTTCTTTGCTTTTCTTGCATATAGGGGTATAGCTTGTTTTCAGCATATTTTTAGCTTATTCTAGCCTATTTTTTCTCAGAATCTAGCTTATTTGGCAGCTCAGTATCTGGCAACACTGGTGAGGACACGCCAGTGTGAGTTCGCTGCAAAGTACCCCCACGTTCAGTGCTGAGCGTACTCTTGAAGCGTAAGGTTGTCCGCGGATGTCGATTTTTTGTTTGTTTTGTTTATGTATTTGGGGGTGGTTTTTTTGCGCTGTAGCAAAAAATGAATACATACTTAGCTGTGTACATTTTGTGTTGTTGTGGCCAAGGCCATGATCATGATGCAACAAAAAGTGTATCACACAAATATTTGTTTAATTTGTATATAAATAATAAATAATACAATACAATTGAAAAAGGTTATGTTGTTTTTTTTTTAATTTTATGCACCAAACATAGAGGTAACAAAATGTTATAGAATCTCTCTTGTCTATCTTTTTGTACATAATTTTGCATCGCGGAAATGCCCATATCCCAATGTTAGTACGAAGCTGATAAATACAAATAATTATTTTTTATTAACATTACTAATGTTTAAATGGTTTTAATTAATATTTACACTAGTATTGGATTGTTTCCTAAAATGTATTTTTCTTCTGACAATTGATTGAGCGATCGCATTTGTTGTTACACACACAGACACACCCGCATACATAAAGTGCGTCCATGTGCGCCACTCACTCTCGCTCTGCCACTCGCTCTCCCACTCGCTCTCCCACTCTCTCTCCCAATCTCTCTCGCAGCTTTAGCAAAAGTACGCCTCACACTGGCGTGTCCTCACCTTATATAGTTGCATCATGAGCGCACTAGTACTGCAGGAAAAGGGATGACACTGTTTTTTATCGATTAATTGACAACTTTAAAAACTCATTTTGATATATGTACAAGTGATTCTTACTCTTTTTACACTGATTTATCTTAATAGATGTGGGCAAACTAATTAATATTTGCATTATCAAGATATAGGCGAATAGAATCATTTTTGTATGGGCGTGCTGCGAGCTGCAGGGCGAGGGATGATAACTATAATTAATCGATTGAAAAGCTCTTTTTAACAGCACATTTGGATATAACAGCGATAGCTGCATGGAACAACAGCGATTCTGCGCGATTAACAACACTGATTTATCTCGTCTGCCATTTTGACTCGGCGGCCATTTTGAATTTGCGGTGAGGGGCGTGTCCATAATAAAACTAAGAGAGCGACCTCAGCTTTTCTCTCAATTATTTTGTAATTTCTGAGCGCCGTGCAAACAGCTAACAACATATGAATTGATTAATCTTGTCTGCGATTTTGCTCTGGCGGCCATTATGAAATTGTTTGAGGGGCGTGTCCATAATTAACAAGAAAGAAAGTCGGTCAAGCCCGACTATAACATACTCTGTACCAAGAAATTTTGTCTTTTGATCATAACTCGAGAACCGTTCATCCGATCTTCTTCATTCTTTTGGCGGATCGATAAGTTATTCTAATAACTAAATATGTCCAGAAGGAACAAGCCATCTATCTTCAAAACTGTGGGAGATATGACGTTTTTTCTAAATTGCGGGGGCGGGAGGGGGCGTGGCCAAAATTGAAAATAAACTTGATCTGCCTGCAGACATAGGAAGCATATGTCCCATACACGTCAAACCTCTATCTCTTACCATCTCTGAGATCTGTGCGTTCATACGGACAGACAGACAGACGGACAGACGGATATGGCTATATCGACTCGGCTGTTGATGCTGATCAAGAATATATATACTTTATGGGGTCGGAGATGCTTCCTTCTGGATGTTACATACTTTTGCACAAATTTATAATACTCTATGTACTTACGGTACAGAGTATAAAAATCCTAGAGAGCGACCTCAGTTTTTCTTTCGATGTGCTTGTAGTTTCTGAGCGCCATGCCAACAGCTAACAGCATTGGAATTGTTATTTCATATAACAATACATGGAGTTACAAAATAACAATTTGAATATGCTTAAACGTTTTTATAAATTTGCTAAGTAAAAAAAAATAAATAAAGTAATAAAAGAGAAAATGTGTGGCGTAACTGGGACTTGAGCCCGGGTATCTGCTCTTTTGTCCAACTTTCTCTCTCTCAACTGTTTGTATTCGTAACTGCGCGTCTATTATAAAACTCTCTGAGAGCCACCAGATTTTGTCTGTTGATGCGTCGATCATTTCTGTGCGCCTAGCAAGTGGCTAGCAGCAAATCAATTGCAAATAGGTAATAACTATAACATATTTGCAACAAAAATACAAAACTAAATAATAAAAAAGTTCTGATAGTTGAAACAATTTAAAAGCCCAAAAAAAAAGGGAATGCCCCGACTCAGACCCGAACCCGAAAACCTCCAGTTTTCTGATCCAACTGTCCATGATGCAACTATATAAGGTGAGGCCAAGCCAGTGTGAGTTCTCTGCAAAGTACCTTCAAGTTCAGTGCTGCGCGTACTTTTGTAGCGTAAGCTTTTGGCAAAAGTACGCATCACACTGGCTTGGCCTCACCTTTTATAGTTGCATCATGCAACTGTCTCTCCACTACGCCATCGTATGCTTGAGCATTTTTACGCTAAACTTGGGTGTAGTCAAATTGGGGAATATGAAAGAGCTTGTGCTTAGGCTGCGCTCGATTTGCCGGCCAGCGTAGCGTAGTCAGTTGAGACGCCTGTGCATTCTCAATGTAATTCTGGCTGCTGGGTTCGATTCCCAGAAGGGGCTGGTGAGGTTTTGTTGTAGGGTGGCGCACAGGCGCATTTAGTTAGAGATAGGTTTAGTGTGTAGGTAGGTAGGGACCACCTCTAGGCTTTTGCCATGATCCTGTGGTAGGGGCTAAGGGGTGGGCATAATTTTTCGAATGAAAGTTAGATAATACCACGAAAGTATTTTGCTGTAATTTATTGTTATTTATTTTTAATAAAATAATATTTTTAGGACCTTGATATACATATTTTGCAACTTACTGTTACTTGTTAAAGCAAGCTTATGGTGGTGGGACTAGATTTTTTTTAATAAAATGTTATGTTTATTTAGGTACCTTCTTTTTTCTCTTTCCGCCTATTACGATGGATAAACGCATTATGTCCCAGAATTCTCTGTACCGGCCCGCTTTTCCTGACCCGCAGGTAAAGGGGCAGGGAGGGGAATCTAGGATAATTTATTCTGTTAGTACAATACATAGCATTTTTTATGAATTTGCTGAAGCCAGCTAACAGTTGATAAATACCCATTCCTGGGATGGGCATTAATAGCGATAGTTATCGAAAATGCCACACATCGATTACAATATTTATCGACTGTGTGGCCATATTGACTATTTTGCAAAACAATAACAAACAAATAAAATTGGAAAAATTGACAATTAAAATTAATATTTTCGCCCTCCAGCGCTGCTGCAAGGGGCCTTGATGACAAATTTTTAATATTTTGGAGATCGAGGGGAGGAGACTTATGGGACGGTAATTTGTTAGATCAGACAGAGAATTGATTCCGTTTTTCGGTATCATTGTTATGACGGCAGTTTTCCAGTCGTTTGGGAAGTAGGAGAGGCGGAGCATTTGGTTGAAGATGCTTACGAGGAAGAGGATTGCTTTTGGAGGAAGTTTCTTAAGTGTGAAATTGTCAATGTTATCTAGCCCTGGGGCCTTTTTGGCAATAGTGAGTTTGATATATGAGTTTATTTCGCTGTATGTAACATGTCTGATAGGGTTGCAGATGACGTTATTGTCGGTTTGATAGATGTGGGGTTTGTTTTTGCTATTTTAGTAATGTTTATTTAGGAACCTTATGTCTAAATTTTACAATTTACTGTTACTATTTTTAATAACTTATATTGTAGGGGAATCCATGACAAAAGGTGGTCGACCGGCCGTCGTTCCATCTTTTCGAGTAGAATTCTGCATCCTGGGTGATTTTTTTTTTTTTAAATATTCATTTATTTATTTAGTTTCCCTAGTACTAAATTTTACAGCTTACTATTACTATTTATAGCTAACTTATACTGTAGGGAGGGATTATTCGATAGTTTATTTTATTGCATGTTTGGGGTTTGTTTATGTGTGTTCTTAGATATAGGGATTTTAATTCTAAGTTTTTATGTATTTGAACAAGTTTTTGTACTTTAGTTTCGAGTGTGTTTTGTTTTTGTGGATCAGTTCATTACAAGCGTGTTAACTGTTAACCTACGAGTTTTATGTTATTAGTTATTTTTAGGTTGGTTAGGGAATAAAGGAGGTATATGGATTTTAAGTTGTCTAGCCGGTATGTTATATGTCTAAATCAGGTTGTGCTTTGTAGGGTGTTTGTGTGTAGGCTAAATCCACCGATTAGCCAGGTCAGATGGGTGGGTTCTAAGGAGCCTTCTCCTTGCTCTGATGCCATTAAAGCGTCGTGTCCTCAGTAGCCGCGTTTCTAGTCTGTTTGGGTGGGCAGCGACCTTGTCCAAGTATCCCGCAGCTTGGCTATTAATGGTGTCACCGATCAGGGGGACTCCACACTCTCTCTCGATGTCCCGAGTTCGGATGAACCACTCGGCACCTGTGATTCTTCTTAAGATCTTGGCCTGGAACACCCTGATCTTGTTCAGGTGAGTTTTAGCAGCAATGCCGTATACTTGCACTCCATATCTCCAGATAGGCGCCAAGATCACTTTGTATATGAGGATTTTATTCCTCAGTGAGAGCTAGCCAACTCATTCGCTTCGCCTTGAAGTAGAGCTTGCCAGCAACTTCGGCGGCATGCTGCTTGAAGGTTAGCCTCTTATTAAGTATCACCCCTATATACTTGTGCGCCGTTTGGTGAGGGAGGAGCTCTCCATGCAGGAAGACGCCAGGGCTGCTGTCTTTCCTCAGTGTGTGCGTGACGGATACACACTTTTCGGCCAGGTTTATGCAGCGGTGGGACTAGACATTTTATTGGTATGTAATTGTGTGAGGCTTTACATTATTATTTTATGTATCCGTAAGGTATAAGACTTTAATTTATTTAATAATCGAGTTTATTTTTTAAACCGGAAAACCTATTCTGTACTTAATTATGTGAATGCAGTCATTGTTGAAATTTCATACCCACTTTATAAATGAGTTTGAGGGAGGCGTGTTGACCTTGTGAAGCAGACCATCAACAAGGAGGACATAGGGCTGACAGGTAAGTGTATGATGATTGCGTAATGGTGCCATGGTGGACGCGAAGACCATGTTGAGCAGGCCATCATCAAGGAGAAGCCAGAGATAACAAAGTAAGGTAAGTAGTAATGTCTGCGTTTTATTGCCGTGTAGACAATGAGTAGCAGACCATCATCAAGGAGGACCCAGGGATGGTATGGAGGGAGAGTTGCCATTAAAGACCATGTGTAGCAGATTGGGTGTAGTCAAATTGGGGAATATGAAAGAGCTTGTGCTTAGGCTGCGCTCGATTTGCCGGCCAGCGTAGCGTAGTCAGTGGAGACGCCTGTGCATTCTCAATGTAATTCTGGCTGCTGGGTTCGATTCCCAGAAGGGGCTGGTGAGGTTTTGTTGTAGGGTGGCGCACAGGCGCATTTAGTTAGAGATAGGTAGGTAGGGACCACCTCTAGGCTTTTGCCATGATCCTGTGGTAGGGGCTAAGGGGTGGGCATAATTTTTCCAATGAAAGTTGGATAATACCACGAAAGTATTTTGCTCTAATTTATTGTTATTTATTAGAGCGAAGCTCTTTTACGGACGGTCGACTGGGGGGGTAAATCCAGAAAACGATTGTCTTTGCGACAGATTCTTTGGCTACGCTTTTGACTTTGCAAAGTCAGCAGCGTTTGTGTGTGAGCTCACTCAGTGCGTGCGTGTATATGAATGTATGCAACTTTCATGTGTGCAGCAAATTATATGCGCTCTCTCATTTTCTCCCGCACTGAAACTCTCTGCTGCCGACGCGTTCGTTTTTATCGCTTGTTGTTGTTATTGTTGGCTTTGTTAACGGACTACTTTTTGCCGACGAGACCACCTGATATTATTGCATCATGTCTCTGCTTACACTGGAGTCTGCTAACCAGTGTTGCCAATTAAACTATTTTTGCACCAGATCTAGGTATTTTGTATGGTCGACAGCCAGAAAGTCTGTGCAGGAAATCTATAGCAGCATATGGGTTGTGAGCAGAGTTCGCAACAACCGGTCCTCTCTTTGCAGTTCTCAGAAAAAAAACGCCCAGTGGCGCTGGGCTGAATGTGGTCGGTCGAAATAATGCATTACGTACGAGCCACAATGTAATGCATTACCTATGAGATTTTTTCAGCGCATTTGTAATGGCTCGAGAATTTCTGCATTCCAATATGGTAAAAGAATACGCTTGTGTAATGGGGACCCGAAAGAAACTTCGGCACGTCATTACTTTCTGCATTACAAAATTCAATAAACTCATGTACCGTGCGGAAAATTTGGCCATTTCTTAAGAAAGTAAGGCAGGTTGTATTGGGTTTTTGAATGCATACAGGCGAGAGGTAATGCATTAATAATGGACGTAATAATGAGCATTTGCGCCACTGGGGTGCGGCACATTGACAGAGAGGGACGGAAGCATGATGCAACTATATAAGGTGAGGACACGCCAGTGTGAGTTCGCTGCAAAGTACCCCCACGTTCAGTGCTGAGCGTACTCTTGAAGCCTAAGGTTGTCCGCGGATGTCGATTTTTTGTTTGTTTTGTTTATGTATTTGGGGGTGGTTTTTTTGCGCTGTAGCAAAAAATGAATACATACTTAGCTGTGTACATTTTGTGTTGTTGTGGCCAAGGCCATGATCATGATGCAACAAAAATTGTATCACACAAATATTTGTTAAATTTGTATATAAATAATAAATAACACAATACAATTGAAAAAGGTTATATTGTTTTTTTTTTTAATTTTATGCACCAAACATAGAGGTAACCAAATGTTATAGAATCTCTCTTGTCTATCTTTTTGTACATAATTTTGCATCGCGGAAATGCCCATATCCCAATGTTAGTACGAAGCTGATAAATACAAATAATTATTTTTTATTAACATTACTAATGTTTAAATGGTTTTAATTAATATTTACACTAGTATTGGATTGTTTCCTAAAATGTATTTTTCTTCTGACAATTGATTGAGCGATCGCATTTGTTGTTACACACACAGACACACCCGCATACATAAAGTGCGTCCATGTGCGCCACTCACTCTCGCTCTGCCACTCGCTCTCCCACTCGCTCTCCCAATCTCTCTCGCAGCTTTAGCAAAAGTACGCCAGTACGCCTCACACTGGCGTGTCCTCACCTTATATAGTTGCATCATGGACGGAAGCAACCTTTAAATGCGCTCTCTGGTTGTGTTCGGTTGGGAGAGGAGAGAAACACATTTGCTTTTGTTTTTTCTGTCTCGGTCTTTTGCCAACCGTTTTGCAGAGACCGCTTGCACAAAAGATCTTGAATTTGAATTATTGCATCTCAAAACAAGAACAGAATGTGCTCTCAAATTTTTGAGAACAAATGTTCATCACCGAAAAGTATAAGTATCCATTCAGACGTGAGGGTGGACAACAGCCTAACGAGCTAACACGTCCGCAGTCGCGTCGTTGCGCGCTGGGCGTCTTGGGCTCCACTCCCAGTAAGTCCGAAATTTTTTTTATTTTTTATACCCTTGCAAAGGGTATTATAATTTTGCCCAGAAGTTTGCAACGCATTAAAATATTCATTTCCGACCCCATAAACTATATATATTCTTGATCAGGGTGACGAGCTGAGTCGATTGAGCTTTGTCCGTCCGTCTGTCTGTCTGTCTGTTTCTACGCGAACTAGTCTCACAGTTTTAAAGCTATCGAGCTGAAATTTTGCACAGAGTCTTCTTTTTGCTGACCACTATTAATATGTCGGAACCGACCGGATCGGATGACTATATCTCATAGTTCCCATAGGAACAATCGGTCGGAAAACTAGTTTTAGTGAGAAAAACATTTTTATTTTCAATGGAAACGTCTCCAAACTTTGTAATCGTAGGTTTTCTGTTTTTTTTTATAGTTCTCCCAAGTTTATTTAAAATCGGACAACAACATGGTATAGCTGCCATACAAAAGATAGGTTTGAAAAACATTCTTAGTTAGAAAAACATTTTTGTTTTTAATGGTAGCATCCTGCAATTTGGCATTGGTTTGTTTCAAATCCTTTCATATAAATTTACAAATATTTGGCCAAATCGGATGACTATATCATGTAGCCCACATACGAACAATAGGTCGGAAAATGGGAAAATCTGTATTTTTTGAAAATATTTAAGCGAGGGTTAAGGGTATAAATCTTTGGCACAGACGAAGTTAGCTAAGCTTTCTCGTTTTAGTTTAAAATGTTCGCAAAAACTGAAAGTCCGTTCATGATTAGTTTTTGACAACGAATGTGCGTCGCCCAGACGTCTGCTAGTATCATGATAGCGATATGGTATTTCGAACTGCCGCTATGAAGCAGGTTTTACATTTACGAATCGTCATTCGATGCTCCGGAGCCGTTTGGCCATCACGGTCTAATCAGTCGGTCCAGTTTTGAACGATTTTTCCTTTAGCTCCTTTAGACTTAATAATTGTCAGGTTCGACTTTTACTGTTATCGATTTTCAAGACTATCAATTGTGCTCACTATCGATAATTTTCAAACACCACTGTGTCTTGGTATTGGTTTATGCTCTCACGTTGCTCTTACATTTACAACACAAAAAGAAAATTACTTTATATTGTTTTGCCAGTATTGTATTTTTAAATCAGATTATGATTATCCCTCGTAAAGAGCTTCGCTCGTACCGGGTGTTCCACGACGCCCACTCCTTTTTTTTAATAAAATAATATTTTTAGGACCTTGATATACATATTTTGCAACTTACTGTTACTTGTTAAAGCAAGCTTATGGTGGTGGGACTAGATTTTTTTTAATAAAATGTTATGTTTATTTAGGTACCTTCTTTTTTCTCTTTCCGCCTATTACGATGGATAAACGCATTATATCCCAGAATTCTCTGTACCGGCCCGCTTTTCCTGACCCGCAGGTAAAGGGGCAGGGAGGGAAATCTAGGATAATTTATTCTGTTAGTACATATCTCTTATAGTCTCTGAGATCGACGCGTTCATACAGACAGACAGACGGACAGACGGACAGACGGACGGACGGACGGACGGACAGACGGACAGACGACAGACGGACATGGCTATATCGACTCGGCTGTTCAATCTGATCAAGAATATATATACTTTATGGGGTCGGAAAATTTTCCTTCTCCCTGTTACATACATTCGCACAACTTCATGATCCCCCTTTTCCCATTTTCAATGGGAACAGGGTATAAAAAAATCTTAGGAGTAGACTAGTATGTAAGAATTCCCCTGAGAGTGCAATGGAATATTTATTTATAGAAATTTTACATAACAAACTTGGTGATAAAATATTGATTGGTTGTATTTATCCACCAACTCGAATACTCTAAATTTACTATCGGACTTTTCATTGCTTTATTCCGATGTCATATTGACTGGTGACATGAACAGCAACTTGCTCAATGAAAACCACCTCCAACTCGAAATCGAATTTCTTGGGTTAAGTGTGGTCAATAACACTGTACCTACACACTTCACAAATAACTCTAAACCCTGTTAGACGTTTTCTTTGTCAGCGACCCTAACAAAATTCTAACCTACTACCAAGTCTCAGCCCCAGCTTTTTCAAAACAGGATCTTATATTTTTGACTTACGAGTTAGACCTTGACCACATTGACCTTACTTTTACATATAAAGACCTTAAAAACATTGATTATGCATCCCTCGCTGTAGAATTTAGTAAATGTGACTGGTCCCCTATCTATAACATGTCCACCCCCGACTCGCAACTAGCAGTATTTGACTCGAATTTTTACTACCTACTCAATACATGTGCAACTCTTAAATCAAAAATAATCAAGCCATCCCAAAATCCATGGTTCAATAATACCATTAAGCACTATATTAAAATGCGTGACGTTGCCTACAACAGGTGGAAACGTTACAAAACTCCCTCTTTACGGTCAGAATTTAAAAAACGTAGAAACACCGTCACCAAAATGATAAGCTCTGCTAAAAGTGCATTCTACCACACTAAGCTTAACAGTGCAAGAGCATTTTTAGCTTCATGTGTGTCCGATCGTGTGATGTCGTAGAAAGTATTTTAAATGTTAAGTCGGATGCAGAAGGTCTGGACAAGCTAAACCCTAAATTTTTAAAAATGCTATTGCCAATGATAATTGATCACATTACCCATATTTTTAATACCGCCCTTACTACGTCCATTTTCCCTAACATGTGGAAAGCCGCAAAAGTGATACCAACACCTAAATCGAATGGCGATTTCCTTCCCTTTCTATCAAAGGCCTTCGAGCAAATAATTGCCAAGCAAGTGCAAGCATTTCTTGACCTAAACTCTCTTATGAGTCAGAAGCAATCAGGATTCAAAAAGAACCGTAGCTGTACAACTGCCATCTTAAATATAGTCGAAGAAATCCGCAAACAAGCCATGTAACATTCTTGACCCTATTAGATTTTAGTAAAGCATTTGTCACGGTGGACCATGATATACTATGCACTAAGCTAAGCCATTTATTCAACTTTTCTTCCTCTGCTTCGAATATGATTAGATCATATCTATCATATAGACAGCAAGCCGTAGTTTCAGGTAACCGCATGTCACAGTTGCGTCCGACTACTGGGGAGTCCCTCAAGGGTCTGTTGTTGGTCCGCTTTTGTTTTCGATGTATATAAATGACTTACCTGATAGTTTGTGTAACTGTGCAGTCCATATGTATGCTGACGATGTTCAGCTGTATGTAAGTCGTCCGTTGCGTGAAATCGTTGACTGTGTCAGTATATGTAATGAAAACCTCCTTAAAATAAGCAACTGGGCAAAGGCGAACGGTCTGGGGTTGAACCCGTCAAAATCTAAGTGGTTAATTGTGTACAAAAAGACCATTGATATAACCCAGCTACCTAAGCTTACTATTGATGACAATGCCTTGGAATATGTGAATCAAATATGTAACCTAGGTATACAAT